>OW679197.1:128411548-128528216 GCA_940337035.1 Agriotes lineatus | reverse complement strand
GTGCAAGACTTCTTCTGTGATCAAGACTCCGAGTTTTTCAAGAAAGGCGTTGCTATGCTTGAACATAACTGGAATGAGTGTCTTCACGTTCAAAGAGATTATGTTGAAAAATAATGTTGTATTCTATGCTAGGGACAATAAATACTGTAAATCCCTCGTATCACGTCCAACTTAGATTCGCGAGCTGTTAAATAATCAAATTGGTGGCATCCGAATTTGGTTTTGTTCATTTGAGTGTTAACTTACTTCTTCCTCCTGTGTAGCTTAGCCCACCCATTGAACGCTATTAATTAAGGAATTGTTTCACGTATTCACAGCTCGCTTACACTGAAGAGTTGTAAGATTATCGTTAATTTATTCTATTGATATTGCGTATTTTAGAGCGTTCAACGGTGACAAAATGCCCAATAATGCTTCCATGGATACCATCCGTGACTTCTTAGAACAAACTGAGCTGTCTGCATGAGGGCTACAACACAAACAAGAGCACAATAGCTCTACAATGCTCCAGTGTAAGGAATGTTGAATCAAACCTAAGGAAAATACGGTTGTATGAACAGAAGTATCTAAATAGCTACACAAAACTACAAATTTTGACAGAAATTGGCAAGTAAAGTTTCTAGAAATGTCAAAGTAAAATACTAACAATTTAATCTTAAAATATTCAAATAGCATGACTAGCAGCAATTTCACTACTCATGTTATAATGTTTATCTAACACTTCCTTGATATGACGCTATGGTTGAATTATATACAGATTGCCGCCGGCACCTAGGACCATAGCAAAAGCAAGGGGACCTTATTTAAAAAATTTAAAAATCGAATATATACCTTGTATTTATAATGATCCTAACTACCTACCGCTATCGTACATTGATTGTTCGTTTGTTAAACGGCCACATGTAAGGTCCCCTTGATATTGCTATGGACCTAGTTGCCTGCCGCAATCTGTATAAGCCACACATGACTTTAAGGCTACTATAATAACCCACTCCAGGTCACTTTGACTTTGAATTTTCCCAGCTGTCAATCCAAAATGTATGCTGTTTTGGTATTTTTTGAGTTGTATACAATTTTGTTAAGGCACGTGTGTGTTATTACAAATACTGCACTTGAGAGAAGACCCCACTCGGCCTGGAGGTCTCGAGGGTTCAACTTTTCTCAGGTGACTTGTCTATATCTATTTATATTTCTATATAAATAAAAATCAATTGCCGCATGTATGTTACATCATCACTGGAAAACGGCTGGACCGATTTATCATTTTTTTATATGTTCGTAATTGTCCGGACAAGGTTTGTATGAAAGAAAATTTTGGGAAAATCCACTGGAAAAGCCGGAAAATTTTAAAAATCAAAAAGATGATTTTGTATGGTATTTTTGTATGGGATGTCGTATATTTTCGTTCCTGAATGGCTTTTCGAAGAGAAAATTAGGAAAATCGGATTGGAAAACTCGGAAAATTCGGAAAATTGGAAAAAATCGAATTTTTTTCAGGATGAAAAAACCGGAATAGAACAATGGAAAAGTCATGTTTCAAAACATACACGCATAGGTTTATGTAATATTATGCCCGGGCAACGCCGGGTAGGTCACAGCTATGATGTATATAAGGTATAATGAAGGATGTTTCGAAATTCAACCCCTAAAGTGATAAAATGAGGGTTCCAATTTTGTATGGAAAAATAATATTAAATAGACATTTCGACTTGAAACTTCGTAAGAGTACTCCTAAAAACAAATAATCAAACACGTATTTCGTGATTTTCCGAAAATCAACCCCATAGGGGGTGAAATTGGGTAAGTAAGGCTAAAAATCGATATGGGTGTCGTTATTGAGGTTTTTTGGGACGTTGATTGCGAAAGTGGCATTTATTTTTAAGTCCAGGACATAAAATTAAAACTCTGTAGTGGTGCAACGGGGTTTCAGAGACAAATTATTTTTGGGCAACTTTTGCCGGGTCAGCTAGTATATTATAAAGGAAAGTCACAACCCTGACTAATCAACGCAGAGCCGAAACCACTGGTAATAGACACTGTGGGTGGAAGGTTCAATTTGTTACGTAAGGTAGTGCCAAGAAGGTATTTTTTGTAATTCGACATCTAAGGGGGTGAAAAGGGGTAAATTGTGTTCCTCAATATCTCTTACACCCGATAAGATATCGATTTGATGTTTGCTTGCAAAGATAATCAACCCCTAAAGGTGCAAATCTGGATTGGCGGAGAATTAAAGAAGCCTACGTACCTTCTATTTTTACTGAGCTGGAACATTCTTTTTGGCATATAGATGTATTTTTAAAATATTTAGAAAGGGTTATTTAAAATTTTGAAAACAGCAGCTGTTCTAAGGTAATTAATATTATATTAGGAGAATTGTCAGCTAAGGTTTGTGTTTAAAAAGATTACTAAGTTAATTCTTTTTTTTTTAAATAATGCGAAATTATTCAAAAATAAAATCAGTATTAGTCAAAGACAAGATAATTCACAAAAAACTTTAATAAGGCGTTAAGTTTCCTTGTATTTCACAGCTTCTTCAAACATATACGAATAAAATATAAAGTTAAAATATTAGTATTTGTGGTCCTGGCAAAAGTGAAAAATTTTCTCACGACAAAACGTTTCATTTTCAAAATGTTTCAAATTAATACCTCACTAAAATTGCCCAGTCAACTTACAACCAAAGGTTAATGACACTCAAATTTTTGAATTGCAACTGCCAGGACCACATGCTAGAAACGCAAAAAGTGGACCGTAATCCACACCAATTCTTATTAAAAGACTGATCACAGTCAACCTCTGTCCTATTTTATTAAAAAAACGTTTAAATTTTATCCTTTTCATTTTTAATAAAAATAATTATTGATTTTTTTTAACAATGATAAAATTTTACATAATTAATTAAAAAAATTATTTTGATGTTATTTTAAAAAACAAAGATTTCATCCTTAATTGAGAAAGTATTTTTTCACTTACTTAATATTTAAACTTTTAGTTCATTACATTTAAATTCACAAATACTAATCTTTTAACTTTATATTTTATTTGTATATGTCTGAAGAAGCTGTGAATTACAGCGAAACGTAACGCTTTATTAAAAATATTTATGAACTTTTTTAAATAATTTCGCATTATCTAAAAAAGAATGAACTAAGGAAGTGACTTTTTTGAACACAAACCTTAGCTAACAATTCTTCCAATGTAATATTAATTTAGAAAGGGGTGTAAGGAAATTTGAAAATTTTAACCCTAAAGGGCTAAAGGGCGGAAAAACTAAAAAGGGGGAGGGGTGTTAAAATTATTTTTGTCGCTATGAGTTCCATTTTACAATAAAATGGGTGAAAAGGTATTTTTTGAAATTCCACCCCTACGGGGGTAAAAAAAGGTAAAATGTGTTTTCACGAGTTCCTCAATATCTCTTAGACCAGATGAGATAGTGACTTGGTATTTACTTGCAAAGATTATATCAATGCAAATACCTAGAAATGTATATCAGGATTTTACCCTAATAAACCCCTAAAGGTGCAAATCCGAATTGGGGGTGAATTAAAGAACCCTTCGTATCTCCTATGTTTATTGAGTCAGAACATCCTTTTTTGCTAGATGTATTTTTAAAATATTTAGAAAGGGGTGTAAGGGAATTTGAAAATCTTAACCATAAAGCGGTAAAAAGAGGAGAAACTGAAAAGGGGTAGGATTGTTAAAATAATTATGTCTTTTTTCGCTATGAGTTCCATTTCACAATAAAATGGGTTAAAAGTAATTTTCTAAAATTTCACCCCTACGGGGTGAAAAGAGATAAAATATGTTTTTGCGGGTTCCTCAATATCTCTTAGACCCGAAGAGATAGCGACTTGGTGTTACTTGCAAAGATTATCAATACAAATACCTAGCGATGTATTTTAGGATATGGCCCTAATCAACCCTAAAGTTGCAAATCTGAATTGGGGGTGAATTAAAGAACCCTTCATATCTCCTATGTTTATTGAGTTAGATCATTCTTTTTTGGTAGATGTATTTTTAAAATATTTAGAAAAGGGTGTAAGGGAATTTGAAAATCTTAACCATAAAGGGGTAAAAGGAGGAGAAACTGAAAAGGGGTGGGGTTGTTAAAATAATTATATATTTTTTCGCTATGAGTTCCATTTCACAATAAAATAGGTTAAAAGTAATTTTTTGAAATTTCACCCCTACGGGGTGAAAAGAAGTAAAATGTGTTTTCGCGAGTTCCTCAACATCTCTTAGACCCGAAGAGATAGCGACTTGGTGTTTACTTGCAAAGATTATCAATGCAAATACCTAGAAATACATTTTAAGATTTTGCCCTAATCAACCTCTAAAGGTGCAAATCTGGATGTGGGGTAAATTAAAGAACCCTTCGTATCTCCTATGTCTATTGAGTTAGAACATTATTTTTTGGCGTATAGATGTATTTTTAAAATATTTAGAAAGAGGTTTAAGGGAATTTGAAAATATTAACCCTAAATGAGTAAAAGGGGGTAAAACTGAAAACGGGTAAGGTTGTTGAAATTATGAATTTTTTTCGCGGTGAGTTCCATTTCACAATAAAATGGATTAAAAGGGTTTTTTTGAAATTCCACCCCTACGGGTGTAAAAAGGGGTAAAATGTGTTTTCGCGTCCTCAGTATCTCTTAAACCCGAAGAGATACTGACTTGGTGTTTACTTCCAAAGATTGTCAATACAAAGACCTAGAAACGTATTGCAGGATTTTGCCCTAATCAACCCTTAAAGGCACAAATTTGGACTCGGGGTGAATTAAAGAACTCTTCGTATGTTTTATGTTTATTGAGTTAGAACATTCTATTTTGGCATATACCTAGATGTATTTTTAAAATCTTTTCAAAGGCGTCTAAGGTTTTTTTTAAAGAGGCAAAACTGAAAAAGGGTAGCGTTTTAAAATTATTGTTTTTTTTTTCTTAAGGGTGCATTTTAGACTAAAATGAGGTAGAAAAGGTTTTTAGTGATTTCACCCACAAGGGATGAAACGGGTATTCCGCTATAATCTATATGAATAAAAGATAAAGTACCAACTCAACAACGCCGATCCGTAGTAATCCTTGGTACCAGGAACTTGACATTTAGCAAAAAGAGTCCTTTAGTTACGTAGCGAAGTGCTATAAAAGGAGTTTTCAAAATTGCACCCCTAAAGGGAAGGAAAGAGGTAAAATGTCTTTTCACGAATTTCTCAATGTCTCTTAAGACCCTGTAATATATCAATTTGGATTTTACTAAAGTTCCTAAAAACGTAATTCAGGATTGTGCACAGATCAACTCCTAAAGGTGCAAATTTGGATTCAGGGATGAATTATAGAACCTTTCATATTTCCTATGGTTCCCGATGACCATGGTTTTAGGGCATATGTGTTTTTTAAATCTTTCAAAAGTGGTTTAAAGTTTTTATCCTAAATTTCATTGTGAAAGGAGTAAAGATGGGTAAAAGTAAAAAGAATTTAAAAAGAGGTTAAAGTTATTGATTTTTCCGCGTGTCCAGTTTAAAATAAAATAGGATTTCCGAAATTCCACCTCCAAGTGGTGGAAACTGGTATGTTGCTATAATTTAGGAATACGACATTTAATAAGTACATTTATTATTTTTATTCTCATTGTTATACTAAACCTATAGTTTTATCAATCTATACAAGGAAAACGGCAATTACATACACATTTCCAGGGGATACGTGAAGGATAACTGGGTTATGTAGAACTTTTTTTGGAAGAATATTGTTTCCTTTTTACCTACAATATTGTTTTGCAGCGTTTGGTAGTTTAGCGTATTGAGTGAGGGAGAAGGAGAGCATTCTAGAATTCGTTTAAGATTTAGAAGAAAAAGCATTTGTAGTCCGTACGAAGAACGGGCATCTTGCTAGTTTGTAATATAGCACACAGAAATTATTTCCATAAAGTCAGTTCTTGACGTCAAAATTATAATGCAATTACGTATAAAATCTTTAATTAAATTTAAAAATTACAAAATGTATATTGCTAGTATGTTAGTATCTATACAGATTTGAATAGTGTAGTATTAGATAGTACTCATAGATCCCCATATACTTACATGGAGTTGTGCAAAACAGTTTTATAAGTCTAGATTAATGTTATCCAAACTAAAAATCCGACATATATTATTTTCAAAATTATTTTATGGTGAAGTTCCTTTTGGATACCAACCTCTATTTCCCCGCATCATGTTAACCCATATCATGGTGCCTCTAAAACTTGGTCCCCCGGCCTCTGGAGCTTCAAGATTATCGGTAACCTGTAGCACAGTTTCGTTATATTGACGAACTCTTTCGCGTTCAGCTTCTCGCTGGCGAGGATTAAGTATCATTCCTCTCCCGGCGCGTTTCTTAAGTTTTTCATTGTAATACTTCTCGCTTTCTTGTTGAGCCTCGTTCACCAGTTTCTTTGCGCCGTTGCGATAAAAATATCTGAAAGGAAATTGCCATTAACAAGTGACAATTCCAGTATACTAAAAGTGTAATTTTGCCTAGCAGTTCCCTCACGTTTGTAAATAAATACGCCTATTCGAGAAAACTAGGTCGAAGTTTTGTTTGCATACTTCTTCGGGCGAACATTGACCGAATGTCAATGGCTGCTGGAGGATTTCAATTGTGTGTGACTAAAGAGAGAGTTAACTTTATTATGTTTACGTTTCGTAGTTAATTCGGGGCTCTAATTGATTATTGCTGAGTTTCTAATGTGTTATTAATATTTGTGATAAAAATGTTGCGAAGCACTGTATGTAGATGAGAGATTATTAATTTAGGTTGAATCCAGTTGTTCAACTTGTGATGTTACTAAACAATATTGTATAAAATAACTAAAACTACGTTCATGCGTTCTAATAACTATTAACAATCAAGCTGAAATAAAGTCTTATGACCGAACCATAACAAATATTATACTAGTACTTAAAGAAATTTCAACGGTATTTTCCAACAATGAGAAATGTTGTAAAATAAAGTAAATGTCACTGCATATTTTAAAATTTATTAGCAGCCACCAACTGTAACGACATATCAGTACAAATGATCAAATCCAATGCATTGTAACACTCTGTATAATTAGAAGATAACTTAAATTGAATTGAATATAATAATATGATTATTGCAGAAGATCAAGTAGTACGGAGAATAAGATGCATTATGTTATTACAACGTTAATACTACCACCAATTTCCAGCATTTCTCAAAAGTATTCAAGATTTTGTAGCATTCCACAAATTAAATAATAAGTGGACTTTAACTTTTAAAATGCCAGTATTGTGGCGTCCTGGGTTTCATTATTTTGATGGAATTTTTGTATCGCGTTTCGTGCAAGGGACGGAAATGGCACAAAATCTCGGATTATACGTGACGTATTTGGAATAATTACTTACATTTTAAGAAAATAACAGAAAAAAATTGGGTTTTGCATGGTCAATTCAAAATATGAAGATAATAATTAATGAAGGTAAGTAATTATCAGTTCTGCAGCTTCGTAGCTCCTTTTCACTATTATAAAATCTGCAGTATGATACAATGCCAACATGTGTGCTGTTTCTATTATTGTTATATGTAACAAAACTGTAACAAATAATTTGTGGAAAATTGTCACACACTTATTTTTTTCTGGTTATATTTGTAATTGTGTTTTATTTTGGAGTAGTGATGTTACTGTTCCATTTTATGTATTTTTCTGGTAGAATTTTAAATTTTATTTGCACTCATATAAATTGCTTTAAAGATTAATATGTAACATAAAAACATTAAATAGGAATTAGGTACTATCAAATGAAAAAAATAGGTAAAATCATTTTCACTGTCAAACTATATTTCCACGCTTACACATGATTCTTCATTTAATTTTCCCATTGGAGAAAACCTTAATCCTAAAACAAAATATAAAACTCTGTAAAGGACTTTACTCAGAACTTCCCTCGCAAGTGGACGCTAAGACACTAAATAATTTTAAAAATCATAGGAAAGTATGGATAAAAATATTTTAGCGTTTCTAATAATACTGAAACAATAAAAGGAAACACTTGGTAATCCAAATTACATAAATTTTGAAATAACAAAACCTTACGGGCGGTGTATTTCGAACGGCAGCGGCTGCAAATTGATGAATGTTGATGTATGATTATAACAAATTTGTTTGGTAAAAGATATGTCTAGATTCGAGAAAATCCCCATTAACTTTTTCTGATATAAGACAAATAAGAAGCTTCTGTTTAAAGGTAAACAACGTTATAATGATTTAAACACAGTGAAGCATATTTAGAAAGTTACCTGTTGTAAAAAACTAATGAAAGCATCGGTTACTGAATATTATAGACCATTACAAAAGTAAAACTAATGAATACCCAATTCTGGATATTTTGAGAGCAGCGAAATAAATAAATTACTAAGAAATTACTATAAAGTGTTGTATACTAATTCACTGCGTCGGAAATACAATTTTTCTTCGTTAATTTCCAGTAGTCCTTGTACGTAATCTAGAGAAGCCTGTTGCTACCTACATTTATTTATAGTATATTATGATACTAGTGTATAAATAAGCCTTTAAAGCACTTGCGACGAGTGCGCCATGCGGAATGGTTTAAACTTCGCTTAAACACTTGCTTCAGATGATATTTTTTCTACGATCCTAACAGAAATATAGATATTTAGTTCGATAAAACTTTTTCTGCCACAATGTATTAGATATTCTACATTATGTTGACGTACAAATTTACGCAAATCATGCGTCTACAATACAGCTATTAAAGCACCCAAAAGAGTGCGTTTATAGCTCATTTGAACGCTTTAATACCTTAGTATAATTTAATTTTTCAAAGTTGGTAGGTTTGAAATCTCGTAATATCAAATATCAAATGGCCGACGACATTTTCAGCAATTTATAGTATTTCAGGTGGGTTGCATAAAAAAGAATCTAATTTTTAATTCGATTAGAAAACAATATGCGCACAAAAGTTGACACAACTTCCAAGTTCAAATTGAATTTTCAATTGTGACACCAGCCTACCAACCATCACAATATTATCTAAATTTTATAACTGATTTTCTTATTTAAAAATTGCATAATACGCACAAAAAAGAAAAATAGTACACAAAACCGTAAAAAAGATTAGATTTACACAATACACATCGCTATCGATACGCAAAGTTTTCCTTTTTCTAAGCCGGTAAAAATAAGTTGTTTTACATTACCATCGGCGACTTCAAAATTGCATATCGCGCACGTTTGGCGGTAGTAGAAAAAATATTGTTTGTACTTCGTGGGCAAAATGGGTGTTCTTTGGTGCATTCGAATTACTTTTTTGCCACGACCTAACGGTCTCGGTTGTGTCATTCTCATGCGCAGAAAAAAAAACACTTATTTCGTGAACTTAATACAAAAACTTTTCCACACGTATTTGCATGTAGGAAGTGACTACTTTCTGCACTCTTACGTCAACACTTTCTACACTTGAACGTCAACATTTTCTACACTCTAATGTCAAGTGGTAATCATCTGATTGGTTCAAACTGACAAATGTAAACGTTTTTTGACAAATGTCTTAAAGCGATTTCGGGTTAGTTCTTTTTTTCAATGAACTATTTTGGTATTTAAACGTAACGTATACAGTAAAGCAACAATTTTTATTCGTGATTTACATATCATTTTCTTAAATACTGCAGGAGAATAACAACTGAATAGTAAACTAATTTCTTGAACATATTGCAGCATAATCACCTGTTATAGCTGTGACATGTAGTCTATAACTGTACAATAAAAAATTGATATATCCAAATTATAATACTCAGTACATGTATTAAAATAGAGATATTACACACGATGAAGCAAGTAAATAATAATAATGATAGTGTTTGATGTGAGATAAACGCGAGCTTTTACTTGTCAATAACAAAGACCGGCCCGCTAAACACCAGATGTCAGCCTTATGCCTCCGACAGTATGCCGTTTATAATTACCCAAATAAATGCAAAAACTGGTCGTTTGAAATTTAAAATTAAAAGTACAACATACTCGGCGGTTAAAATTTAAATCCCAAAGTATAAAATAAGCCGGATTTATTTCGAGCAACTACCGTTTTGCCGGCGAAGGAATCCGCTTTGTGAAAAAACCCGCAAGCGCCTTTGTGTCGGTCATTCAAACAGCTTATAAGAGAAGCGCGCAGGAGTTACAAGTCAAGTGTTCTCTGGTAGCGTATTACAGAGTCGAAGCCTAGCAGAGTCACAACAAGGAAGGAACACTACAGAGTATATGAGCCGCGGCACATATGAGGGGAACCCGGCAGAATGGTGTTAGATGCATCAAGTTTGGAGTCAAACGACGCCAAATCAAGAGAGACCACATAATGCGACTCCACCAAAACCATTGAAAGAGTTAGAAAAAAATAACAAGTCCACGAATAAATGCTTAAATTTCCCCTCAACGGCAACCAATCAGAACCAAGGAGCGGTTGAGACGAAGCATGGGCCCCCTTTATAAGCACCAACATTTGAGAAAAACAATATTCAGGACTTTGTGATCGAACTATCCGTTCAGCCTAAACTCATAATCAAACACTCAGGACTTTGGGATCGAACGAACCAGTTCGGCTTAAGTCTGCAACCAAAGATTCAGACTTTAGAGCTCGAGCCTCCTTGCTCGCCCTAAGTTTGTAATCAAACTTCCAGCCAAGCTTTTGGACTAGTACGATATAGTGCGACTAGGCTTACAATCAACTTCCAGCACTTCAAGCTTTAGAGCCCGCACCTTCTAAGCGCGACCCAAGAGTGCAAACATGTACAAACAATTCCAGCCATGTCAGCTCTGAATTGAACATTCGAAGTTTGTCCTAGCCAGCTCCCAGCCTGCATCAGGAACGCTCCAAAATGCGCACCAGATCCGCCACGTCCGCAAAGAGCTCCTCGCCGCGAGAAGACTTCGCCTGGACGTGTCGCCAGGTCCCCGAAGCTCTGGCCCACCGCCTCCTTCGCCGATGACCGATCTTGCTTCTCCAAAAGCACTGCTTTAGGCTCGAACCTTCCAAGTTCGGCCTAAGTTTGTAATCAACTCCAAGCAATTTCAGCAATTTCGAATTAATTTCGATGTTCCCTCTGTTCATGCAATAAAAGAGTGGGTTCCTAAATTTGAAGGAACAAGTTCAGCTAACAATGGCAAACATATGAAACCATAAGAAAATAACCAAAATTGTTAGAAATCCTGATAACATTGACGCATTAGAGCAACTATGGAGCGTAGTCCAAAACGTTCTGTTCGAAAACAATTACAGACGTTGGGCTTACCTAAGACTTCTCTACTTCGAATTTTGGACATGGCTACTTATAGAGCAAGGATTTTATCGATAAACCAAAAATATATCGGGAACTGAAAAGAAAAATTAACGAAGCAACTGCTAGCATTTCGTTGTATAATATGTTGAGTAGTGTAATATGCAAAATTTCAACAACTGGTTTGAAGAGTGCATACAAAAAAGGGGAGGTCATATTTACGGCATAATTTAAAAAATGATAAAAATGGCATATAGCACCTTACTACTGGTTATACTTTGTTTCAATTAAGTACAATTACTTTCAGGATTCTGTCTTTTTCAAAACATCCCGCTTGTATTTTGGTTTTTGAATCATTCGTTTATTTCTTCGATGTAATAAAACACTAAATTTCGAAATGAAATTGATAATCATTGTTTCATACTATTACACACATTAACTGACTTCAGGTTGTTATGGTATAAAATAGCTTGCTAATCTATAGATTAATTAGGTGAAGCATAGCATTTTAATTTTATACATTAAAGGATCCAGTTATTCTACAGAATAGCGGCATTTCACGCGTTGACTGTAATACACGTAATATGGGAACATTCTTCAAGTAAGCACCTAATAGAAACCGTAATGTTCTTTGTATTTTGACTAATAAAGCCACTCATTCAACAGCCACATTATTTTCAGTTGAATATGTACAATACTTCCCACCTAATTTGTTATGGGTTTCGAAAAGGCTGGTTTCCAACGCGAAGGAAAGAATCCTACCCATAGGAATGTCTATTATTATTAGGTGGGAAGCACAATGGACCAATAGGTCTCAGTGCAGCTAACAACAAGCTCCACCAGAAGAAGAAGAAGAGGAAGATGTACAATACTTTGTTATTGTAATATATGTCAATTTCATTTCGATGTCTAAAAGACAAAGTAAGTATTGTAATCGAGAAAAAATCACTTTCCCAGATCTTTTTATCATGTACGAACGTTTTCTTATAATGTTTGAGAATTCTCAGAATGCGCAATTCCAGATACTGCAGCTTTGAAGTTTTACATACGTAATAATAATAGCTTTTTTGCACTACTAGTCTCAGAACGCACCGTTATTGGCCTATCGTTAGGTCGTGAAGTTGTTTTTCTCCACCATGGGAGAGAAAGTAAAATAATAGTAATTTATTATACAAGACGATAAAGTTAAATTTTATCCACGAGCGAATCGTTTAACGTCGAGACGAAGTCGAGACGTTAATGATTCAAGAGTGGATAGAAATAACTTTATCGTCGTGTATAATACAATATTTTTTCTATAGCAAGAACTTTAACAATTTCAAAAGAAAATAATGACAGTCAATCACATTTCAAAATGTCAGTAGCTAGATTGGGTTGCTACGATAATACGAAGCCGTCATATTTAATTTAAACAAAATTGAGAAAGCTAAATTACTTTATCTATCCTTGATGTTAAGGAGGTTGGGGCGTTACGTACTTGACGAATAGAAAATCGTAAAAAAAATATATACTGTAGAAAAGTGCATTTAAAAACTCCCCTATAAATTTGAAGAAAATTGTCTCGTCAGAATAGGAGAAAATAAATCGTAAAATTGTGTAAAATTACATGGGCTCTTATGGGCGGAAACTTTCGGGACGGTTAAAAAAAAAAGTAAACGAAGAAATGTTGATGAAACACTTTGCACAACCAAATGCAATATTCTCCGAAGACACTGGTAAAATTTGAACTCGATTCACTCGCTGAATTTGTTGCATTAGTGAAAAATATATCGTTGTGCACTAAAAATGGCTCCGGTCGGCCTGCCTGTCACTTTTATGCGGCAACGCTGCAAAGTCCGCCCGTATTCATAGTCGTTCGCCAGCGGATCGCCGGCAACTCGCCAGAGTTTCGTTATGAATAGTATGTTGGCGGCACTGCACGTCTATGTCAAATTCGAGGTTAGCAGGTTAGATTTTGTGTCAATTTCTGTCAAAACTGACGGAAAACCTAACCTGTAACCTCGATTTTGACATAGACGTACAGTGCCGCCAACATACCTACTATTCATAACGAAACTCCGGCGAGTCGCCGGCGCGGCGATCCGCTGGCGAACGACTATGAATACGGGTGTCAGCTTTCTCAGCGCTTCATGCGCAAGCAAAATACGTATGTCGGATTAATTGAATACTTGCTACTCCCCAAGAACAGCTTTAGAATTAACGTGGTATATTTTACGTTGAACATAGCCGTCAGAATAAGAGTAACCAATCGTTGGCACAGTACGAACTGTCAAACAGACATGGCATCGAATTTTGAAGACACTTGCCAGACCACGGCGGCTTTCATTTTCTATGCACGATAACGACAAAATTTGGTCGCAGACAAGGCATTTCAAGTTTTTGGCTAACACCGGAATGTCAACGATTCTCCGGCCTTCTACTCCGTGCGACACGCTATCTTGCACAATTTCGTCGCCGCTTTATGCGCGTTTAGAAGCATGCACGATTGACGCAGCTTCTTCCGATGCAACAACTCATTGTTGACAGCTTATTATAGGTTAGAGTGCCATAAGAGCAGTAGTGCCAAGCAAAAGTTTCATTCAAACGACTGGCAACGTTGACAAACTTCAGCGTTTAATTTATTCAATTCGAAACTACATTTTGTCTGTAAAAAATAGTTTCTCATTGCTATTACAGGTACAAAATCGTAAAAAATATTTAAAAACCATACATTCATCTTTACTATGTACTCAAAAATGAGAAAAACATTATACTTTATTTGTCTTTCTGAAGTTGGCAATGCCTGCCGTAGTATATGCATTTACCACAGGCCAACCCCCTTACGTCGCGTCCCGCACAGGATTGCCCCAACCTCCGCTACTTTATCTACCCTTGCTGTTAAAGTAAAACTTGACCTTTTGTTTTGAGTTGATAAAAGCACACTTTAACATGTGCTATAGAAAAACAATTTTTTTGTATTCGCTCCCCAAACTGGTTACTTTGGAAACTGTCTAGGAACCTCAAAATGGCCATTTAGAGGCCTTGTACTTAAAGTCGTCATGGCAACATTTTAGCGGACTCAAACATTAGTTGCCATGACGACTTTAAGTACAAGGCCTCTAAATGGCCATTTTGAGGATCCTAGACAGTTTCCAAAGTAACCAGTTTGGGGAGCGAAAAATACATTTTCGCGCGGCCTCCTAATATAATGCCGCGTTAATGGTAATTGAAACTTCATATTATAATGTTTGGAGAGCTAATACAAAAAAACGTTGTATGCAACACATCCTCAAATGACTTTAGAGGACTAGTTACATAAAGTACTATTCACAGTGGTAACTAATAAATTGGTAAGTTAACAAACATGACTATTTTAATTTTGACGTTTTAAAGAGCTGTATTGTCAGATTGGCAGTTAAAATATTTTGGAAATTTGTTGGGAATTTAAGTATTAAGCCGTTTGGTAGTGCAAAAAAATAGAATATACACCACGGTAGCGAATCGTCTTATAACCTTCGCGCTCAGTATCTAATATGCGTTCAGGTTATAATACTGCGCTTCATTACCTTGATGTATAATTTAAAAAATAAGGAAAAAATATACTCCGAAAACAGATCCCGAATATACCGGGTAACAATAAGAATATAGTTTATTTAAATTTAAGATAGAGCAAAATTTGCAACCCAAGTGACAAATATCAGCAGTCAGTTGATTACTAATTTTATTTTATTAATACGTAGATCATGGGATGTACGTAGTATAATAAAGAGGTTATAGTTTTTGTCAAATTTGCAAAGCTTGACATTGGAAAATTGTCTACCTAAATGAAATCTGCTGAATGTGATCTGAGAATAAATTTACCCACTTCAAAATGTTGCAAATGGCTTTCTTAAGCAAAAACTCATAATAAAAACATGACACATTGATTTTGACACTCATAACGACAGCAGCAAAGCCATATCTCTCTGATCTAAATTTTAATAAAATTATATTAGTAATCAACTTACTGCTGATATTTGTAACTTGGGTTGCAGATTTTGCTCTATCTTGAATCTGAATGAAGTATAGGGCCATTATTATATCTTCTTTATTTATAAATCTATTTAGATAAAATTCTACATAAGCGTAATTCACATAATTCTCGATCGACGGATAGATCTAGATAAAATGGCAGACTTCCGGTTTTACCGTAAATCTCATTAACTTTGATTTTTTAAATGGACCACCCTGTATATTTTTCTTTTTGAAATCTACGACTCAAATTGCATTCAATAGCATTGTCAAATTTGGTTTCCAAATTTTATTTTTTACAATAGAAAGCTGTGACTGGGAAAATATGTTCTTATTGACTTTAGTAACTTATAATAAAAGCTATCTTATCAATTAGATCATTAATGAAATAATAACGTTTGCTAAACGAGTTTTTTAAGAAAAACTCAGTTTTTAATGACACATACTAAGGGCCATATTTCTATTAGATAGCAAATTTAATTGCCAATCTAACGATACGCATCATGCACTATTTTATCTTCATATAAAACTGAAAACTGTTTAATTAATAAATTCTTTAAATATTTTTGTATAATACGTAAGAAAATGTGGCAACACTTTTGTATGTAATTTAAGTTGTAGATTCCGAAAAACATAAAATATACAGGGCGATTTATTTTACAAAATCAAAGTTAGCGTATTAACTTCCGGTGAAACCGGAAGTCGGACATTTTAATTATATCTGCCTCTCAATTTGCAGTTGTGTTTAATGTCCTTGCAACAAATACAATACAAATCCGTTCATAAGTAAAGGAGATAAGTGATGGCCCTGGTCTCACTGTCACCCGGTAGACCAAATACACGTTTCAAATTCAAGTATTTAAAAAAATCGTACAAGCAAGGGAGCATTTTCAGCTTCCTGATTCAAATTCTATAAATTCCCCAAAAACTAAAGCGGCCATCTTGGAGGCCCATATTCAGTTTTTGACGTTTAAAAAAACACCTAACAAAACAACTGTTCAAATAAAAATTGTTAAGATTTAATTATCTACAACTTTGGCTACTGCCAGTTTTTTGCTGGGCCAACCATGGAGGCACAAAATGGCATAAAACTATTTATTGCTGCGTACGGATAACGTCATGTTCAGTCTAGTATGTTTATAGCCTAGTCTTTGAAGTGTAGTTATTTTATTTTCTTGAGTGAAAAATAATTATTTGTGTTTTTTAAAATCGAGAAATCGTGAAATTAAACAATTTGAAGCAATTCTCTTTTTCTAGCAATTTATTTATTAATATTAATAGTAATGATACACATTATATTTACGGGCTGCAGTCGATTGGAATTAACAACAAAAGCAACCGTTAATGATCGGGCAATAAATAGGTCGGTCACATTTTGTGCCTCCATGGTCGGTCTAACAAAAAAAATGGCAACAACGAAACTTGTAGATAATTATATGCTTAACAATCTTTATTTAAACTTCCTTTTTGTAGAATGGGTGGTTTTTAAAGAAAATGTCTAAACCTGCATTCGAGCGTCTATTTTCCAAGATGTTTTTACGGAATTTATAGAATTCTTATCAGAATGCTGAAAAGAGGCTAATAGAGGACCTCTCGTAAACGATAACTTGCTTCTCATAACATATGTTTAAATAATTATGGTTATAAATATTAATTTTCGAATCTAGTTTCTTACTAATTGTTATTATCGATATGATAAAATACTTGGTATAGTCGAGTGGGGACACAATAATGAGCAAGGCTTTGATGGGGAATTTTGAACTGCGTTTAATGCTAAATAATGAAATAATTAACTCATTAGTAGAGTTTTGCTCGAATTTACGTTATTCAACATAAACTATGATAAAAGTTACCTGGGGGATGGTGATGTTTTTTCAAACGTTACATCATCGGTTTCCACAGATGGCATTTCTTCGCTTTTATCTTCAAAATCGTAGTCTGGAACTTGATCCTTATATTCAAAGTTGCTTTTTAAATTTCTTGAGTACCTGAGGCGGTGTCGCTGTTTACCAAATAATGCTCCACAATTACGCGTATGTATTTCTATTTCATTTATTCTGGTATAACACTTAGTCTTTTTCTTAGCCACACCAGATTTATTTTGAAGCGTTTGCGCGCCTACTGTAGGACTTGTTACATTTATTGCAGGAAGCCTTAAACTATCAGTCATATCGTTAAAACGTCGAACTGCCCCTTTGAGAGGCGCTACGCCCACAAATCCTTTTTTTCTTTGTAGGTTCCACGATGTGTTGTGTCTGGCCCTGAATTCGAAGGTTTTTTCTGAACTTGAGGCTCCAGGCCGGGTATCTCCGAAACAGCAGATTTGTTGGAACTGTGCGACCACTCCATACTGAAATTAAATTGGCTTGTAAAACATGTTACACCTTGGGAATTCAAAAACTTACCCATAGGAAGACTTGGAGGAGCCAATGCGCCATAATTTAGTGCAACTCGTTGTGGACTCCATACTTCCGCCAGTTTGAACAAACACGTACTGAGCGTACCAGTTTACATTGATATTTTATATATATTTACTGCCTACGATAATTATTATTTTTAGGGTTCAATCTGACGTTACTCGCTTGTTTGGCTAATACTAACTGCCAGAACACTAATTTGTCCACGATTATTAATTGATATCAAGAGGAATTTCCGATTATACATATGCAACGTTAGCTTGCAAAAAGTATTTAAGGAGTGCTTTTATTACGAACTTGGTTTGGACTGTAAATGTAATTTCTATTTTTGAAAGCTGAATCACGACCATAAATGCTGCGTATGCGAACCGGTCGTGAGAAATTCGGTTATTTTTAAAGTGTGTAAATATAGTCACTAAATGTTATTACCCTTTTGTTCAATGTCTGATAAACGCCATGAATAATGTAGTTTATTTATTATAGATATTACACGTATTTATTATTAACCTTATCACTAGCTTTACTACAGTATCAATCATACATGTGACGTTATCTGCTGTAAAAAACTCTGGAATTTTTTATATGTAACCAATTTGAATTTACATAATTGTCAGTTGTTCTGTTTTGGAATGAAGTAAAATGCATTCGCATTAGAAAATATGGAGAAATTTGAGGTAAGATATCTTTTGGTTCTAGTGGATCAGCCCTTTTATACCCAAACAATTGCTATTTTTTGACACGATCAATGCTGTTGAAATGTTTTTCAAAAGCTTGTTTGTTAAGGTGAAAACGAATACCTATTTAACTTAGCTTCTTCAATTTTACATCTCAAATTTAATCGCTATTTCTATTCTGTATATAGATATTTCAACTTCCAATTCTCAATTAAAATATATTAGTTATCTTACTAAAGACGATGTCGGAAGGAAGTGAGGGAAACTAACATATTTTAGATTTGAGTCAATAATGTAATAAACCCTAACCGAATATAATTTTCGTCACAACGTTTTTTTTTTGCAGCGGAAAAAGGAAAAGATAATTCATAGTTATTTCTTTATTTTGATTTTCATTGCTTATTGTGGGCTGAAAATGTAAAATGAAAATATTGATTTTTTATAGTTGTAGAAAATGCAAAAAGATAAATATTGGATTTAAATCTGTCAGTGAAAGATTTTTTTTAACAGTGATGACAGATTGCAACTCATTATTTAAGGTAGTGTTAAGCTAGATTAAAGTTTGTTGAATGTATGATGTATGCGACTTATTACCTCTGTCGCACTTCTCTCTTCCCACCGCAAGGTAAAAGAAACTGAAGGCTATTCATGAATGAATTATGAATGTTCATGCTTATTACACAGTTCATTGTGTAATTATATGTACCAGGTGATTATAAATGCTTTTTCATCAAGTTCCCTTTGAAATATTTGTTGTATGAATAATATGTTGGTGGCACTGTTAGTCTATGTCAAATTCGAGGTTATCAGGTTAGGTTTTGCGTCAGTCTGTGACAAAACTGGCGGAAAACCTAACCTGCTAACCTCGAATTTGACAAAGACGTACAGTGCCACCAACATATTATTCATACAACACATACTTTCGGAATGTTTAATTTGACAACCTTAAATATAATTGGAAATAATCTCCCCAGACGTAACTCTATCACTTAGCGCTTCTCTCTCAACGTTATTATTATTTTATTACATGAGCATCTCGCTTTAGGGTAAACTATTCAAGCTAAAATTGAGATATATTCATATCAGGTAGATGTCATAATTTCCAATTCTATTATTTTTCTACAATATTCTGCATTTAAAACTAATAAAAAAAATTCGTCGGATAGCCGGCCGCATCGCTTTCGATATATTAAACTAGATAATAAAAGTATATATCATGACCAAACTTTCTTGATAATAATTTTAGGAATTTATGTGGCTGCACGCATTTTGAAGTATTGTGTCATACCTTACATATTATCTAAATAGTTTTTCTTGCGCCCAAAGTATGTAGTTACATATTTTTCAGCAGTACATTCACAACTTATCCAACCAGGGCCGTCGCTAGAGTTTTGGCCGCCCGGTGCAGGTTTTTAAATTGTTGCCCTTATGTTTGTAGGTATGTATTAAAAAAAATGGCTAAATTTAAAAAATGTTTAAAAAAAAATATAACATGGTTAAATATACTGTTTTGGCTAAGAGCATGGTGTCCTTCTTTACTTTTAATTATTAGTTTGCCACATTAATATGCACTGGATACACGTTGCTGTGTCTTAAATTTGTACTGAACCTTCAAGTATTGGATCAGTTTTTTAAATTACAAATTGCCCTATTTTGTATTATAATGTCAATAATTACTATTATAGATAGTTCCTGAAAACTCAACAGGGGTGGATTCTTTTATCTAGTTACTTGTTTTCTGTTGATTGATTTTCTAATATTTTAAATCTCATTTGCATCATAAGTCACAATACTTATGTCAACCAAACGTCATAAACAGATTTGAAATTCACATGAGAAATACAGATTGTTTCCCTATTACACAACAATATTAAAAACACAGTAAGTAATTCTTTGAAAACTAATTCACTTATATAGTCTTTTATTTGCTTTTTTCTAGTAATTACATTTCAAATGATCTCCACAACGTTTAGGATGTAAACCAACCTGCTTTTCTCTGCCTACTGATACAATCTCTGACGCACCTTCCCGCAATGAAAGGTTCCTCCTATAAACAAGACGTCGCCAACTGTCCCAAATCAGTAACTCTAACCTTCCCACAGAATGTAGCTAACCGTCCAAATCTGCAGATACTGACTTCCTTTACTGCCGCTGCCAAACTTCTTTTACTGCCGCTGCCAAACTTCCCGGAACGTGTCCTCTTAACTGATGGTGCTATTCTGGAACTCTCCCTTATCACTCAACAGCTAGATGTAATCCAATTCAATTAATGTCTGACGTTAAATGTATTTTTCCAATAAACTTGACTTTATATTCTTCTCCAGTTATTTACTTTTATAGATTAATTCTGCTTGCTTATTATTTTTAACCACATACTTGTAACCATCCTTAGTTTTTTATCTGTTATTCTTCTTATATGTTTAAATCTTCTTATATCTTTAACCACGCAAATTTTATAATTACCCTTTTATTTTCCAAACAGATTTATAATAAAATAGGGTTAATTTTCAATACTTTTAATTACTCCAAATCATTTTCGTTATATTTTTTACAAGTTGTTACCAATAATTTGAAGAAAATTTCTTAACTACCTCATTTTCCTTTTTATAAACTCTAGTCTTATCTATTTGAGTTAAACCTACTAAAATTTTATTTTATTTCAAATTAAGCATTTGTCATTCGTTTCAAACTGTAATTTATGCAATATTATCTTGTTTTTAAATCCACCTGTTTTTCAATAACTATTTTTCATTCACATTTTCACCTTATCTCTGAATAAATCCAAATTATTTTATTAACTAATTGTAATCCCTTTAATTTTAATGAATTTGATTATAACTACATTAATGTCGTATCATAACAATACATATACTATATACTACATAGTAACACATACATAATACATACACAAAAATTAAACTCTAAAAAATTTGACGCAGGCACAAATACATAGGTACATAAAAAAACTAAATATATTTTCGAGCTTTTTTTCAGAAAGCATACTTATTATTTTATCATAATTTAAATTATTGGCAATTTCATGTTCGATGGAGATTAATGCCAAACCACTTAAACGTTCCTGTGACATACATGATCTGAAATAATTTTCGATTATTTTTTAATTTCGAGAAACTTCGTTCCCCAGAAGCATGGGTAAAGTGCATAAGATTCTAAGAGATATTACTAAATTAGGGAAAGTGTTTTCTACATTATTTTCTGTTATGTACTCGTACTTAAGAGTATTTAAAGGATTATTGGTTTCATGTTCCTTTGATCCAAGCAAAGCCATAAATGAGAGCAGTTATCTTTAAGCTCGAAACCGTTTATGCCACTATTTAAAGATTTAAACTATCAGTATCGGATAAGTATGTACGCATATTTTGTAGAAGACATATCGCGTGGCGCTTTCTTGACGAAAACATTGGGTGCTGGGTATACAAATAGAGTTTGTTCTGCATAAAACTTAAGGTAAAGTTTGCTTCCACATAGAGTGATATTCTGGTTTAAGAATAAAATAAACAGCAAATATTGACGTCCTTTTGAGTATGATTACGTCTTTAAGTCGTACATTATATTTACTAACTCTACTCCTATATCATATAATAAAATAATAGTATAATATTTTGTTAAGAAAAATAGCCGCCCCTCAAAAAACGGCCGCCCGGTGCGGCCGCACGCTCGCACCTGCTGTAACGACGGCCCTGTATCCAACAGAGCACAGGAGGAAAGATCAGGAAGCTAAAACATATCTTGTGCCATAACTTGATAAAATTAGAGTTTTTTGTTGTAATAAATATCACCGTAAGGTAGTTATATGGCCAAGTGCCAGACAGTCCTAATTATTATATTTATACCGAAAAAATCGTTACGATTGATTGGTTTCTACACATTAGGCAATATCATCTCAAACACTAAAACATTATCAAAATTGTATATTATTAACATAAACTGCATTTCTCACTTATAATCCGTTCACGACCTTTTTGGGACAAAGTTGGCTATGATTTTTTCTTTTAATGTTGGACTAACTGATGTGGTGATGTAGCGGATGCAATTTTTTTTTATCAGTGTCAGCTAGACATTTTCTTGCCACCACATTGCCAGATTTATTATTTTAATATTAGTAAGAAAATAAATAATTTATCAAGTGTGTAAAAATAATTTTAATTTACGTCAATGGAAAAGTCAAAATGCCACGTGAAAATCAACATGAAGTAAAATCAGCAAGCCATCCGTCTGACAAGATATTTAAATATTTCACATGTTAATTTCTATAAGACCAATATTGCTCAATTGCTCTACTAAATTTATTTGGCATCAGTTTGTGACGTCTCTATCCTTCCACACCAGCAAGCAAGCAAGCAAGCATACAGCAAGCATGTAAAATAAAGTGGCATATTCATAGCATGTACACAATTCTTATACAAATTGCAATAAACATTAGTATTGAATGCTTTTCTTATGCATTAGTTCTCATTTTTGTTTCTGTCGTCAATTGTCAAATCATTTCAATTTTCATCCTTAATTTAAACAGAGATCCGGCAACAATGTGCTGTTTTGGATATGCTAGCTCCTCTTTGCCTGCATAATTATTAATTATGTATTACAAAAGCACCATGTTATGTGACCTTATCTTATATTTTGGAATTATCTCATTCATTTGAAATATTCATATAACTTTTGTATTCAATATTTTACTTTATGTTTGCCCTTATTAATACAATGCCCCGTTAGTTAATCTATACTTGCTTTCAAATCAAGTACTCTCATTTCAGGGTGGTTCGCCAAATCTAGATCTCTATTAGTTGAATTTCAAATTATATTTAATGACACTTGCTGTCAAACTGATTTCCACACCTTCTCAAACCAGGTATTGACAAATCTATTTCTTACATTGACATAATTATTAATTAATTCATTAAAATAACTACTGTTTTGTATTTTACTTTTTCCCTATTGCTCGTTATTTAAAATGTTTTGATATTAATTACTACCACAAACCTTACCACTTCTTAAGCTCACTCTGCAAATATCCAGACACCACTGCTCCCTCTCTCAAGAGATCCCGATGTTCACCTTGTGTGATACCTACAGCCTGTTCCTGTCAACCAATTTCAAGAATCCGCTGAATTCAGCTTCGATCCCCTCATCAAACGTCAACTTCAACTCCAATAGACTCCTGGTAAGTTTCAGCTTTATAAATGAATCTGATCTTATCTTGTTTATTGCTTAAATAGTCATCTGGACTCAGCAATCCCCTCAGAAGTCTTCCAATTCTAGTAGCACTCCTACTAACCTCCTTTTAGATGAATGATCTTACTTCCATACAACCACCAATGTCAATAATAAATATTTAATTATATGTCACTTTCACCAATAAATCCAGTATTCTCCAATTCAGTAGTTTTCTGGTTCCTTCTATGTAATACATTGTGTTCGATAATCTCTTCACAGATTGTCCAGTCCCAATAACATTAATATTTCACTTTCATTTTGTTGTACCTCGTAGATTTGTTAACAGCATTGCTATTTGTATATAACCAAACAACTATACAAATAATGCATAAATTTCTAGTTTTATTTGCTCAAAATTATAACATTGCAAGATTAATTGTACATTTTTCGATGAGTTTATTTATGTAACTAACTTAAACAAAAATTTCATTCCTATTAGATACTATTCTTATGACACTCTATTTAATTTTAAATATACTATTATTATAGGATATTCAGTCTGATTATTATAACAAATACAGTTGTCAATTGTAACCTTGGCTTGTTCTTTATTAACATTCACTGCAACCATGAAATTTGTATATTCAATTAATACCTTAATATCAAATTACCTCTCTCATTGTCTCAATTAATTTCATTATTAATATTTAAAAATTAACACCCATCAAGATTTAATTATAGTAATCTTCCAAATGTATTAGTTTGAAATATTTCTTTGTTATGATTGATCATACCACTTCGTGTATCATAATAGTACCTATTCAGAAAATATAACCTTAAACTGAAAACAACCTAGCCTAACACAAAAAGTGTCAATTTCCATTAGGGAGTTTAGTTGCCACAGAGGTACTGCCAACAAAATTACTAGATGGTCATAGCCTCACCTGGCGCAAAAAATCGTGAACGGCATATAAAGTACGTTTTTTCCTATAAGAATTTTCAAGGTCAAGATAAAATTGGCAAAACTGCTTTTTTTAAATTATTAGAAAATTTATTTTCGTCAGGGTTTTCTCTAAACGACTTGTGTCATTTTGACATTTAAAATTAAATTGTCAGCTTTTCTATTTTGAAACTGAATAGGCGTAAAAACGGAATCTTTTAAAATTAAATGTATAATAAGCATTTCTGAAGTGTGCAGAGGAACTGTTGGATCTGCATCCTAACACACCAGAAGAAGACGTTTACGAAAGATTAGCAAGAGCTTTTGAGGTACATAGAACTTTAATGCCAGATTTTAAATTTCCCACCAATTTTTAGTTCTATAAAGTTACTAAAACAAATTTTACAAACATATATTTTTTAAAGGAATCCAAGTTATGCCAACATAAACCCTAAATTCTTTGACTTTGAAAATTTTTATAGGAAAAAAACGTATTTAGATGTTTTTGCATATGTCTACAGGGTGTATTCAAATAAAGTAGTATAAATGATACGCGTAAATTCTTGAATCAACATTAGCAGATTAAGCCAAACATTTTACTCATAATGACTTAAGGTCCTTAAAGGTCAAGAAAAATCAGCAAAGTGCTTTATGCGGAACTTTCCTCCCAAGTGAAAGTTTTGAAACTAGCAATTTTGAAAACATTCAAGAAAAAAAGAATTATTTTTTTAAGGTGTCGATCCTGTATATTATGTCCTTTCTGCTCCTAAGTGGAGTATAGGGCTTCAGCAAAGTGTTGCCATCGAACTCGATTTTGGGCAAGTACTTTAATTTCGTTTCAAATTTAACCGCTTGTTTTATTATTGTACAGCTTCAGGTCGTATGTGGTCCGGGATGAGGAGCGGCTGGTTCGGTGCGACCGATTCAATGCAGCCGTTTTAGCGCGGGGAGGGTTCGGAGCGAGGACTTTTCGGCGCGATGACAGTTCGGCGCGAGGACCTTTCGGCGCGGATACCGTTTGGCGCGAGAACTTCCTGGCGCGAGAACTTCCTGGCGCGAGAGATTTCAGCGCAAAGACTTTTCGACGCAAATCGATTCGGCACGAGGCCGTTTCGGCGTTGTTGTTAATTTTCATACGTAGTATAGAAAGTCTTAGAATCCGACAAAATTAAAAAACATACCTACATCCCGGAAGTCGTTTGTTACGTACACACACAAAGTTTTTTCGACAACCGTCAAGATAAGGAGACATTTGCGCATCGTTACGCGAAGTTTTGAAATCGTGTACTATAAAATGCCAACTTTTTAGTTTTCATTACTATTGTCAAAATGACATAATAGTTTTCACAAATGAAAAAAGTTACTTTTTCACGTTGCCGTTGATGACGTTACAAGATAGTTATTTGTATTTTTCTTATGTATGAACTTATTTCTACTTGCAATCTGTATTATATTATACAATAAGCAAAAATAATAGTACAGTATATTAAAACGACTTGCAAATGACATGGGAGTTACATTCCTTTGAATGTAACTCATGTGTTACATGCTAAACGCATAAGGTAGAGTTTATTTACAGGAACAGAATGTTTAGAATCTACTTGTTTAAACCTGTTTAGTCTATAAGTGTGTGCACTATTGTCAAGCAGATTTACTTCAACTCTCACTATATTCGCTTTAAGTCATTTAAAATGTCCGCGTTTTTTACGCTATAAGGGGAGTCCCGCATTGCACGTAGCACATTATTCTGAAACTTTTCTATTACTTAGATGGTTGAGTTTGCTGCTGTTCTCCATAACTACAGACCGTATGTCCGTATTGGTTTGAATGCTACTTTATATACTAGCATCTTGTTTGATAATGCTTACCGAATTCAAGGCCCAACTTTTACTATCTTGACCTGTGTTAGCGAAGTATTGTTTATGAGAACTGAGGGCTAGATACCACTTCTTCTTCTTCTTCTTAAGGTACCATCTTCATTATTGAAGGTTGGCAACAACTATGGCAAATTCATCTTTGTTTTTCGCTGTTCTAATTAGCGAATGTGTTTTCAATCCGGTCCAGTCCCGGATATTCTTGAGCCAGGAGCATTTCCTTCGACCTACACCTCTTCTTCCTTCTATTTTTCCTTCCATAAGAAGTTGAAGCAAATCGTACTTATTGTTCCTGTATATGTGCCCAAGGTATGAGGTTTTTCGCTTTTTGATGTTTCTTATTAATTCTTTATCTCTACCGACTCTTCTAAGAACCTCCTCATTAGTGATGTGCTCTGTCCATGATATCCGCAACATTCGTCTGAAAACCCAGAACTCAAATGCTTGTAACTTTTTTTCTGTGTTTTTCTTCAGAGTCCATGTTTCAGCCCCGTATAACAGTGTTGAATAAACGTAGCACTTGGCAAATCTGTAGCGTACGGCCAGGTTTAAGCTTCGATTAGTTAAAAGTTTCTTCATATTAATAAAAGTGGATCTAGCAGATTCTATTCTCGTACGTATCTCTAAATCTGGGTCCGTGTTTTCCGTCACCCAGCTTCCAAGATATCTAAATTTGGAAACTTTTTCGATACGCTGGCCATATATGGTAAGGTTAATTTGATACCACTACATTTGGTGAATTTGACATAGACTGATTTCGCTTCATTAATCTTAATTCTCCATTTTCTGGCCCATTTTTACTCCTTCGTCTAAAAGACGAAGGAGGTATTGTAATAACGAAAAAATCATATACATATAAAAATAAAAAACATATAGGGTAAGCACTTTAAAAAATAACGTTTTGTTTATTTTTACTTTAACTGAGAAATACATAAAAGTAATAATTTTCACAAAGCTCAGGCTTTATCATTGACGAAAATAAGAACAGAAACAGGTTAAACAACACAAATGGGACAGAATAGTATGGTGTCTTTATAACGCAGCAGAAACTCATACATTCGAACACGGTTGTGGCAAATTTTGAATTTAGTTGTCGGGGCCCGTAGGCCCCAGGAAAGTAAACCACATGAGGGATTAAAAAAACTTCAGTGGCGAAGACCGTATTATGTTTTTTTTAAATCGAGAAATCATGATTTTAAACTTTTTTCTTCAACTCGTCTAGATTATGTTGACGCCTCCAGCTACAAAAAGTCGTAAAACGATAGATTACTCAGTGCTTATTTCCTGTATTTTAATAACAATATCGACGTTCTTCACAGCCGATTTCAAAAATATTTTTTGTGCTTTACCGTATACAAGGTGTTTAAAAAATACGTTTGGATATTTTACCCACTTGTACATCAATACAAGCAAAAAATCTTAATAAACATGGATCTGAAAACCCTTTGTTTACGAGATACATAATTTAAATTTAAGTACGCCAAAACATGATCCTTAACAGCATCAATAACCTTTAAAGTTTCATTAAAATCGGCTGATGGGTTTTTGAGATATTGGAGCATTTTAGTTTTTGTCTTAATAGGTCCAGAGGCGTGCAAAAATATGGGCTTTATTTTTTATTGAAAACGAAGCGAGGTATGAAATAAATTCAAACATTTTTAGGTGCTTTGTTAAAAAAATATATGAAAATTTCAAAAAATCTATTGGGCGTTATTTTTCTTTGTGAAACAAACCTAATCGGCATGCCCCATGGGCACGCCTCTGGAAGTACTGGGTCAATTGTAATATGTCTAAAAGATATTTCATAAAGTTATAAACAAACTACAAAAAATTCATTAAAATGACAGGTAATATTAATTTCAAGTGTTTAAATTTCTCCCCAAAATAGCTTTAATTCGCTGAGGTTATTGTTCTTTAGATTTATCACTAATACGTGACAGCGACAAATCAATCCAACACGTTTGCAAATGGGACAGAATTAAAGAGACACATGCTTCGAGACACTGGTAATGCAAAGATATGATTTACAACTCTTTGTGCTAATTTAGAGGGATAATGTGATTTATGGAAGAGTATAGCTAGTACCGCTCTATTTCCAATGTTCCTAGTACCTATTGCAGCTTCACAAGGTTATTCATAAAGCCGTAAACATTCTTCATCGGCAAATAAACTTGCATAGTATAAACAAAAAGAACAATAATTTTTTATGGTCTCGTTAGATTGCTCATACATTCATAAAACTAGTTATATTCTTAATGCTAAAATACCTTAGAAATTCCTAAGTAGACGAAACAAGAACATATTTACCAAATGGTTTGATGCTATGAAACCGTATTACATGGTCTTGCAAATAAAGTAGTCATTACTAATCGCATGTAGCATTAGCTACATTTCTTCTATATTTCATTAAAATATTTCCTATACATATTCTAGTGCCAATGAATTAGTAAAATCATGGTACGTAATCGAACAAACAATAGCAAAATTGTATAGATGAGTCATAACAAAATTCAAAATAAAATAGAAAAGATGTAAGCCCCTAAAATATAATAAAGTATCTTTCAGATCAGAATTTAATTTCGTTCACATTGATGAAAAGGGGGAAGTCTTATTCGTTTTTAGATAATTTATTATTGAGAGAAGTATGGCCATTCATATTTATTTGGACATAGGAGATACTGAAAAGTTATTTTTGTTTAAAAATTTGCAAGAACCACACACTAAAGAAACTGTCACCGGGTGTCTTGAAATTTCTGTACCGACTAAACGTATTATGGTATCGACATTCTATAAATTATCTATAATTTAGAATTTATCTATTACCTTCAGTACTTATTACGTGAAAACGTTATGTAAAATTTCTGGTGTGTGTGCAAGGTGTGAACTATAGATTTTGTGACTAAAGTGTACGGGTGTTACGTCATCATCGCTATTTCCGTTGTTACTATATACAATGTTAAGGTGCTGGTCTTCCTTTTTTAAAAGAGAGGTTGGGAACATTAAGATGCCATAGTTACCGAAATCGAATTGGGGAACTGAGTAGAAGGTTGCAGCCAGAGCTGGGCACTTGGGCAGTAATTAAATACTTTGTAATTACACTCCTTTTTGTTGATTTTTCTTGAAATTTAATTACTTTTCCAAATATGATAACTGTAATTAGTAATTGCATTTTTATTAAAAAGCGTTAGACGATTACTTTTTGAAGGTGTTTAATTGCCACATTACCTCTTTTGAGTAATTAAATTAGTCTAAAGTATTTAAATTACTTTACAAGTATTTTAATTACTTCTGGTAATTAAAATTACTCCCGGTAACTGAATTATTTTCGAGTAATTCTGACCTCCATTGGGTATATCCAGAAGGCACAAACATACGATAAGGCCTTATTAAGTTACATGTTATGCAAATTACAATAGGGAACAATGTAAGTATAATTTATGATTTTCTATGACTAGCAGATAACATAAATTTCTTGCAACATTTGAAATTTCAGTTCTCGTTTGAGTTTTGCAGCGGAAGGTTGTGTTACCACGCTAGTTCTCAAGTGCAGATAAGAAGTTCAGTAAGGTCATCGGCCTCGCCGACCTGGCAGATAAGTGATAAATCTATTACTTTTTATACACTGCATTATACAGTATACGTGATCACTCAAAAATTGAATCCGATTGCTGAAATAACTTCATGCAGCCCGCCGGCCCTGGCCCCGGCTCTGGCCGCGGCGCTAGCTCCGGTTATCAAGGCATAATGCCGGGTTTTGCTTACACTTCAATGCCAAGTTATTATCAAAATTACCAACAACAGACACCAACAGCTGTTACATTTCAACAGCCACCATACTTAAATAATTCACAATTAATCCCAATTCCTCCCTCATCCAACATTAACTACCAACAGCAATTTCCCAGCCTGACCCCAGCTAGTCCACAAGAACAAAATGAAGCAGAAAAGCAAGCCTTTACCGATACAGATGATGAACCCCTAAGCACAGAAATCAGTTGGCAAGAAGTGCGTAGAAATAAACGTAAACGCGCAACACAAATCCAGTCTAAGAAACAAGTAAAAGCAAATAAGCAGGAAAATACCGTATCTGTAAACGCTACGTCACAATCAAACAGATTTGCTGCCTTATCAAGCCAAACAATAGAAGACAAAGACAACAATGCAGAAAAATCTGCAGAAACAATTCTGAAGCCTCCTCCAATATTTATCCAAGGTGTCAAAAATTATCCAGATATGGTAAAAAGTTTAAACACAATAATTCAGCCAACAGAATACAGCTCAAAATCAATGTCCGATAACGAAGTAAAAATAAATGTAAAAACGCCAGATAATTATCGTAAATTATCTAAATTTTTACAGGATAACCAAATTAAGCATCACACATATCAATTTAAACAGCAAAGAGCATATCGCGTAGTTATAAGGCACTTACATCCGACAGTGCCAGTGGAATTGATAAAAGCGGAATTACAGCAAAGTGGTTTCAAAACTAGAAATATCCATAATATAAAAAGTAAAGTCTCTAAAGACCCTTTACCAATATTCTTTGTAGACTTAGAGCCGGCTGAGAATAATAAAGAAATCTACAACTTAAAATACCTACAAAACATGACAGTTCAGGTCGAACCCCCACACAAAAAAGTTGAACTTGTACAATGCACAAGATGTCAGTCATATAACCATACGAAAGCTTACTGTCATCGACCCTTTGCATGTGTAAAATGTGGAGGTACTCATGAGACTAAGACATGTATCGAACCACAAAACACGCCCGCTAAATGTGCACTGTGTGGAGGGCCCCATCCCGCAAATTATAGAGGGTGTATGATCTATCAAAACCTACAAAAGAGAATAAGACCACAAAACAAACAAAATAGTACTGTTCCAATCTATCAACATCCACGCTACTCTGATGCCCTTAAATCAAATACTGCTCCTTCGCTATTCCCTACAATTTCTACTCAAAATCAACCCACAAGTTCTGAAATAACACTAACAAAGTTTCTTGATGAGTTCAAAATGTTATTTAATCAACTGTTACAACAAAACAGTATGATTTTGTCCATGCTCACCACTGTCATCAATAAAATAACATCATAATGGATACATCGTTAAGAATAGCCCTATGGAACGCCAACGGTCTAGTTCAACATAAAGATGAAGTAATAACATTTTTAAACTTAAATAAAATCGATATCTTGCTAGTCTCAGAAACACATTTTACTGCAAGAACATACCTCAGTATACCTTATTATGTAATTTATCATACGGAATACCCAGATGGCACAGCCCATGGAGGGTCAGCTATAATTATAAAAGCAACTATCATCCATCATGAACTGTCTAAATATCAAGATGAATTTCTGCAAGCAACTACAGTACAAGTTAAAAAGTTACCAGCCCCACTAGTAATCTCCGCAGTGTACTGTCCTCCAAGGCACAGGTTTACTAAAGATAAATTGATAACTTATTTTGACACACTAGGTCCTCGATTTCTCGCTGGAGGAGACTATAATGCGAAACACACTCACTGGGGATCCAGACTGGTAACTACAAGAGGAAGAGAACTTTACAACGTCATTAACGAAAGAAAATACTCCTACTTGTCTTCAGGCACACCTACATACTGGCCAAGTGACCCGCATAAAATTCCAGACTTACTGGATCTATTTGTGACGAATGGTATTTCAAGTAACTATGCTACTATTGACCCCAGCTACGACTTATCATCGGACCACTCTCCAGTTATTGTCACTCTCAGTACTACCATTATATATAGAGAAGACTATCCAAAAATGTGCAACAGGCATACTGACTGGGAAGCATTTCGTCAGTATATTGAAGAAAATCTGGAATTAAAAATTAAATTGGAAGAACCAGAAGAGCTAGAAAAAGCTAGCAACCATTTTATCAAAACTGTACAAGAAGCAGGATGGCAAGCTACTCCTTCTACCGAACGTAGGAAACAACAACCAGTTAATGTCCCTCTTGAGATCAGAAAGTTAGTAGGCCAAAAACGGAAAGCACGAGCCATATGGCAGCGTACCCATAATATCTTAGACAGAAGAAATTACAACCGTCTAAGCAATCAATTAAAACAGAAGCTAAGGGAAATTCGAAATCAGCAATTTGAAACATATCTCGTTACATTGTCAAGATATGATAATTCGCTTTGGAAAGCTGCAAAAAGTTTTAAACGACCGCAGGTACCCAATCCACCTATACGAAACCAAACACAACAATGGGCCAGATCAGATTTAGAAAAAGCTGAAGCATTTGCTGAACACCTAGCAGAGGTTTTTAATCCCCACAACAATGAAACAGATGCGGAGGTAGAAGATTACCTAACAGCGCCCTTGCAATTATCGCCACCAATTCGTGCCTTCTCACCAGCCGAAATAACTAACGAAATTAAAAATATCTAAACAACAGAAAGGCACCCGGCTACGATTTAGTAACTGGTAAAGTTATGAAAGAATTACCTCGAAAAGGAATAACGTTCTTAACCATTTTGTTTAATTCAATACTTCGATTAACTTATTGGCCTACACAGCTCAAGTTTGCTCAAATTATAATGGTACTGAAACCAGGTAAAGCACCAAATGAAACTACATCATATAGGCCCATAAGTTTACTCTCAGTAGTATCTAAATTACTGGAAAAATTAATTTCTAAACGAGTATATGAGGATACATTACTGGAAGACATTATCCCGCAACACCAGTTCGGATTTAGGCATGAACACTCAACTGTACAACAATGCCATAGAATAGTCGACATGATAAATAAATCGATGGAAGAAAAGAAATACTGCTGTGCCGTTTTCCTAGACGTCAAACAGGCGTTCGATAAAGTTTGGCATCCTGGGCTGCTTTACAAAATAAAAAAATCCTTTCCTCATCAGTACTTCCTACTTTTTAAATCATACCTTTCAAATCGTTTCTTCCAAGTAAGGTTTGGCAGTGAAGTGTCTGTAATAAAGCACATCAACTCTGGTGTCCCACAAGGCAGCGTACTTGGCCCCCTCCTCTATCTGGTATACACTGCAGATCTGCCCATATCAGAGAGAACAATGACAGGAACGTTTGCGGACGATACGGCCGTTCTTTCGAGCCATGTAGACCCACAAACTGCAAGTCATCATGTACAAGACCACATAAACTTAATTATCCACTGGATGGAAAAATGGCGCATAAGAGTGAATGAAACTAAATCAACTCAAATAACTTTTACTTTGCGTAGACAAAAATGCCAGCCTGTAATAATAAACAACATCGAGATACCGCAGTCAACAGAAACAAGATACCTTGGTATGCACGTGGACACTAGGCTCACGTGGAAAACACACATAACAAAGAAAAGAAAGGAAATGGACCTCAAGCTCAAAAAACTGTATTGGATTATCGGTAGAAATTCTCGGCTCTCGATTGAAAATAAACTATTAATATACAAGACCGTTATCAAACCAGTATGGACCTATGGGATTGAACTATGGGGGTGCTCCAGCTCCTCCAATGTAGACGTCTTACAACGGTTTCAATCAAAAACCTTGCGTATCATAGCCGACGCTCCGTGGTACGTGTCAAATCGTACCCTTCATGAAGATCTAAAAATACCATATGTCAAAGATGTTATAATTCAATATGCCAACAATCATTTACGCAAACTGAAAGTTCATCCAAACGAAAGTATCCGCCCTCTTCTTGAGAATAACTACTACAGACGTTTACAAAGAAAGTGGCCAACAGATATGGCAGTGTAGACTCAGTAATAGCGCTAATTGACATAAATAGTATTAATTGTAGTTATAAAAAAATTTTATTATTTTATTTTAAGGTAACACCACTGGGTGTTATTCTTAGCATGCAATGTACATAGCCCACAAATTAGCTTATGAAATTTGTTTTATACTGTTGTATGTTTATTCCGATTGCTAATAAACTTTACAAAAAAAAAAAAAAAAAAAAAAAAATTGAAATTTCAACGCCTTGTGCACGAGTTGGCCTATACAGTATTATCTTCGTCTTCTAGAATCCTTATACCCAACGAGTGTCCGATTGTTTTTGTCGTTTCTTGACACAATTTCTCCATCCCTTCCAGTCCATCGCCAGTTCTTTCTGGGTCTTCCTATTCTTGTTTTCCCCATTCCACCTGGCTCCATTCGTCCTGGCTGGACTATTTGCCGTATCTGTTCATCTCTTTCTCTATCCAGCTTTGTTCTTCCTCTAACGTTTTTAAGGTATTTCATTCCTGCAGCGATAATTTTTGCTTCGTGTTTATCTTGTGTCGCCAATGATTCTGTTGCGTAAGTCAACGATGGTACTACAATTGCATTGTGGACCTTTAATTTCGTTTTAATGTCTATTCCCTTTTTTCCAAATATTGTTTTATTTAATGCGTAATAGGTATTTACACTTCTCTTAATTTTATTACTATATCTAGGTCTATCGTTCCATTTTAAAATACGTAGTACACTCCCAAGGTATTCGTATGGCGTTACTGTTTCCAAGTCTATTTTTCCATGTCTATTTCTCTAACTTTGCCTTTTACTTTGTTATTTATTATCATTGTTTTATATTTATTAATGTTCATCTCCAATCTCAGATTTCCTAAATCTTCAGTCCATATTTCTATTAGTTGTTTTATTTTTCTTTGAGTATCAAATAACAGGACTATAATATCATCAGCGTACATGCGGCAGTCAATTTTGATTGGTGTCAATCTATTGTATCCTATTACTGTCTAGTACTGTCTGGTTTTTAGTCTGGTATCCTTTTATAGTTTGTCTATTGCCACTTTGAATAACAGTGGTCTCAGGTTATCCCCTAGTTTTATTCCTAGCTCCATCCTAAATTTCTTTAATTTTTCCTGATTTATATTGACTCAATTTACTTTACTGTAGTTACTCTTTATAACGCGTATTAGTTTCTTTGGTACCCCTAATTATTCTAGATACTTTCATATTATTTGCCTCTGAATGGGGTCAAAAGCACTTTTAATCACATTTGTTAAAAATAAAATGTCCACTACATACATACATAATCCGATCCTCTTGTACCCGAAGCTGTCAATGCAAGCTAATTAGTATTATCGAGACATTTAAATAATTATGTACTAGGCATTCCACGAAAAGGCATTCCAACGACCTACTTACAAGTATCAAAGTTGAGTGGATGCGTGGTAAAATGTCTTGATAAAGTGCCAGACAGTCTATCAGAAGAAAGTAAGTCGTAGCCCTCGAAACACAAGCCCAAAAGTAGACGTTTATCAAAGCATTCGATTTGTTCGACACCCCAGTTTCATGTTGTTTGCTCGGTAACCCATTCACAAATCGTTTTGAAAAACTACATACATCGACAATAGAATCGCTCTTTTTAAAGCAGATAGCATCTATTCATTCAGAAGGTTTATTCACTGTAACATTAGCTGTTTTTTAAGCTGAAAATGAGGAATACCATACAAGACAATCGGCTTTTTCATGCTCATATTTAGCTTGCGTATGTAAGACACGGAAGGAGCATAAAGGATCGCTGTGAAAATCGCTTCATTGTAAGTAATTTCTTTCAGAGGCGGCGTTCGCATCTTAATTAGACAAAGTAATTCACTCGAAATATAAATTGTCAAGCTGTTTTCACTAGTTCACCCACTTTCAGCTGTGCCGCATTATGTCGGACTTAAGATTGCTATCGCCTTTGCTAGTGAAAACTACTATGGTTTTGTCTTCGCAGTGTGTGCCCTGAAATTTAATTCTGGGCGTCGTATTCCTGCTTACATTTGCATTTCTGTATGAACTGACCACTAGTTTTATATATACCAGTATAAAAGGGTGCTATTTCCAGACCGAATAAAATTGTCCTGTCTTCAAATATTAAGTATTTGAAAAATATAAAACTGTAAATAATTTGACTTTTAAATATAACACAAACAAATAATTATGGTAAGAAAAATTATAAAACTGTACCATCTTTAAATCCTCAATAGGTAATTTATTAAAACAAAGTATACTATACTCATTTGAGTAACTAAAATAGGGATTTTTTTCTGTTTCAGACATTATATTGTTCATTTTTACGCAGCAGGAGCATTGTGATAGAGTATTGCTAACGGATACCGTTTGTATATTAGTTTAATCAAATTTATATAGATCAATAAACATTTGTATTACTTATTTCAGTGTTATTTATTTATTTATTTATTTATTATGATTTTAACTGCAATCAACAGCCAACTACCGGCCATTAACAGGATACATAAAACAAACAAAAAATACAAATTCGTGAAAGTGCAAACTTGTAGTCAACAGAAAAGTTATAGTCAACTCGACCTAGATTAATTTATACTTATAATCAGATGTATTAAGCCACGTTACAGTTCTTCTAGTATTGAAATAATTCTAACATGTGGGCAAACGAAAATGAAATCAAGCGTGGCTTTGAAATATTTGTTTGTGTTGGTGGCACTGTAAGTCTATATCAAACTCGATATTAGCAGGTTAGGTTTTGCGTCAGTTTTAACACAGACTGATGCAAAACCTAATCTACTAACCTCGAATTTAACATAGACTTACAGTGCCACCAAAACAAACAAATATTTCAAAGCCAAGCTTAAGACATACGTTTCCAAATGAGAGGTGTGACCATTAGCTTAATTAGATTAATAACAGAGAATATTAAATCTGCAAAAGTGTAAACTAATGAGTAATGGACTTTTTCGTGTTAGAATTTTCTAATGCAGGGCCTGTTAACTATTTTTTATTTCATTGTCTGTTATACATAGAAAATTATAATTTTATATTCTACAATAATATTTTCTTAAAGAAATGTAATTTTTTGAGAGTTTTGATATGACACCGACCATTTTAGTTTTCGGCTAGTAACATTTATGATGTTTTGATAAATTCTGTAAAGAAGAAAAACATATAAAATACAGAAAAAATGTATGCGCTAATCGGAAGGAAGTTGCAACGCCAGTGCACAAAAAATAGTTATTTAGACCACGAGTGTTAGAAGCGTGTAAAAATAAGCACGCTAACACGAGTCGTCTATAAGATTTTTTTAAATTTCATATAATATTCAAATCCACTGGGTGAAAAAAAGTGGCACTTCATACACTGAAATGACATTTTAAAATAGTATATTATGATACCAGTTTTATAAGAAGCATTTTATAGCCCACACAGGTTACGGAGGTAAGGAGTAAGAGTAGTAAGGCGGCACCGTAATTGGAGCAATCAAATTAATTGACCTAATTCCGCGAATTAAATTCGCGGATTGATCTAATTAATTTCGCGGATTGATCTAATTAATTTTCGCGGATTGATCTAATTATTTTTCGCGGATTGATCTAATTAATCACATATGAAGTTTGATATGTAATTTACATATGTGCTACTGATTAAATTACGCGACGGCTATTTTTAATTTGCTTCTGGAATTACACGGCGGCCATCTTGGTTTTCTGGCGCGAATATTTGAATTTAAATTTTTTTTTTCAGATTTTTTTTTCTAAGTTCAATTTTTTGAATTTAAATCTCCCGGGTGTCGGCCATCTTGGTTTTCTGGCGCGTATATTTGAATTTAAATTTTCAGATTTTCTTGGTTTTCTGCGCGCGCACCTCTAACGTATTTTCAAATTTTCTAATTTAGCGCCCATTTTTGAATTTGATTACTCGCCTCGTTGACATCTGTCTCTCTCGCTGTTGTACTCTCTCGCTCGAATTAATTTAATTTAAAAAAAGCTGTTCGTCACGGCCACTGGTCGGAATTGAACCGACGACTATTGTATTTGTAGGGCAGAGTCCTTTCCCCAGAGCTACCGAAGCGCTCGAGGTTGTAAGGAATTAATCATAAAGTCACTCTCGCTTAGCAAGCATATTATAATACATTTTAAATGTTATTTTCGATTGAGGTTTAGTTGCCGGATCGTATCCTTTTGTAATATTATAGTTCTGTAATTTTTAAAAAATTAATTGGACGTAGTTGATGTTATACTAATAAAAGAAAATGTATTTAACAAAACAGCCACATTCCACTTGTTTACGAATCGTTTCCTGGAAAACATACTGCATCGTGTAACTGTATTCGCTAATTACCAAAGCGCTTTGGATTTAAAGGTTTGAACAGTGTACCACTTCGCTGTTCTGACATTACACTTCCGTATTCATATTATAATAAATTTTAAATGTTATTTTCGACTGAGTTTTAGCCGCTTATAAATTACAACAGCTAGTTTAAAATTAAATGGGCGATCGGTCACAATTATATATATCAGCAATAACAGGAACAAGAAGATATACGTATTGCTTGAGTAAGAAAGAGATAAACATATAAGCCGTTCACGACCTTTTTGGGACAGAGTTGGCTATTATTTTTCCTTTTCATGCTGGACTAACTGATTCGGTGATGTAGCGGATGCAACTTTTTTTCTGTCAGTGTCTGTTCGACATTTTCTTGCCACCACATTGCCAAACTTATTATTTTAATATTTGTAAGAAAATAAATGCTTTATCAAGTGTGTAAAAGTAATTTTAATTTCCGTCAAAGGAAAAATCAAAATGCCCAATATAATTTTGTTACAACAAAAAATTTCCATTAAACGATGCTAGTTGCAGTTGAAAAAGGACAGACCAGATCTAAAAGAACACGAGTTGATGTCGAGACTAGAGAGAGATCCGGCAACAATGTACCTATTCAGAAAATATAACCTTAAACTGAAAACAACCTAACCTAACAGAAAAAGTGTCAGTTTGCATTAGGGAGTTTAGTTGCCGCAGAGGTACTGCCAACAAAATTACTAGATGATCATAGCCTCACCTGACCCAAAAAGATCGTGAACGGCTTATAGTAGCAAGTATTGGAGAAGGCTTGATTAATTTTAATTATGACATTTGTCAACTAAACATGTCTATTAATATAATTTTTTGTATGGCTATCTTTTTCTTACTCATATAGGTAAGAAAGGGTGGTGCGTTGCTTTCAGCTACCGTGTTCCGAAGATATCCGAGTCTTATTGTATAAGAATGGTTGTCCCCCATAAATTTGAATAAAAACAGACAATTTCGTTGAAAAAAAATAGCTTTTCAATATCGTTTGCAAATAAGACAAGGGATACTTGTAAAAATATAAGTCAAACCATTTTTTCTTGTAAAAAATTTACGAAAAGACGTATGTGTTGGCGACAAATTAAAATAAATTTGAATAAAAGCACGCAAAATTACGAAAATACGTAAAAAATTTATAAAAATCGGCATCTTGTCACATTAAATTCTGCAAAAACGACAAAAAACAATATTTTTTTTACAACTTTCATTAAAAAATAGTAAAATTTTACGAAAATACGTCTGTGTTAACGACCAATGAAAATAAATTTGAATAAAAATACGCAAAAATTACGAAAAGACGTATGGGTTGATCCCCAAAGTAACAAAAATTTGAATAAAAACGCACAATTTCGTTGAAAATCTTTACAAAGCGACTTTATAGTACCGAAAAATGATGTAAAAAAGTTTTTAAGAGTTATTTCTAAGCATAATTTTGCAAACGTTTAACAAATAAACCGTAATTTTTTAAAGTACATCACACAATTATGAAATCGTAGTTCAATTTATATGAATTTTCGATACTTTGTATGTGAAAAAATAGCTTCAATTACTAATATTTGAATAAAAACATGCAATTTCCAAAGCATTTCGTTTAAAATTTTAGAAAATCGACGGCATCTCCCATGAAAATTTATAAAAATCGGCATCTTGTCACATTAAATTCTGCAAAAACGACAAAAAACAATATTTTTATACAACTTTCATTAAAAAATAGTAAAATTTTACGAAAATACGTCTGTGTTGACGACAAATGAAAATAAATTTGAATAGAAACACGCAAAAATTACGAAAAGACGTATGTGTTGACCCCCAAAGTAACAAAAATTTGAATAAAATCACGCAATCATACAGCATCTCACATAAATTTTCGCAAATATCGACATCATGTCACATAAATTATACAAAAACTGTCATCACGTCACTTGAAATTATACAAAATACGATATTTTTATTCAACACACGAGGAAAATTGAACAAAAATCACGCAATCACACATCATATCACATAAATTTACACAAAAATCGACATCATGTCACATAAATTATACAAAAACTGACATCATATCACTTGAAATTATACAAAAAAACGATATTTTATTCAACACACGATGAAAATTGAACAAAAATCACGCAATTACAAGCCATCCCACATAAATTTTCACAAAAATCGACATCATGTTACATAAACTACGCATAATTTTGCAAATGTTTTACACTTTTTATAAAATGCATCGCTCAAAATTAAAAGAAATAGCAATTTCGTTGAAAAATTTGCAAATGTTTTACACTTTTTTATAAAATGTATCGCACAAATTAAAAGAAATCACAATTTTCTAAATTATATCACGCCATTATGAAATCGTAGATTGATTTTTTGAAATTTTACACTTTGTAACTGTAAAATAACTTCAAATACTAATATTTTAGCTTTAGATTTTGTAATTATTGCAGATTCGTGAAAAACAAAAGCAGAGTAGAAATAAAAAACACAAACACTTTTGTAATAAACAAATATATTGTTCTTATTTCGTATAATACTTAATAATATAAATATAAATGTACAGCAGAATGTCTTATTTTCTAAAAATTCGCTAGCAATTTACAAAACTGTAGTTTGAGGTGCACGACATTTCAAATTAAAAAGGCTGTAAGTAATAAAATCAGAATTTCATTGTGTAATTTTAAAGTTTAAGATGCACCCAATCTAGAATTCCCTTCGTTTTTGGTGTTGATGACATCTGCCTTAGAGGCGTTTTTCTAACGGCCCTTTTTTGGAGGCGTTTCCTTATCGGCGTTCTTCTGACTGAACCTTTTTGATGTGGACTTGGATGAGTAGCTGGTGTTTTTAATTTATATTCTAAATCGGACTCGCAGTTATCAGTTTCCATTTCGGTTTTTCCTGTAGTACCAGTCGGGGTTGGCTTCTTTTGCTGTTTAGGTTTAGCTAGCAGCACATTAGCAACGTTAAGGTCTTTGATGTAATCAGCAAACTGTAGGCGTCCGGGTAAATTAATAGTTTTTCGAGGCCGCAGAGTGTCGTGAATTAAATCGACTATGTTAGACGCCGGTAAAATTTCACCCTTTATAGTAACGGTACCCTTGTGATCCCAGCGCACATCGCTTGAGGTACTCAAAATGCGTAGGAAAACTTCAGCTTTTTTCTTAAAAGTTTTGGGAAGTGTAGATAAAATAACGGCATTTGATAGGCTGTCACTGGTTGTTTCAATAGGTATTTTGATTGGCTGCCGCGCCTGGTTTGTGAAATGAAGGAATCGTTGTAAAACCTGATTGTACTGGATTCATTTATCGTGATCAGTTAATTTGGACTTTAAAACTTTTTGCATTTCGTCATCAAGCTGCGATAATATATTTTTCTCCGCATCATCGCCAGACTTAAGACGTTGGACAAATTCCGGCGATACAATCAACATCTTCCGCTCTTTGTCCATTTTAGTCGAAAAGGAGCTCAATCGTTTGTTCTGGTAGAGCCGTCGTGAATAAACTAGCTTAAAATCAAGACTTTCATAATAAATATATTAAAAAAAATATGACAGGTACGGGAATCGAACCCGCATTCTCTCTCGAGATCAGAGCTTAAATCTGATGCCTTAACCATTCGGCCAACCTGCCTCCCTATATAAACGAGCACTCTCTGCATAATTAAGAGAACATCTAGTTTAAAACCCTTCTATTTGCAATTTCAAACAATATTTCATATAAATTAAGCCATGTACAAATTTCTAAATCGGTTTTGATATATATTTTATCAAAAGACTGGACCCTCAGCTACCGTTTTATTATTTGTCGTGATGCGTCATCGCTGAATTTTACAAGAGCCAACCTGTCTGCTGTGTGACGTACGCAATGTCTCCATCCCTTTTTATTTTAAAATTCTATAAAAACAGAGGCCCGACTGATGCCGCACTAACACGTTTTAAACCATTGTACTCTGTTACCTGATGCGGCAGCAGTTTGGACCTCTGGTTTTATAAAATTTTAAAATAAAAAGGTATTAATTAGATCAATCCGCGGATTTAATTCGCGGAATTAGGTCAATTAATTTGATTGCTCCAATTACGGTGCCGCCTTACTACTAGTAAGTGCGACAAAAGGTCTTATAAACAAGGTATCATACAGTATTTTATCTACTTTGCCACATTTTTAAACAAAAAAATAAAATTTCAAAATCTAGGAAATTTCGCGGCAGTTGGCGACATTTGTGCGGTGCAATAAAGGCGGCTATTGACCGTTCGATATGTACACGGAGCGAAGTACCTATGGTTGCCAACGTTAAAAAAGTTAATTACTCTGTTTTTAGTATTTTTATTATAGCATCGCTTTTGTCTATTGTGATACACAAACCAGTATCGTAATAGCCTCAGTACGAACGTAAACTAGATAAGGATTTCATTCCTGTTGAGAGAACTATAGACCCAGGAAATAAAAACAAAAGAAACCCATTTTAGAGGTATTCAACTTGAAAATCAGCTATCTCACATCGATACACATTAAAAATGTAATAAAAATACAAAGTGTGAAAAAAATCGTTAGAGCCGTTTTTGAAAAAATCGAAAACAACTAAAAAATCACAATATTAAACACCATACTTCCGGTTATGCTATTTTCTTCAAAAGCTTGCTGTCGCATCTAGATAGTACACAAAACTTATATATAAAGTTTCAATGCCATACCTCTTTTCGTTTTTGAGATATTCTGTTCACAGACAGACACACAGACTGACAAACAAACCAATAAACGAAAACATGTTTTTTTGGTTCAGGGGACTCTAAAACGTAAACATCTGTTGAAAACTCAATTTCGAATTTTTGGGATGCATGCAATACTTCCTTTATTGTAAAATGAAGTAAAAATTGTCAGTAAATATTGCAAGACTTTAAGAGATTATTTTTTAAACAGTCCTATTAGCCAATAGTAATGAGAAAAAATCAGATCGACCAATAGCATCAAAATTACACTGCCTATTTGCTAGTAGCTGATTACAGCGACTATTTTTTCACAAACTAGTCAAATTGTTGACTTCGGAGGCTTTCAGGGCCATTGTAATTAAGTAATAAACGACTTTCAGGATTGGACCGTGTCATGATTGAGGTCGAAGAACTCAACGTTTTGCCAACTTTCGTAAGGGGCTTCATCAGATGGGAAAAAAGCAAAAGAGCACGGTAGCTCAACGTGTTAACCACGCCAGAGGCGAAACTCTTTGCAAGGGAAGGGATAGAAGAGCACGGTAACTCAACGTCTGAACCGCGTCAGAGGCGAAACTCGCCTCTAACGTGGTTCACACGTTGAGTTACCGTGCTTTACAGTCAAATCGTTCTTCTGCTGTAACACAACTAGCTAGAAGTGGAGTAGATGAGCAGCAGTTGTTAAAAATAACAGGACACTCATCTGGAAGCTCCATCAAACCCTATCTACAACAGGAGTGTTTAAAAATAATCACGCCGAATTACATTCGTGGTACCTAATAACTTTTTTAAATAATTTTAACTAGATTAGCATCGTGCACTCGTGAGATTTTTTAATAGCAACAAAGATTCGTGAATTTAATTAAAATTATCAAAAAGTTATCACCACTTATGTAATTACTGTTGATTATTAGATTATTAGTATTATTACACACAACTGTCACATGACTGATGTAAGCAAAATGAAAACCCTGCATTTTTTGAAAATCGACCAATCCGAACTGATTTCCTGATAAGCGCCCGTGGGCTGTTTACCAAGCGATAAGCGTCCTAGGGATGATTATCGACCCCTTGGATGGTGTCATAATTACAAATAGAAATGCAAGACACAAACAATTTGAGTTTTTTTGGAATTATTAGATCAATTTTAAATGATAATTCGTATACGAGTTTTGTGTAATAATCTTCAAAATATAAACGCGGGTAACACACTTACATATAATTTTGCCCGTGCCAAGTGTTATCCTGCTGGTTGCCCTTAGAAAACTGCCCTCGGGACATTTTTCATTGTGACCAGCACTCGACCCTTGGCGTGTGCAAAATTATCGGTAAGTATGTCTCGCCCTTGTTAGATTACTATTGGGAATATTCTCATGCTTCATTCTAAGATAATGGAACTAATTCTCTTATTCATTAATAGCTATTTATGCAACAAGTGCTAAAAGTCGACGTTTATGCGCGAGACATGAAAATTATGAAACTCAGCCTTCGGCTTCGTTTCATAATTTTCATGTCTCGCGCATAAACGACTTTTAGCACGCGTTGCATACAATATTTTATGTACGACCTTAATTTTACCGTTATTAATCCATAAATATCGATTTAAGAAAGGTTCGCATCTGCGACACTTTTAATTTATGTCATAATGAACAGTAGGCCACGTCGCGCGGGCGATTGTTTGGCCACGCCCGTGCTGTCAAGGTGAGTTACGAAATGTAATTATTGATACTCCACATATGACTGTATTCATTACATAACGCTTTAATTATTTCAAATACGCTCTACCTGTAACGCAAGAAGCAACTAGAATAGCTTTACAACTTCGCTTCCAGTTCGAAATTGTAGTTTTATAACCTCACTTCACTTTTAGCCCGTGTGCTAAAAGTAAACAGCTGATTTCTTTAAACACGGTAAACTATAAAACGTCACTTTTAGTGAAACAAGCTAGCGCTAAAAGGCCTACTTTTAGTAGTGGTCGTAGATAAACAAATATCTGCTGTTAATATCAAAAGCTATGGGCTGTTGAATTTCAAAAGTTGAAAATAGCGGTTTCACTGACCCCACTGCACTTTAACTCATTTATAACTTTTACTAATTTTTAGAAAACACATTGTAAATGGTTACACGGAACTTACTTCGCAAGTGGACACTAAACATTCTAACAATATAAACTAAGAATTTCATTTTTTATGGTGTATATGTTGTGTCCAAAATGTGTTCCTTTTCTTCAAGGATAAACGATGATCTATATGCAAAATATTACTTCTATTTAACTAATAGTCCTTGAGTTAAAGCGAAAAATAGGCAACATTTTATTTTTTAAGGTGCTCACACATTTGACCGACATTTTTTCGGTTTCGTGCCAGGTAGGTATATAACCCTATACAAAATATCTTCTTCATTCAACACATAGTTTTTGAGCTATACCGCCCACAGACAGACTGAATTAAGAAAACTTGTTTTTCTAGAGACCCTGAAACGTGAAGATCTAAAGAAATCCCCGACGGTGATTTTTTCGCGATTAAAATACTTCGTCTTGTAGACCAGAGAAGTAAAAAGACAATTGTTACATGCTGTATTCATTATTTGTTTTGGTTAACGGTTTAGCTCTTCAGTAATCCAATTTTACTATTAATTAAGCTATACTGAAGGCTAAGTATAACGTTAACAAATGTGGTTATTTATGCTGTTGGCATGCTTTAAAACGAAATAGTTACGATGAACATCTGCAATTTTTAGGACTCATAATTTTATTTTGTAGACATTTAATTATGTCGCGTTGGATATTGCTTACAGCAGAAACATATTTTACACTGAAATTAGGTTGTAAAAGCTACAAAAACGTGAGCAATATATAAAAAACCACTTTGTATTTTCGACTAATTACACGGCTAATGAATCTTACAATGCACGCAACTATAATAAATTAAAATATATGTATCAAGATCACCAGAGCAAGTAACTACTGCATATGATGCTGGCGTTTTAACAATACATATTATAATTAGCACTAGGAGAGATCGCGGGTTGCGTGGGATCAAGGCCAGGATCGCAGTAATAATCGTTATTGTTTGATGAGCCATTGCCAAGGCTTATCCGCGAGGTGCCAGCCTCGTAGGCTTTGCATCTGTTATAATGCACTTATTAATAGCTGGTTAATAAATCCGCGAAATCCTTAACTGTATTTTGATCATATCGGTGCACCTGATGCTCACTAATAAGTTCGTTAAGTTGGTCAAATTTAGAGACAGATATATACGTTCCATGATTTACGCTACATTTAGAAAAAAAGTTGTTTGTGAAAGTTGCGCATCTGTTGTTGCAGCGACTTCTTCGAGCTGTCAACATCTGTTGCAAAAAGACTACAAAAACAAAAAACTACCAGCTCAATATGTTAATGGTAATCAATATCTGACTATTATTAGTAGGTCTATTAATAGCAGTCAGTAGGAAACCAAACTAAAGAAGCATCACTTCTGTTGAAAAAATGTCTACACTTTGTCCCAGCTAAAACAATTGATACTGAATTTTAAAATACCGTTAGAAACTTTAACAATAGCTTTGCCATAATCGCATACACTGCCCTAGCTACTTCAGAGAAAATTTCAAGTAGCAAGCTGGGTCGAATACTATCACTTGAAAGGTCTTTTAGTTCGCTACAATGATCTACAAAATATCGCTAGTAATTTATTTACAAAAAATTCTTCTGCAAAATTTTAAATGTAGGTACCTCAAACAAATTCGATATATGTTACGGTTTCTTTTTTAAGAGTATTTTTTTGTTATGCTATTAAGTTTTGTAAATTGATACACATTGTTTACATTCCTTAAAAAATATTCAAGGATAATAATAAGGCTGAAGGTGTAGTCTATCATGTTTTCGACAACAATCAGCAACGACTGTGGATATCTTATCGTTATGTTACGGTTTTGCGTAATAATTTTATGGGGACCGGCATGCTGTTAAGTTGCTTCAGTAAGAAAATTGTTAAACAACAGATTCTCTGAATGATGGATAGCTAGGGATCGTGTCAAACGATTAGCGAGACCACTCGGTCTTATTCGCCTTGATTAGTTTTTAAGGGCACAAGTTGACATTACTACTTAGTCTATTTAATCTACGTTTCGATGAAGGTGTATATTGACCTGAATATCTCTCTTATACTTTTATTATCACAAGATAATGAACGAAACCCTTATCTACTGATAATAACGGCACATAAATAAATACTGAAGAGCTACCTGCTATACATAAAATGTGAGCTATACATGCCTTACCTGATTATAAACGCTCATAAAAAATTTAAGGCGATACTTCATTAATCAACATATCACACATCTTATTTACTTTACAACAACTCTATGATAGTTTAGCATGACATTCAATAAGTAAAACTTTGTATCTCAGGGTTCATAAATAACAAATTTAATTAAAATATTTGAATTCTCTAGTCACAAACAACAATTTTATCTTAATATCTTGGGTTCATAGGGGTTTAAAATAAAACATCAACGGACTTATTTCTTACGTCAATTACTGTGAATGATGCCTCTTAAATGGAGTTATTAACAATTTTTACTATAAACACTTCGGAATTCGTCGGGATAGTTTAATGGCATAAAGACAACCTGTTTCACCTGCCGTGTTCTACACCACTGTCCCACACACGCCGCTGCTGGTAGCTGCAGACCCTGTTACTCAGCCTTGAATCGGTCGGTCGACAAGATGGCAGGTACTCGTATTCTGAGTTCCGGTTGATCGTTTTATCTGCTGCAGGTGCCACTTCTGCGATGTCTAGGAGCCACCAAATCTCGCTTGCAACTTGTGCCAAACTTCAATTGTCTTTCACTTACACACCCGTACATCCAGGCATTCTTGAAATAACAAAAATGGTAATGCTTTTTGAAGTTTACTTGATACACACCAAAAATTGCTTACACACACTGACTGGTATAAACAGGGCTGAACTTTGGTTATTTTTAATTTGTAATAAATGGATTCGTTCTGTTTGGAAGTCCGGCTAAAATCCCTCCAATTGGTTTTTATACTCGAATTTAGCCGAGTCTAAAACGTGTTTCAAATGTTTTCTAAACTCGCTCTAAATTCGCTATAAATTTGTCACATTGACATAACTGACCGCTATAAACAAAAGCGAAGCGAATAACACCACGTGGATTCGTTAAAAATTCAATACATTTGCCTGCGAAATCATACAGAAAAGACCGCGAAATATATTAAAAAAGGCGAGAAACTTATTTATGTACGATTTAGCTGAATCATCAAAAGACGAAGCTGGAATCCACTTTTCAAGCAAATTCCTCGGATGGTTTGGAATCCTACATTGTTCGGAATTGATCCGGTCGCAGCTATGCAAGGTACATTTTTGAAATCACTTCATCCTCTCGCTTCTTATGGGTTGGTTTGTTTACAGGGGTACATCGACACCTTCACCATAGTTTTGTTTCTATTGGCTGTTTCCTTTACCACTTCGGAACTTGCACGAAAACTAGTCTTAGACTACCGACCAACTTGTACGGATATGAAGGTACTTTGAAAAGATGCAAACGTGATCTTCAGGTATTCTGTGAACTGCTCGTACTTTAACGGTGTCGTGGAGATCCTTTATGGGCTGCACAAACTGTTCATGTTACTGGACCAACATATACGCAGCACTACACAGGCTAATGGTTTATACTCGCACATAAATGTAATCTTATGCCACTCGACTGCATATAAACTTTATATTAGTGTTTTTGTGCGTATGCTCCATAAGACAGCTCAAATTGCTGCTTTTACTCCAAATATTTTTGTATTTTGTATTTTTGATATTAATGAAGTTACAAGTTTTGAACCTATGAATATTGTTTTCTTAAATACATATTGTATTGTATTTTTCTAAAAAGAAAACATCTTATTTTATATACAAGTTTTTAATATCAAGCTTTTTGCTAGTTTTTAAATCATTTATTAATATTGTGCTTATGAATTTCGAGACATACTTTCTCCGCATCGCATTTATTTCTTCAAAATTAACTTATTTCACCTTAAAGGCTCTATTGTCCATTGTTCCCTATTTGTAAACACATATACTTCAATCTTTTGAGAATAACCTATAAACAGTGGTGTATTGGAGCCGGCTCGCACCGGCTCGACGAGCCGGTACCTGTTTTTCCCAGACGGCTCGCGAGCCGGCTTTAGAGTGATTTCTGAATTCGTAAATTGCAGGAGATTCGTTTTTATATGCACAGTTTTATCTGCAAGGACACCACTACTCTTCATTAAATTCGAAGAAATAACAATCTGAGCAACTGTAAACAGCTCTCAGCAGGTGATTTGCACGTTATTGCCTAACTACCTGCTTGGGGTTGATTGACCGTTTTGTAGCCGGGCCGGTTGGTCAATATAGGCATACACGAAGAAAGTATTGTAATCACGAAAAAATCACTTTCCAAGGTTTCTTCAATCTTCACGTTTCAGAGTGCCTAGATGACGAAAAACAGGTTTTCTCAATTCCGTCTGTCTGTCTGTCTGTCTTTTGGCAGTATAGCTCAAAAGGTATTTGTCGGAGGAAGACGATATTTTGCATACATATTAAATATGTACCTGGAATAAAACCGGTACAATTTCATACAAATATATACAGGGTCAGCACCTTAAAAAACTAAAATTTTGTTTATATTTCCGTTAAGTGGAAAATAGATTAAAGTAGTAATTTTCACATAGATCAGGCCTTACACTTGACGAAAATAGAGCCCAACAAATACAAGATAAGGTCGCAAAAAATTCAAAAAGTTTCCACAATAACACCCTTCGCTTAAATACGTTGCACGTTGCACGTAAGCACGTCGCACACATCAGCGAGCCTTCATAGAGCAGTTAAATCTATCTGACTATCGACGATTGTATCCGCAGATAATGTTGATCGAATCCCCTCCCAGTAATTTTTTAAATTCGATTATTGCTTTAATTTGCATAAGCAAGTGTTAAGATATTGTTACCTCTATTTTCCTTTGATTTTTAGGCAGCGAGGCGCATAAATGCGTAAATTCCAAACCTTGAAATAGACGGGAAACGTATATTTGGGCAAGCATCGACGTATATCGTAAAAGCTATGGCACATAAATACACTCCGCAAAAAAAATATGGAATCACGTAGGTTATCCTTTAAAAACGTTTCTATAGTATCAGTTTGTGTCCATTTTGTTAAATAATAAAGCATCGACTTAAAATAAATGTATGTCACAATTACTTAAGCCTTAGATATTCTATATCCCCTCATTATTTGACAAAAATTGGTAAGTTTGAAACTGCGTTGTTTTCCTCTACCATTTATCACGTGTTTTTCATGAAGGACTTTCTTGCTTTACTGATTAAAATGAAAATTGGTCCTCCAGTTCGTCTTGTACGTAACTTAAGGCTCGAAGAAATCGTCGAAGCCATTTCTTTAATTCAAGATGGTAGAAGTCAAAGATATGTGGCCAGAGTGATAGGTGTGCAACAATCGACGATTTCAAAAATCGTACGTAGATACAGGGAAACTGGGGAATACAATAGAAGGCCAGGGCAAGGACGGAAGAGGCAACTACGGCCTTAGATGATCGTTTTTTAAGAATTTCTGCCTTGCACGGCAAGGTGGCTTAAAAATGAACTGAGTAATGTTCGAAATGTAAACATTACACCACAAACGGTAAGAAACCGACTTCGAGAAGAGGAATACGTGCCAGAGTACCAACCAAAGGACGTATACTCACCAGAGAACACCGAACTCGAAGATTGCAATTTGCGAGAGATCATATTGATTGGATCGTTCAAGATTGGGCTAACGTGTTGTTCACGGATGAGTCTAGGTATTGTCTATTCTCGTCAGACAGACGTATGCCGGTGTATCGAAGAGACGGCGAACGCTATAGCCAGTGCAACTTCAAGAATACCGCAAATTTCGGAGGTGGATCGATCATGATATGGGGTGGCATATCTTTGGAGGCTAAACGGACCTAGTGTCATTCGCAATGGCTCCATGACTGCAGATAGGTACATAAGGCATGCTTTAGAGCCACATGTGATCCCATTTGTCCCTTTCATACGCCTAGATTTTCTGTTAATGCACGACAATGCGTGGCCGCACGTAGCTAATATTGTTCAAGATTACTTAAATGAGGTCGGCATTCGTGTCTTGGACTGGCCAACAAAAAGTCCAGATATGAATCCAATAGAGCATGTCTGGGACCGCATCGGGTGGGCACTAAAAAACCAAGATGTTCCACCAACTACGCTGGATGAGCTAGAAGCAGCTGTTATTACAGAATGGAACCAGATAGGCCAAGATTACATCAGGAGCCTTATCGAGTCTTTGCCTAGGCGAATACAAGCAGTGATAGCTGCTAGAGGCGGAAATACCCGTTATTAGATAATTTTTTTTTTAAATTAACTTTGTTGTTATTAATTTTCCTCTGTGTTTATGTTTACCACACTATGTTGTGTTCTTTGTTTTTTTTCTTCGCAGTTTACTTTTTAGTCAATATTTAGTAATAAAACTTAAAATTTGGAAGAAATAAAGAGTTCTTACAAAAAAGAACAGGTGATTCCTTAATTTTTTTGCGGAGTGTATATACATCCTGCGTATATGTTTAAAATGAATAAAAAAAATGTTTAGTGAAAGAATTATCTGCATTGGTTTATTGATGTAAAAAATATAATTAATTTTATTAAACATGCGCGGCGTGAAGGTTAAGCCAGCTGAAACCGCACGACACCAACAGTTCTCCGTAAAGTAGTAAGGAATTGGTCAGTAGCATTTGTTCGCAGTCGCAAGCGCCGCGATTCAAATCCCTACGGTAACGGATTTTTTTATTGAAAATTTATTTAATTTATTAGAAACGTTAAGATATTTTTACTCCTAACTTAATTTCATTTTTAAAATTATTTAGTGTCACAATGTCGACTAGGGAAGTTCTAGGTAAAATCTTTTACAGATTTTTTTATAGGTAACTATTAAAGAAGATCACTTTGTAATGAGTTGCGAAAGAAAGCAAACGTCGTTAAAGTCTTACTTTTTAAAACGAGTGAAGCGGGTAGATCACAATGAAATGGACCATAGGCAATCGAAGTTTCTGAAAGTGCATCACTGCCAGCTACAAAGTTTGAATCTTTTGTGGAAGTTTCGAATTATGTGAAGACATCTACGGAAATCAAAGAAAATGCTGCTAAACCTTCTTGACCAATATATGGATGACTAATGTGAGAGAGCAAGAAACGTACTTACCCGTGGATTGTCAGCAAAATTAAAAAAATGGAAGCATAATGTACGACTTGAAAGTATATAAATATATTTGACTATGTAAAAACGTTTATTAAAATAATTGGGGGGGGGGGGGGGGGTCGTCACATGTGCGAGCCGGTACCTAAGTTTTTACGCTACTAACGCTCTATCGTGTACCGTTTTTATAGAATTCCGAATTTTTTTAAATTTTGAGAATGCTTAAAAATCAAATCTTTGACTAATTATAAGATCACTATAAAAGGAAATTGTGTGAGTGTATCACACCAGGTTTTTCAATTAATTAAATCTGGACTCATAACTATAAAAAAAAGGCGAGAAACCTATGTAAGTACGTTTTAGTTGAATCATCAAACGACGAAGTTGGAATCCAAGAAGAGAATTGATACAAATAATGTTTTGTTTGTCTAGAACCTCTTGGATATTGTATTTGTCTACAGTTGGCTAAAAAGATGCACATCGTAACCTTTTTTTTTCAAGTGAAGCGTATCCGAATGATTTTAACTTAAAATAGTTGAATGTTTCACATCATACGAATAAATATTTTATAAAATAATACTTATTGACCGTCTAGCTAACTAAACGCTGACTCATTTTACTTCCTTTTACAATAAAGGAAGTATTGGATTCACCACAAAAATTCGAAATTGAGTTTTCAACAGATCTTCACGTTTTAAAGTCCCCTGAACCCAAAAAACATTTTTTTTTCATTGGTCTGTCTGTCTGTGTGTGTGTGTCTGTGCGTGTGTTTGTGTGTGTGTCTGTCTGTGTGTGTGTCTGTGAACAGAATATCTCAAAAACGAAAAGAGGTATGGCGTTGAAACTTCATATATAAGTTTTGTGTACTATGTAGATGCGACAGCAAGCTTTTGAAAAAAATCGCATAACCGGAAGTTGGTGTTTACTCTTGTGATTTTTCAGTTTTTTCGATTTTTTCAAAAACGGCTCTAACGATTTTTTTTAAACTTTACATTTTTATTACATTTTTAATGTGTATTGATGTGAGATAGGTGATTTTCCAGTTGAATACTTCTAAAGTGGGTTTCTTTTGTTTTTTTCTATTTTTTTATTAACTCCTATTTTAAATAAAACACCCGGTATATTATTACATTTTCGAATTCACCTTAAAATTCTAGAGAAAATTTGTCTCTTCAACTAACGCTCTATTTTGTACAGTTTTTGTAGAATTTGTAATTTTTGAAAATTTTTGACAAATTTTTAAAAATTAAAAATAAAATGTTTGACTAATTATAAGATCACTGTAAAAAGAAGTTGTGTGAGTGTATCACACCAGATTTTTTATAAGCGGTTTGTCATAAATAATTCTCTCTGTTATGCCACTATAATCATATACATACAGTGGTGGGCAAATGTATGAAAACACCTACATATCTCTTATACTCTTGAAGAGATTCCAAAAAATAGTGTATTCGTAGCATTTGTTATTTTATGACTATGACTATGACTTCCAGTTTAACCGGAAGTTGCACATAATTAATTTTTTTTAATAGAACACACTATATAAAAAAATTTAAATCTGTCAAATAATGCAATTTAAACGTTGTGCAATTAGTTTACGTTCAAAATGGCTCTGACTCATTAAGTTCGTTGTTGCTCTCACGATTTATGTTTTTAATGCGTAGCAACGCTAATTATGTTACCAAAACATCGTTTATATTATAAAACATAAATAAAGTATTGCTAGCAAAATTGGCGTTGCATCAACAATGTCTTTAGTATTGCAATTTTTGAGAACTTTGATGCTCCACACATATCCATAAATCCATACAGCTTTGTATGTATAGTTTATTTATTGGTTTATGCTGTTCTTTTCTTTGATAAAGGAAATAGAGTTTTTTCCTTAAACGTTACGTTTCTATATATTTTTATTTTTTGATGTAGCGAAATCCTCATTACTTACTAAATCCGAGTTTCTATCTACCGTATAGTGTCGAGATGATGATGTAGAACTAGTTACACGTCATCTTGCCAGGCTACAATGGTCAAGCTCCGTTCTAATTACTCATATTCTTACCATAGCCTTCTTGATTTTCTCAAACCAGGCTAGTCGGGGCGTTTACAACTTTTTTCTTCTCTTACTTCACATTTTCTTTTAGAGAGTTTGCACTTTACAATTGCTCAATGTGTCCATACCACTGTAGATTATTTTCTTCTGTTCTCATATCCAAAAATTCTACTTTTAGTTCGTTTCCAATGTCATTGATTTTATACGCGATTTTATCATCTCAGAAATCTGGAGGTAGAGTAAATTCAAATAAAATACAAGGAATGGCCAATTCGGCCTTCTTGTGCTGACGTCAGACCTGAGAGCTGAGGCCTTATTTTTCAGCAGGTCATACGACGATTTTTTAATAAAATTTGTATTTCATGGCATTTTAATGACACGTGTTCTGACAGTGTGCGATATGAAATTTACGAAAATTTTTTGCACTACTAGCGCATACACATACTATTATTGATCAATTTGTGTACTTGGAAGTTGAACATTATTGATCAAGGTCATATGTTATTATTGACCGTTGTCTACTCCCTTCCTGCACAACGGTCAGTAATTGAGTCAACTGGTTAACGCCATTGGCCGCTCGGAGTTCGCCAAATTCACAAAAGCGTACACACACTTGAAATGCAACCTACTTAATTTTCGTGGATATTAACAAACTCTTGCATATACCGCGGGGTATTAATGCTAGGATTTAAGGTGCTAGTAATGCAAAGAATAGTTTATAGACCGCGGTAAAAACTATTATAGCCCTCGCGCCTTGTACCTCTCAGTGCCCTGCGTCTCGAGATACAATATTGGCGTTTAGACTATAATAATAGTATTTTCAACCTTGTTATATGTATATATACTATTTAGTTCTAACCATTTTTCCCGTGAAAAGAGTACTTTCTATTTTAAAACTATTCAGTTTGCTAACCTTTTTAATGTTATATTAGCTTTTCTCTTAAAAACTGTTAGAGAAAAGTAGAGAATTACTTGAAAGAAGACTGTTATGTTATCATATTGCCAACACCTTGAAAAATCATTGTTCTGTAATAAAGACAATTTCTAGTAATTCATTATGCGTGGATCTATGAAGTGCAAAAGAGAAACTGGTCGACCAGCAACGGTGAACGAGAGTGCTTCAAGAGTACTACTAAAACAGAAGAGCTTCCGCGTCGGAATTCTTTGTTTTTTTTTTTTGTTAAAGCACTAGGAATACATGTTTCAGCCTCCATTTGTAATAAGAAAATCAAGAAAATGGGCTACAGCGTTTACAACATACAAAAGCTCATTTAGGGCAAGCCTTGGAAAGAAGATAAAAAATGTATAATAGTCATGTCTCAACTTAAGTCTATAGGTGAATGTCAGATTGCATTTTGTTTATGAAAACAAAAGTTTACACTGCAGTAAGTTTACTTGTATCAAGCAAGAAGGAAAATGAGATAGCATTTACACAACAACAGCGAGTGTTTTTGCAGGAAAGTTACTTTCGGAATGGAAGAAAAGTCAATAATAGTATATTATGATACTAGTGTATAAGTACGCCTTTAAAACACGTGCGACGAGTTTAAGAGCACGACGCAAGGCGGAGTGCTTTTAACTTCGCTAGTGCAATAATGGCACTTATACACATGTATCATACGCTGCTTTTTCTACGATCGTAACAGAAATATAAAAACTTAGTTCGGTGACACTTTTTCCGTCACATTGTGTTAGATATTCTAGGTTATGTTGACATTCAAATTTACGGCAAAGCGTGTTTTAATATAATATTAAAACACGCCACCAATGGCAACATGCTAAAAAGACCGAATTCGGGCGCTAATATTAAGAGTGCTACAAAAGTCATTTTTGACACTAGAAACTGCAAAAAGTTGTCATATTGACACGATCGTAGAAAAAAATTTTTTTCTCCAACCACACGAATAAGACTCCACATTTGATATATAAAAATCAATCGCCGTGTGTTAGTAAGTTAGTGTGTTAGTGCGTTAGTGTGTTAGTAACGCAAAAACTCGAGAACGACTTGACCGATTTGGATGATTTTTCTTTTGTTGTGTTCGTCTGACTCCGAGGTGGTTTAGCAAAAAAGAAAATTCGGAAAAATCCAAAGGGAAAGCCGGAAATTGGAAAATATCGAAAGTGAAACTGGGTTTTTGAGACAAATTATTTTTGTGCAGAACATCGTTTGCCGGGCCAGCTAGTTGTCGAATAATTTTGTATAAAAAGTAAGTCATTTCGGGATGTTCATCAATTACCTTGGCAACTGTACAATTTTCGATTTATTTTTGCATTAGTACAAAAATGGAAGCAAGATACGGTTTTACCCGGTAAATTTTAAATAAAAAACAAACGCTTTGTCAATATTCGACAATCACCGTCGTTGTTGTGTATTTTCCTCGTATAGTGATTGTTTATTTGCGCCATAAATGTTCTCAAATGTTGTCTACAATGTTTGAGTCTAAATAATAAGTCATATTACCGAATTTATGAGTAGTTGGAGAAAAAATAGTATGTTTCATTCGCACAAAGGGTAAGACTCGCCGGACTTCGCTGCGCGTCCGTCCGGCAATGAGTTTTTTTTAACACACGATAGTATTTTTAGGCAAACGAAAGACTCTTATTGAGTAGTATACAAAATAAAAATTGTTTCTCGTGGGCTAAGAACCACTTAAATTGGAAAAAATCGACTAAACGCTATTAAAAATGAGTCTTTTGAAAACCTGAATAACGAAAAAAGAATGCATGAAAATATTTTGGAAATATGGGGTGAAATTACACCAAGCTAATGCAAATAACTTGTGCAAACACTTCTTTCAAGGTTTGAAGTTGTTAGATTGCATCCGTTGTAATGAGCATAGGAGGAATTATTGTAAAGGTGTTTTTTAAAATGAAATATTTTATAAAGTTATTGCTATCTATATAACGGTGTTCAAAAAGTCTTTACGTCCTGGCGGCTATGGATTATAAATTGCATATCTGTGTCCGTCTTGATACCATCTAACCTTAAATAAAACCTCATTCAAAGCGACACCTTTCAAAAAATTTTCCTTATTTAAAATGTGATAATGTAGTACTAAATCAATAAAATACTAATACATGATTTTAACTAAGAATATTAAACATAGGACACAGTCTTTTATTAAAGTTATTACAGCAGATGCTGAAAATGTTGGCCTGCAACATTTAAACATAAATGATCCGGCGTTTCATGTTTTCAAAAACATATTTCAGCATATTTTCATCAATTAGCTGACATTTGTCTGGTAATGTTGTCTCGTAAGTCGTCTATGGTGTGCACGGGAGTTTTGAAAATTGAATTTTTTAGGTATAGAAACACAAAATAGTCTAAAGGTGTCAAATCACAGGATCTTGGAAGAAATCGGTCTTTACTAATTAGTTTATCATCGTAGAATTTTCACAAATATTCCAGAGTAGCTTGTGCAACATGTGGTCTAGCAGAATCTTGTTGGAAGTAGCCATTTTGAATTTTATCGTAGTTGGTTTATAAACGGTTCAAGAATATTATGCCGATAGTTTTCTCCATTTAAATATCCGTTAAAGAAGATTGGACCAATGATTCTCCTTCTGGATAGAGGTATCCATGCTCCAATTTTTAAAGGATATAAACCGGTTTCACGGAAGTAATGTGGATTTTCAGTGCTCCACATGCGCATATTTTGAGAATTGATATAGTTAGATGGAACCATGCTTCGTCACTAAAAAAATTTTATTCAAAATTTTATCATTATTAAGATTTTCCTGAAACCACTGGCAATATGTAACTCTCTTTAGATAATATGGGGGTAGCAATTCCTGGCACATTTGAAGGGTGCATTTGAAGGTCTTGTGAAAGAAGAGTGTCAGCCGATCCTATGCTTAAATCTACTTGTTGAGATAGCCGTCGTACTAAAATTGTCGGATCTTTCTGGACCACATTTCTTGCATGTTCGACAACATTTTCAGTTCTACGATAAGGTCTTCCTGTTCTTCGTCTGTGATTTATAGAACCTGTTACTTCAAAACACGCTACTATTTTCAAAACTTCAGGAGAAAAGTTGCTATTATTTACCATGATATTTAATTAATAAAAATAATTCCAGTTTGCGTTTTCATTCCGTTGGCCACTGTGAAAAAGTAAGACTTCACTATAAATGTTTTTTGTTCCTTAGTAAACATTTTACTGTAAAATTAATTAAAAATTAATAATAAATTTTGACGTCTGAGATTGTACAGAGATGCGCTTTACAATCCATAGCCGTCAAGGAAACAAAGACTTTCTGTACACCCGTTAGTTAACAATACATTAGTGTATATTGTCAAGCTAACTCATTTAAATAAATATTTGGCATGTAGTTTAATTTGGTTCTTTTGACAAAAAAAGATTAACGTAAAGTGGTTGATAAATATGACAAATAGGATGAACACTACTATGTTGAGGGGCCTCTATTGCTTTGTAACGGATTTATTCTAATGCAGATAAAAATTAATATTTTACATACACATACGAAAAATCATTATTAGTATTACTTAAGAAAACGAAAAGAAATTATGCTCAGGACCCTATAAACAATATTTTTATTTCTTTGCAACTGTTCTCCAGCTTGCTTTAAAATGCGCCAGTAGGAAAATATTTGTTATCACAGAAAGTATTAACCCACATAGGTAATATGGCTTTGCATTTACGCGCACCTTGTTTGACTAAGCAATTAGTTGGCAGCACTAAACTATGTTGTCTCACAATCGTACAGTATAGAAATTAGTTTGTAGAAATCGGTTCAAACATCAGCCGACGTTTCCCAACAATAACATGAATACATGTTGTGGTTCCAAATAACTGATATTCCAATTTCAGTTATAATAAAACCTCTAGATGCTTTTGTATTCAGCGCAAACTGCATGTAAAATGCCAGGGAAAGCGATATGGACAAACCGTCGGGAATTTTAATTGCTTGCTGTTGCTGCAAATGGGATCCTGCGCTTCGGCAATATTACTAAATGGGTGATTTATGCGTGCAATCATCGTTTATGTTAAGTACTCATTTTTTCAAATGCGAAATACATTCACTTATTCGTCCTATAATAACACTGCATTTTGGAGGGAAATGGTATTATTAGAAAAATCCCGTAGAATTCGCCAATTTGTAAACGAGTAATAATTATACTATCTCATTTTGTTTTATTAAATCAGATAATCCATTTTTAATATATTTTTTGATTTTATACGAACATTATTGTTTGTACTGAGTAGTGTTTGTAGTTTATTTAAGATATTTATTTATTTATGTTTTATTTTCAGTATTTTGCTACGCTGAAAATTTTAGTACGGTGTCCACTTCTAAAAAAAAATATTTTTAATAGTGTAGCATCCCAAATTTCCGTACTATTTAGCATTAATTTATTCAAGCCATTTTCATACATTATGTATTGGAGATGGCTGAATCACAAATGAAAAAATTTATACTAGTTTAACAACAAAAGAAGTACTATTGCTCACTATTGCTCGTTAAAGGGAAAATCCAAAAGAAATTATTTGAATTGGCGTTGAGTCCATTTCAAACAACATTAAAACACATTAAAAAACTAGTTTCTTGATCATGTACCTAATATATTTGTCTGTACCCTCCATGTATACCTTCTATTATTATCCGAGCGTTCTCTAGATTGTAGTCGACGCTTTTCCTTCTTGCCTTTGTTGATACTTTGTGTTTTACACGTCTCAATTCCGAAACTCATATCCACGTCTCTACTAAATGTTTCTGTACTACTTAAAAGGTGTTGCTCTGAACTACTGTACACTTTACTAACATTCATGTACATCAGATGGGATAATACTTGTATCGTTTTCGTTTCGCGTCTGATATTAAATTCCTTTTTTGTAAGATTTAACATGGTAGATAGCCAGTTAAGAGCCAAACAAAACAAAGGGGACTTAATACATTCTCTTGGACTATACCACGCTTGATGCTTATAGGTTTAGTAACAATACACTTTTCAAGTGCATATAGGTTAAGTATTGTTTCCCACCTTGTTATAGCTTGTTTAAAAAAATTTATGATCACAGGATTGATTTTATATATTTCTAATAGCCCGCTGTGCGGAATAGAATCATAGACATTTCGGTAGTCTATGTATGCAGTGTATATGCTACAGTTGTTGTTATAGGCCTGGTTCGTTACAACAGAATCTATTATTAATTGCTCTTTCGAGCCCTATTATTTTCTCCGACATATCTTTTGTTGATCAGATGATCAGCCAATAAGTTGAGTTCATCACAGTGTTTATATATCGCATTGCCTAGACATGACGTTGTTACTTTATACATGGTGGGTAAACACGCGATGGGGTGATAATTAGCTGTATTGTTAGCATCTTCATCTTTTGATAAACAATATGTTAAATATAGCGGAATCGGATCTGGATGTGCAATAAACATATTAATATATTATGCTGGCTACTCTTATTTATAGATTGAATTATATCTTTGAATATCCAAATTAGAATTATTAAAATTAATAGCGTTTTGAGACTCTTTCAGGGTGGTTCGATTAACTAGTTGCTTGTTAATTAAATTTTATTTTAACAATGAGTTTGAACTGTCCACCTTTCACGTCAAACAATGTGCTATTAATAATCTCAATCAAATATGACTAATGTTCATTCTTATTGACTCACTATTATACGGTAAGTACTTTTGATTATAGTTAATTGTACTTTTGAAATTGTCTTTTATTTACTATAGCATTGATAGGATAAAACAACAACCCACCTTGAACTGCTTTCACTCTTCCAATATCACCTCCAAGACAGCACTCCTTTTGATGTCAACAGCCCGGATCCCTATTTAGTCCTGCTGTGATGCAGTGCTTATTGACAACAGCTGTCAACTTGTCAAATCCTTGGCTGCTAGCAGGAAAGATTTCATTCTACTTCACTAGTGATACTGCTACCTTTCAGAGACTCCCTCCTTCCGACAGCTTCACGGCAAGTTTGCTTTCACAGATGATCCCCAATTAATATCCTTCTTCCTTAGCGCCAAACTTCAGCAACCTCTGTGGTCAGTAACCAACAGAAAAGCTCGAATCCAGCAGTCCCTCTGCTATCCTCCGTCAACAGATCCACGTGTCCTCAGTACACCCTCCACAAACCCAGCAATTCTCAAACCAATGTAACTTCTTATCAATTCCATTATTCAAAATAAACTAATTCCATTCAAATCGTATTTTCTTCTTGATTCTATCTAGTTTTACGACCTTCCAATTCTCTTCAATAACTGTTACTTCATTAATAATAATATTCTTTATATTTCTCTTAATTTTCACCTCGTAGATTTTGTTAAACCCTTTTTAAATGTTTTCACACACTAACATATTAAAAAATAGGGTAATTTCTATGTTTTTATTCAGACCGAAAAATTATATGCAAAAGGTTCATTGTATTTTTCTATGAGTTGTTATTGTAATAATCGTAACAAAATCTGCTTAACTATTATGTTCTAATTATTCCCGCCATCTATAAATTAAATTTATTTGAGTCTTACCTACTTCACTATATTATTTTAATAGAAATTACATTTGTCATGTGTGATATGAGCATGTATTTTCAAAACTCCTACAGAATACTCAAATGTTATCCCTTTCATCTTAATTTGCCTCAAATTCGAATTCTTTTAATGAACTTCATTCAAACAGCCAATTCTTTTTAATATTTTCTAAATTGATTGTATTGATCTCCCAAATTCTATTTTTACATTTAATCTTCAGCCAAAGCTGCTCTTAATGTACCATAAGAATATTTAGAAAATTCTTCGTGAATAGCCGTGAACTTCTTAATCCAGTAGTTATCTCCTCCAGGGGTTTCGAGTTATGTGTGCTGGTAATAACGTGTATGGCATCTTGTTTTGTTATCTTGGTAAAGTTCATTAAATTTATATTCTGTGTTGTATTTCTTTCCTTTATTCCTTGAGCTCTTCCTTTTTCATCATCTTCTATTTACATTATCAAATTCTGTTTATTCTGCATTGTTTAATTTCGTGGGATAAACGAATAAAATTATTATTACGATTGTTATTTGTAGAGCATAGCAGGGAAGATATTGACAGAATAAAACTATTTTATATATCTTTTATGTGACATTTCTAGAGACAGCTGTTCCTTAATTTAGAAACTGGGTGATTGACCTTTGGTGTAAAGTCTAGGAAATAAAATGGTCACCTCAATAGTTTTTTAAGAGCCCCAGGAACAATGTTTTGTGAATAAACCCCAGTTTTATCTACAGCGTTAAGTCCTTCCATGAAGTTTTTGCAATCGGCGTTAAATAATCAAATTGGGCTAAAAAAACGTTTTCAAAAATAAATTTTTTAATACCAAAATTCTGGTAATAACATTTTCTATTGCAGCATTATATATTTAATTAATTCAAGGCAGAGGAGACTAAAAACCTATCTGTTAGAGATTCAAATACATTTTTAAAAACACTGAGTATTAACTGAGTGGATGCGATTTCATTTAGTCCTATACTTTTCTTCCTTTGTGCAAGTGTACTGATCAGGATGCAAAGTATCAGTGATTTTTTTGGTGGTAGATGTTAATAGGAAAAGATTGACGGTCTTGGAAAACAGACCCTTGCAGATGATGAATGAGTAAAATCGTAAAGATTAATACCGATTTATTAAATAAATCTGTTGCTATCTATCTATTCATATACAATATTTTACGTAGTTGGCACAAAGAATTAGTAATAAACACCTGCTAACCTAGTAATATTGAATAACTTAATTGTTAAAGGTAGATACAACAACAACCCTTCTTGAGGTGCTGCTTGGAGGTGAATCGGATAGTACTGATACTAGACGGTCTTTGGACCCAATTTTTATGGCCCTCGAAGTGCTACGATCTGCTTCCAAGACAATATATTTAAGTGCCACACAAATATGCTAGGACATTTGGAGTTTGTGATCAGGTGCTCTTAAAAGGTTTTCTAAGTGAGTCTAGGGACTCAAGTCTCTTACGGTTCTGCAAGGTTTCTTCGAACAGATCTGGTTCTCAGACCAGCTGCGGCTAAGACCATAGGGCGTAGAACCAGGCATCTCCTCCTGTTAGAGCTGCCTAGACGGGTCGCTGGATCAAAGTCTCTTTATCAGCCTGGGTGCCTTCGTTTTATATCTTTCTGGGTCCCTTTATCTGAACTTTTTCTAGGGGAATTTGAAAACGATTGCTAGAATCTCTTCTGTACGGGTCATCGCGCATCGCTGGTTTATCTTCAATCCGCGCACTCAAGCGATTCAAACGCTGAATGTGGCGTATTAGCGATTTGCAAATTTGGACGCATTATTATGCGTAGAAATACTAATTTGGGTTGTCGTTAATGCCACAAGCTGACAAGCAAGGATAAGAAAAAATATGGAGACACTTCTGTACCTGTGCCAATAATAACTTTAAAAACAGGTTTTAGAGATAGTTACTCTACTGTAAGTGTTCTACTTGATACTACTTTTTGCGATTATCGGGGTACTGCGATCAAAGCAGTACCATACCATACAAATTAGTATATTAAAATACATTGTGTATATCTGAACATTTTTAAAATACATAGTTTACTTTTTGTATCTGACTGTAAAAACACTCGAGGGTAGCATCAGCAAATTTTCGAGCAAAACGCATCGAAATCATAGAACATTGCTTTTTGTATATTTATGGTTAAGATAATTGAATATTTGCTTATAGTATTTTAAATTTCTCCTAAGATTCTACTTTTTAATTTGACGATATAATTAATTTTTCCTTGTGTATAGTACACCTGTTCTGTAACTAATTGCTTTGTGAATAATTTTAATTTGAAACATTATATTACGCGATAATCAATAGCAAGAGAAATTCGGGTTTCCTTCCATTGCGTTGCAAGTATATGGCTTAGTGCTGAAAATAATAGCAATCACATATAGTTGGAAAACTTTAAAACAAATCAAACTTGTAAATGCTGAACAATGACAGATTAAACAATAAATCAGGACAGTTTGTCTATTTAATAAACTTATTCTGTGCAAAACCGATATGTAAGTACTTCCATTTGCAAATATTGATGTATATGCCTACATCGTGTCGCCATTTGTAAGAATTTGGTTTGCAAAACATGCAAACGAACACGGTCAGAAAAAATTGCCAACACGAAATCAGGATGTGGGTGTAGAATCGAAATAAATGGTGGCAGAGATATTGGGGAGAAACAAGAAGAAACGGGTCTGGCCGAAACTGATGGATTCCAATCGGATTACGTCCATCAACGTAGAGTTAAGAGGGATTTTCTGTCAATCACAGTAACTGACATGGAAAGCCGCATTGCATTTTGCCTTTTCTTGTTATTTATGATTAAAGTTTGCGGCCAAACTAAGTTTATTTGCCATGCAGAGCATTAGGTAACAGATATAAGTCGTTTCTGTGTGGGAATGGATAGTTCAAGGTCGCATTATATTAAACTTTTCAGGATTTTAGTTTTGAAGAAGTTTACATTATAAGCCAGGCTAATTTTTTACTATATGTGCTTAACTTCTTTAGAAGTTTAGGGAAAATTATTTACAGCTCCACCTTAGTGTTATTCAAACATTTTTTGTTGTGGGTAAAAGCTACAATCCGTAATCATAAATCCGCCTGTGAGGGAATGTTTTATTTGGGTTACGGAACTCTGAAGCTACCCTAATACATCTAACACGTCAGCAAAAACGTTAACACTTTCGGGGTTGGGAAACATTCTACATGTAAAGTTTAAAGAGTTTGTATAAAGGTTGGCTACAATGTCCATTTTAAAAGAACTGCTCGCAAAAATTGAGCGATCTTTAACACGGTGTTTTCTTGCTTCCCTAAAAAATAAGCAGTTGACTATAGGAATATAATATTTAGATATAGGATATACAATAAACGTGTAGTTTGTGGAAGTACATTTTCATGAAAAACGACTCAAGAACTATAAAACATGTTTGTGTTATAGCTATAGGTTGCACAAATAAGTAACTAGAAATTAATAATCGAAAAATTGCAAAAGTGATATTTATAGGTTTCAGCACTTGCGGGTAGAAATTTAGAACTATCTTTATTATTTATTTCCAAATAAGTTTACTTAAGAGAGAGAAAATACAGGTATGAGTAAATTGATGTTAAAAACCATTGCAATTAAAATATGGAAGCCCACGTAGTACAGAAAAATATAATATCCATATAACTAATTTCACCCTAAAACATACAACGAAGTCGATATTGTTGACCATTTCATGAAAAAAAAAACGAGAAATAAAAGAGAGACAGAGAAGTATAAAATTAGTCCAAATATGAGCGTGACAAAATTACAAATTGGTCACCCCAAATCAATAATAAGCAAGAGAAAGTTAAATAAAGAAAAATTATAATTGGTGACCATAGGAGGAAACCATGTGAAAATAGGTTCTCAAGAACGGTATATTAATAATACGCTACATATACGGGCTAATGAAGATAATACATTCCAGGAGTGGAACCACGAGAACGTAAAGAAAAACTAATACATGATGTTAAGGGTAAGAATTACATGCCGGCAAGTAACCGAGAAATGGGTATTGAAAATATTAAACCACACAAGGAAAAGCCTAGAATATCAGAGGAAGTTAGGATATACCTACAATAAAGTATAAGATAAAGTAGAGAGTGGAGATGTCAAGATCAAGAAACAAAATCAAACGGGTTTCAACATTATAAGCGACAATAGAGTGTTTGAACCAGGTTCCTGGTTTGGTAAAGAATTTCGACAAAAAGTTTAACGTAATATTGGAGACATTATGCTATAGTAGAATAAAAGGAAGACAAACAATAACAGCAGTGAAGAAACAGTTTAAGAAGAGAAAATCAGATTTTATAAAGTTTTATCATAAGTGAATCGAAATGTATCAAAACTGAACATGACAAAAAGAGTGGGAGATTGCCATGAAAAAATAGGTAAAGATGAAATTCTATCGACCTCTAAAAAAGGTACAGGTACAGGTAAATCCCGAATTATCAACAGAAAAATTTAAAAATTAATCTAAATAAGCTCAATTACGACGTAACAGGCATGGAACAATGATTCTGGCAATATAGAAAGAAAGTTGAAGACTAGATAATATAGTCACAATGCGAATTGTTATTATTTAAAAGGGTTCTTCTTATATTTTAAATAAGGTTGATGTAGCAGTAGTGTAGTAGTGCAATTGAAAATAGATGCGAAAAATCGTAGTAGGCTTCGTTTTTACGGACAAAGTTGAAAGTGAGAAGTGAAACACACTGTAGGTAATCTTTTAAAAACCGTTTGTTAGAAACATTATTAATAATTTTAATAGCTACAGCAACTCGTCAAGATTGTAACAGCTCAAATGTAGTATCTAATATGCAATGTATAGAAATGTGATATCACATATTCTAACTAAATTATTGCTTTATTTGGTCTCTTGTCTCATATTTAAATTCTTATTTAAACACTTTTACATGCGAATATTATTTGCAAAAACCTTCTAAAGATAATACTTTTCTGATAGGGAGTTTTTAAAATAGCAATACCAGCTCTAACAGAAAATGAGATCGTATTCGAAATAAAAGCACTGAAAGCAAAAATGTTTGAATTAAATCCACCATGAATGAAACCGTTGAACGTTAAATTAGTTGAGTTACTCCGAACCACAAACTACCCACTTCCATGGACTTAAACTTACAGCGCATTCATCTAGTACTTGTTAATTTAATTAATGTTGTTTGACGCAACCGCATCAATGGTAATTCTTTGAACAGAATATTTAATGTATGGTGGTTATATAAATAACGAAATTTCCAAGATTACGAGTAGGTACATGTTAGTGCAACTTAGGAGATTGAAACTAGAGCTGCCATGTCGTGGTTGGGAAAGCAACATCTTAAAGGGGGTGGAAGTTGCTACTGAACATTATGTATAATTAGACTTGTGTTTGACTTGCTACATGCTGGAGATGAGTTCGTTTATGTGGGTTTCTAATTGAAGGCGGTGCAATGTCGTTAATGCGCTTAAAAGCATCTGCAAGTGGAAGTTCATGGAGAGTTTTAGTAGTTTGATATATAGGAATGCAGTAGAACGATTTAAACTTTAGCGGCAAAAACAAGAAGCTTAACCAAACATAAATTAACTGTGGCTGCTTTTTCTTGTCTAGTTTTAAATCCTTCTCTAAAATCGAACACTCTTTTGTGGCATTCAAACATTTTAATAACCATTAATATCAAAATGCGAGGTATCAGAAAATGCTACATGACTGTTGTTAATCTTCGGCTATTCTACCATGATTTTCCTAGTTGTTTAATGTCAATTCTATATTAAAAGGAAAACATTGCTTTATTGTTTGTCTATTTACCACACGAAGTTCAGTGTTCGTAAAGAATTAATACACATTTTAAAATGCTGTTTTAACAAAATTTCCTTATCAATACAGAAAACAATTATTAGTAAATTATTTTGGTTTTTAAATCTTAAATTTACATTTACCTAAGAAGACAAAGGGTTATTCTCTATATTTTCAGCTCTTGAATTTATCCTGATAAGTGTAGAAATATAGTCACACACTTGAATAAGTGCCCACTTGCAGCTATCGCTAAATAGCAAACGACTCGGCCACTTTGTCAAGGCATTGTTCAGGGGTGGTTGCGGTAAACAGGTACTCAAGTATTCAGCTACCATTACACTTTAGAACTATTACGTCCGAGTTTTATTTATTTCTAAACTACAGTCCACTCTATCGATTAACCAGTATGGAAAATTTATATATATAGGATAGCAAATGCACTTCCACCCTTATTTAATTGCAAAATATGGTTTTTAGAATTTGAATTTCTGTAGAAATTAAAGTTGTGGTGGTGTGCTTGTTGCAATAAAAGTTATATAACTTGTGCCATGACAAACTATACTATATATAGGGAAAATTAACATCGAAGATTGTTCATTTATAATACAAACACAAACTGTTGATTTTTCACGTTTTTACTTCCTTTTACGACAAAGGAAGTATTGGATTCACCCCAAAAATTCAAAATTGAGTTTTCAACAGATCTTCACATTTTAAAGTCCCCTGATCCCAAAAAACATATTATTTTTTTCATTGGTCTGTCTGTCTGTCTGTCTCTCTGTGAACAGAATATCTCGAAAACGAAAAGAGGGATGGCGTTGAAACTTCATATATAAGTTTTGTGTACTATCTAGATCCGACAGCAAGCTTTTGAAGAAAATCGCATAAGCAGAAGTATAGTCTGTTCAGTAAACATAAAAACACAAAGTGGCCTTTGATTTCATGAGTATACTTTCAAAATTTATCTTTGTATAAGAATGTACTTAAAAAAATTTACTACAAGAAATAAGTTAAGGGTGTGAGATTTACAACCCATATGTCATAAATGTTGTAATTAACTACTTTTAAGGGTATTATACAAATACTGTGTTGGATACTATTGACGTAGCGGTTATTAATAGGTATTTTTATTACATTTTTTTGAGAAACTACAAAGAAGAAAAAATATACATCAATGATGATTTGACGAAAAACGAGAGAGAAATACAAGGGAAAATTAGGAAAGCTGCTAAAGAAGAACTGAAGAAAGGGCGAAAAATAAAAGTAGGATTCCAGAAAGTACTAATTGACGGACAGGAGTGGAAATGGAACAAGGATGAGGAAAGGGCTAACCATTTCAAGAAGCAGAAAACCAGAACGGGCAGAAGATATTGATTCAAAAAACAATTAACGGAAGGCAATCTCAAGGAAAATCTGGAAACGACACGGCAAAGAAATGGTACACGAAGAATGAACATTAGAGGCCTTCACGGAAAAGAAAAAGAACTTGTCAAGGAATTCGAAGAAATTGTTATAAACATTTTAGCAATTACGGAAACTAAACACAAAGGAAAAAAGGCCACAGAACTTGAGGAAGGACATATAATGATACTGAGAGGAGTTAAGCATGAAGAAAGGGCTAAAGGAGGAGTAGGGTGCATAGTGCACAAAACAGTAGCAAAATACTTAACTAATTGGGAATGTACATCAGAAAGAATAATGAAAATTGAACTGCAAATGGGAGAAAGAAATAAAATACATTTAGTAATATTGTATGGACCGAATGATGACGAGAAAGCAGACGCCAAAGATAAATTTTGGGAAGAAGAATCCGAAATAGTGGAAAGCTGCAAAGGAAAAATATTGGTATTGGGCGATCTAAATGGCAGAGTTGGCGTAAGAGACGGCCGATCAAGTGACGTAATAGGAAAGTATGGAGAGGCAATGAGAAACAATAATGGACATAGAATTAGAGATTTTTGTGTGCTACATAATCTAGTAGTGATGAACACATTTTTCCAGCACAAGGATGCTCACAAATATACGAGAGAAGCCCCAAGCAGAAAGGAAAAGTCCATTATTAACTACGTGTTAGCAAGTAGGAGCATCAGACGTGAAATAATAGACGTCCGAGTTAACAGAAGACCCGAGATAAACAGTGACCACTACCTGCTAAAAGCGAAAACGAAGATAGGATGCCAAGAAACTAGCAGTAACAATAATAAATTAGAAATACTAAAAGGCAATAGTAAAGAGACAATAAAGACCTACAGATTAACAAATACAGAAGTAGCGCTCAAATATGGTAATAAAGTTGAGGAAATGATAAACGTATTGAGGGAACCTGAAAATCGCGATGTAGAGGAAATATGGAAAACATTCAAAAGCATTTTAATAAAAGCAGCAAGAGAAACATGTGGCATATCGAAAGTAAAGAAAAACAGAAAGCAAACGGCCTGGTGGAACGACAGTGTGAAGAAAGAAATAAAAATAAAGAAAGAAAAATGGAAAGCATATCTGCGTATTAGAAATAATGACACGTACCAAGATTACAAATTACAGAGAGAAAAAGCCAAAAGAACAGTATTAGTATCTATTTTTTTACTAATTATAAGATCACTGTAAAAGGAAGTTGTGTGAGTGTATCACACCAGATTTTTAATAGTGCAATAGTTATAAGATGTGGGCGTCTCTCAAATGGAGAAGTTTCAGAAAATAGCTTTAGAGTGATCTCTGAAATATTAGGCTATTTACAGGTTTTTAAAATTTTCAAAATGTATAGTCCCTTCTTCTTCTTATTCTTCTGGCCAATTTGACTGTATTAACTGCTGTTCTAAAAAGTTCACTTGAAGTGCAACGGAACCACTCGCAGCCAGATAATGTTTCGTCATCCTAGGATTTTTCTTCCCTTATTTTGCCTTCGCACGATGTTTCTCAGGAACATATTTTTGCAATACGATGTGGCCTAAATATTGTCGTTTTCCTCTTTTAATAGTTTTCATTATAACAGGCCAGGCAATAGGCATTTTTGTCTTGATAAAATCAAGAAGTTTTGCAAATTGGCCATTTAGCACAGTTTCATATCCTGAATAACATACTAAATTTGCGACCATGGATACATGGCGTCTAACTCAGTTTTTACTTCCCTCGAAGAAGGTATTGTAATCGCAAACAAAAACAGTTACGTGATTTCTTCAGATCTTCACGTTTCAGATTTCCTAGATGACGAAAAAACAGGTTTTCTCAATTCCGCTTGTCTTTTTGTTTATCTGTATGCCTATCTGTCTGTCAGTCTGTCTGTCTGTCTGTCTGTCTGTCTGTCTGTTGCGGTATAACACAAAATGTATTTGTTGGAGGAGGACGATACTTTGCTGGCGACTTATATGTTTTCCTGACACAAAACCGAGAAAATTTCGATAAAATATATACAAGGGAAGCACTTTAAAAGATAGATTCTGCCAATTTCTGCTTTAACTCAAGAACTACTACTTAAATAAAAGTAATATTTTACATAGTTCAGACTTTACCCTTGACAAACAAGAGCATATTTCAGACCGAACATATACAGGGTAAGCACCTTAAAAAAATCAGTTTGGTTTATTTTTGCTTTAACTGAGATATAGATAACAGTTATAATTTGCACGTAGGTAAGGCTTTACCCTTGGCGAAAATGGGATCCAACAGATACAGGTTAATTGTTGTAAGCAAGAAAATGGGCAACGAATCGCATTCGCAGGCGCTGAAGTTCGAAACTCTTCGCCTATAACGTTTTTATTTTCAAACTGATTTGCTAATCAGCAAGTGTTTCTTGTTATTGTTGAAGTATTATTAGAAACGTTAAGATATTTTTGCCCTAGTTTTTTTTATTTTTAAAATTCTTTAGAGTCACAATGTGCACTTACGTGGAAAGTTTTGAGTAAAGCCATCTACGGATCTTTTATAGTATCTCATTTTCATTATCTCTTAGATAAAAAATAGTTATTATAAAAAATGTGGAGTATTAAATTCTCTAGAAGTTATGTTCAAAAATTTTTTGATGAAGTAAATAGATTTGCAGTTAACGTGAGAGTGTATTTTTTAAAATTGCATAAATGCTCCCTTGTTACTCAAAGTTGTGCTTGTTATTGATTAGTTCATAATTATCTGCTAATATCTGAGTTCTCCAAGCAGTCTATTACATACAGTACGTGCAAAGACATTACAATCAATGATTGTATTCGACGGATATCCAGCTGATGCAGAAAATAAAATCCCGAAAAGTGCTGAACTGCTTCTCCGATCAAAAGTCGATTATGACGATAAATCCACAGGTAAGTTTTCTAGCTAACGAAAAAAAAAACAAGAGAAATTCAAAAAAATCAAATTTTACCGTTCAACAGTTAATAGAAGATGCTGACACTTTGATGGTAAGGACAGCGATCAATATGTCATCATTTAATCCTGTTTTAATTGTAGGAGAAGATATCGATCTCCACTTTCTCTTCGTAGCACTAGCGAAATGGTATCCAAATATTTATTCCTTAAACCAGGCAATGGTAGAACTGCAGAAAAAGTTTACCCTCTATAAAATTTGCAGGTTGAACATGGAGCGAAAGATCAGATATTGTTTCTGCACGTTTTTAGTGGCTGTGACACACGTCCGCAATCTTCGTACAAGTAAAGCATCCTGAAGATACGTCAAAATTTTTATGAATTAAACCAGACTGTAAGCATTCAAGGAAAAAAGTGTAGATCTCGAAAATGCTGCAGCAGAAAAACAATTCTTAACTGCACTGTATGGAGCTTCTAAAAAAACAATAGCTCTTTGGTTTTTCTCCGGTACCAACATTTCGCCAGGTCGGTGACAAAAAGCAAGTTGAATCTTGATTCACTTCCACCCACAGCAGCAGTAGCAGCATAACAGTATTTGCTCTAAACCTATAATTAAGTTCAGACTTGGTATGGTGTTTACAAGACCCCTGAAGAACAGAGATAGAAGAGAAGTAAGAGTGGACTTACTTCAGTTAGAACTAAAGGTCCTGCTCCTGAAGTTTGTCTTAAATTTCGAGTTGAACAAGTCGAAGCTGTCATTAAAAATCTGTCGGTATACGAAGATGCTAAATAAGAGAATTCTGAAGAAGTGGGTACGAAGAGGAAGAAGATGCTCAACCAAGCACTACAGAAGTAGAAGTCAACAGACTTGGTCCCTCCAGAAGATCAAGACTGATGTGGAATAAACTTACTGATGAATACAATAAAAAACCACATCATTTCAACTTTCTCATGGTGGTGTGGAAACGGGTATAAATGATAATTACAGTTTCGCGTGAAAAATGAGTAATTTTATAAAATATACTCTAATTTTAAAAGAAAGTTATAGGAAATTTGATCCTCCACAATTTTTAACATAGATACTGGAAGAAAGATACTATAGAAATGATTTTAGATGTCATCTATCCAAGATGGTTGAGCGAGCGGACACGCAAGGCAGTCGCAAATTTAGTATGTCGCTTGGCCTATTACATCGCATTCATTCTTTTCTCTTCTTAGTTCAATATTTGTTAACCTGGCTATCCACGATACTTTTAGGATTCGCCTGCAGCACCACATTTCAAAGGATTTAATATTCTTTATCTTGTCTTGTTTTCATGTTCAAGCTTCGGCTCCGCATTATAAGAGCGCGGAGATATCGCAACAGCGCAGGATTCGCATCCGCAAACTAAGGCTTATGACACGAGTGTAAAAGAATTCTCATTTTATTACAGCTACAGAGGGAAATATTTAGACTTTTTAATTCTTATGTTGATCACTCATGCCAGTGATCCCCATTCCCAGATATTAATAGCATGCTACGCTTTCCATTAGTGTGTTGTTGATTATCAGAATTACTTCGTTATGTTGGTACTTGTATATTAGCATAAATTTAAATATATTCATATTTTGTGCAGTCCATATTTGTTGCAAAGGAAATTCATACATTCGACCAGACGTTTAAGAATGTGTCGTTAGCGTATGGTTACGTTATTATTTATTGTTTCGCCATTAATTCTGCTGTCATATCTTCTAGTGTTTCTTGGAAGATGGAATAAGAGCAGAAACAATATACGAACACATCCTTGGCGTAACCCCACGACAAGTTTAAATTTCTTCAGTTAGTTCATTCTCTACCTCAACTTTAATATTCTGATTCCAGTACAGATTGAATATTGTTCTTATGTCTCTGTAAACTTTTTGTTCTTAAGGATGTTCATCAGTGGTAAGTGCTTTTTTATGGAATGCTTTTTCAGAATTTATAAAATAGACATATATTACTTGGTTCGTGTCTAAACACTTTTGTGATTAAACATTCCTTCCGAACAGATATTTATTCTCTTTTATAAATTCTATTGTGTATTATTTTTCAAAGACCTTCAATGTGCGGCTCATCAGGATATAGGTTATTCTCTTGTAATTACCTCCTTTGGGATTGCTAATTAGATAGGAGCATTTTTTTTGGTATATATTCGTATATATTGCGTTGAAGTGATCTGCCAGTACGGAGGTAGCTTCGTTGTCCATAAGTTTTAGCAGTTCAGACGAGATTTCGTCAGGTCCACCTGTCTTGCCGGTTTTAGTGCGTCTTCAACTTCGTCTCTTAGTATTATTGTTCTTTCATCTATTGTAAAGGCTCCTGTTATCTGATGCCTGATTGCAACTAATTATTTGTATTAAAAAAATATAAGTAAAAATGTACGGGCAAAGATCCTAGTGCACACACAATTCTCAGTTTTTTTATTTTTATACTGTGCTCATAGTTTACCTGTCAGTAAACTAAGGCTGGTTAAAATGAACTGTAATAATTAATCGCACAAATAAAATGGTTGAATGCCCCTCTTTCTATTTTATTTAACTGCAATACTGATTACGATAGCTCTCGGCACACAAGACTTCTTATCTCATGAGTTGGGTTCATAAATGGACTATAATCTCAAATTTTAGGTTATTTGTCTCAACGTAGCTCGTTTGCTCGTTATTAGTAGGTAAAATTCACAATCTCGTAAATTGACAGATGAACAGAAAATGGTTTTTTTCGTACAGCGTAAAATTAAACGTTTAAAATCGTGAACTATTGTGAAAACGCGTCAGGTAAATTATTTGAATATTTCCGCTTGGTAACTATTAAAACATCGCCTTGATTCTTTTAGGAGGACGTCACTCTTTCAACAGTTTCTGGTCGATTTCACCCCAAAACCTGGTGACGCTGTTCGATTTTTGACAACCACGAAGTAATGGGCCTTTTGGAAACACGCTGGCCCTCTTCAGCAAGGTAAATTTTATATGAATTGGTCCATTAGTTTCTGGAGTACTAGAACAAAGATCATCTTAAACTTACGTTAGTATACCGACATACATATCCGCGCACACACATCCATTCACAAAAGCTAAACAATTTCCAAGGCGTTGCTCCTTGAGTAAGGATGTCTGAAAAACCTATATTTCTAGAACTTTACTATTGCAGTTTTTTCGTGTACTGTAATACAGAGAAATAGAAAGTGAAAAACTGCTTGTCAATTTGTATAGAAACGTAATTTGTCCATACGTTCGTTTCTTGAATTCAGAAATAGCAACGGATGTTTTTTCAGAGGACGCATTATTTTAATATCCAAAGTGTATACTTTTAAGGGTCTTTTATTTCAACAGGCCGTTATTCGGTATAAAAGTTCATAGTAAGAAATGTTTCAAATATGACAAAAATATAAAATCTAACATCTCAATTTATCTTTTATTTTAAAATATAGTATTTTGTTATACCATTTGTTTTCATCCGCATTCATCGTTTTAAATAAAAATGGGCGAATAAGGAAAATATTTCTCAAGTTAGATTAACACAACAATATCTGTTCTCTTGTAAATCAGATATATAGAGTGTTTCTTAATTAGTATCCATAATTTTAGAATATGATATTTTAAGTGATTTTATGAAAAATAGTTCATATAAACATATAGTTTAGTTTTTTGTTTTCAAGGATTGTAAAAGCACCGTCAGAAGTCGTAATGTAATGAAACGTATGGTAGCCCGTCGTCCTGTTAATTTTATAATTATCATCGCATTGTTGCCAGCTAGCTCAGTTTATACCAAGAGACCTCTTACTTTTCACTCAGTTCGTGGATAGTAATACGTCAATGCAACCAAATTTCGGAACTTTACCTACTATAACTCAAAACGTCAAATGAAATGTCCCGCTTCCACTCAAATAAAAGCCAAATTGTTCACAATCAGTACAATACAAACATATATTGGCTTTAAACACAGACGTATGAAACAAGAAATCGAACAGAAGAACTGAAAATAAATTGGCAATTGATTGCCCAAACATGAAAACTATAGGAAATGTAGCTTTAGTGCGCGCCTGTTCACCAGTTAAAGTAACTAGCAGATACAACTATGATTGCGATACATTTATAATTAAACAATAACGTAAAGAAACAAAACGAATTGTCTTATACGCGAATTTCAAATCGCACGAAAGTTGCCGCTGGCTAAAAGACGACCTTGACTCGGTATTTCACCGAGTGTCGCAATGTAATTCGAGACTTCAACGATATCTGATGCGTCATGTCACATGTCATCAAGATCGCCTCCAATCAAAACTAAAATCGTCACCATTTTGGAACGCGGAGTTTAAGCGAGAAAGCACCAACCTTTATTAATTGCGTGCAGGTACACAATATACGGTTTTCCTAGCTGTGACAGGTACACGTACATGTCAAGTAGCTTCATGGCGTAAAACCCGTTTCTGGAAGTCGCAGCTCCAGCTGGGCATGATGCCACCTTGTATTCAGAGCCACAAAATTAGAGGCGACTCAGCCCTGGGATCCGGAACATGCTTTCAACGCCTCGCACTAAAATTTATTTTTTATGGCAGTGGCCCAGTTTAGTGGGAAGGAAGTACCAACTGTTTCTTCTAGGTTGGCGCCACTAATGCCCGCACTTTTTGCACTTGCCGGTCTTTCTGGATCTTTTTGGGTTGTCTTTAGCAACACTTACAAAAACCGCACTCTCAGCACCGCGGCTTAACAACAACAGAAATTCACATACGCTCCCGGTTAAACTAACTTATTCGAATTTAAACAAACGAAACAATATCTATAAACATTACATAATACATAAAATTACAAATTGGCCGTGGATTGGGCGGTTACTAATTATTGTTGTTGAGCTCGGGTGTAGTTAGGCCAAATACCGCTTCAAGGTGTTCATCAATGAGTAAAATGACCATTATGAACATTGAATTATGGCTGTATGTTGGTATACCCAACACATTTAAAATAAAAATTTGGTCTTTCTTGTTTATTTACGTGTCAGTTCTTGTTAATTTTGTATTACGTTCGTAAAACGTTAAAAATAGGCAATTCTTATATCAATAGTAATACCAAAAAAAGTAAGACACAATATTATAAAATAACATACAACATACCTCAGTGACATATTGCAAGAAAAGTTTTGGGAAGAGTAAACCGTGACGCGCTTCCTAGTAGTGCAACACCATAACCATAGTAGCTAATAAAATTACCACGGTCTCTTCAAGAAATACTCATGTGGATCTGAAATCATTAAAAAATGTGGAAGAGAAAATAGTAGAGTACCGCATGGAAATGAAGAATTTTTGAGCCCATGCGTTATTTTGAACTTATTTTCATAAATTCGCTTGAAGAATTGGCTCATTTAGTTATAAAGATTACTTATGAAACCTCACTTAGATTTTACTAGCTGTTTTGCCATCACGTAAATGGCCGTATTTTGAATAAAATGATCTGTGCATTTTAAAAATTGAATAGACAGCAACAGCGACTAACTTAAATTCTAAACGCGAGTTGATGCGGGTTCACTAACAGCACATATGACATTCACATTTACTGCTTTGAGCTCATCGCTAGTACATTGTCCATTGCAACAATAGGCAGAACTGACTTAATCGTTCCCACTACTATAGCATTTCCTGCTAAAATATGTTCGTCTAAATTTAAATTAATTTACAGTTTAAGATTTTTCTGCAAACTTATGTGGTGGCAGCTTTTATTAAAAAAAGGAGTCTCAAATTCAGCCCGGTGAAAGTTTTAAAATAGGTGAAATAAATGCTCCACCTTTTAAATACATCGTGTGTTCCAAAAAAACTCATTTAGGGTAGACCTTGGAAAGAAAGACAGAAAATCTAGTGATGTCTTAATTTAAGTCTGTAGGGGAATGTCAGATTGCAATTTGTTTATGAACACATATGTCAATGCGACAGGTAAACGTTTATACTGCATTAAGTTTACTCCAGCAAAAAGGAAAATAAGATGGCATTGACACAACAACAACGAGTGTAATAATCATAACGGTCAATAAAATTTGTTGTATATTTTTAGGAAAATAATTCAAGGTCAAGATGTAATTTAGTTTTCTCTGACTTGGTAGTTCATTTGCATCAATGGGTATATCTCAAATTACGGCAAACTTTAATTTGATTATGGCATGCTGCGAATGAGTTTTTTTTGGAACACACGATACATCACTTCATTGAATATGCGACGTTGGTAGTAACATATCAGGCATCCAGTATGTCTTTAAACTAATACTGAAACAATTTAAGAGGTATGGATTACTATAAAATTATAAGTAAAGAAAGAATTAGGTATTACAACAACACCAACGACTTTATACTGTCAACAATTAAAAGTTGAATAGCTTTTTAGCCCACCACATAGGTGGCTTTATTCTGATTAAATTGGCTTTACATTTTTCAAATTTAAATGGAGGAAATATTTTTATCGTCTTGATTGATTGAAGTGTATTCATTATGTACACAATAGATAAAAGTATCTTAACTTTTTTAATAAGACTAAAACAGCTAAATGAAAAACTTAGTAGAGTCAATTACATTAATACTGAAGAGAATTGCATTTGGTAACATTATAACCTGAACTCTAAAAATAAATCTGATTTTCAGTCCATCGTTTTTGTTACGGTCTAAATCGTCTTTAATGACACCGCGCCGACTCATACGAAAGTTACGTAAAAGCTAAACGGCCAGCGTGGACGATATTTCTCAAAATCGGGACAAAGACTAACCTACGGCCACTGCCCTGCCAGTAACAAGATATGTCGGCTAAACATCAGTAGAGCGAGGGGTGGTCCTACACGAGATTACCTACGGGCAACGGCCTAAGGAACAGTAAACAGTGATAAAATTGAATAGGGCGCCACCCAATTCCGTCAACCAGAACGAAATACAAAGGTAAGTCCATAGAACAACCAGGAAGCAGGCTCCGCCTAAGATAAATCTGACACAGTATATAATTTAACCTTTAAATAAACATACACAGGCTCGTAGCAAAATCATAAACCAACGCACAGTAAACCGTTCTATTGGTTCAACATATTACAGCATGCAGTCAGCGTACACAGATAAAAATAGCAAATAACAAATAGGCACTATAGCTAAGAACCCAGCTGGAAGGTCACCTTACTACTAAAATAACAATTAGTACACGGCCCCAAAGCGGGCGGCTCGCATCTGCCTCTAAGAGTGACTGCAAGCGACCCACGCCGGCGGCTGGATCGTAAACTTGAATAATTAATTACAAATTTAGCACTCTACATTAATTAGGCGGCTTTGCCTGGCTGCGTCGATCAAAGACGGAGGCGCTCATCGCTAGAATAATCGGGCTCTAACTTGATGTTTGGGTGTGTACGATGTCCAAAGAGTCCCCCTTATTTTCAGGCAAAGATGCAGAGCCCAGCTGGGACACAACAAATACTGCGAGACCTGTAGATCGCACGCTCAATGGGATCCCGACCATGTGGCGGACCAAATTGCCATTCAGGCTTTCGAAAAGGAGCGAGCGGCGGCGGTCATGGATAACGACACGCACTAAAGCACCCAGAAGCACGACCTTGCACTCTCGCGGCTCGTCAAGAACTCATCCCAAACCACGCCACGCGGTCCCCGACAGACGCGCTAGGCTTGCAACGTGCAGGGGGAACCGGTTAGTCGCATGATATGTGCACCTGTGACCAATCACGAGGCGGGAAAAGCCCGGCGTTGCCTCGACTCGGCGAACTTTTTAGAACAAAGCTGTGTTCCAAATCCCAAAATCCCAAATAAGCCCAAAACAAATAATTATGAACGAGAAAATTAAAGTGGTCGTTACAGTTGCTTAAAATTGTAAACCGCCAGCTGCCTGAACACCATTTGATGAACTAACACACGTATAAATATGACTGTAAAACCTATATACAACGAAGTTGTAACTTTTGAACGGAAAATACCACAAGAAGTCGAATTTAACAATGTCCTGACATCTTAACAGTTACATCAGGAAGGCTAACAATCAGTCTCGTGGTTTCTTTGACTCATACGTGTTTAATAAAGTTAAAAATTGGTTCTTTTACGAACGCCGAAACGGTAGATATTAAATTAATACATGGTGAAGTATGCAAATTACATCCTCATGCAGAGACGAACCCGGGCTAGTGTTGCAAATCAAGAAAAGCATTTCGAACATTTTTTGAAAGACTAGACATTATAGTTTAATAAGAAAATGGCAATTTGTTTCACAAAGCCAGAAACTGAGTTTTTGCGAATGCGAGTACGGTTTGAGAGCAGAGGTCGAAGGCCGAGGCCCTAAAGTACTAGCACTCGCAAAACAGTTTCTGAACATGTGATACACAAAGTTTTTTAGGTCGACAAAAAATATATAAATAAAAAAAAATCGGTAATTTGTTGTCCAAATATCGGGGCTAAATAATTTATTTTTCTTCTGTTGGCAATACATACTTATCGAACGATGTAAGGATTCAAATTTAAAATTGAAAATTAAGTATCTAGTAGGTATTGTTTCTTGACATTTATATTTATGAATTTTGATGCCATAAGTAATCGGTGCACAATAAGTAGAAGAAAATGGATGATAATATACCAGAACATATTAAACAAGCAGCTGAAAATGCTATTCAAAACTTACTACCTGAAAAGTCGTATAACTGGTGAGACTGACATCATTCTGACAGCAGATTTAGGATTCAGTGCTACCAACCGATTTTCAAATTTCAAAATTTAAATTACACTAGCTGTCAGTTTCATGCCTAGACATGCAAAGAGGGTGTTTCTAGCCGATTTAGACGAATGCAAATTCAGTGTTTCTGGACGGAGACCTAAAAATACTTCTACGACACCGATGAGTATTTTTATCAGTAATTTAAAGAGGCAAGCGGAACAGTTATAGACTAGTTTTTGGGGTTTGCAAATAAATATTATACATGCATGGCGTCTTATTGCCATTTCTGGGGCACTATGTATATAGTACCATAAAATAAAGATTTGTAAATGTTTTTGAAACTATGCTATGTGGAGAACTAATTTTCATCAAATTGTGACCCTTGTCTAGTTGAATTGATTGGCAAAGCGCTTTAGCCCATAAAAACTTTAAAATGCCTATTATAAAAATTACTTCGACTGATTCCGGGGATTCTGATGGCGGAATGCCCTCATAAAAGGTTATATTTTTCTTATAGATACGTTGGATGCCTTAAAGTCAATTTAGTTCCGGTTACCATTTCCTTCCGATCTTATATTACAAGAAATTTATTTTTCAATGTTAAGTAACACCACACGTATCAACTTTTAATGTCATTTTTCTATTCATTTCCGTAATTAGCTTTGCGAGTGGGCAAATTTCAATACTGTAACTCAATTCATTTGTTTTGTTATCCAAACATACATCACATATCGATGTAGCGTCGAAAAACAAACTGTTGCGCTATATGCATCAAGGCGAATGTCGTAACTTATTGTCAAGTTTTCTTTTCATTTTCTGTCTGTGGTGCTGCTACTTATGCATAGTCTTGAAAAGTTTAGCAATTCATTATTGTAAGTAAAATTGTATGGCGACTAAGTGAGTTACCTAACTTTTTAGCAAAATGCGTAATGTGTTTTACTTTTACATTAATTACAGTGAATTCTCTAGACTTGTGTAATGTAAGATTTCAGAACTCCGAATTAGATCTCCGCGACATTTCTTTTATTCATTATAAGCATTTGCTAAAGGTTCTTGCTACAGTTTGTCACCACTCTGCTGCCACATTTCGCTTTCCTAGGTTGCGCAAAATGAAACTTTTATTGTGAATGCACAAACAAACGTTGTCGATTCTTTCAGTTACAGTAACGAAGCTTCTCTGATGCAAAAGAATGTCCGCTAGTTAGCTAACTTTTGTCATTTCCTACGAACTGGGAATAAACCAGATTTGTTCTTTAAGTGAGTCCCAACTCACCGGGAATGTTTTATTGCTAAAGTTTGCGAAGGAATGGCGATTTTAAAGAGCGGATGACTGATGGCGTGGGACAAAGACCGCAAGTGCGGTATAATTAGCGAACTTAAAATAAAACGTACTGCTTGTGATTTCGTCACACTCAACCGCGACACTTTATTGCTTATTAATCGAATTAGTTATGTTCGTTTTACTTGCTATTGGTGTGATGAATTGCTAATTTACGAGGTTTTTTCCACTAAACTCGAGTTGTTGATTGAAGATGCCTTAACGGAGTACGACTTAATATCACGATCCATTAACTCCGGAAGAAATTTTGACAGCAGTCGCAGATTGACTATTCGATTAACTGTTAAAAGTACAGCTCGTGTTGACTACAATAATTCAAGTTCTATTAATACACTGTTAACACCCACCAGCCCATATAAATTTACTATAATGTTGATTGTTTTCACTATGCTTCATAATAAATAAACAAACATGCTGTTTTATGAATGCACACCAGCTTTAAAACTAATTAATAGAAGAAAAATCATTAATACCATTTTAATGGCATTTCTGTAACAGAAAATATTTAAGAACGTGTCAATAATACATCATGCACTTGTTAATGCAAACTCAACTGTGCCAGAAAAAATGTGGTAATCGTTTTGCATTGATCAAAATGGATTCCATAATGGGCGTAGTGCACCATACCAGGGGTCCACTTTCAAACTGGAACATAGGGATTTAACATTGTTTTTAACAGTTTTATGGATTCCTGCTCGCCAATTCAACCTACAGAAAATGTTTTGGTATCACTGGAAAAACAAAATTATTGCGCATGTAATGAACCAAAAATAAAATTATTTTTGCCAATTTTCATTGATAAACATTAATGAAAAGTTTTCATGTTTTTTAAATATGAGTTGCCTTGACTTGAAGAGAGTTGACAGCTATACTCAAATCAATTTGTTATTTGATAACATTCTGACTTAGTTTTTAATTTATAAAATGAACGTTTACTCGAACTAAGAGAGAATCCATGAAACTGTTAAAAACAATGTTAAATCCCTATGTTCCAGTTTGAAAGTGGACACCCGGTATAATATCAACGTATAGCAAATAAAAGAAGGCACAAAATAAAATTAAAACCATAGAAATCATACCTTAAAGAATATCGATTGCAGGAGGTAAGGTTTAGGGTTCAGCAATTCTATACGTATTTCTATCAATATGACAATAATACAAAAACAGAATATTAATTTAAATATTTTTAAGAAAAAAATAAGGAGATGAAAATACTGCAAACAAAAATTATAATTATATAATATAATAATTGAACTATCCTGAAAAAATATATAAAAATTCGATAGAATCTAACAAACAATAAAAAAATTAATTTGAAAGCGGTCTAACCAAAAAATTAAATGAAGCATCAGATTTAGGAAGACTGTGGATAAAGAGAAGTGCAAGCTAGAAGATGCATTCCGATAAGGACAAGAAATATGGCCAAAAATGTTAATGGCTGTAGCAAGGAAATGTACAAAAGCACATTGGAAAGATCACAAAAAAATAGTTATATAACGGAAACAGAACTGACAGAAATGAAAGAATTATATTTTTTAAACAGATTTAAATCTACAAAATGCGTAATAACAATTTTACTAGAACAAGTAATATTATCAAGTGTTGTTGCAGTGCAGTAAAGAAGAACATAATATTTTATTACAAAAATTATTTAGTAGCTGGCAAGATTATATTTTCATGGTATCCAAGAAAAATGCAGCTAGTTGTGATGATCTCTTCTTGATTTCAACAAAATAAAAATATAATCTTCAACAAAATATATTTCTACACTCAAGGTGTCTTCGTCAGTTGTTCACATAGTTTAAAAACAATTCTTTTATTACAGATTTTTAAATTATACATTATACTTTTATTTTGTTGAAATCAAGAAGATGTTAACACAACTAGCTGCATTTTCCTTGGATACCATGAAAATAATATTTCATTTTAAAAAAGTAATGGGGATCACTTTAAAAATTATAAAACTATACTTAAAAGTTTTGTCAGATATCCATAAACCACAAATGACAATATATTTACATGAGAATTATAATTCGTTGAATTTTGGGCCAATTATCACCTTTTACCATACTGACAATAGAGCGACTCGCGTTTTTCGATTTGGTACGAGCTAACTTGGTTTTATTTTACAGGTCAAATAAACTAATTTAGAAATGTCAGCTGATTTTTCGAGGTAAGATCGAGCGGTTTAAGCACCAAAAGCTACAAAAAGTGTATTTCGGACAAACATTGATACTCAGGTAATAAAATAGTATTACGCTCTCCTTTCTATATATTTTAAATGATTATATTCTCTTCGTAAATATAATACGTAGTATGCCTAATAATCTATAACTTTTAAGAATATCAGTTCGTTATAATCCCAATGCATGAAAATAAAACTCGTCCTACGGACTCGTTGCATTTTAAACTTTGGGATTATAACTTATAATATTCATCAAAAAATCATCGATAATTAATAGGCATACTACTTATTATATTACCCCTGAAAATAAGCCAATAAACCATAAACAGTATTTAAGAACGTCTTGCAACCGTAGACTATCCGTAGACATCTCCGGAAAATTCCTCGAATGCAATTGCTCGAAATCAATTTCTCGAAATCAATTCCTCTAAAATCAAATTGCTCGAATGTAACTTTTCTCGAAATACAAGTTCCTCGAACCGCAATTTCTCGAAAATGTTTTGCTCGAATTTATGTGGTGTTAACATCTAAAAATTTATTGCGGCATTAAAGAGAAGAACGAATTACGGATAGAACAATATGTCAGCGGTTAACAACACACCATAAGTCGAAGAATATATCGTGATAGTGCACAGAGACTTTTAAGATTAGTGAATAATTATGGACATGACAGAAATATCTATCATTATGTCCGTGGAATAGCACATATCATATTAAAAAAATGTAATATTTGGTTTTTATAATTTTTAACTTAATCACATACCTATACCCATTTTTTATTAATAAAGGTTATAATTTGTAATTTGTGTTTTTTTTATATTTGATATTAACTGACTCGAGTTGAGGCTATTTCACAACTTTTTTTTCGAGCAACAGATAATCGAGAAATTGCTGTTCGAGAAACTTGCAGTTCGAGCAAAGTCACATTCGAGCAATTGACTTTCGAGCAACTGATTTCGAGCAATTCGTTTTCCAGCAATTGCATTCGAGCAATTTACCTAGAACCATCCGTAGAAACTACACAATATTTTGTGTGTGAAAGTACAGTTATACATTATCTACAACCATTGGATTTTTGAAAGGTGCTCGGTCGTTTGAAATATTCTAGTATAAAAAAATCTGTTAAGGGCTTTACTCAGAACTTCCCCCGCAAGTGGACGTTGTGACATTAAATATTTAATTTTAAAAATCGAAGGAAACTAGAGGTAAAAATATGCCCACGTTTCTAATAATACTGAAACAATTGAAAGAAACACTTGATATTGCAAATTACATCAATTTTGAAATAAAACGATATTACCGGTAATGGGATTCGAACTTCGCTGCAAACGAGCCTGCAATAGATTTTATTGTTCGGCGGTAGCCACGGATGAAGCGGGCGTTCGCAGAGTGAGCCATCGAGACCCTTCGAATTCCTACTATGGATCTACATTATTTTAACGTAACACACTTATTTGTTGCTCATTTTTGTCTCGTACAACATTTATTCTGTATCTGTTGGGTCCCATTTTTTGGCAAAACTAAAGCCGGCGCTATGTACAAAGTATTACTTTTACTATTTCTCAGCTAAAGCAAAAATAAATAAAGTTTTATTTTTGAAGGTGCTCAACCTGTATATATTTGTCTGATTTTTTTCGGTTTTATGCCAGGTAGATATATGTGTATGCAAAATATCGTCTTTCTCCAACAAATAACTTTGGAGTTATACCGCCAACAGGCAGACAGACGGAATTAAAAAAACCTGTTTTTCGTCATTTAAGGACCTTGAAACGTAAAGAACTGAAAAAATCTCGAAAGGTGATTTTTTCGCGATTGCAATACTTCGTTTTTTAGACGAGGTAAGTAATAATTACCGGCGATGGGATTCGAACTAAAGCTCTTGCGAAGGCGATTTTAAATTCGGGCGCCTGGTCCAAGGGCCCATCGCGGACCTCTTACGGCTTTGCAATGCGCGGCTGTATTTAACAGAACAAACTTGTTCAAACTTGTTTACTCTTTCACGATACTACCCTGTATCTGTTGGGCCCCATTTTCGTCAAGCGTAAAGCCTGACCTATGTGCAAATTATTAATTTTATTTACTTCCCCGTTAACGCAAAAATAAACAAAATTTTATTATATTAATGTGTCCCCCTGCATATATTTGTCCGAACTTTCCGCGGTTTCATACCAGGTAGACATAATCGGCATGCAAAGTATCGTATTATTCCAACAAATAGCTTTAGAGCTATACCGCCAACAGATAGATACATTGATACACAGACGGAGAAAAACTGTTTTATTCACAACCATATATGTAATAAGATCATTACTGACTTTTAAAAAGTTGGAAAATGAGCTATTCCCAACTTGTAACTTTCCAACCGGTCGGAAAAGTGATTGCCATCGCAGCGGTTGGAAAGTAATCCATTGCCGACCGCTGTGTAGGTAGGGACACTGCGAATCTCGTTCATCCATTCATGCGCGTCACAACCTGTCGTATCAAAATATAACAATTTTTCCATTTATTGTTTAGAATAAAGTGGTTGCGAATAAAATAATATACATACCACGGTGAAAAGTTTCATTCCTGTCTCGAGATAAAGTTGACCTCGACGCTACGCGTCTCGGTTAACTACTTAATCTCTCGACAGGAATGAAACACTTTCCACCTCGGTATGTAATATACTGTTTCGTCATCTAGGGACCCTGAAACGTAAGGAAATCTCGGAAGGTGATTTTTTCGTGATTACAATATTTCCTTCGTCTTTTAGACAAAGGCAGCAAGAAATTAACATATCAGACGATGTAAAGTTTCAAAAATCTTCTTCCATTTATATTCGGCAAATTTTAACCGAATAAAAATTGTAACGATTAATAATTACCATCGATTTCACTGTGAAGACTGGGACCGACGGCTTAACATGTTTGACGAAAGATGACGAGCAGCGAGTTATAACTGGAGAATGAAGGTAAGTTATTCAAACAACCAATAATGTGGGACTACTTATCTTGTTTCTATGAAGATAGTTGAATTCAGGTGATTATTACACTCAACTATCACATGACTGATACCATCCAATGAGAACTATGCAGTTTTTGAAAATCTACCAACTCAGCGCCTTAGGGATGATTATCGTCCGCCGTAAATGATGTCATAATTAAAATTAAAAAAAGTAGAAATGCAAGAAACAAACAATTTGAGTTTTTTTGGCGTTATTAGATCATATTGTGTAATAATCACATAAATATAATCTCATAAGAGCATTCATTTGTTCCGGAAATTTTTTGAGTGCGTTCCAACAACGTCGTATTAATTTCCCCGAGCGGGACGCGAGGGCATATTAGGACGTTGTTGGAATGCACTCAAAATAATTCCCGGATATGAATTAATGCTCGAATGCAGATTCCCTCACAGTTAGGTTGGTCTATCTACAAAAAGTTTCCAAGAAATTTTGTTGTTGTCTTGGTTACTGCTCGTGAACTAATTTTTCTATTGGTCATTAATGAGTGTCGTACGATTTTCTTTAAAATATAGACACGGGTAACACACTTACAGATCATTTTGGCCGTGCCAAGAGTCATCCTGCTGGTTGCTCTTAGAAAACTGCCCTCGGGCAAGCCGTTGTGGCAGTTTTCACTGCAACTATCATTCGACCCTTGGCGTGTGCAAAAGTACCGGTAAGTATGCCTCGCCCTTGTTATATTATTAATGATAATTTTCTTTATTGCAATTTCAGCTATAATTTATACAAGTGCAAAATTTCCGCGCTAATTCATAGGCACCACCATGATAGTTAGTTATATCATGGGTACCACTTGAATACAAAACCTTCATTTCACGAGGAAATAGTACGAAAGGCACTATATTCTTATCGAATATTTATCTTACAAACACTAAATTTTTCTAAACTAGTTTTTCAAGCTCGCCAGTGCCTTTGTAAAAATCGCGAGTGAAATCGAAAATACAGTCGGTAATATTCAGTACACTAGGAATATTACAAGTGATAATTTTGAAATTACCGATGGAGAGACCATATCATTTTTTCGCAATTGTTAGCAGCGGTATACGAGGAGTGTTCAAATTTAAACAGAGATTTATTTATAAAAAAATTATTACAATGATACAACGATGAAAACTATATTACTTTTCGACGTAATCTCCCTGCCAGGCGATGCACTTGCGCCAACAATCTGGAAGCTTTTTAATACCTTGCTGGAAGCAGTCTTGGGGTTGCATGAGTGCCCACTCATGAACAGCTTCGATAACGTCATTATTTGACTGAAATATTTTCTCGGCTAAAAATTCTTTTAATGGGCTAAAGATCAGGATTGTATGCTGGATGCGGAAGAAGGTCCCACTGAAGTTTGTTTATGGTTTCAATTGTTCCCGATTTGTTTAAAGTTGCTATTTTGTAAACATAAGTTTTTATTTAAGTGATAATATAATTTGTAACGTAATATGACATATTGAACAATGCAGAGTCGTTGTTATTACTTTCTTCGTAATCGCTAAACAATTATCTTCCAAGATTTCTTCAAATCTTCACTTTTCAGGGTTCCTAGATGACGAAAAACAAATTTTCTCAATCGCATGTGTCTGTCTGTCTGTCTGTTGGTGGTATAACTCAAAAACTATTTTTTTGAGAAAGACGATATTATGCATGCGTATTATATGTCTACCTGGCATGAAACCGAGACAAAAATAGCTCAAGCTTTATCATTGGAGAAAATGAGACCTAACAGATACACGATAATCATCACAAATTGGACAGTAGTATGATGATTTATAACGCAACAGAAATTCTGCCACTTCGCTCACGCCCGTGGCTCAGTTATTCTAACGGCGGACAAGAAACTGGCTCGAAATATTCGCCTGGGACCGCGGAGTTTGAATCCGAGCGAAATACGTCTTTTTTACTTGCAAATTGATCAAATTCGCACAAGGGTGGTTCCGTGTAAACCCCTTTACAGATTTTTTTTTTAAGAATATGAACACAACATTGTATTGTATTGTCACTGTGGTACACGCATTTCTATATCTACTTAAAATACTGCTATGGCATTATACCCGAAAGCTATTGTGTTCAATTGGTTATTTTATATTTAAAGGACTAACTAAACGTGACAGGATTGGTTATGGTTTAATTGTTAAAATGTTGATACTGGAGGAAATCAAAGTTGTCGAATAAAATGATACATCATACATTACTATAAAAGTTAAATGCATTTAGGTGGACAGGATTGATTATAACTTGGAAGCAACTGGAAATGAATGTTAATAATTGATTTAGAGCAGTACAAGATGGGGTCACATTTAATTAGGATGGTTATGCTAACACATGTATAATTACTGTGAAATGACGTTAAAAGTAATTCTAAATAATGTTAATGCATGCTAAAATTAATATTGAATTACAAGTTATTTAGAAAGGGTGAGATTAGTCACACAATGCATCATGATAATTAATTGAATGTGAGCACAATTTAAGGAATATTTGCACATTAATAATCACATAAAGAATGTGTAATTGTAAATCAGAAATAATACAGAAGATACATGAAAGTAAGATTAAAAGCTCGAACTAAAAAGAACAATTAAAATGTGTTTGTTGAAAGCGAACAACCGTCAAAATTGTAGATATTTACAAAAATTAAAATAGAATGTAGTATTAAGTGAATGTAAAACAAATGAAGTATTAGTTGCTAAGTAATAAGGGGAGCTAAAAATTATGTTAAAGAAGATATCTCTAATAAGTAAAATTTGTATATTGGGGCTGGTTTCCCTATGTTAACTTAATACAACCCAGTAATTAAGTTAAATGGTGTTTAATCGAACAAAGGGTTGTAAAAATAATGTCTAATAAATAAATTAATATATGAACCATAAGTAAAAAAAGTTGTTCGGGGTTGAATGTAAGCGGAGGTCATTGGCAGAGCTCGTCTGCGAATGTATGGTGTCGCAAAAGATGTGGACTGAGTACGGTATTTGCTAGTATTTGGAACAGTAGAAGTAACTTTACGAATACACAGGAAGGAGCCGTGCAGCTGATGGTGGTGCTATTGCGGTCATCCAATGTAACCAAGCAATCCTGAGCTTGAAGTATCTTGCGATTCTCGTTTTCTACACTGCCTATCCCAGCGGTGGAGTTGGAAGTAGGCCCTAGGAGAGAGGACACCTAATGAGGCGTGATGTGGTGAACGAATACACAGGTACCCGAAATGAGCATCCTTTTTTATATGAAAATTAATAAAGACAAAGGGTAAGACTTACCTGATTAAAAATATTGTAATTGGATGTTTTATTCAGTATTAACTGCAAGTGAGGTTATTTCAAACCAATAATTCGAGAATATTTAACTAACATTGCATTAAATCTAAAGGCAATTTAATAGAATTATTATTTTAGTGTTAAAACTCAACCTTGATTTGAGTTAATTGAGGCAATTGAAATAAATATTTAGCGATTAAACTAAAGAGCAGTATACTCGGCTGTTCCATGAATTTTGTACCTAATATTTATGCAAGCAATTTCTGAGTAGCTACAAAAACATATATTAATCAAGTAAAGGGCTTTACTGGGAACTTCCTTCGCAAGTGGAATTTGGGACACTAAATATTTTGAAAAACCAAAGGCCACTAGGGGTGAAAATATTTTAGCGTTCTTAATAATAAAAAAAGGAAACACTGGTAATGCAGGTTACATCAATTTGCAAATAAAAAGGGTATTGCAGACGGGATTTTAACTCACCGCGAGTTTAGCGCTCACTAATGGGGTTTCAACAGGAAACAAGCAAGCCATTTTTTTTGTAAGTCATTAGTCAAAGTTAATGTTACGTGGTGCTAATTATTCTGGATTCGTATTTTGTTGGATGAAAAAGTTAGCAGTTTTTAGTTTATCTATACGCATAGAACCTTATGAAGTCTTATCCGTAATCGTAATAATAATAATTTTTATTTATTTTTCATACAATTCAAATGTGTCAATAAGAAAAAAGACACCAAAAATAGATGGCTTGGAACAAAATACTACACATCTTTAATCCAATGCAGACCAAGCAGAAAGTAACTGATTATTAACTCATTTTCTAAATGTCCCCAGCCATTGCTTTGTGTCAGTCTTTGTTGTTGTTGTTGCTGCCTAAAATTAACTCACATCTTGGTAAAAACTCTGAAACACATTCCTTGTGTACAACTGTGACTCGCTGCTTTTTCCTTTAATTTTTTATTAATTTCTCTTTAACTGCATATTGCACCATACGAGCACAGGACTGATATTCGTATAGATATACGTTTTATCAATAAATATAAAATTAATTTTATTACAATAATGTCGATATAATTTTCTATTGTCAATATTATCTCCCACTTAATTTAAAATTTTAAATATTCCAATTCTATAATTTGAAGTTTAGCTTGAGACTTTCTATGTATTTATAAATTTATATCTCTCGGTTTTATAGTGTCTGCAGACGCTGTCAGATCTTGAGACTTTGCTCCATCTTGTCTGTCGTAACAATGTTCTTGGAGATTTATTTCGCTCATGGCTTTCCTTATACCGCTTCCCCATGTTGTTCTGGGTCTCCCTCTTTCTCTTTTTTCGGGAGGGATCTATTCGAAAGTTTTTTTGGGTAACCTGACTGCCTGCATTCTTTTTACATTGCCGTACCATACTAACTGTCTTTTTGTGTACATTATCAGTTTCTTTAACATTCATTATTCGCTTTGTGTCGTTGGGTACTCTTTCCATTCTAGATGTTCCACAGGATCTTCTTAATGTATTCATATCTAATGCCGATAGTCTTCTCGTATGCTCTTCAATCATTCGTCACGTTTCCGATCCACACACGGCAATGCTTTTTCTATTTTTCTATTACTTGTAATAAAATTATCAAAACACCTTGAAATGCATGTTTCGGCATTTAAACTTATTCGGGAATCTTACTGTGCTCGGCAGATCGACTATTTTCAATAACTTTGATTCATTTTAGCAAATTATAAATTATCAAATTCTGTTTATTTATCAAATGTTAATAGCTATTTATGCAACAAGTGCTAAACTATAAAACGTCACTTTTAGAGAAACAAGCTAGCGCTAAAAGGCCTACTTTTAGTGGTGGTCCTAGATAATAGCTATTTATGCAACAAGTGCTAAAAGTCGACGTTTATGCACGAGACATGAAAATTATGAAACGAAGCCGAAGGCTGAGTTTCATAACATGTCTCGTGCATAAACGACTTTTAGCACGCTTTGCATACAATATTTTATCTACGACCTTAATTTTACTGTTATTAATCCATAAATATCGATTTAACAAAGGTTTACATCTACGACACTTCTAATTTATGTCATAATAAACAGTAGGCCATGCCGCGCGGGCGAATGTTTGCGAATGACAGTAGTCAAGGTCAGTTACGAAATGTAATTATTAATACTCCACATCTGACTGTATTCATTACACAACGCTTTAATTATTTCAAAAACACTTTACCTGTAACGCAAGAAGCAACTAGAATAACTTTATAACTTCACTTCCAGTTTGAAGTTGTAGTTTTATAACCTCACTTCACTTTTAGCACATGGGCTAAAAGTAAACAGCTGATTTCTTTAACCACGGTAAACTATAAAACGTCACTTTTAGTGAAACAAGCTAGCGCTAAAAGGCCTACTTTTAGTAGAGGTCGTAGATAAAATAAGTACAATAAATATCGGCAAAGAAACACACATGCAGAGTTTGCTTAGAATCACAAATGGAGTGAATGAGGCAGAAAATAATGTATAATCCTCATAATAACTTATAGAAAACAAATTGTCGATGGTTAATGCCCCAATTACAGTTCTTGGCTCTTTTTAGCTTGTATGCATGTCAGTAATCAATATTGGGAGTGACGATTATACAATATATTAAAAGCTATTCTGTTTGCTTAAACATTCCATACTTTTATAAATAAATAATATGCTCCTTTATGTTTTTGCATACGAATCAGTAATTCGTAAATTTCCCAGGTCTAGCTACGAGTTGTGATGAATAGGTAGTAAACGGAGAAAGTATTAACGGTCCTTCGACCCCTTTCTCTATCATTTAAATTAGCCGTTAAATTCTGCAGTATAACTAAATAAATAAATTACGATGGCGTGCTACCTTCAGATTACCTTGGTTTTCACTGCGATTCTGTTCACTGCTCTTAGTTACAAACAGAGTAGACTGTTTGTTTTACACATACGTAATGCATTCACTTTGGAAACATTTCCGTTTACGAGTGGAAAGCTGCACTTGCAAAACTTTTATTGATAGCCATAATTTCACTTTTTAATTAATTGGTTTTGGTGAGATGTTAGTGAACTACGAAATTTTAGAGGAAAGTGTTTTAAATAGTTATTACATATTAGTTGCATTTATGCATAATCGTTTTTCGTGTATATTTTTTGCAAATTAGTTAATGTTACTACTCGAGAATCTCGGGAACTTTTAAAAACAGAAAGTAAATAAAATATAGTTTCTTTTAAGTTTTAAAAGTTTCGAGAGTAGTCTTTCTAAAGCACATTACTTTTAGAATAATTTAGACGCATATCTATGTATTATGTTTTTCCAGCCTGAGATTATTAGAATATAAGTGCACGGTTAGTCAAACAACCAAAGTACTTCAATTCTTTTATGATGGTATAGCAAAAAAAATGGTAGTTTTTCTTCTTATACTAATGTTGTTGTATCGTATGGCTTCTGATACGAAGCCTGGTATCAGAATTTTCAGGTTAACCACTGTCACCGAAATGACAACCGGCACCGACGGCTTAACGTGCTCTTCTTATACTGTATATATACAGGGTGTATTAACAATGGTGAATAATCTTCAGGTAGAGCGATTCTTTGATTAATTCTGAGTTGAAAATTTTAATACTAAAATGTTGAATTAGTCCTCATGAGCCCTCACGAGAGGTAAATAAAATATACTTTTTTCTCAGGTAAAGTACCTTTTTTGTTCTAAATATGTCAAAATGCCATCAAGGAAAATTGTTCAAAACGTACAGTCGTGTGCAAATAAATCTGGGACAGTGTTTTTTCACATGCAGATTCAGTTAAGAATTTGAGGAATATTTCCATGGATTTCCTCTTATCAGAGAGAGTTACGGGTTTCAGTACCTGTTAAAGTTTAATGTAACTCTTTCTGATAGCAGGAAATCCATGGAGATATTCTTCAATTCTTAACTGAATCTGCATGTGAAAAAAACACTGTCCCAGATTTATTTGCACACGACTGTACAATTGTGTTCCCATGTAAAATTTCAGAAATATCGGGCTACTTTTATGAAACCATGTTACCACAAAAGTACTTCATCTAGTACACTCGGTTTCATTTTTTTTTCATTTGAAGAACGAGATAATGGTCCGAAGAAGCCAGATCTGATGAATTAGGGAGGTGTTCGAATAGTTCAAACCTTACATCAAGAATTGTATTCCTCGTAGTTTGCGGCTTGTGTAGAGGCACGTCAGTTATCCTGCAAAAACAAGACATCTTTGGTCATAATTCCGCGTCTTCTTTCACTATGTTTTTCTCAAAAAAAAAACTGAGTCAAGAACTTTTCTAGCAGAATTTTGAACACAAAACTTCTTAAACCTTTGAGAACAAGAGTGCTTCTATCCCATCGATTGCGGTTTTGTTTCCAGACCGTAGAAATGTCTCCAAATTTCATCCATGGTAGCAACACGGTTCTAGAAACCAACAATTTGTTTAAAACGGGCACAGATTGAGCAATGCTTCCACTCGCTTCTGATCGACATTTAAACATTTGGGATCTATTTTGTAGATTTCTTCTCATATCCAAATCGACGTGAACTATGTGGTGGATGCGTTCATTTAATATCTTTAGTGTCTCAGATATTCGTTTCAACCCATTTCGATGGTCTAATAATATTATGTCGTGAATTGCATCGACATTTTCGGGGGTAGATACAGAAATCGGTCTTCAACCGTCTCTTCTTAACTTTAAGAAGTATAAGAAATTGCCTTTTTTGAAGTCGCATATACAGGGCATTGATCACCAAGTGTATTAAATATATTTTCGAAAATCTGCTCATTCCCTTTAAATAAATGTACTTAATGATTGTTTCATAGTCCAATGTATCAATTTTCTCAATTATGGTCGACATGCTTTCTTTGAAATTTTAATGCACGGTAGTGCTCCAATTTGATAAGTAAAATTTCACAATGCCATTTCTAATAAGTTTTTGTTTATTCATATGGTAACACCATTTTGTTTTATTCTAGGAAAGTTGTTAGCTAATTAATTTTTAATTACTGGGCGATATTCCAAAAGAAAAATTACAAACAGGTACACTTAGGTGCAGAAGCCCGCAGCCAGCTCAGCGATCGGAGGCGTGTAGCTCTTTAAGTACTTAAACGGTACAACAATAATCAAATGCCCAGTGCGCCAACAAATCTTTATAATAACGGCGAATGCACCTCGGTGTTCTAGCGAGAATTTGTAAACTCAATACCTTATATAAAATTACACTTCCTGAAAGATAGCTCCAAACACAGTAAATATCCGTAACTAAACTCAACCCAATATGCTGGCATAAAGAGCATATAATTTCAGAATAATATCACCATACAAGCATAAAAATAGGTTATCACAAAAGTTTGCATCAGATCAGTATCGCATGAATGCTTTACGTTAAACAATTACTTAAATACTTACAGTTTCACAATACAATATTACATATTGCACACAATACAAAGGGCGGCTTAGCAAGCCACTTAGCCCGCAGATGTTGTGGGGCTTGGTCTCGAAGGAAGCATAAACTCCCTAACCAATCCCTAAAGGAGCGAATATGCATTCGGGTTGAATTCTAGAACCCATTATATCTCATGTGTTTACTGAATCAGGCCAACGTTTTTGTCATATATGTCTTTAAAATCTTTGCTGAAGCGATAAAAAGGGGTTAAAAGTTAAAATGGAAAAGAGGTTAACGTTATTAATTTTTTCACTGTGAACCCAGTTTAAAATTAAATGGGAGGACTTCAGAAATTCTACCCCCAAGTGGCGGAAACGAGTATCTTGTTGTGATTTATGAATACAACATTTAGTTTCGACATATATATTGTAATTTGTAAGATTAATTAATAAAACACACTGAATGTAGTTAAAATAATCGAGAAGATTAATTTTAAAGCATTTAGATTAAAATTAGAAATTACTATAGTCAAAAATATGATTATAAACAACAACGAAATTTTGTTCAAAAAGTATAACATGTTTTATAGTACAAATAAAATTTTAAGAATAAGAACCCTTTAATTAAATGTTATTTATTGACTGGTTGGTGTATTAAAGGGTATATTTACCTAAAATCATAAAAGGAAGAAATAAAATGAATTCTAAAACATACTGAAGAATAAGATGGTTAATAAACGACTTGTAGTAACTACATATAAGTCAATATTAGGTAGCCTTTTAATTTGGAATTTCGTGTGAGTTGCTGTCAAGTTGATACATATGCAATTGAGCTGGAATTGGGTGTATACTGTATCTGGTTGAATTTGACTCGGGCGGCATCAGTGTTCCTCTGTGACGTCTGAAATAATATGTAATAATTAAATTGGATTAAAAGGGAGAACAGTTTTTGGATAGCTAGTGGCTTAGTAGCTGTTACAAGTAGATTGGAATTGCTGGTTCGAGTCCATACAAAGTACATTTAAAGCGAGGGCATCTAGGTTGGAGTGTGAGACCTTAGCGGTGTTCGGCCTGTAGTTGCACCGTGGATTCTAGTAAAAGTGGGATTTCTGTTGAGGATCCAAATACATGTGACAAGGTGGTTTGGATGCGTTTGTGCTGTTTCTGCAGGGAGGTTGTACTCATTCTACGTGAGGCAAGAAAATCAGCTATATGTTAATTAAATAAAAATTAATTCATTTCTACAGTAGAATAATTAGTTATACACATAAAAACTTAATTTTGTTAACATGTTAGAAATGTGTTGATTGAAAATTAGTTCAGTTTTTAAAATGTTATATTAATAATTTGACAAAGACAATCTGAAAGATCAAAAATAACTCTGACATAATTCGTTATTAATCAAAGTATTTCATAGTTTTTCTAATGCAAGACTTTACCTGAGATTTGAGATCATCATATTAATTGAGCTAGCCAAAAAAATAAATTATTTGATAAATTAAAATTGGAATTAGGGCAAATATTTTATTAGGAGTATTTTAGCACTTAAGTAACTAATGTGTAGATATTGGCTTGCTAACAAGAGTCAATATTATAACATTTTTTAAAATTTTATTCTCATTGTTATACTACAACCATAGTGTTATCAATCAATACAAGGGGAACGACAAATACATACACATTTCCAGGAGTGGCGTGAAGCATAAAAAAGTAATGGAGAACTTTTTTCGAAAGAATATTATTTCTCTATTACCTACAATATTGTTTTGCGGCATTTGTTATATATTATGTGAGTAGGGCAAAGGAAACTCTAGAACTAGTTTAAGATTTAGAAGAAAAAAACAAACGTGCGGCCCGTGTTGGAGCCTCCAGGCATGCACCCTAGTAAGGGAGGGGTGAGCGCGGCAGGGCGGCTCCAGGTAGTTTTAAGTAAGAAGTAGTCGTTAAGTAACTGTACATAGTTAAAGACGGTCTCGTACCAGTTCGCAGCACATCAGCTGAGAAACATAGCCCAAATCAACGGCACATCGGCTGTAAAGGGTTAATAAAGTTTCTGTAATATACTGGTGCTTTTTTATTTACGTTATCGAATAACAAACATTAACATTTGGTCCTTCGACCCGGATCACCGGTAAATTAATTTAAAAAGTGTGTTAGTTCGTCGAAATTCCTGGAAATCGAGCTCCATCAGCCGCACAACAGCAGCACCAACGAGGGACGTTTTCCTATTGCACATCAGCAGCTTCAAGACGACGACTCCGATCAAATTCTCTGCATATCAACAGCATCAAGGCCAATTACATCAACTACACATCAGTAGAAAAACGGAGGGCATTAGGTCAAACAGGTCAGTGATCCTTTCCATAACTCTATTTCACCCGTCCTATCATCGGAGAGTGTATATCTTTGTCGCCGTGCAGTCTATTCTAATATTTAATTGATATGGCGGCGGAATTAGGAACCTTGATTCACAAACGGGGTCATGTTAAGGCTAGATTGACAAAAATAGCAAATTTTGTAGGTAATTTTGAACAAGGGGATAATGTTAATCAGTTGAAGGTACGACTTCCCATGTTAAAGGAGATTAACGATCAGTTTAATAGCTTGCAAATGGAAATCTTAATGATTAATCCAGATTTGTCAGAAAATGATGATCAGGATAACTTTGACACGCTGTATTTTAATACAGTATGCGCAATTCAATCAATTTTGGAAGATCATACCGGTTCTGCGTCACAGAGAGTTCCTGCAGAAAATTCGCGTGAATCGCAATTTAATATTAAATTACCAATTTTAAATTTGCCCGAATTCTCCGGAAGGTATTCAAATTGGAGAGCTTTTTATGACACCTTTAAATCGCTAATCCACGATAACCACAAATTAAATGATTGTGAACGTTTTCACTATTTAAAATCCTGCCTTAAGCAAGAACCTCTGCATGCAGTTGATGCATTGCCTGTATCACAAGCTAATTATACCTCTGCTTGGGAAATTCTAAAACGAAGGTATGAAAATAAAAGGTTAATCATACAAGAACATGTTCAGTCTATATTAAAATTGTCAGTTATTTCTAGACCATCTCATACTTTGCTGCGCCAATTGGTAGACAAGGTAAACTCAAACATGGCAGCATTAAAGGTTCTAAATTTACCTGTTGATTCTTGGGATGCACTTATTGTTCCAATTTTGAGCGAAAAATTAGATTATACCACTAACAAAGAGTGGCAATCGTGTCTAAATAGCGAGATTCCAACTTTAAAGGAATTTATAACATTTTTAGACAAACGATGCGAAGTACTCGAATCGTTAAGCTCTTTAACAAGGCCACATCAGGCGAATCCATCAAACAAAGTAAGCTTAAGGGAAAAACCACCTCGTCATGCTTCATACTTGAATATCAACAAACCGTCGTGCTTTCAATGTAAACGCAATTCGCATAACATATATCAGTGTTTAGAATTTTTAAAATTAAGTGTTCCCGATCGCCTTAAGCAAGTCGAGAAATTCGATTTATGCTCAAACTGTCTCAGAAATAATCATAAAACAAATGATTGCCGATCGACCTTAAAGTGCCGCGAATGCAAACAAAGGCATAATAGTTTGTTACATGTAGTTCAAAATGTTACAACGTTAGCAGAGGTTAGCAGTGCCTCTCAATTGAATGAATCTGAAATAGTGCCATCAACATCAATGATATGTTCAAACAAGGACATTAATACGACTGTATTGCTATCAACCGCTTTAGTCAATGTCAGTGATAGCAAAGGAAACTTGCACGAAGCTAGGGCGCTTTTAGATGTAGGTTCTCAAAGTAATCTCATAACTGAGAACTTAGCAAAAAAATTATCTCTGAATCAAGTGAACACAAATATTACAATTGCGGGTATTAATCAAGGTCTCAGTTACGTCAAAAAAATGGTAGAAGTCTCTGTCAAGTCCCGTCATAATAATTTCACTGCAGAAGTGCAATGTCTTATAGTGCCGCAAATTGCACAAGATATTCCGTCGCGATCATTCAGCAGGGCCATGGTTCAAATCCCCGTAAATCTCAATATTGCTGATCCATATTTTAACCAAGCAGGCCCCATAGATTTATTGCTAGGTGCCGGGCTATTTTGGGAAGTTCTTTGTGTGGGCCAAATACGAACGAACAACCATCAACCTTTCTTACAGAAATCGCATTTTGGATGGCTAATCGGGGGCTCAATAGAATTTGCTTTAAGTACCACAAGAACTTCGTGCAACCTGAGTACCGCAAGCAGATTAGAAAATAGCTTAACTAAATTCTGGGAACTTGAACAATACTCATGTCAAAGACACTTGTCTGCTGAAGAAATAAATGTGGAAAACCACTTTAGGAGCACTTTTCATCGGGATGTAAATGGTCGGTTTGTAGTAAGACTTCCGTTTAAAAACGATAAGCTGGCCTTGGGCGCGTCTTACCAAAATGCGTTAAAGCGATTTTATAATTTAGAGCATAAGTTAAACTGTAAGCCAGAAATAAAGCAGCAATATATGGATTTTATGACGGAATACAAGCATTTAAATCACATGGAATTGGTTCCGGAACATCAATTAAACGTGCCGAGTTGCTATCTTCCTCATCACGCGGTGTTTAAGGAATCTAGTTCAACCACCAGGCTAAGAGTGGTCTTTGACATGTCGGCGAGGACTAGCAACGCGTCGAGTTTAAACGACAATTTAATGTGTGGACCAGTGATTCAACAAGATTTATTTTCAATTTTGACGCGATTCAGGACCTTTCAATATGCGTTAACGGGCGACATAGCAAAAATGTATCGCCAAATACAAATTCATCCGCAGCAGGCTGATTATCAAAGAATATTATGGCGAAATAATTCTAATGAACCCCTTCAAACATACAGGTTGCTTACACTTACATATGGTACGAAACCAGCCAGTTACATCGCAACTCGATGTTTGCAAGAACTAGCTTTACAAAATCAAGTTAATTATCCTCTAAGCAGTAAAGTTATAGGTCGCGATTTTTATATGGACGATCTCATTACGGGCGGGAATGAATTAAATGCGCTAATAACGCTAAAGGATGAAATAATTGACATTTTGGCACAAGGGGGGTTCGAATTGCGTAAGTTTGCTTCGAATGAAAAACAAATCCTTTCGGGAAGTAGTGGTATAAGGCCAGATAGTGTAATTAATTTAGATAAGAATGGAGAAACTAAGACGCTAGGATTAATTTGGAATTGTGATGGTGATTTTCTAAAATACGAAATTAAAACACACACACTATGTAGTAAAATTACTAAACGTTCGATTTTATCCGCGATAGCTCAGATTTTTGATCCTTTAGGTCTTATAGCACCAGTATCGATGAAAGCAAAGATTATAATGCAAAAATTATGGTTATTGAAAATAGCTTGGGATGAGAGCGTACCCATGGATATTCATTCGACGTGGACTGAATTTTTAAGTCAACTGTCTTATTTAAACGATTTACAAATCAATCGTAAAGTAGTGTCGTGTTTTCCTTTCAAATCAATAGAAATCCACGGCTTTTGCGATGCCTCAAAATTAGGTTTCGGAGCTGCGATATATATTAAGACAATAGGCACTAATAATGAACATAGTTCTCAATTATTGTGTGCCAAAAGTAGGGTTGCGCCGCTGAAAACAGTCACAATACCGCGGCTAGAGCTATGCGCTGCTTTATTGTTAGCTAAATTAATGGATAGCGTTAAGAAAACGCTTAATTTAGACATTAAAAGGGAATATTGTTGGACTGATTCGACTATTGTATTAGCGTGGTTAGCGACAGAACCTAATACGTTAAATACTTTCGTCGCAAATAGGGTGTCTGAAATTCAGTCATTATCTCAAATAGAAAATTGGAGCCATATAAGGTCGCGGGATAACCCTGCAGATGTTGTTAGTAGGGGTCTGCTACCTAGAGAATTAATCACCGATCGAACGTGGTTCTTTGGTCCGACGTGGTTGAATCAAGAATACCAACAACCAACTTTAGAGATAGGGAATGTTGAGATTATAGAGAAACGCAAGAAGGTTATAGCCTTTACAACAATGAATGTAGAGACGCAGTTCATTGACAAATTTTCATCTTTTTCCAAGCTACAGCGCGTGATAGCCTACTGTTTTAGATTTATTCAAAATTGCAAAAACAAGACAGATGCAAAATCAGGGCCGCTGGCATCTAATGAACTGCAAAAGGCTACGTTTGCTTTAGTTCGCATTGTACAACAGCAGGCATTTGCAGCTGAGAGATGGCAATTAAATAAAAACGAGGTAGTGGACAAATGTAGTCCATTAGCTTCTTTAAATCCCTTTGTAGGCGACGATGACTTAAAGGGTAGGTGGTCGACTAAGAAATGCAGCTATATCTAATGATGTAAAGCATCCCATAGTTCTGCCTAAAAATCATCACTTGACCAGATTGCTTATTATCAGTGAACATGAGCGTCAATTGCATGCAGGGGCGCAAGCTACATTAGCGGCATTAAGGCAGACATATTGGATTATAGCGGCAAAAGGTGCCATAAGGCAAATCATTCATAAATGTATGAGATGTTTTCATGCAAAGCCCCGTACTATTGTGCAGAAAATGGGTGATCTTCCCAAAGATCGGTTGCAATTAACACGTCCTTTTTTAATATCAGGAGTTGATTACGCAGGACCCATTTTGGCCAAACAGGGTCGCGGACGCGGTAAAAGAACCATAAAGGTTTACATTGCGTTATTTGTATGTTTTGCCACTAAGGCAGTTCATTTGGAGGTAGTGAGCGATTTAACATCAGCATCGTTTTTAAGTGCGCTTAAACGATTTATCGCAAGACGTGGTCATATATCACGCATATATTCAGATAATGCGTCTACCTTCATAGGAGCCAAACGCGAATTGGCTGATTTGGCCCAATTTCTTAAAAATTCTAACTTTCAAAATGAATTGATAAGCACATTAGCTGCTAAAAATATCGAGTGGAAATTCATAGCACCTCGTGCGCCGAACATGGGGGGTTTGTGGGAATCAAATGTTAAGGCGATGAAATATCACTTGAAAAGGGTTATAGGTAACGCGCTATTAACATACGAAGAATTATACACTCTCCTTACCCAAATCGAAGCCTGTCTAAATTCCCGACCCCTCACCCCGCTGACCTCTGATCCTAATGACTTGGCCGCACTGACTCCTGGTCATTTCTTGATCGGGGAACCGTTGATGACAATGGTGGAACCCGATACAACCCATTTAAAATTAAATTGCCTTTCACGGTGGCAAAGAGTGGAGCAACTTCGGCAACATTTTTGGAAAAGGTGGCATAGAGAATATCTGCTTCAACTGCAACAGCGTTCCAAGTGGCGACAAAGGGCGCTCGAAGATATTCGTATAGGAAGAATGGTCATCGTGGCAGAGGACAACGTACCACCTCAACAGTGGCTCTTGGGGAGAATAATTGAGCTTCATCCAGGGGCTGACCAATTAGTGAGAGTGGTAACGGTAAAACAGTGCGCGGAGTGTTGCGAAGGCCTTTAAACAAATTGTGCTTTTTGCCTCTAAATGAGTGAACATAAACGATTTATGTATTAGTAATAGGGGTATATATTGTTTAATTGTAAGAATCATTGTATATTGTGCTTTAGGTGTAGGAATTGTTTTATACAGTCTTTATTACGTTATTGTACATAATATTATTAATTCTTCTTGTTTCGAAGCCTAAAGGACTTCAAAGGGGGCGGTATGTTGGAGCCTCCAGGCATGCACCCTAGTAAGGGAGGGGTGAGCGCGGCAGGGCGGCTCCAGGTAGTTTTAAGTAATAAGTAGTCGTTAAGTAACTGTACATAGTTAAAGACGGTCTCGTACCAGTTCGCAGCACATCAGCTGAGAAACATAGCCCAAATCAACGGCACATCGGCTGTAAAGGGTTAATAAAGTTTCTGTAATATACTGGTGCTTTTTTATTTACGTTATCGAATAACAAACATTAACAAACATTAACAGCCCGTACAAAGAACGAGAATCTTGCTAGTTGCCAATATAACTCAGTGGTAGGAAGAAAAGAATTAACCTTCTATGTTATACTTTTGGTAAATTTTAAAGAATGAATACTGTACGATGAGCTGTTGCATGTTCACATGTAAATATTAGATTTTTTTTAAATTTATTGTAAAAACAGGAGAATCCAAATACATGTTAAACCTTTACTTCCCAAGGTTGCTATTGTTAGTAGCCGAGTAGAAGTTCTTTGACCAATCAAGAACAATTAATACCTTTTTTGAAAGATAGGCTCCACTTCAAGTCACAACATATTTTTTTCTTCTTCTTCTTTCTTCATTCTAGGCTTCCAGCCGGTTCCAATCCAGAGTGTTCTCCTATCGTTTAGGAGGGCGACTAGCGTTTCGTCTTCCGCGAGGGGTGTTGTCTTCGTTTCAGTTCAACAAATATAAAGTACCTATAAGTTGATCCAACAAAAGAATAAATGGAGATGTGCAAGTAAACATATAGCTCCAGGCAGTAATGTATTAACAATGTAGATGTTTCAAATCGAAATTAGTGTGAAGAAACTCAGCAGCAATGGAATTAAAGTCAATTTGTAACAAATCCAATAAATTAGTTTAATAATATGTGTTTTCAGTCCAGTAAAACCAATAATGCTATAATGGTGCACATAAAAATGCTATAAATACAAGCCCTACATCATTATCGTTAACCTTTAATAAGCGCACGATAGTAAATCAATATCTAATAAAATAACAATTTATGACATGATCATGAATTTATTAAAGTAATAGTTTTAATAGTTCAATAAATAATAAATAATATAAGACTAATAAATTCATAGAGCGTCTAACAGGCTGGCAAAGCGTTTGCATTTGCAGTCGTCAGATAGTGAGTTTGAACCTCACACCTAAACAGTGGTTACATCTTAAACTTTCCGGCTATCATACCAACACCTTCGGTGGTTGTGACTCCTGTTAAAGGGCATTCTTCCTACCACTGGGTTAGTTTAGCCACCTACCCAGCCCACGAGCGAAGATGGCTTATAAAACCGCACTAATAACATATTCTTAGCCTATACTAAGAAGAAGAAGAAGAAGACATTTAGAAACAGTGAGTTGCCTTTACAAAATATAATTACAAACAGTTGACTGTCGGCGATCTAGAAATATGCTACCAGCTAATCTCACTGCACTAAGATAGGTTACAGTGATTAGAACGTAAATTTTACAAAAGATTATTAAGTTAGCCTGCAAGATGAGGTTGTATAAAAAGATTATGTAAGCTATAGGTGTCAGCAAATTCCTAGAATTATTAGTAACGATCATACACTTTGTTGTTATAATTCAAATACGGCGCAACAAAAGGCACCGCAGTGTGCTATAGGAAATTATGAATGCCGCTTATGGAGTTGCAGTTTGGAGTTCATACTCGAACTACATGAAATTCCCGTAGATTGTCGTAGTTTTAGCTTTAGCTGAGAACCTTTACTGTGGAGTCCACCTAACAGGTGTCCATGTAAAATGCAAGAATTATAAGCGTATGCCATACAAAAGCAGGAGCACTCAATTTCAGTCGTTTGTCTTTCAGCACCATATCGTGGATTTTGGTAACCATTTCTGTTGTAGTGACATTTCTTTGGCGTTCAGAGCGATGTTTAATTGTTCATCTTGGCCGCGTGTACTATCCTGTTGAACTTAACCACCTAATCTTTTTCGGTCGCATATGATGGGTGATTGTAAATTTGAAGACTTTTGTATACAAAAATGAAAGAACCGCACAACGGTCAGTATTTTTCATTGTTAAACAAATACATGGACTTTATATTTTCAATGTTGGCGATTCAAAGATGGAAGTTGACATTTTTGAATATACAGTTATATTTATGTATTAAAATACGTGGAGGCTAACCAATTATCAACCCGCTTTCGGATTTTGTACTAGGGAAAGCTAAATATTAAGATGCGACGTACCTAAATATACTGCGTAAGCTGTAAATGAAACTTAAAAAGCTTCTGAGTTGTCTATTTTACTTTCTTCAAACATTATAAATCAAGGATATATTCGAAAATTGTCTAAATTGACCAATGAAAATGACAAATTACTAATATCGATATAATTTTTATCGATATAATTTTGTGGTTTTAAATATCTCATCTTTGACATTCAAGATAAATACTGGAAACGGGTGACAGGTTAAAATGTATTGTAGCGCCACGCATTTCGTCTACTTCAAAAACAGCTTTGTGTAATATGACGCTATGGATGAAATCCGGAGTTTTGGTACTATTGTACGTAAATAAGTACAAACTATTGTAACGTTTGAACGGTTTGACAAAAATTGTAATTTTGTAAATATGGTAGAGGGCGAATGCAGTACTTGTAAATAATAACCTATTGCTTATTTTAAATGTAGTGTCCAATCTACACTGTCGTATAAAAAGATGCCATCTTAACAATTTATTTATTATAAAATCATATTCTGTACATTATAATATTGTTTGTTGGCCCTCGTTATAAATATTTCTTCCTAAAAAATATGTTTGAAATTATTCATCATGCATAAAATAAACTAATTTTGTACTAATATTAATAAGTCAAGATATTAGTTCTAGAGTCGATAACAAGCATAAGATGTTATTATACTAGTATTTATATATGTAATTATCGTGTCATTAGATTTTAATTTTTTATGCATAGGTTTTACTATGTTGATATATTAAAAATGATGGTAATTAGTCATGTAAAATAAACAAAATGCGATTATAGAGTAACATCTGATATGCTTACGTTCAATATTTTAAACAACATTTTACTTTGAAATATCCAGTAGGACATTATTCACAACTGTCCCTAATATTTTAGCGCCGGGAATAACAAACCCGTTGGGAAAAAAATATCAGGCGGCTGGCATACCTTGTACATTCACATTTACCGAAACGCAAATTTTATTTAAAGACGCCTTTATTCAAACATTTCGTGTTAATTTTACTTTGTTAAGCTGTGTTTTGATATGAGGGCGGGTAAGTAAAACAAACATATATCTGAAATTTCACAACAGTTAAATTCGGTTTACACTTGAATATAGCTGAAATGTTTATTAAATCATATTAAGGTAAATAGTAGCTAATAGTGGTTATTCTATATTTATTACAAATTTCAGCTGCTATAGAAATTTGAGTTATCTAGAATTTTACGGTTTTCCTTGGATTTTAGCACAAAAATAATTAGTTCTGCTGTATTTAAAACTCATTAATGTTTTACAACGTTTTGTCATGCTCGTTGCATTTGATCTTTACCGATAACAGATTCGCTATTTTGTTTTTAGTGAAAACAACGGGAACTGGTTTTTCATTTTATTTTTAGATACTTTGCATTTTATAATTCAATTAGCCATATCTCAGCAATGGTGCGACAATTTCTACGTTTTTGTAGAAAAAGGAAATCGTTTTTATGTACACATGCCATAAACGACTTCCCAAACGCATTTAAATTTCGTTGACATCAGTCGAGTTAGAAGGTTGTGTGTCTGGCAGTAGCTTAATTTTTACTTTCTTGCAGAGCAGTAGCTTATCTAACACGAATGTTGACTTTGCGGCGTAATAAATTTTAAAGTAGTAATATCATTTCAGCATTAAATCAATAACAGACAGCGCAGATGCAGAGTTTTTGTTTGTTGTGGACACGGTGGTCTATGCATAATTGCATATAGAGTGACAGCCATCTACTGCTGTGGTCCTATGGTCAAAGTTCTACTTCGAATTCTGCCGAGATTGAAAAGTTCCAACCCTATAAGCAAAGGATCTTTTACATGATACACATCCTAGTAACCCACGGTTTTATATCACTTCCAAATGATGGAATTCTGTCGAGGCTTTCATCTGCATTTAAAATTTTTTAATAACCTTACCGGAATCGGGAATCTAACTTGCTTGCGACCCTTAGAGCAGTAGTCAGAATGCTTAACCACGGAGCACGGAGCTACCGAGCCCGGTTAAAGTGAGTTTCCTTATTGTATTATTTAATTGGAAGAAATTGTGTTAAACGTGATTACTATACATATAAGCTAGGAAAAATAAAATAGATATTTATGCATTAAGGGAGATATGAATATGTTTTTTCTCGAGGTTGACATGGTTACAGGCCGACCCGAGGTCTGCAAGTCAACCAAAGGTACAAAACATGAATATCTCCAGTGGTGTATACAATATTTTATTTACTAGCATATTAGTAACAAACAGTATGCAATTTGAAAATTTCATAAGTACATGGCTTTTCATATTTTGCATGTATGACGAAAATGAGCAATATCATGTTGCTAGTAAATAAATTACGTTACGAGATGAGGAAAAATCTAAGTGGTAAATGTATAGACAAAATTTATAAAACAAGCAATTAATTCTATAAAACAAAGAACAAATTAGTAAATCTAATTTTTCAAAATAGTTTTTTTCTACTCACTGTATAGAAAGTTGGCTTTTGCGCCCTAGTTTTAGGAAACAAAACTGTCAATTTCCAACCAGCGGGAGCCAATTCTTATTAACTCCCGGCGGGAGCCAATATTTTTTGCTCCCGCATTTGTGTTTATGTCACCATGGATATCACACCAAAGCTTTACAACATTATGTTGATTTGGAAATTAGACAAAATGTCACTACAGAAATCTAGAGTCACTGCAATGATTTCCCAAACAAAAATTTTTGAAATTTCGAGGTATAGAATATGCGTTCGAAGAAAACATATATATATATATATATATGTATATCACTGGAGCAAAGGTTCATTTCTTCCGTTGTGTGTTTAATGCCCAATGCCCTCTGCTAACGCGTCGGGCATTAAATTCACACGCGGGAGGAAATGAATACCTTTGCTTCCTGGATATATAAATAGCTATTATTTACTAGCAACATGATATTGTTTATTTTCGTCATAGAAATACAATATGAAAAGCTCCTCATAACTCCCAAGGGACTTGTCCAATTATTTCTCCCTCAAACTCATGGTAACCATGCAACTACAAATAACATCTTAGCAACCATACAATGAGACCATCCTTGATGCTACTTACATATCTACTTTTAAATGTTATTATGACATTTTGAAATTTCATACTATTCTTACTAATATGCTAGTAAATAAAATATTGTATGCACCACGGGTTCTTTACCTTCGGTTAACTTTTTTTCTATAGTTCATATTAAAGTGTGATTTGTTCCACTCAAAATAGTAGATTAAGTAGCACTTTAACCGCAACGGTAAATAAAGTAATGCTAAGGTAGATAAGATAAAATTTTAACAGTAAAGGTAGATAAGTATTTTTTTGTTCTTCTCATGTCTTTCTGATTTTTTCTTTAAAACCTGCTATAGAAAAAAATAGAATTTTATGCACGACGATAAAATTTAATTATCGACTCACGAAATAGTACATTATGTTATTAGGCGCAAAAGTTATACTTTATGTGGCGTGGCTTGACGGATAAGTACAGCCGAGTCACATAAATATACTTTTGCTCGGAATAACATATAGTATTTTTTCTTCAAACGTTTATTACAAATTATTTACAACGTAGTGAACAAAAATTACTTTATTTGAAATCGGCAGTGAAGTACGCCGAAATCGTCATTAAAATACGAGAAACAACTTTCTCGTCTTTAAAATGCCACTTTTCGTTCTAGATAAATAAACTACTATTACATCGTCAGCGGAGATAATAAATTTAGATGCCATGGCAATAAAGTGACCGTTTAGCATCATCAGTCAAGCAATATAATGTCACATTTTACTGACGTTTGAAGAAAAAATAATTTACGCTCGTCAAGAAAATAGAATTTTATGATCCTTTATAAAAATAACTATTGTGTCACCAACAAAACAAATTTTATTATTTAAAACGTTTTGCTTACTTTAAGTTACATCTTCAAAATTCAAATTAATAATTTTTCCTTTATAGCTCTCAAAATGGTGATGCTAGTTAACCGTTGTGGTTTAATTTACTATAGTTTATTTTTTGTTAGCTTCAAACAGTGTTTATTTGCGTATATATAGTATTTCCTAGTAAATAATAATTGATCGTATCGTGTATATAATTTAGCTTTCTATCTCTTTTAAAATAAGTAAACTATTTTGTTCCATTTATTCAAACTTACAGTACCTAGGTATGTCCTTTGATTGTCTAATTGTTAAAGGCAAGACACAACTAAAAATGATAATTTAGAAATAATTTCTTTATCTTAATTGTTTAGTCCTTTATCGTCACATAATTCTTAGAATCTTCAATTAATTTTGAGACTGTGTGTAGTGAAAATAATAGTTGCATCTAAATTGCTGTATGAAGAACTGCTCCAGAGGGTTCTTAAATCCTATTACATCATTTATTTTATATGCGTTGCGAAATAGAAGGTCATGTTTTAAATTAATGGTTTTATTAAATATTATGGAGATAGCAAATGGAGAAATCTTAGAAACTTAGAAACCCAATAAAAGTACAAAGTGAAGCAAAAATATTACAATTTTTAAGTGGAAATCTTTTACAATGCTAAAATATTGACCAGTTCCATGAAAATTTAGATTTTCTGTTTATATGTGCTATTTCTGAAAGTCCACAGAAGGAAGTTTGTTTTATGACTTTTCCTACGAGTTAGCCAGAAGGGAAGGTTAAAGTGGAGAGTGCTAGGTAAGTTTTGCCAACAAAGATTTGTACAATTTGGGAAATCAAACTGAAAGGGTAAATTGCTAAAAGTTTAGCTAGTTGAACCAATTCAAATATGTGGCGTGTAAGAATTTACAGGAAAGTGAGTTATAGAAAATCTAGAAATGTGAAAAGTGATCATTTTCTCTTGATGATGTATCCGTAGGAAATTAGAAGTTGCAAAACGAATTTTCAAAAAGACTAAAAAGAGAGCAGAAGAAGTTAGTCTCGACGGTTCAATAAAAAAATACCAGTCACTCTTTAAGTTCAGTCAAACCCTACAGCCAGCTAGGTGATCAATATCTAGAAGAAATAAAAAATGAAAGGCAACAAGAATCCAGCTACACAGGGGAATAAAACACACCGATCAAATAAAATAAAAAAGGCATTGATACAAGCGTCTACATTTACTTCATTCAACCATGTCATTAACTAGTATAACAAGTGTAGATTTAAAAAAAATCGAAATTAAAAATATCTTCTTATTTTATGTGAGATTAAATCCACTCCCGGGCAACGTCCTCCTCTTTAATCTTGGCAATTTCTTGATAATCTTTTTCGCTTCTTGCATTGGCCGGCCGACACTGAGTCTTACTATTCGTGGTCCCAGGCAAGTAATCTTCCACACCATTGTTCATTTGCCAGCTCTCATACATGCCCGGTCCAACTCCACTTCAGTTTAGCTGCTATTTTTGCCTTATCTGACACGCCTGTCAGCTCTTATTATTCTTTGATTTATAATACTATGTTAAAACGAAATGCCCAACATTCTTCACTCCATCGCCCTCTGCTTTTCTTCTCAATTTTATGTTACTTTTTTGGTAACCACCACTGTTTCCATGACATACGTTAGCACAAACAATAGACAATAGACATATCCGATATTTCAGACTCGAAAAATTAATGATAAAGCTTTCGCTTACGAAACGCATGCAATAAATGTGAAGATAGAATAGAAATTCCCGAAACTGATTTATCTAATGAAGAAAACTACGACCGTAATGTCTAAAATTCTGAGATGACTCCCAATAACGATGATCGGTCAATCAGAAAAAAACGCAAATGTAAATACGATAATATTTTGTTACGTTCATTTGGTTGTATGTATGAACATTGGAGTGTTCCTTAGCTTAAGGTATTTATTGGGTGTGCAAATTTAAAAGACATAAGTGATCTTAACTGCCACGGTTTACCATTGTGGTTCGTTATAGGCATACGTTTGATTTTGGGGATGGTTTAGGTAACTTACATACTCACCTGTTTGTAAACGAAATGTTAACCTGTCAGATTGGGTTTCCTTTGACATTTTGAAGCTTGACAGCTGGCAATGTCTATTGTGCCACTTATATAACTTTATTTGACAGTTCATTTCTGATATTATTTGAACGAATGTCGCCTGACATCTCGTATCGAATAATTTTTCAGACGTTTGTGTTGGGTTCTGTCGTATTATATAACCTAATTCTCGAAGTTGTGCATTTGGTTGACGTGAGCGTTGAACCGCTGGTTTAATCACTTTCATCCGACTTTTCTTTTTTGGTCTGCAATCTTCGTGGACTACAGTCTGTCCTTTAAAATGGGATTCTGAATATTGAAATGGTGGGGTTCCCCATTAGTTTTCCCAAAAATCGTTAGACAGTGGTGAGATTTGAAAAAAAGAACGTGTTGGTTCTATTGTTTCAGGGTTTTTTCTTTTTGGTTTTATGTATGTATGTATGTATTATCGTTAACCTCGTTTTACCTTGCGGTGTAGAGGCTGGTGCTTTATGTGCTTGCATCTGGCGGTACAATGCTCAACTTGCCCCGGATTCGGGATACAAAGTTGGAGCGCGCCTTTTGTGCTTACACAGCAACCATTGTGTGAAGTGTGTGTCATGTTGATGTGTTGACCTTGTTACTCTATCTCTTAGGTCTGTGGATCTGAGTAGAGCACAGTTAATTTGGTGCCCAACTGTGAATGGTCTCACCGAGCCCGATTTCAATCGCCAAGGCTTCGGAAAATTTCCGGCCCCCGCGGGATTCGAACCAAGGACTTGCTTACTAGCAAGCCTAGCGCTACCCAACTGCGCTACCCGGCTTCTATTTTTGGTTTTATATATTTGCATATTTGCATGTTGTCGTATTTTCATATTTACTACGTGTTGAAAAATGTGCGGAATTTTTTATGGAAAGTTTCCTGAATTACTCCTGAAGACTTTTCTTTTCTTTTTGGATGGATTTTGGAATTTCATTATATACTTGGGAATGTGGGTTTTTCAGTTTATGGATTTGGTTGCGATTACTGTTCAGCTTTAACTTTGCTTGTGTACAATTCTGCACAATTTACCTACGTTGGTTCCATCCCAACTAGCACCTAGGCGAGATTGAAGCTGATGTGCTTGATCGACTTGGATTCAACAAATAAGTTATTACCTTGTATTTTGAACAAATATTTTTTTGCTGATGCTGAATTCGGCCTAAAAATGTCACTGCGATGTGTAAAAATGTCGTAACTTTAATTTTTTATTCAGTATGAATCAATAAAAATTTAATATTCTCACATCATTATATTCAGAAGAATTCCTGGAGTTCGCAAAATGATTAAAACATTATAGCTGCCATTTAGAAAAGCTGCTTTGAACTATTTAATTTGGTGATTGAATTTTGAAAATCTGGTGAGAAATAATGATCCTACAGCTTTGGCCGTTTTTCATATTTTATTTACCTGCATGTCTTAAAAATAAATGTCACTTTAATTTCGCCGCATTTATGTCTTTTTTTGCTATAATAGATTTTTAGCTTATCAAAGAGCCTGCGTCCGATAATTGTAATTTTGAGATCTGCTCTACATTGCAAGTTGCGATTACCATAACACCGGGAAATCGTCCACCTTTGATTTGCAGGCTATTGACAATCAAGTTGGCGGCGCCTTTATTTGGTTTTGATCAGTTTAGTGTTAACTCACTCCCTCCTCCGGTGTAGCTCAGCCTGTTGAAGGCTTTTGGCCACAAGTCACAGAGCTGTTTTAGGTATTCACAGCTCGCTATTGGGCTTTGCACAATTGTTGTTAGTTTATTTTCTCGCTACTGCGTTTTGGAGCTTTCAGCAGCTAACAAATTTTTAAACGTCTATAAAGCAGGCAAAAGTGGTAATTGATTGGAAAAAAGAAGACATTGTTTCGAATATCAGATCAGAATATGTGGATGTGGAAAACACAACTGCCTTAAGCTCGATGGAGTGTTTTTCACTTTCTTTTATTTGAAATTATTGAAAATATGGTCTACCAGACTAATATTTATTCTGTCCAAGAAGAAGAAAGGATCATAAAAACAACGAATTCTGAAATGACTAACTTTTTGTATTTTTTTTAATATATAGGTGTATTTGGATGTTGAATCATAGAAGATTATTGATGTCAAAAAACAAGGGTAAGTATCAGACTTGATGCCACGAAATCTATTTTGCAGATAACGTAGTTGGGTCCACTTCAATAACAATGCCGAATTCAAGAACAGCAAAGATATATTTTACAAACTTTTAGAACAGGGTAGACCTTCTAAGAATATACCTCAATCTAAGATACGAGCACCCATAGCTCCTTTTCGACAATGATCCCTATGTACGGAAAAAGGAATATGTCTCTGCAAAAGAGGCACAAGCAGAATGAAGTGTTTCATTTTGAAATTGATGTTTTAGAAATGGCTGTAATTTTTTGTATATTACTAATATGTTTGTGTATATCTTTTTTAAAAACAAGAATTTATTTAGGTTTAGTTTAGCCGTTATCAGCATAGGAAATATTAACATAAATATGCACATCAGTACTTTTGTGGGTGTACTAACACTATCAAAATTGATAAGGTATTGGTGTGGGTGAAAATCATTATTTTACTTTATAAGTAACCATGATTGGCAGTTACAAGACTAAGAAACAGCTTTTGTTTATTTTGGTTGCGATTTGACAGCAAAAGCGTTTATCAAATAGATTCAAAATACACTCAACATGTTTTTGGGCAACAAATTTTCTTTTGGAATTTGTCAATCACTTTTAATTACTAATAGATTACTACAGAAAATCTAGACGTAGCAACGCTGGCTAATTCTCGGTAGGCCTATAATCATCTAACAGTTTTCTAAATACTTCTGAAGAGAGTAGTATAACATATGCGTTCTGTTCAGGTTATATATTCGGTATTATTCTATTAGTCCAAAATTTGAACAAAAAAAGGTAAATCTGTAAAGAAATATAGCGAAAAGATAATTTATCAACTTAGGGCGAACCACATAAGACGCATAGATGACCAAAGAGCACCTCGCCCTTAACTGCATTCTTAAGATTCCCAAAAGTCCGAACAATGAGCGTTAAACCTGTCGCGGCCACCCCGCCGAGGAATTCCTGGAGGGATGATCGCAAGAGGCGTCGTCTGAGGTGGGCTGCAGGTAGGCTGGTAAGAGTCGTCGAAATGGGTCACTCGTATAAAATGTTTGCAGTGAACATCTTCAGAGCTATTTGGTTGTGACGAGCGCCGGTAAAACACGGTCACCAAAACGTGCATTTCACTTCTCATCAGCGCTACTTCCGAGGCCGCTTCCTGATCGTGCTGCGGATGCTTTCTCGCGACCTCGGCGCCGTGCGAACGGTTCACTAGGTTGATTAGGTGCGTGAATTTGGCTGGACTCGAACGGCCATTGGCGGTTGTGCGTGCCGTGCATGGCGATTTTTTTGTGATTGTGCTGGAAACTGTCGCTTTTACTGGTGTGGATTTGCGTTGGTAAATATTAAACCATGGTTAGTACAGCTATTAATATGAATCTTGGATTTGATTTCTCATATTTTTTTTATATTATGTACATCACTGTACTCAATCAGTCATAATTATGGATTGCTTAAATTTATAAAAAATAGAAAAATTGTCATTTAGCAAAAAAACGAATGTTTTGAGTCAATATTTAAAAAAATCATTTAATATAAAATATTACCTTACATTAATTTGTAGTTTTATGTAATTTCTATTGGGCTTATTTATTATACAAGTACCTATAGAAGTGTACAAAAATCGTTTATAGATGCCATGTATAAATACGAATTATTACGTAGAGAAAAGGCCTTGTTAGTAATGTTCAGATACTACGAGGTTAAATTAAACAGAATTTAGCTTATTTTCACACAGTGGTAAATCTAGACTTTCGCAAACTTATTTTTTGGAAAATTGAAAGGATGTGTTTCGGCACATTTATATTTTTTTAAGTAATATGTGCAGGATAAATAAATAAATAAACAGAAAAATCAAATGGTTTCAAATCTTTCTATTTTCAAAGGTGCGTTTTAAATAACATTATACATTCTACTTTACAGAAAATTCCACAATAATAGTTATTACTATTACAAAAATTAAGAGTAGAGTGTAACACACCCTTTTGTTCTATTTAGATATATAAAGAAATTTTAATAATGAAAGTTATGAAAATCATGGAAATATCCACAATTTACATCACACTAAAAACGCACTATCACGCACAAAGCAATACCATATCGTTTATCTCCCTTTAAAAACAGATACTCACAAATTAGCAGTTAAAAAAAAACTTTCGCACTTAATATCTTTGAAATCTTTGAGGTCTAGTGAAGTCTGCCTAAACGTATGATACAGACAGCGACTCTCACCAACTATCATACATAGCCAAATTAATATCCGACAATTCACTTGCAACAATGAGTACACAGCAGTAGGTGGTCATTCCATAATCTCGCAATGTTAATTTAGAGAAGCACTTTGTGGTTAAAACATTCCACTGGCCTATAATAAGAGGAAGAAGAAGAAGAAGAATTTAGCTATGCTTGATAATTTGTGAGCATGTTTAAATAAAAAACTAATGGTATATATTAAGAAGTTCTGGCATTATAGTGCTTCAATGAAAAACAAAATAGACAGACGTTATGTCTAAGATTAATATATAGAATTTGAACAAACTCCAAAAGAATATTCTTTAAGATTTTTTCGAAACTAAAAAAATTAGTCGTATTTTACAAGTATGCATATTTCCTTTGATTTCA
>OW679197.1:128311487-128411448 GCA_940337035.1 Agriotes lineatus | reverse complement strand
TACCTATTGCCGCAATTTACTCCTGTTTTGGTATGCTCAAGTCTCATCCAAAAAATTAAGTTAATTATATCACCAGAATTTAGATATCGTATTTTCGTAAAAATATCATTCTATATGCCTAAACGTATGATTTTCTGTAAGAATTAATCTTAAGTTTACTTTTTACTTGTGTTGTAGTCATAAAAAAATCATCCTCTCAGATTTCGTCCGACTGTCTGTCTGTCTGTAAACAGTATAGCTCAAAAACTATTTGTTGGAAGACGACGCAATTTTGCGTATGGATTAGTTAGATGTCTACCTGGATCGAAACCGAATATACCTTCGACCAAATATATACAGGATGAGCACTTAAAAAAATGTATCGCTTTGCTTCCACTCAGGAATGGATAAAAGTAATATTTTGCACATAGCTCAGGTCTTACCTTTCATGAAACTGAAACCAAACAGATATAGGGTGAACATTTTAGAAGAGATAAAATGTGTAGTGATCTGTGAGCACTGCAGTCAGCACCAACACCAGATGCGGCGCACTTGCGAGGGAAGTTCCGTGTAAAAGCCTTTTACAGATTTTTACTTCCTTTTACAATAAAGGAAGTATTGGATTCACCCCAAAAATTCGAAATTGTGTTTTCAACAGATCTTCACGTTTTAGAGTGATCCCAAAAAAAATTTTTTTCATTGGGATGTCTGTCTGTCTGTCTGTGTGCCTGTGAACAGAATATCTCAAAAACGGAAAGAGGTATGCCGTTGAAACTTCATATATAAGTTTTGTGTACTATGTAGATGCGACAGCAAGCTTTTGAAGGAAATGGCAAAACCGGAAGTAGGTGTTTACTCTTGTAATTTTTCAGTTTTTTTCGGTTTTTTCAAAACCGACTCTAACGATTTTTTTGAAACTTCACATTTTTAATGTGTATTGATGCGAGGAGATAAGTGATTTTCCAGTTGAATACTTCTAAAATGGGTTTGTTTTGTTTTTTTTTCTATTTTTTTTATATATAATTACATTTTTGAATTCAGCTTAAAATTCTAGAGAAAATGTGTCTCTTCAACTAACGCTCTACTTTGTACCGTTTTTGTAGAATTTGTAATTTTTTAAAATGTTGACAAATGCTTAAAAATTTAAAATCAAATTTTTGGCTACTATCCATTCTCAAAACTCGTGAACTGTCAGAACGCTGTTAATTTGGTACCTTGTTTAAATTCTGTTATGGAACTTCTGCTTGCTGATTTTGGCAGCACGGAAATGTTTGAAATTTAAAAACTTGACTTATGTCACACTTTCTTGTAAAATAATAATCTCCCAAATTCTTTTATTTTTGTGTGCATATACTTTAATTGAAATGAACAGAAACGATAGAGGGTTTTATATTGGAAAGGGAAAAATGCTACAGTTGATTATTACAAGGAAAACCCATAAGAACTTAGTTTTGACCTTTGAAACATGTAACATAACCTTAAGCTTAAATATTACTAGAAATCACTAGATCCGAAGTACATTCCCAAAAAAACTGTAATTTCCAGGTACACTCAGCCAATAGTTAAAAAATTTGACATTGACAGTTTATGAGTTTGTGAATGGATAATAGCTATAAGATCACTGTAAAAGGAAGTTGTGTGCGTGTATCACACCAGATGTTTTTAATTGTTTCTAAACTAAGATGTTTTCAATAAGTACATAATAATTTTTAAAGCAATGCATTTTAATTATTATTGGGTTTCGACCACCCGTTTATTTAGAAAAATTACTTATTTTTCGCCTCCTTCTACTAGTACTGTCACTTAATTGCATAAGTTGCCAATCACCTCTTTATAGCCAACATATTAAAAAAATCGATATTTCAACAACTCTGCTGTAGAGTCGGCAAGGGCATAAGACGATGATGCATCTTTTTTCCCATACTACTTAAATTATATAGTGAACACCTTATGATAGAACTCTTGAAAGAATGGAATGGCGGAGTATATATTGGGGACAGCCAATTTTCAAATTTAAGATACGCACCTAGATGATATTGTGATAATTGCAAAAACGCAGAATGAACTGCTCATACTTATAAAAAGACTAAAGTGAGTGAGCGTATAATATGATTTAACTATGAATGCATTTAAAACTAAAATAATGATTGACACGAAAAATAACAACAACCAGCTATGTCACCTTGGGGGCTAAGTAGGCGAGTGGTCCGACCGCTTGCAGCTGAGGCTAAAGTGAAAACTCGAGCGATCGGCAGAGAGTTCGACTCCCGGCCCGGGCGTTCCAGGTTTCACTTAGTTAACGAATGCTGATATAAGTGGCGCCTACACTCCTCTAAAGTAATGCAAACGCGGTTCCGGGGGAGGGGAAGGTAGCAGAGCTTAGGGAAGGGCTTGGTCACCATGTCGACCATTATCAATAGTCGATAAATGTTTCTGTTTATGTGCAAAGCACTTTTACAGCAAAGCATAGTTCATGTTCACAAGTTACTGTAACACATTTTCCCGTACCAAAAAGAAAGAGGTAAAATACCTAAAACTTCGTTTAGATGAAAAACTGACTTCGTAACACACATCAAAGCCAAAAAACAACAAATAAGTTTGAGAACTGGGCAAATGTACTAGCTAATTGGCAAAAAGTCGCAGTTTCAAATTCTCACTTATAAACTCGCCTTTAAACCGATCTTAACGTAAGGAACAGAATCTAAAATCCTAAGAATAATAACTGATTGTATGTCCATGGTACATATTTAACCATCTCTAAGCAGTGGACGTGGCTCCGAGGTATAAGCCTCTGGTTCTGAACCAGAAAACCTGGGTTCAAACTCTAGTCCAACTGCCTTGACTGCGATGCTGAAGTTTGGCGTTGGCAAACGTGGGGTCTTAATGCCTAAAACCTCTTCAAAGAGGAGGCCGATGCCCCTGCAGTGGAGATGTTAACAACAAGACATCTCCAACCATACTTTCTATAACAATCTGAACATACCATTCCTAAAAGAAGTTATCAAATGACACTCTATTAAATATGAACACAGCAACATAGGACACAATAACCTACTAATGAGTGTACTTTCGGTCTACAGACCGCCTTGATACTACCCACCTAACCTATGGCAGACTGAAAATACGATTTCTAGAAGACCTGGTTGGATAAACTTTAGGGACCCGTTGCCCGTCCCTATTTTAAGTCACGTCCAATTTATCACATTTACATACTTATTATGCTGTAAATTAATGATTTGAGTAAACGGAAAATTTGAAATAAAATTTAAAAGACGTGCACCTAGAGCACTGCTCGGTAAAGCAGCGATGATTGAACTAACAAAAATATAGAAAAGTCGAAATATCCCAACGCACTAAAATCAATACCGTACAAACTTTGATTTTTCCTGTTTTCAAATATGCCTCTGAAACTCAGACCATCCTAATAGTAGATCGCCTTTGATATGTATATGAGAGATAGATATGTATGAAATGTGTATCCCTTGGACAGCGCTAAGGAATAATATTTCAATTCTGAAATAAATTAAACCAAAGCAAAGGGTTTCCTCCAGTATTTACGATAAAGTTTTTTGGGCATATTACACAAGAAGAAAACTTGCTGAATCGACACAATCTCAACTATGATACAAATTAATGTCGTACAACCATCAAACTATCAAGCAACAAAGAAAGATGACAAGATACAGTTAGAAAAACGACTTTTAAAGAAAAATAATGTATTTAAATCTATAATCACCACCGATTTGTCAATATGAAAGAAACTTAGAAAGAGGAAGTGGTACGATAGGATATATTTAATTGTGAGCTACATCTTACGTGTGCTTTATAATTGATTCATATTATCCACTAGCTGACCTTTGTGTTGGACTTTCACTATCCTTCTTTTTGTTACCTCTATTATTTTTAGATCCCTCGTCTGAAAGACGAAGGAAGTATTGTAATCACTAAAAAATCTCCTTCCGAGATTTTTTTAGATCTTCACGTTTCAAGGTCACTAGATGACGAAAAAGAGGTTTTCTCAACTCCGTCTGTCGGTCTGTCTGTCTGTCTGTCTGTCTGTTTGTCTGTCTGTCTGTCTGTCTGTCTGTCTTGCTGTCTGTCTCTCTGTATGTCTGTCTGTCTCTCTATCTGCTTGTCTGTCTGTCTGTCTGTCTGTCTGTCTGTCCGTCTGTCAGTCTGTCTGACTGACTGTCTGTCTGTCTGTCTGTTGGCAGTATAGCTCAAAAACTATTTGTCGGAGGAAGACGATATTTTGCATACATATTATATATCTACCTCGCATGAAACCGGTACAATGTCATACAAATAAATACAGGGTGAGCACCTTAAAAAAATTATATTTTGTTATTTTTGAAATAAAAGGAAGTAATAGCTTTCGCATAGGTTAGGCTTTAAATTTGCCGAAAATAAGACTCAACCAATAAAGGATAATGTCACAAAAGAGTAAAAATGTGTCAACCATTACACCCCGCTCTTCATGAGACGCACCCGCCGACTTTTCCAGAAGAGACGAGGTAGCGCAGATGGAATTCCGCCGGACTTACATCCTCTGCGGAACGTCGGCCAGGATCGAGCATTCTGCAGAGCCGCAGATGCGGCGGATTCCAACCACAGCGGGATACATCTTTTTTATTTGAAAATATATTTAATTTATTAGAAACGTGAAGATATTTGTACTCCTAACTTAAGTTGATTTTTAAAATTATTTAGTGTCACAATGTCGGCGAGGAAGTTCTGCGTAAAGCCCTTTACAGATTTTTTAGATGTTGCGCCATTTTTTAGTAGTAGGAAAAGTTTTGCATTACAAATAACATCGAAATAATACAATTTTTTAGTTTAACTTTGTTTTTTGTACGTGATTAAAAAAATTTGGTGTGATTTTTACATTTACTAATTAATTTGTAAGTACAAGCCAATTTAAATTCACAGCCAGTGGACTAAGTACGTTTTTTTCATCCATTCTATTACGGATTTTAATAAGTGATCCAAACTAAAGTGTTAATAGATCTAAAGGAATAAATATCAAAAGCATTACAGATATCTTTATTTTGTTATTATCCAAGTGTTGCTACAAACAAAATATAAGATTAATTAAATGTTCCAGCACTATATGTGCTACGAGTATATTTATAATATGATTATGTGAAATAAAACTTTTTACTTTGTTTAGCATTCTGGTCTTTTACAATTATTACATCAGAACTAAATCGTAATTAGATCAAAAGAGATTATTTTGAAATTAACTGAAACCACATTCGCTCTAGTTAGTTCTTGTTAATATTATACATCGCTGGAGTCTGTGACATCGAATAAAGGGGAGTTTATTTTGTACTACTGACTGTTAGAATATATAGCGTAGTAGTTAATGAATTTCATGTTGGTTATTGTACGTACGTCCATATTAATGTTATTTCAATAGATATTTTGTACGTTAAAGCACATTTAAAGTAAATGGCAACGAGCTGCTGCTAAAACAACAGTTTTAATAGGCGCATTGGCTTTCCGTATTTTTGAAAAAATATAGTTACATAGTTTCGTATATTTATACTGACTCTCATAGATCATCTAATAGGTATTAAGCATACTACATTTAATACAATAAATTTGGATGATTTATTATACATTAGTACTGAATTAGGTTGAGGTTAAGAATAACGGTAGTACTTCATTAATTGTAACGATCATAATAACTATACATTAGTTTTCGGGTCACACTACGTCTAACAAGGAGACGATACATTATTTATTAACTTGCATTTGTTTTAATCTAGGAAATATCTTCTTATTAAAACATTAAAACTTGCATCTGGTAGCTGAGCTTAAAATAATAACAAAATTTTTGTATTATTAATTTAATCAACTAGAATAATGTGTTTGCAGTGAAGGAAGATACATGACATAACTAGACAAGTGAGAATGCAAATATCTGTAATAGAGGGATTTTATTTTAATATACATTTTTAATCTATATAAGATCAAGGTGCAACAAAATGTGTTATTTTTGTGCCAAATTGTGTCAACAGAATCGATATAAATTATAACATTCAAAAATGGAAATAGACGGAATGGTAAAAACCTAGCATTATCTGTTCGTTACCTGTACCAACTAATAATACGTTTGAATATCAACTTAAATTTTCATTTCAAATACAAAGTTGTAGTCCTTCAAGTTTAGCAGGTACGGCTACATGATTTACCTTTTCACTATGCCAAAATACTTCCTTAATTGCCCTGCAATTGAAATATTCTGTTTAGTTATATGCAAAAAAGTGGTTTCGTTTGCAACCTCATTAGGTGTGCCCCAGGGGTTACACTTAGGACCTTTATTATTCATTATTTACGTAATAATATTGTATAGTGTTTTAAGAACTCAATTTTTCTTTTATATGTGATGATTTAAATATCTTTAAACAGATCCAGTACGGAGCTATTGACTGTAAATTTAGATAAATATGTAACCTTCACACATAACTATAATTTAAGTCAAAGAGATTATGTTTTAAATAACACAAATTTAAAGAGGGCATCAGAAATAAGTTATCTAGAAGTGGCATTCGATGAGAAGCGGATTTTTGATGCTTATATAGATTCGGCAGCAAAATGTTGCGCTATAGATATTTCAAAACGGCCAATCCATGTTGGTTCTATACTATGCATTTGTGTTCACGAAACTTATCTTTGCGTCTTGCATTTAGAATCCTCAATACAAGGTTTTATCAAAGCATTCCACTTCGCGTCGTGCTTCAAATGTTAAAATCTCGGGCTGTAAAATGTAACCTAGGTAAATAACTATTATTTTGCACCCCAAAACCTGCTTAGAAAAGTGGCTTAATCATGTCAAATCAGTTTTGAGTTATCATTGATAATAACTAATTATACTTGGAAATCGAAAACTGAAAAATTAAATTTTTCACTTAGTATTAAGAATTAGGCAGAACTTCTAGGATTTAAATGTGGATTATGGTAGTGCTTGGGGTATCGAAGTTGTCTAATTTAACCAAATTTCTATCACATACGATATCCCAAGGCAGAAAGTACGTTGTGTAACAAATTACTCTTTTATATCAGCCTAGCAACATGAAAGTACGCTGTAATAACAAAACACAATTGGTTATTGCTGAGTTCTATTAATATTTTTGCAAGTTCAAATCGAATATTTTTTAAAATTCAATTTTCAATTGTTTCAAGTGTATGTTGCCGAAAGTCCAAGAAAAAATAGTTTATACTGTTAATCGCACAAGAAAATAATTATATGAATTCAGTTTTGAAATGATGCTCAGGCGTGTAATTCGAGAAAAACAGAGAAAGAAGTGTTAATCGATCGTAAAAATCTAACTTTTAACAAACTCTAAATAGGAATGACTTTCAACTCTTTAGGTATGAGTTACAATTTCCATTAAAAAAATAATGTATTTGTTAATAGTAAATCAGATTTTCTTAGATAACAAAACTATTGTTAGAAAAATATTACGAAATTAAAAATACTAGACCTCTTCTAACGACTAGGTTTTAAATGTCCATTAAAATACGAAGAAAACTCGGATTTAGAAACGAAAGTTTAAATAGACTTCCACGATTCTATGAAGCTCAACTTCAACTAAAGCACTTATAATGGGACGATGGGAACAAGTGAAAGCGCATGTGAACTTTGCTAAATGAGTAACGTTTGTTTACCTAAATCTGAATGTTCTGGTTTATTAACACGAGCGTGAGCGCAGTGCGGCTGAATGAAAATGGGCGCATCATTGTAACACATTTGTAGTAATCTAGTGATTTATGATCAAAATTAGAAGCAGTTTCCGCTAATTTTTACATGTTTTGAAGCACTAGCAGAGATTTAGTGTATAAAACTGTCTCTCTAATTGAGTAAACAAGCCGCATGATTAAGTTCTAAACATATCACCTTTGGCGAATTTACGAGAAGAAATTTGTTGCTCGCGCCATGGGAACGTACATTATAAACTAATTAATAGTTGATAAACAGATTTAGAGGCATCCTATAATTCATTCGGGTAAAGTAGGAATTTATAGTCGTTTATACGGTATAACACGCTGTCCAAATTACATGTTGTCAGAATCCCAAACTTACGATCGACTACTTTCACGGCGCTTTTGAAAATTTAAAGGCGGCAGTGAATCTGCTTTTACTAATGTTTTAATTCAGTTCCTTTCCTCTATCCGAATTCTCAAATTCGCTACCCATAGATGTACCAGTTGCACCACGGCGTTGCTAAAGTACTTTCATGTTCTCTTACAGAGTGACGGCCTGCGCCCAAAAGCTCCCAGCAAAGAGAAAAGCCGGTGAGAAAGGAAGTGATAGACTTCAATTGTGTTCTTCGTGCATACAATGCTCAGTGGATTTTATTACATAGTGCCATAGTGGTTCAGCAATATGACGAAACTAAAGGTAGGTCAATTCGCACAACAAAGTGTCATTATGCGGTGCTTGCACCAAAAATCGCTTCTGGAATTACTGCAATTTGGTAATGTTCGAGTCAGACAGTTGTGGTGAATTATGTTAGCCTATAAATTGGTTTTTCCTTTCATTATGGATCGTTCGCCTTTTTGGCATGTAAAATACTTTGGATGTTAAATTACAATAATCTAATATGGGAGGAAAACATATAAATTTTACTATTCTGTCAGTAGAAATGAATATTTTTTACAGAGTAATTCTTATCGGACCTTACTACAGGGATATCAAACTGAGTAATTCGACGCCAAGTAAAGTACAATTAAAGTATTTGGACATTTTTAGTAGTTCTTTAAAACAATAAAAATATTAGAAAACTGCTTTGATTTTTCTCTTGATATTCAGTTGAAGATAAGAAATAGTAGTTCCTGGTAGCAGATTAGTCTAATTTAGATTATTATCATCTCAAATGATCGATGCGATGGTCTAAGTTAAATTACCTTCATGGATTGCCTATTTTTAAGACGTATGCTCTTAAGTTTTGAAAGTAACCTATGGCTGAATAAGCTAAAGTGTTTCACATATCTAGATATCTACTAAAAAAATTTAATCTTTAGCGTCAGGGAATCTAAGTAAAATTCCAAACATAATTAATTTTTAAATTAAGCTATCAAAAGCTCATAGTCATAATGACAAGTCGACTATCTAGAATACATTTATATTTTACACTATTTTTACAACTTTGCTTTTATTTAACCAAATTAGTATAGGTCTCTTTTTCAAATGTCCTTAAAACCGGCACTAACTAATCTTCTACATCATAAATCTGTTATTCTTCTAGAAGTTTTTAGGATTTTATTACAAAATCGAGAAGCATATAAATATCTGTTCCCAATATTTCTTGATAATTTGAAATTAATTAAAAAAATTACAGAGATAAGAAAATATATTTTATGAATTAACGGTTGATATACGTTTCTGAATGATGGATAAATAACTGATGCTGTTGCCAGCCAGTATGCAGTCCATGTGACTGATGGGGAAAGAGAAAGATAAAATGGCTTCTTAAACATTTACACTTAATAATAATAATAATAATAATAATGCATTTATTTCTCAATAGTTACAGAACTATATACAAAACAAATAACTGAAGTATCATACAATTGAGAAATCGCAAGGATTTAATTCAAATAGGTAGATAACCACCTTTGATCTTCCATTAAACCCTAGAGTAATCGAGAATATATAATCATAAAAAATGCTAATATATATCTAAAGTAAAAAGAATCAGTTGAACAAAAAAAAATAATTAAAAAACGAAAATAGAAGATTCTGTCATTATGCTAGGTATGTTAGTAGTCCACGAAATTTTGTTAATTAATGTTATGTTTTATTTACAATTTTTATCTTATCTGAAATTTATAAAGATGGTCACGCATATTAGCTTTAAGGGTAATTATATTAAGTAGCTTAAACGTAGGAGGGATATTATTGTAGGTTTTATAGATTTGGTATTGAAAAGAACCCTCAAATAAGGCCGTTTTATGTGAAGGTGGAGATATTATACCTTTGAGTCTTAAATTTATGGCATGGACATCAGTCCTATACGTTATTTTATTATATAAGTAAGCCAGCAGCTTTGTTGTAATAATTTTGTGACAAAGAGTAGCAAATTGTAAATGACGCCTATTTTGCCTATTTAACCATCGCAAATCTGTTAATTTGTGATAAATATGGTCATATTTTTTTATCCCGTAAACACGAATTTTGAACTCTTTGTATTTTATTAGCAACATACTGGGTAATGAACTTTTCAATATAAATTACTTTTCAATTCATCTTGCATTTTTCTGGGGAATATTATTCAAAACGTTATGTAAGGCCAAAATAAAAATTCTTTATTTGTAATAAAATATATATAAAACGAAAGTTTTATATTGTATGATTTTATGCTACCCCGAATTAACAACTACAAATTTTGGCTATATCTGAGCTGCAAAAATTTTCATATACAATACCGCGAGCGGTCGACGAATTGCCGAAAATTTTTGTCAAAGTGTATGAGTGTTTATTGCTTCGATATAAATTGGTCGAGTGCGATAGCACGAGACCAATTTTGAAGCAATAAACACGAATAAACACTTTGACAAAAAATTCATGCAATTCGTCGGCTGCAAGCGGCATTTGAAGGACTATTCAACGAACAAAATTGACATTTCTTAGTAATTAATCAATTTTATCACGTCCTCTTTGAAAATAAAAATCTGTTGACGTAAAATAAATTGTTTGTCAAATTTGACATTTCTAATATCATATTTAATTATTTTTACAGGAAGTGAAATAAATGTCACAGGAAGAGAAACAAATTGTCATTAAAACTCCGCTAGCGGAATTGTTGCACAATTTTACGCTGATTGGTGGCAAATGACATAAATACTAAATTATGATTGGTGAATAGTTAACTTGAAGGGGGTGAGTTGAATAGTCATTAATATTTGGATCTTAACTGGCGGTTGTTAAAATATATTTTCGTAAATTCCTGACCAAATTTACTGGCATATTAGAATATCTTCATTTGTTTTACACCACATTTAATTTTAAAAAAAATTGCTCTCAGTTGTGTTGCTAGTTTTAAAATTTATAAATCGTCATGAGCAGCTTTTTGAACTAAAAAGCTTTAAGCCTAATCGCAGATCTCTTAATTCTCCATAAATTCTTCTGAAAGTGGTTGTAGGATTCCACTGCTGAACTATATATCTGATAGAATAGAAAATGAGCTAACCTTTTTTATTGCTAAAATTACTCAAAAGCTTTTTACTTAGGCGCAAGTATTATTTTCGACCTTGACCGTTTTTACAAATTGCCATTTTTTGTGTAATCGCGCAATAAATTGTGACTCCCAAAATTATATGAAAGGTCTCCTGAAACAACAATCATAGCGTTTGTCACGCTGAGCGGATTGAAACACAGTAATTTAAGAACGATATAACCTATCAGGATGATTTCTGCGCCACGTTTTGGAGAACATTAATATGTAGAACTGAAAAGCTTTTGAAAGAAATTGATCGCTTTTCTCTTTGTATGTATTTGTTGATATGATCTCGCACTAGGTACCAGTAATAGCGACTACCACAGTGGTGTAATGTCACACTCACGGTCTGTCTAGTCTAAGGTCGGCCCCAGCAAGGTTTTTTGAAGTTATCAAAAAATGCAAATGTGTATTTCTTGTCACGTTTAAATCTGAAATGTTACATTATCGCCAGTGTAACAGAGATAAACCACTAACCCGTTTTTAAGCCAAATTCCTCGCTCAATGCTTCGCAATAATTAGTTCCCCACTACTTTTTGAATTATTTTTAGCCGAAAGCGTCGCACATATGGCGCGACCACTTGTAAAACGTATGATAACGGCCATGCTACATTGAAAGCTCCGGTTACACAAATTACAAAGACTGAATGTGCCTTAAGGAACGGGCATGCCAAAGAGGGCATGGTAAACATCGATCCATGCCATCAGTGTGCCGAAGTATCGATAAGAGGCTTACACCGTCCCATCTTGTTTTGATTTACGCTCACTAACGTTAGTTGCCAAACGGTGGTAGGTTTATAGGAGAGATTGTTCTTAATTTTTTAATTACGTACGTAATGACCTTTAATTTTTCTGATTTTTTGCCACCCTTTACCCTTGGCCTTAAATATTCTATGAACATCAAATATACAAATCTAAAAAAAGTTAAGTCTTATACAATAACGATACCGACAAGGGTTTAGCATTAGTTTTTTATTAAACTTTTTGTCATAAGGCGTGTTGATTTTTTTCCGAACGAAGTAATGCAATTAATGCTTTGTATATGGCATGATTAGCTAGAAACATTTCTTCGCCTTATATCTATGTCAAATAGGCACACAAATCGTTTCAACTATTTATTTTTAAGAATGTTCACCATACAGTTTGTACAGAATCAGCATAATTTTGATTTAATTTGCTTTACTTGCATTTTTATATATTTAATTAACAAGTGATTGCTATTACTTCGTGTATTTCTCAAAATTGGCCAGTGGATTCTTACATTATCCTGATAATTAAGAAATGTTTCTGGAAAATGTCAGTAATGGATATGAACACTTGCAAGCTCTTGCCATATTTTAATATTTAGAGCATAATCGACCCGAATTATACATGATAAAACACAACCAGCTGATTGAACTGTTATCTGTCGACTATTATTAGTTATCTTAAGTTTGCCGGATGTACGGCGTGACAACATTGTTATTCGGCTAATTCCGAATGCAATGAGATGCAACTGTAGAAACAATAAATTAGAGTACAATTACTTTATTTACTATTACGTAACTTCCTGTTGCTTGCTTTTATTTTTTATCAAATTCGGTACTTCGTAATAGTTTGCATCGTTGGTGGTTGCGGAAACAGCTTTCGATTTATTCACAGTTTTAAGCAACAACAATAATAATCAATAATTAAATTTTGTAATTCCTCAAGCAATTTATCGTCGATACATGACTGTAAATAGCATCTCTAGACTTACCGTAATAGCAGAACGATAATAATTAAATTATGCAATAAGAAGTAATGTAATATGAAACGACTAACATAGAATATATTAAATTATGAAATGTTTATTTTGAAAACCACATACAGTAAAATAGTCATTTATTTCGTCTATCAGTCTTTAGTCAAGCAACAGTGCTTACCTATTTGAGCTATTTTTCTGGTTACAGCCTTTCTCTTATTAAAAGTCCGCCTTATTTGTATAATAAGATCAGATTCAGAACTGACATTCATAACATCAATATTAGATTTAAAAATGTGATTACGCCTCCTTCTCATAAAACTACATTTTTTGAACGTTCTTTTTCGTTTAATATCTGTAAAATTTATAATTCTCTATCTGATAATCTTAAACAACTTTCTTTATTAAAATTTAAAGCACACCTTACTTCCTCCTTAAAAATATCACAACGAGCACAATAATTGTAAGCCTTTTATATGATATGTATATTATGATTACTTATATTATGCTTATTTTTTTTCTTTTTTTCTTTAAATTACGTTTCGTACTTGCTAGTATATATGTGCAGGGTTTAGGTGTTGGAGCAGAAAGTGGCCTTTTGCCACTATTCTGAACCTCGCCCTGAGTTTGACTGAAATTTTGTTTTGTTTTAACTGTTATATATTTAGTTTTGTATTTGTTTCAGTCAATAAAGTCACTATTATTATTATTATTATTATTATTATTCATTGGATAATATAACAGCTGATCCTCTAACAGTGTCGTTATATTTAAATTTCTTCTTTAGAATAAAAACAAACAAGACTACATTGGACAGAAGGCCAATAAGTGGTTTTATCAAAAATTGTACTATGTACGCCTCATTGACCTATTTCATTCGTTACTCTTTATTTCCTATTTTATTTAACACACTAAGCTTTCTTTCTGGTTTTACAAATGGTAACGTCAACGTCAGATCTGAAACATATATTCCAGTAAAAGTTGTGTTTTAAAACGTATACAGGGTGTCTCAGAAATAAGCCCATATAAAAGCGCGAAAATGAACCAATGGGTTAACACAATAACACTGAAATAATTATGAAAAGCGGCTTATGCATTGCTGAATTAAAAATTATTAAAGTTTTATTTAAAAAATGCAGTGCGCCACCGCTTTTTAATTTACTGTTGTTGACTAAATTTTGTTAAAGGTATTCTTGATAACCAAATCACTTATTAATGGGACACCCGGTAAGTAGGGATTTTTCTTAAGAGTTATAATTTTCAATTAATAAAAAAACTGTTCCTAAACAAGTATTACTATTTTTATTTCAATCCGTGTAAACTCTACGACTAAATGTGGAACACGACATTTAGTAAATAGCAGCCTCGTCTTCGATCAAAGGACATACTTTTGACAAAGCATAATTGCGGCCCTATTCCGCGAACAGCACGAACGTTGTCTCTGAGGGCTTCAGTTATTTGTGGATTATTGGCGTGTTCTTTGTCCTTCACGTAGCCCCAAAGGAAAAACTTAAGTGTTGTCATATCGCCAGATCTAGAATTCTAGACAGCCAAATGATGTTCAAATTTGGCGAAATAACACATCTCCGCGAAATGGTCATCATATTTGCAGCGAGTTTTCACTTTTCGTATGCATTGTTGTAACGAGTATCGTTCCGTTTTCTCAAATCGCGTTGGTCTTACTTGTCGGTTGTCAAGAAATTTAAGGGCTGTTTGACAGCAAAGAAATGCCACGAAATTTTAAATAAAACTTCTTATTGCAAAACCCTATCGTATGACATTTTTAAATATTGGGTAATTTAACGAAAACCCATTCAAACCGAAATACAACACATCTTGACATCTGCACATACAATATAAAATCTATGTTACGAGACGAAAAACTATATGAATTACAGGAAGAACTAAAAAGGATAAAGTGGGATATTTTAGGTATAAGCGAACTGAGAAGAAAAGGCGAGAAACTAACAGAATTGCCATCTGGAGAAACCTTATACTACAAAGGAGAGGACAACACAACAGAAGGAGGGGTCGGTTTTATAGTAAAGAGAAATATCGCTAACAACATTAGGAAATATGTAGGAATATCTAATAGAGTGGCATACCTAACGCTTAAGATTACTGACAAACTGAATTTAAAAATCATACAGGTATACGCCCCAACATCAGCACATCCTGAGGAAGCGATAGAACTATTCTATGAACAAGTCACACAGGCGCTAAAAGCGGATAACAGCCGATATAGTTTGATTATAGGAGACTTTAACGCCAAAATAGGAGGAAAGTTAGAAACAAACGAAGAAAAAATAGGAAAATTTGGCCTAGGGAAAAGAAATAATAGAGGACACACACTAATACAATACTTAGAACAAAACAAACTCTTCGCAATGAACACTTTCTTTAACAAAAGACCAGAAAGAAAGTGGACCTGGATATCTCCAAACAGGACTACTAAGAACGAAATCGACTACATTCTATCTTCTCACAAAGAAATAGTGACAGATGTATCCGTTCTAAACACCTTTTCTACTGGAAGCGACCACCGACTAGTAAGAGGTCACATAAAAATAAATGCAAAAATAGAACGCATCAAAATGCTAAAAAGGAATGTAACAAAGATAGATACCTCCAGACTACAAGAAAGAACCCACACATACCAACAAAAGTTATCCTATAAATTACAACAACAAAATATATCAGAAGATAAAAGTATAGATGAAATAAACACAATTATAACTACATCATTACTTGAAGCAGGAAAAGAAGTTGCAGAAAAGCAACGAACCAAAACAAATTGGCTAAGTGACGACACAAAGAAACTATTTGAAGAGAGAAGAAAACAAATTAGACAACACAAACGTGGAACTGTAGAATTTGCGGAGTTGAATAAACTGATTCGAAAAAAAGTAAAAGAAGACAAATATAAGAAAACCGAAGAAAGAATAATAAAATTTATAGAACATAACAAAGGAATAAAATGCCTAAGAAGAGAAAATGGGCGCACTCAAATAATTTCAATTAAACACAATGGAAAAGAAATAAGAGAAAGAGGTAAAATTATTTCCACAACGGAAGAATTCTATAGAACCCTATATAGATCAACAAAGAACCCAACAACAGAAACAAAACAGCAATTAAAAAGAAAAATCATAAATATCAATTCCGAAGAATTACCAGACATTCAAGAAGATGAAATTGAAGAAGCAATAAAAAAATGCAAAAGCAACAAAGCACCAGGAAAAGATCACATAATCGGTGAGATGCTAAAAAACGGAGACAAAACGCTAATGACATCCCTCAAAATAGTATTCAATAAATGCTTGCATCAAGCGCAAATACCATCGGAGTGGAATATAGCGAAGACTGTGCTACTTTTCAAAAAAGGCGATAGAAAACTGCTAGAAAATTATCGTCCAATAACCCTCCTATCGCAGCTATATAAACTCTTGACAAAAATCATAACAAACAGGCTGGAGAAAAAACTAGATTACTATCAGCCTGTAGAACAAGCTGGATTTCGCGGTGGATACTCTACAAACGACCACCTTCTAACCATTAGAACCCTAATTGAAAAGGCTAATGAGTATAATTTACCCTTGTATCTTATACTTGTTGATTACGAGAAGGCTTTCGATACAATAGAAAGATGGGCGATCGCAAGAAGCCTACAAAATAGCCGAATTGACTCTAGATATATAAATCTGTTACACAATATATATGAAAAGGCCAGCTGTACAATAGAATTACACCAAGAAACAAATCCAATTCCTATCGAGCGAGGGGTCAGACAAGGGGATACAATCAGCCCAAAACTATTCATTACAGCTCTAGAAGATATCTTTAAAAAAGTGAATTGGGAAAACAAAGGAATAAACATCAACGGCGAACGATTAAACAACTTAAGATTCGCAGACGATATAGTTCTAATATCCGATAACCTTCAAGACATAAGAGAAATGTTTAGAGACCTAAAAAACTAATCGGAAAAAATTGGCTTGAAGATGAATATGGCAAAAACAAAAATAATGTCAAACAGCGACGAGGAAATACTTATTAGAGAAGACGGAAACAACTTGGAGAGGGTCGATGAGTATATATATCTTGGACAAGTAATAAAAATCAACAAAGAAAATCAAACGGTAGAAATAAACAGGAGGGTTAGGTTAGGATGGGCTGCTTTTGGAAAAACATCACATGTATTAAACAATCAAAAGATACCGTTAGAATTACGCAGTAAAGTATTCAACCAATGTATTCTTCCGGTAATGACATACGGCGCCCAAACCTGGACACTAACAAAAGCAAATATGGATAAAGTGGTCAAAGCACAAAGAGCAATGGAGCGTCAAATGCTAAATATCAAATTAACAGATCGAAAAAGGAAACAATGGATAAGACAGAAAACCAAAGTAATAGACGTAGCAGAACACGTAGCCTCACTCAAATGGAGATTTTGCGGTCACACCATGAGGCAGACTGATAACAGATGGAATAAAAAAATACAGCTCTGGAGACCATGGGAAGCTAAGCGAAGTAGAGGACGACCACAGCTCAGATGGGCAGACGATATCAAGCGATCAGCAGGACTGGGATGGAGAAAGAGCACACAGGACCGGGAAAACTGGAAACGAATGGGGGAGGCCTTTGTCCAACATTGGACGAATGAGGGCTACAAAGAAGAAGAAGAACCTGCTTTATGCCAAACCAGCCCCTTGATGGTGTCTCGCATCCTAAGCATTTGTATGCTATAATTTTCAAATAGTTGTGACAGTCTTCATTTTTTGAAAATCGAAATATTAGATATAATATTGTATGAAGATGCAAACAAAGTACCTCGATTAAATATAAATCCCGAAACATTTGATATATCTGCAAACATAGAGGGAGAGGGGGGGGGGGAGAAAGGGAGAGAGAAAGAAAGAAAGCGTGTTAGAAATAAATAACGGATGGAAGCGTAAAAGGGGGAATAGTAGAGAGAGAAATACTCAGAAAGAGTAAAAAGATTATGAGAAAAGGTTGTACACAAAGAAGGGAAAATGAGAAAAACAACTTCAGCACAAAAAAACACCTGTAAAGGACTTTATTCAGAACTTCCCTCGCAAGAGGACGTTGTGACATCAAATAGCTTTAAAAATCAAAGGAAAATAGAGGTTAGAAAATCTTCACGTCCGTAATAATACTGAAACAATAAAAGGAAACAGTTAGTAATGCGAATTAAATCAATTTCAAATAAAAACCGTTACCGGTGATGGGATTCAAACTACAGCGCCTACGAACGCGAATTTAAATCCGGCGTCTCATCCATACGCCCATCGAGGACCACCCCGGCTTTGCGATGCGCGGCTGTATTTAGCAGAATGGTCTTACGGTTGAAACTTTTTGACTGTTGCACGACATTATCCTGTATCTTTTGAGTAATGATATCTAGATATATTAAGTAAAGCCTTATTAATGCTAGAAAAAATAGTTTAAAAAGCGTCCACTTGCCTTTTTGGGTGCAGTCAATTTCAATGAAACCACACCGTATGTATGTACACTACATACGGTGTGCTTGACAACTTCGTCTTGGAAGAGATAATAGACTGCCTTAACCAGCCGAGTCTCAGGGTATACTCTTGTATGCAGTGCAGCGCCCTGAACTTAAGTTACTTACAACTATATATTTTTAATTAAAAATATACGGATTTTAAATGCAGGGACTTACACCAGGAGACGAAAATGAAAAATTTGTGTTCAGGATAAATTTTTAACAAAACGATTTTTAATATTTTTTCCAATCGGGTTTCGTTTTTGAGATATCGATGTTCAAACTTTTATCTTTACTTAGTTACTGTAACCGCTGCACAGAGCAGAGCTGGGCAATAGTTAATTACTTTGAAATTGAATTTCTAATTAAATTCTCTTTTTTTGTCTTGGAATTTAATTACTTTTCAAAATACCGGAACTGTAATTGGTAATTGTAATTTTTGTTAAAAAGTACTTTACAATTGCTTCTCGAAAGTAATTAATTACTGAATTCAATTACTCAATTATTTTTGAGCAATTAAATTACTCTAAAGTATTTAAATTACATTAGAGTATATTAATTACTTGTGGTAATTAAAATGACTGGCTGTAATTACAACACTTTTTAGTAATTCATGACACAAAATGGGTATTAAATCTCCAGAACAGAAAAAAATTGATAAGGCCTTATGAAGTTACAGGTTAAGCCAATGGCAATAGGGCATTTTTTGAACAATATAAGTAAAATTTATGATTTCCTATGATTACTTGGATAACAGCTAGTTTTTCAAAGAGATAGTTGGTGCAAGTGCGTATGTTTGTAGATGAGATGCGGCTTGGGTAGTGCAGGCTATGCAGGATGTAGTATTGCAGCTTGCTAATAATTATTGTCTAAAAAACGAAAAGTATGTCTGCGGTAAGTGCAGATTACCGAGTAAAGTACTGTAAAATAATTTCTTTTTCATAACAGTTGACACCAAATAATTTTATTGTACAACATTGATTCTTAATAATTATTTCGTTATTACAATTGTATTGTTTAAAACGGTGTACTAGCACATGTTTATCTAAATAAAAAAATACAAGAACCAATTCTAGTGAAAGTAATTGAAAAAGTAATTTAATTACAATTACCACGTAATTGAGAATTGAATTACTATTTTATTTGAGTAATTGAAAATGTGGTAGTTCAATTACTTCATTGTGCTTTAATTGATGTAGATAAAGTATGAAGTGAGTTGTTTATATCTTGAAAAATATCTTAATGTTGCTAATAAAACTGAAAGAGTAAAAGAAAGCGCTTCGCCGATCGGGAATGATAAAAATCTGACACACGCAGACAGACAGAACACGCTTTTATATCTAAGAATGTATGTCTCGTATATGTTACGGGCATAGTGGGGAATCCGTCAATATTGGCAGTGCCTGTGCAATACTCAATATAACAGGGCATTGTGAATAATTTTATTTCATACTGTCCAGAAAATTCGACTTTACGTCATTAATTTGAGTCCGGAAAGTGGAGCATTACACCACAAGGCCGGAAAGTGGAACATTACATCACAAGGCCGGAAAGTGTTGCTAGGCAACTGCTGAATAATAAATTGGTGACACTGTAAGTCTATGTCGAATTTGAGGTTATCAGGTTAGGTTTTCCGTTAGTTTGAACACAGACTGACGGAAAACCTAACCTGCTAACATCGAAATTGACAAACTTAAGGTGCCACCAACATATTCATACGTTTGAATTTTCACATCCTCCCCTTATGGACTTTCTGGATGAACATGTATACAACAGTATTAAATAAAACATTGTACGATACACGGCCGTAAAATATTTTTATCGGTTTCAGGATATTAAGCCTTTGTTTACATATACAAAAGTAGGCTGGTAACTAGATCATAACTTATCTGTAGGGTTAAAGAATATTACCCTACATGGCAACCATAACCATATAGCAACCGATAAACTATTGAACAAATCACGGATGTTATGAATCATAACTGCCTTAGAAGTTTTAAAATCGTCGCTCTACGAGCTCGGAATTCAAAACATCTGCGGCAGTTATGATACTCATAACATTCCTAGATATGTTAATAGCTATAAATTACTCGTTTAGAAATTCCAGACTCGGCTCGTTCCTCCCCTCATCCGTAAACATCTAAACTCGTACTTTAATTAGTTATTTTCCGACCTTGTAACGTAAATTACTATTTCATAATGACATCTTGGTTATAGTAATATGTTTAATTGCGCACTGAAAATGTATAAAAAAGTATTCAAATCAAAACAAAATATGCGTTCTCTATAGTATAATACACTTAAAAAAATAATTCTGCGTATACTTAGACACGTTTTGTTTTATTTATTGAAGCAAGGGGAACTACTATGACAATTAGAATTGAATAATTTTAGATTTATATTTGCTGTTGTAATAGGCAAACATAATATTTGCTATGCCCAATTTATTGTGGGCATTGTTCACATTGATCGGGCACTGATAATACTGCCCTGAATTCCACTATGCCCATAACATTGTATCAATTCCCTATAGTCTTTTGAAGACACTGAAAACACTGCTGCTGTCAAGATGAATTTTGTAAACCTCAAATAGGTACACAGGCGACCCTCTTCTTATGCTTAATCTAATTCTACTGGTGTCCTCAATGCCAGTTTCTACTTTACTTGTATTAATTTTTACATTGTGATGTATAAGTTTGCTGGTTAATTAATTTTTCTTCTCCAATGTGGTTTGTTTTTCAAATTTTATTGCTACCTCGTCTTCAACGTTTTAACCTAACCTCATTTTAACCTAAAAATTTCAACACGTGTTTTACTGTCAATGATCATTATGGCCCGAAGATGAAACCAGATTGGTTTCGAAACATGTCGCGAATTTAAATAAATGTACGTGGAGATCTAATTTCTCCACTATTGAAACAAAAATAGTAACAAACTAATGAATGAAATACAAATATTCTAACATAAATAGTTTACTTTCTATATAAACATACGGGTACTTGATTTATTTAGATTTAGATAAACGGAAGTATCGACTACTGTTACGTCTAAGGCCAAATGGGCATGAATAACCTACCACATAAACATATACGAAGTGTGTAGAAAGTTAGTATTAAGCTTATTTAAATATGTTAAATGCTTTGGTTATATGTTACCTAAACTCTTAAAGTATCAAATACCTACCTTCCTGAGATGTACGTATCGTCTAAAAATAACACTTGCCTTTACTTTTTGTTATTTTAAATGGTGTTGTGACATCGATATTGAATATCATACAAGACTCGTGTTTATTTATAATCTCGTTTGAATGTTAATTAATTAGTAGCAGCTGTCGATTGTTTAAGTTGGCCTGCCAGTTGATTTCTTTCAAAAATATTCCACTGCAAGGAATACAGTAAGTTGAATTTAATTTTCTTTTCTAATGTAACACAATTTAATATATTTTAGAAACTTTGATGCGTTAATGCATAATAAAACACAAATTAATAAGTCATTTAATAAAAAATTATGGTATGAGGTAAGGGGTAATCCAACGTTTCTGTGTGATATATAAAACCGCACATTTGTGGGAAGATAGTAAATAAGGATTCCGGCAAGAATTTTCACATCTACTTTTTATCCTGGATTTTGTCGTTAAACGACATTGGAGGTAAAGTACATTTGTCAGAAACGTATCGGCTAGACATCGCTTGACCTTTGATGTAAATCGAAGAGAAACATTTTCCCTACTTGCTCTCAAGCCCTAGAAGTTGTGATAACATGATAACATATCTCAGACATTTGTTTCGCCTACGGAAATGACAAAAATAGATTAAAGAAAAGATTTATTTTCTGCCTACCAGCACTTTCATCGGGGTGGTAAAAAATGTGGGTGATACGAGTTTTCCAAGAAAGTTTCGCCATATACGGAACAGTTAGAGAGCTGTAACTGTGTCAGTATATCAACGCTAATGTGACAAAGATTGCATTTGTACAAGGGTAGAAAGCATCAATGTTTGCTTTGTATATTTTATAGCCGATTTCAATATAATAATTGCAATTTTAAGTGCCAAAGAATTTCTACATAATATTCAAGACTAAAAACTGTGATAACCTAAAAGTATGTGGGTTAAACAAATTACCCTTTAAACATTTCTGTGTTGTATACGTTACATCCAATTCTGAGTCAATTTCGTCATCAATACTGAGTCAATTCGCATGTAGTCCGCCCCTTATAATTTGGCTAATAAAATTCTAGATCGCCAAACTTTAGTCTATAAAAAGTTGAGTTCCGGTGGATCTCTCGTAATTATCTGCACAGAAATCAGCCAGTTGTAATTCAATTTAACACTGCTTAGATGCACAATAGAGAACTAATGACGGCGATGCTTATTCTGTAGCTCCATCATCTGGTTTAGGAATTGCTGTCTGTGGCGAACGAACGGTTCGTGTTTCAGATGGCATAATATGTAGATCGCACTGTACTTAATCATTTCTGTAGGTCTCCACATTTCCTCGCGATTCTGATTAATTACTTCTGACAAACGGATGTAGCAATTAATCAGTCCTAAATTACGAATTACACTAACCACGTCTTGTACCTACTTACAGTGAACAACTATTGCAGAATTGCTGCTTCGCAGAACTCGCCGGCGTAATCTTAATTTAATTGAATGACTGGCAATTAATTTTCTGAATTAATACGTCGTATGCAAGTTATTTTGCATTCAAATTTCAAAGCTTTTATGTCAAAATAGGAAAAATAGATGAGATTTCATTTTAATAAATCGAAAGTTTGCTTTATTGGCGCTTTAAGAACTTTTTTGAGTACTACAATAGTGTAGATCATTTTTAAGTTATGGTATTTTGAAAGTAAGAAACTAAATTGCAATTAAAATAAATAATATTTGCACGAAGAAAAATTCATTTAGCGCACTCGTGTAAATGTCAACCTTGGCTGTGAATTGACCACGCCCTCTGCGGTACTTTCGCTAATAATGTATTAAGGGCAAATGATTTTGCCAGTAAAAATGTTTTACGAAAGTATTTTGTTTTAGCAATGGCACAAGACAAACTAACTTTTACAAATTCCCTCGCCTTCGGCTCGGGAATTTGATCAAGTTAGTTTGTCTTGTGCCATTGCCAAAAAACAACAAATCTTGAGTAAAATATTTTCCAAGGAAGATTATGAGCCCGAAATACATTTTGTGGACTATTTCCGAAGTATCGGTTCATTTTTACATGTATACTGATGCACAATCCCAGTTTTAAATTACGTTTTTGAAATGCCACCTTGATTAAAACAACATATTTAGTGGTTGCCATATATATAGGTGGTAAAATAAACTGATAAAGTCCCAAGGGGAAATTTTGATTTTTTGTCACTATAAAAGCACGTGATTGGTTTAATTTTGAAAAATCATGGCATTTGATTGGCTACTAAGAGATGCGAGAAATAGTCAATTCAATTTTTTTAAAAAGCATTTTTTGTTTTTCTAAATAATTTTTCTATTAAAACGTTTTTCGCATTGAACTTTTAAAATAGTCAATTTAGCAAAAAACTCTTTTTATTTTTTAGGAAAGATAAAAATACAAATCCTAAGACTATTCTTTTATATTATTATTTGGCACAAACTTGTATTACTGTTAATAAATCCAAACTTAGACTTCTAAAATAAGTTGGACTAGAAAGAGATTAGAATAAATGGTTCGAATAATGGCAGAGGTTTAATATTAATGTAAATTTAAAGATCGAGGTTAATTAGTTTAATTTAATTATAATTTTATTATTTAATCAAGCCGTTATCCCATACAATAATATTTTGCTTAAAAAGTTATGAGTTATAAGACACTTCAAAATTTGCAACGCTACCCGTAAAACAGGAATAGTATAAAGCATCAATCAAAAATGCTTTTCCAGACGTATAATAAAGATAATTTGATTGTTATTTACGTTGTAAGAATCGTAACGTATATCATTATGGTACTAGTTAAGACACACGACGTGTACTATAACTATTAGTTATGATTCGAAGCGCATACACAATTTAATCGCAAAAATTAATATACTTCGCGATGATAAAAGTGAACAAAAATGTTTAAATCAAAAACAACGAATATGCTTCGCTAGCCATTTTGTTAGCAACGTTAGTAACAAATTTGTTAGATTCATTATAGTACTCAGCTCGATAAAATATGTCAGTATGACATTTAAACTAACGCTCATAATGTTACCATTATGACATGCGAGCAGATAACTTAAGCTCTTAGTAGTTATCGTAGTTATATTTTATTATAACGTCAACCAATACCTACAATTGTTAAATATTAATTTGTACGGCATTTGTTGCTGGAAATTGGTGATATAATTTAGAAAGCTGCAAAACAGGTTACGATGGTACAAGCACAATCAAATCATCCGTAAAGATATGTGACTTCCGTCGTTGAAAATTTGATAACAACCTTAATCGGGGATAATTATCTTTATAATTATGTAATGCAATTGATTGGGCTGCTAATGTTACGCTATATCAAAATTATTATAATTTGTTGGGTTGGTTAAAACGTGACATGTTCTTCCCGGAATATTATTTTAAATATTCTACAGTAAGTGTTACCTTTGATATTCATAGATTATACAAGGATGCTGAAATGGGATTTCAATCTGACATTTATAATCCATCAAGTCGCATAGCCAACTAAACGCATATTTATGATGAAAGTTAAATTAGCGGAGACAGAGCTTCTCTGAAGATGTGCCAGTATCCACTCGTTCACAGGTACTTAGCTACAACTTTTACTCATTAACCTTAAAAGGTCTGAACAGTGTATTTGTGTGATTTATTTAAACAGGCGTATTCGTTCCAAATTAACATATTTGGCTGGAAATCATATGGGCGTGGGATTTATTAAAACAAGACCAACAGTTATTGATTTAGCATTTCCTAAAGCAATTATGATTACATCCTATTTATGCATGTAAAGTGAATTAATCGGCGAAAAACGAAAGTAACACTGGCCTATAATGTTACTCGTTGCTTACACCGGAATGTGATTTACATAAGAAGAGCGTAAAGTGTTAATGAAAACCAAGAAGCAGAACGGATTTGTGGGCAGATAATTATAGTCATCTTTGGTTTCATGCACTGTCTGTTTGCTGTGATTAATTGTTGTGGTTAGTTTTAGTTAAACAGAGATTACTAAGTATGGACTGCGTGCTTTATAAAATATAAATGCATTCAGGAGATTAAAATTTCTATTTTAAGACACCTTAATACAAAATTATCGAGGTGATATAAACTTTTGAAGTTAGAAACTAAGCAACTAATTTCATTCTTCTGTATTTAATTTGTTTTTATAGTTGCAAATTCATATAATTGGTGAAAAAAAAACTAATACCGAGAAACCATTAGTGTGTTGGAAATAATACAACTTAGACAATTTCGGCTTAGACCGCGTCGTCTTTCTAGCTAGACGCGCACCTTGTGAATCCAAACATTTGTGTTTGTAATAATTGTGTTTCTTAATGGCTAGTGAACGCTTACAAGCCATCATCATTTGGTTTATGTTATTAAAGTGAACAATGATACTTCGACACACTTGGCCCTCTTTCTGTGTGTGCACCTGTGCAGACTAACGTCTTGTAAGGAACTGTATCTCCTAATATCAGAGTTAAAGTTGTCTAAGAGCTGGATGTGGGCGTGAAGGTATTTAAATCCTCCTGTGTTAGTCTCACGAATTGATGGTTCGAGTCCACTGCACCTGGAATAGGCAACATGTTGACCGGCTACCTGTGGTTTTGTTGTTTTAGAAGGTTTATTTATTTATTCTTATTTATTTACTTAGTACTCAGCCAACATCCGTTAGGCCAATTATAGGCGTCGCTGTGCATTTTATATGGACTTCTAACCCCACTAACGACTGTCATGATGTTATTATGACATCCGGGACCAACTATTTCCATGGCAGCCGTACCGCGAGGCGCCGAGAGATGCAGCCGTGGAACTCCCATCCAAGTTCTGGCCAGAAACAGCGATTCTTAACTCTACTGATCGAACGTGGACGCTTGTTCAAGCTACACCATCCGGGACCTTTTAGATCGTGAAAGACAGCTGTTCAAATATTACTCCAAAACCCTCCTTCCTGTTTATATTATTTGGATGTCTTTTGCTATTTCTACAACTTTATGTATAATTACCAAAAGGTAATCGAGTACTGTGGCAAGTACACTGATGTGCTCAAATTTTAAAGTGTGTCCATTTGTAAATGATGCCCAACTATGCCTGATTGTGTCATACGTTTATGTTTACAATCGCCGTTATATTCTTAAAATCTTGGATCAATACAACAACACATCTGTCTAACGTAACTAGAGCCGTAAGAGCAAGGAATGTTATACATCTACACCATAGTTATCTTTAAACTTGGTATGTTGTCCTTTACTGTGTTAGGTTAATTTCTATTTTTAACGCTGCCTGTGAAAATTTGTTACTTTTCGTTGTTACATCGAGAAAGCACACCGCAAATATGTAGGCGATTTCCGCTTCAATGTGCATAGTTTCGTGGGGGTTTACCTGGTCTGTCGTTACACTCCACGCAAGAGAAAATGCAGTCTGTGGGTTTGTAAATTTCACTTCTACGGACCGCAGTGGGATTTGAAAGTCAGCTATCAATTCCCGATTCTCAGACCACTTCACCTAGCGGTGTACCGATCATTCAAGATTTAGTTCGAGGCATTTAAGTGAGCAAGTTTTATGACGTTAAACCTCAGGCAGTAGTAGCGTACAAATTGGGTGCCCCCTTTATCGTGAAGTAATTCGTCAACTGCGGTTAACAGCCGGATCAACTTTGAAGGCTCCTTAATAATTACGAATAACGAATGGTAAATCACGTAACAAGTGACGTTAGTTAAGTTGCCCTTTGAATCACATTTTGTGGACGGTATCTGTCTAACAATATCTTGAAAGGCCCCTGCTCGAGATGTGCGACCAACGCCACAAGCAGCAAGGGTTATTTTTGCAATAAACCAGAAACGACCTGCCACCATCTTACGGCAGCTGCATTGTAATTGTTTAAATTGTACGTGTGCTGAGGAAGGTGAGTTAAACTACGGAGTGGTGCAAATATTTTTTCTGCGGTCAACTGTTCCAAGAATTTTCTGCTTACATTTTTTATAATTAGGTACCCCAGCATTGGCTAGATAAAATTATTTTACTTAACTTGTAGACATGACAACGTCGTCTAGAAGTCAGGATTAACTTTATTGCGCCCATGCTATTTTGGTTATTGAAGTTATCCAATATATAGCTTGTCAAAAGTATCATCCTTGATTTATTGTGTACTGTGTTAATTGACAGTAGCGCGTCGAGAATCAACAAAGGTAGATTCCTGTTGGCGAAAGGCTGGTTCAAACTTCATTCCCAAGAGGAATTGTGATGATTGCGCCTTTATTTCAAGTTATGAAGGGATTAATGCGGATTAAGTAAAAAACCTATGACGCTCTAGGTAAACAACAATCTGTACTTAATTTACTACCCCTCATTGTCTCGACTTTATCTAGCCGTGCAGTTCTTGTTACATAACGCTGGGATGCCTAGCTCTTCGATTAATCAGAAAATCGAACTTGATACCCTTTTATATAAAGATTTTGATATTGTTTTGTTCGTAAGCACCGTTTTATTACGTAACAACTGACTCGAAATCGTTACCCGTTCTTTGGAAAACACAGTTAATTTTCCGAATCATATTAAAATTCAGCTTTTTAGAGTAAAGTAAGACGTTAGGCATTTATCTCAGTCTCTTCTTATATTCAATATATTAACTACTACCAACGAAACTGTCCTTATATGATAAAAATGTTCGCAACTTCTTTAACTTTTTTATCTTGTTTATTGTACCATATCCTGTTCGCTCTGCTGCTACGCTTCTTGGGATGTGAATGTTTAACTTTCATGCTACCTTTTAGATAGTCTTTCGAGTGCCCTGCTATTAGTTTATTGGTCGTTGTCCAACATGTCACTCTTCCTGTTTCTGTTTTAATCGATATGGGTTATCCTGCAGCGACGTCGCAAAACTTAACTGTCATAGTCCGTATCTACCCAAAAAGTCCAGGAATGTGCTGGTTCACACAGCTGGTTCTACAAACTTGTTAGTTTTACGGACGTCACAATAAAGTCAATCACTTCTGACGGGCGGTCGTAAAGTTTTATAATAAAACTCCCTAAGAAATCATTAGTAACAACTTCATAATGTGAACATATGTATATTAAATTATTGTACGTATTTGAATTTGGGAGTCCCTTCGTATTATAATTTTGCAAGAAATAACCCACGAAGTAGACCCCAATTATGAGCACTTGTCCAAGTTCCACAAATACAACCTGCTTTGTCAATTAGATCTAGTTCTATTTATTTGTCAGTGCAGCACCGCCGGAAGAGCAGTTCGTTAATAAGAAAGTAGACATCGCTTGGGTAATATTTAGTAGAAATCAGACGTAATTACGTATAGACAAAAAAGTGCAGTGCAAGGTAATTGTCGGGGTTTCACTGATAGCTCAAGTTCTTGTTCAAAGATTGAAAGTATTCATTGCTGGCAGTTAAGCTGCGCTGGATAGAAAAGAAATGCCAAAGCAGGATGTGTCAGGTTTCCTTTAATAGCCGCATCTGAAACCCATTTTCGCTGCCATTGCGTTAGTTTTGAATGATTTCTAATTCCAGCCATTTAGTAATAACGTGATAAAAATAATTTCGAGTTTATTGCTATAATTATGCAGAACAATGGAACGTTTATCATGGCCAACGTCTGTTTAATGCATAATACCTCTCTACATGAAAGCTGGAAATTAGAGATAATAAATAACTACATTTAATTGATTAGTGATTACCATATGCACAGTTAACTCAGTAACTTCATAATCGCTATCTATTCAAAGCGCACGTGATATATTTAGCTTGTATACATTGCACCCACTAAAACAGTCATGGCTTTGGTCATTTGTTTAAAATTATAAGCATTGAACAATAAACACGCAAACAATTTTCTGCAGATTTTATGGTTTATTTTGGTACCTTTGTATTATTAGCACCGCCTACTAGTTTCAACAACAAAAGCATATTATCTGTTTATTATAAAACCTCAATGTAAACCACATAAAAGTTATGAGTTATGAATAAATCTGTTATTGAAACGGTTTAGTTAATATAAAAACTTTCGTAAACATGTCTTTAAGTAAAAACAGTGAATCGCCAATTACAAGCAATTAATTAAGACTAATTCGTGCAGTTAGTGTAAGAGTTGAGCCTATTTTATAATAATCACTTAATCATTTAACCTTAATCATTATAATTTCAAATAATTGTATAAACTGGGAAATTTAATTAGAGACGATTTTGAGCGAGGATCAAATGAGTCAGTCGTCAGTAATTACAGTTTACGCTTAACGACACAATTTTCCTAATAAAGCAATTATAAAAACGGTGCTGATTAAGAATTTACAGATGAACTAGCATGTCTAAGAATGAAAGTGTCGTTAGTCTATTATAAATAAACAGTTAAATAAAAACTGTTACTGGTTAAACGTGAAACTTTTTGTAGGCGAAGCCTAGATCTGTTTGTTACCTACCGTTCGTTTCATGTACATTTAGCAACACGCATTGCTATTATTATAGGACTTCTGTTAAATAGTTTAATTAGTAGTATAATTTTCTAAGTAATATAATTATATATAAATTATGTCACTATAGGCATACAAAAGAGGCACGTAAATGGTGTGTATGTTTATATGGATAGCTTTAAGAAACAAATTGTTACTTTAGATTTACTTTGACTACTAACCGTCGTTCAGCCTCAAATAACTCAAATAACACCACCGGAAAGATTTTCTATAAACTGTCGACATTATAATGACAAATTAGCTTCCCTGTTTAATGCCAACTATCTCGTCGGTCTGTTCAGTATCATTATTTGTTGGTATGATAATACACATAATAATATCATCAGAAATGTCTATCAGAAAGTAATCTAATATAATTATACCGTACATTCTAGCAGCAGCATTTCATGTCTTGATTATATCAGTCTGAAGTAATAATATGCTTACAACTGCTATTCTAAGCAGGATGGCATTTACTCTTTCTGGTACCATTTTATAGTTTTCCTTGATTTAGAAGAATGGGAGAATAACTGATTGGAAATATCAGTCCTAGATTTCCTAGAATTGCATATTAGAACCATGTCAGGTCTCAATTGAATGCTTATTTTTCCATATAGAAGTTATTTCAGATCCAATTTTTGTAGAAACCCTATACACATAACAGTTTTTTCACTTTCTTATTCTATGGCCATTTTCTCCAAATTTGAGTTTTCCTGCTTTGTTTTCTTATTGACGGCATTTATACTCGATGACAGCCTAAGATCGATGTGGCATTAAAAGAAAAATCGTAAGAGCCCGATGTTCACATAACGAAGTTTGGAAGCTCGGAAATCAGAGCAATTTAATACAAAAAGTAATAAACTGTACATTTTTATTTTAAGTATGGAAAGTGTGCTTAAGTGCAGGAACGAATTCATCAATTATACATTTTCATTATTAAATGTCTCATACATTTTTTAAAAATGTACTGGTCAGATAACATACAAAATTAAGATTTATGGAAAAGAATCTAACCCCCAAAGAATACAATTATACAGGGTGTTGAAAAAAGGGTAAAATATTTTACCCACTTATAGATCTCATCAATACAAACAAAAAAGTCCTAATAAACACGGGTTCGGAACTGCTTTGTTTCTAAGATACAGAATGTTAAAGCCGCCCCTGGAATACATAATTTAAATCTAAGTATGCCAAAACATGATCATTAATAGCACTAGTAAACCTTCAAAGTTTCACTAAAATCGGTTAAGGGGTTTTTAGATATTGAAACATTTTAGTTTTTGTCTTAACAGGTTCAGAGACGTGCAAAAATATGGGCTTTAATTTTTTTCTTGAAAACGAAGCGAGATCTGAAAAAATCTCAGAAGACAAAAAAGTTGCATTTTTAGTTGCTTTATTAAAATAATATATCAAAATTTTAAAACATCTCGTGGGCGTTATTTTTTTGTGCAAAAACCTAATGGTTATGCCCTCCTGAGCACGCCGCTGGAATTACTACATCAATTGTAATAGGTTCAAAAGATACCTCATAAAGTTATAAACAAACTCTAAAAATTTAATTAAAATCGCTCAGAGCGTTTTTAGATAACATAAAAAAACGAATTAAAAAAAAACTTTTATCCTCAACCGGGCGCAAAGTACCCTATTCCCGCCCGCACGGGCGGGCGCAAAGTAAACCATTCTCGCCCGAGGGCGGAAAAGTAAATTTTTCTGACCATGTTTACGTAGTTGCTACGGAAGTGCACCTTGCTTTTATTAGATCCTGGTATTATAATTTTTAATGTTAATAGTTGGAAAATCTTCACGTATAAAAATAAATCGCACCACGTCTTTCCGGTTGAGGATAAAATTATGTATATATCTCTGGCGTAAGAGCGATTTCATCCCTTGATGATTTATAGCCCTCCCTTCGGTCGGGCTCCAAACTATCATCGCGGGCTGAAATCGCTTACCTTGCGCCCTTGATATATAAACTACTATTAAGGCCCTGTATCTCGGAAACGAAGCGTTTCCGAACCCATATTTATTAGGACATTTTTGTTTGTATTCAAGAGATCTAACACCCTGTAGAAGAAAAATGGAGATAGATGGACCACAACCTAGGAAACCCAATGCGGACATTAGTCAACAGGCAATCATGACAATAAAAGAAAAATTAAACTTGGAGAAGTTCTGAGAAAAAATTCAATAAAATCAACACAAACTGAAAAGAGATCAGAAAACTGCATAAGAAATAATTAGTAGAAAGGGATTGTAAAATGCATTTCTAAAAAACTCTTCTTCGTCTTCATGTGTCTTGTCCGATTATCAGACGTTGACTATCACCATGTCGACAATTTCTTTATATCGATATCGATCCCGTGCAGCATGGAATAATTGTTCGGCTGTTAGGCCTGTCCATTGGCGCAGGTTTCTCAGCCACGACATTTTCTTTCTGCCTATCCACTTCTTTCCTTCGATTTTCCCATTTAGTGTTAAACGTAGAAGTTCGTATTTTGGTCCTCTCATAACATGCCCAAGATATTCTAGTTTTCTTTGTTTTATTGTAGTTAAAAGTTCTCTTTCCTTGTTCACCATGTTTAACACTTGTTCGTTTGTCTTTCTTTGCCTCCAGGGAATTTTCAGGATTCTACGGTAGCACCACAACTCAAATGCCTCAATGGGGTTCATAGTAACAATTTTTAGTGTCCAGGTTTCACATCCATACAGAAGCACAGACCAGACATAGCATTTGAGGAATTTAGTTCTAGTGGGCAGTTAGAGATGTTTATTACTTAATATTGTTCTGAACTTCAGAAAAGGATTCCTAGCTAGCTCAATGCGATATTTTATTTCTTCATCTGTCCAAATTTTTGTTGATCCAGCTACCTAAATATTTAAAATGATCGACTTGAGAGATATTTACTCCATTAAGTTGTAAATTCAGTGGGCCTACATCAAGTTTGCAAGTCAGTAACAGTTTGGTTTTCTTAACATATATGGTTAATCCCATTTGTATGCTTTGTTCCTTGACTTTGTCTAACATCATCTGAAGGTCTTCGATGCTTTCAGCCAATATCGCCGTGTCATCAGCATATCTTATATTTGTAATACTTTCACCTTCAATTCTGACTCCGTTTTCTTCTCCTAGAGCTTTTTTAAAAATCACCTCTGAATAGATATTAAAGAGGCAATGTGATAGAACAACTCAACCCGACCTAAAATGGTTGAAGATGAAGAATCAAGACGAAAGAAAAAGATACGGCAGGACTAACACGCTTGTCATATAAACCAACTGCTAGAGAAACACACAGCATGCCCTAAGCTTCTATGGAGTCAAATACAAAAAAGAAGAAACTTCCTTTGAAAATCTTTTTTCATATGTGTCAGGTTACGTATAGGGTCTGGACACTTCAACTAATACTCACAATGCCGCAAACCAAATATGCCCACATAATCCAAATATAAGGAGAGACACTACGCCAAAAAAATGCGTATATCGCCGAAAGATGTGGAGAGACACTACGCCGAACGATGTCCATTTCACCGAAAGATGAAGACGAACACTACGCCGAAAACCAAATATTTCCACATAGTTTAAATATGAGGAGGGACACTACGCCGAAAAGTGCCCATTTCGCCGAAAGATGTGGAGAGATACTATACGCTGAACCATACCTATATGGTCGAAAGATGAAGAGAAATACTACGCCGAAAACCAAATATTCCCACATAGTTTAAATATGAGGATGGACACTACGCCGAAAAGTGCCCATTTCGCCGAAAGATGTAGAGGAACACTACGCCGAACTATGTCCACTTCGCCGAAATTGTGGAGGGACACTACAGAGCATGATGCCCACAAAGGCGAAAACGAAATTTTCCCACATCTTTGAAAGATGAGGAGGGGCATTATACCGAAAAATGCCCATTTCGCCGAAAGATGTGGAGGCACACTAAGCCTAGGGATGCCCACATCGTCGAAAGATGAAGAGGAACACTACGCCGAATGCCCACAAAGGCGACAACGAAATATTCCCACATCGTTAAAATATGAGGAGGGACACTACGCCGAAAAATGCTCATTTCGCCGAAAGATGTAGAGGAACACTACGCCGAACTATGTCCACTTCGCCGAAATTGTGGAGGGACACTACAGAGCATGATGCCCACAAAGGCGAAAACAAAATTTTCCCACATCTTTGAAAGATGAGGAGGGGCATTATACCGAAAAATGCCCATTTCGCCGAAAGATGTGGAGGCACACTAAGCCTAGGGATGCCCACATCGTCGAAAGATGAAGAGGAACACTACGCCGAATGCCCACAAAGGCGACAACGAAATATTCCCACATCGTTAAAATATGAGGAGGGACACTACGCCGAAAAATGCTCATTTCGCCGAAAGATGTAGAGGAACACTACGCCGAACTATGTCCACTTCGCCGAAATTGTGGAGGGACACTACAGAGCATGATGCCCACAAAGGCGAAAACAAAATTTTCCCACATCTTTGAAAGATGAGGAGGGGCATTATACCGAAAAATGCCCATTTCGCCGAAAGATGTGGAGGCACACTAAGCCTAGGGATGCCCACATCGTCGAAAGATGAAGAGGAACACTACGCCGAATGCCCACAAAGGCGACAACGAAATATTCCCACATCGTTAAAATATGAGGAGGGACACTACGCCGAAAAATGCTCATTTCGCCGAAAGATGTGGGGGCACACTAAGCCTAGGGATGCCCAGATCGTCGAAAGATGAAGAGGAACACTACGCCGAATGCCCACAAAGGCGACAACGAAATATTCCCACATCGTTAAAATATGAGGAGGGACACTACGCCGAAAAATGCTCATTTCGCCGAAAGATGTGGGGGCACACTAAGCCTAGGGATGCCCAGATCGTCGAAAGATGAAGAGGAACACTACGCCGAATGCCCACAAAGGTGAAAACCAAATATTCCCACATCTTGAAAAGATGGGGAGGGAAACTACGCCTAAAAATGCCCACTTCGCCGAAAGATGTGTGGGGACACTAAGCTGAACGACGCCCATGGTCCTCATGGTCGAAAGATGAAGAGGAACGCTACGCCGAAAACCAAATATTCCCACATCGTTAAAATATGAGGAGGGGCACTACGCCGAAAAGTGCCCATTTTTCCGAAAGATGTGGAGGGACACTACGCGCACGATCCCCACATCATCGAATAGAAGGAAACCCATTTCATTAGGTTAGTTGCAGCCTTTGATCATTTGTTTCACTTCAGACGGTCGGCGATATAGGCATCGTTCGGCGTAGTGTCCGTCCACATCTTTCGGTGTAGTGTTTTTCAGCATCTTTTGGCAATATGGGCATATTTAGCTTTTGGCGTTGTGAGCGTTCGGCAAACCATCCTAGACCATTAAATATCTATTTATGTGATTTCTTTTGGTAAGCTGAAGTATATTTAATTACTCTTCCCGGCATAACCAACGGTTCATCACTAACGAAGTTTAATCCACGAATTTTGGTTTTGAAAAATTGAGGCCAATTTTGTCAATAAGTAGTTTTATAGTATATAATTTTTGATTGGGATAACCTTGCTATCTACAAAATGCCAGAACCACGAAACTAATTGAAGGTCATTGCTTACCATTATATTCGAAACGCCGTTAATTCATAAAAGTCAGGCGGTTTCTAGAGTACCTAACTAGATTCATTCTGCTATTTATCCGAATTTACGTACACTCACGCGTTTGGCAAGCATTTGTGTTGTTGTGTTGTCAACCATGATAATAATAATAAATTATTAGTATTAGACTGCATGCAATGTAGTCGTCTTGATAAGTACTAGGTACCTCTGCAGAAGGCATATCTTTGCGGGCATAGAACAATTTGTCGTCGATTAGCCGTTTTCCGATTCGCCGTCTACCCAATTCGCCCTCAGCCCGATTCGCCGTCCCAAAAAGCTGTATTTTTGAAATGTTTAAATAATAAAGGAATAATCTGTAAATTTATCTCTAATTAATTTTAATGGCCACAGTTTATTTCTCAGTTTAACCTATTAAAGCTCTATTTATTATTATTACTAAACTATGCAATTGTTGTTAGACGAATTTCTGGAACATATTTTGTTGTACTTATTACAAGTAATGTCATTTTCTATTGCAAAACAACGTAATTACAGTTTGACCATTGTTAGAGGATTAATTCTAACTAGTGCATTGGTGATGATAACACGTGAAACATATTTTTATTTTTTTTTATATTGTAATTACACTTTTTATTCATTCAAAATTTTATCCTCCGGCGGCGAATGTTCTGATGGCGAATTTTTCGACAGCGTTTGTATCTATAGCGAATCGGCGACGACGAATCGGCGACGGCAAATCGACGAAGGCCATCCTCCAGGGCCCTGCTTTTGGCACTTTCAGTTACTTCTGCAATCGCATCACTTGTAAACTATAAAATTGGTTAAAAGTCGGCTACTATGCCATCATTAATAAAAAAATAGGTGAATATCTACACTTTAATTTCACCAAGACTGGGAAAATGAGAAATAAAACTGCCACATAGTATAATTTTTATTCAATTTGAATTAATATTTTATTGATCTTTCCTATATAATACTTACTTTTTGACACGTATTATAATTTGCTTTTATCATTTATTTTAAAACTTATTTGCCGGTCCAGATTGTTTATTAAAAATACTATTTTTCATGCTGTTGTTAAAGTAAGAGACAATCATTTGTCAGTGTAAAATATATCATTTCTACTCTTGTTAAAACAACCTACTTCGAAGCATCGATTTTAGTATCAAAATTATAGCTTTTCAGAACAACATGTAGAAAAGCACCTTTTTGAAGTGTCTCGACCAACAACATGCATTTTTCCAACAGGCAACAAACAGTATCGACATTTATACAAATATTTCTATGGAATGTATTTAGTTACTACGTAGATTGGCTGGTTTACACAATCTGATACATAACTTAGCTTCCGTGTTAATATGACTTTTAAAAATGTTACACTGCATTTCAACATGTTAAATGTGTATTTCATAAAGCGACCACAATTTAAATAGAACAAAATTTCCGTAACATGCAAAGCAGGGAAATGAAACTCTGCTTAACTTATTGATTATCGCGTTATCCTTTAAAATCCAATTTCTTGATGTACGTAAACGTCTTGAGTAGTTATTAATTTAATACATATATTAGCAGCTGCTTCCTACATCAACGTTGCTTTTTAATACTATACTAAACATTTATTAGTAAATGACTCGATGCAAAAATAAATTAATTGAAATTCAAATTTCTGTTTCTGTGAGAGTTTAAATATTATTTTAAACTTCAGCTTCAAGAATTAAGATAACTGATATTCTTGAATTCAGTTGAATATTTGCATTGTTACTAAATATTTTAACTCTAAACATTTTAAAATGATTAAAAAAGTATCTAAACGACCGACTTGTGTTCTACAAAACGCTATTTTATTATATGCCAAATAATATCACCATTTCTGCATTTTAAATACTACCAATTCTCGGTACTAACATACATTATGGTAAACTGAAATAAGGAAGAACATGAAACTACAGCAACAACCACTTTTCACTCTTTTAAGTATAGAATCTTGGAGAACTAACTTGACATTTAAAGCCCTCGTTTTCTTTTAAATAATAATTCGTTAGTTTCTCTTTACTTCTTACATAGTTTACAACACCTATGGTTATTTTTGATTGATAGAGAGTCATCGAAAAAGACTAAAGACCATGTCTCCACATCATTTAGGCAACCTATTTAACTCTGTTGACAACCATATTTAGAAAACGAAATCTACAGTGGCAGTAGCGTGCCATAAATTAAATAATTAACATATTACAGGAAGCTTATATTATTTTTAGAATTTTATTTTAAATATTTTGGTGGCCCTCATTGCTTTGTCCATCAGGTTTTTATACATTTGCATTATGAGATTTTCTTCATTTTCCTCCAAATGTGCCTCATCATGTTCTTATTGGCGTAATATATTGGATGCTTCTCTTGTACTTATATTTTTTGTTTTATTTTATTTTTCATAGTTATTATAGTACACCTCCATTTCTATATATTTTTTTAAACTTTTATTACATAGTCATTTATTAGCAGGTTTTCCGTTCTGTTGTTTGTTTGTCTTTGAAATTATGAATTTTTCTCATTTTTTTATACTTAAATCCCGCTTTACCTTGGCTTTCCCAAACTGGGAATTATAGGATGAAATGTTTATTTTATCCATTATGGTGTGCCAGGTGAAATAATTTTTGAAGGATTAGGGCGCAATTCTAAAGGAAAATGGTGATTTAACGTTTTTCTAAAATAAACTGGAGATTAAATACCTGTACTTCCACCAACGTAGACAATTCATGTCCCTAATAAACTATTGGAAGACAGATAAACATGATTTTTAGAACCTTTTGACGTTTAAATATAGTGAAAATGGAATTGTTATTAATTTTAACTTAAATGCTTCCTCTTACAGATGTTGTGTCGTAAACCTGTACAACTCTTTTTTTTAAATATCTCAGTTCGTATCATCGCCTTCAAGACCTTTGAGTCTTATAACAATTTTAATTTCACTTTTGGACTGACAGAAAAGAGCAAGTTTAAGAATGAAGATGGGATTTGTCTCAACTAAAGTCACACGCACAAAAGTTACTTTTCCCAAAATAAGTCATTAAGGTTGATTACATTCCAGACGAAACTATCGCTTGCTGTAATCTGGCGGTAAACTCCATTACGGTGTCGTTATCCGGACCGTGCATTATTCCGAATGCTGAAAGTAAAACACTTAAGGTTGCATGCCTGTTCTCGAAGCTCGCCATGTGTACGTACATACTCGAGAATAACTGATTAGAGAGACTTTCTTCCATTCAAACAAATTTCACAAGCGTGTTCGAAGAATCGCAAGTAGGTGCATTCTGCGTGAAAATAGTAGGTCAGCGTTTGTAGGTAGTATTTGTCCGTTCAGATTTAATTTTGTTTAATTTGCATTTCGGGCTGTGACTGTCAAAGGCCTGTTTAATCATTTTCCGATTAAAAAGTTAATTAAATTTCAACGGAGGTTAAAGGTAACGTCGCTGCGATTGCTATCAGTACTGGCACCGCGGAGAAGCTGGGAAGAGTTTATCGTCACGATCTTCATTTTTATTTCGATGGGGGAAAGGACAGGGTAATGTTGTTCGACTATGGCATTCTTTCTTTAAGCAACCGAATCCTAAAACTACAAGGTTGTAGGATACATAGTTTTACAAAAGTGACGAACTGGCAGGAAGCATTTATAAGGTATTTTTAGGTTTGCAGATTTTTATTTTTCCATGTAGAAAACAAAATAAGATTGTATCCCTGAAATATAATAGCAAGTACAGATAACACAAAATAGGAAATTGTTAAAAAAATTACATTAAATCGTAATTAACAATATTGCAGTTGCAAGAATCCCTAATACAATGATTTGTAATAGTAAAAAAATCTGTAAAAGGTTTTACCCAAAACTTCCCTCGTCGACATTGTGACAATAAATAATTTTAAAAATTAAACTAAGTTAGGAGTAAAAATATCTTCAAATTTCTAATAAATTAAATACATTTTCAAATTTAAAAAAAATGTTACCGGTGGTCGAATTCGAACGGGAAGCGGACCGCGTGTGCAGCACGCAACCTTTGGTGGGATTTGTAAAGGAAACGGGCAATTTCTACCTGCGCCATAAAGCATCGACCTCTCGCATTCCTGCATCGCAGCTATAGTAACGCGCTAACTTGTACTTTGTTTTTGTATAGTAAAACATTTATTCTGTATCTACTGGCTCCCATTTTTGGTAAGAATAAAGCCTCCACTATGTGTAAATTATTACTTGTATCCATTACTAAGTTGAATGAAAAATAAACAAAATTTTATATTTTTAAGGTGCCCACCCGGTATATATTTGTCTGAAATTTTCCCGGTTTCATTCCAGCTATATATATATACATATACAAGGCGAAGAATTTGACTGGGAAAGGGGTTATAGTCAACACCAATCTCAGTACTTGGGCAACGATTACAAGAGCTATTAATGGTTTGTTGAAATAAAACCACTTGATGCTAAGGTCGACAGTTTCGATATTTATTTATACCATTCTCGAGACCTAACAACTTGTGGTACAAAACCGAAAAGGCACATGTAGTTCACAAAACATGTGACTAGATTTCAAATTTTAAATTTACAAAAGCAGTACAACGAAGCAGCATATCACACAACAAAAGTAATACTAGATTTTCCTGTCACCAGGTTACATGTTAAAAATCCACAAATACATTTAAAATTAATTAATTACTACAATTTTTATTAGTTTTAAGCCATAATGGCCGTCAATTTGATAAAATTGTTCAAAACCGATAAGGAATACATATATATATATAATGTGTATGCAAAATATCGTCTTCCTCCCACAAATATTTTTTGAGTTATACCGCCAACAGACAGACAGGCAGAGAGACGGAATTGAGAACCTGTTTTTCGTCATCTAGGGACCCTGAAACGTGAGGATCTGAAGAAATCTCGGAAGGCGATTGTTTTGTGATTGCAATACTTCCTTCGTCTTTCAGACGAGTTTACGCCACGTTTCTCCAGAAGAGGAACGTCAATGCAAAATTTTTGCAAAAACAATATCTCAACGCTATTCTCCTAAGATCTGCGAAAGAAAGTAATTTAACCATGTTCCTACAAAAAGTTTTATAGGCATTCAGGCGTGAAGCGGCGAGGTAATACATAAAAGCAGTGTAAAACATGAACTGCCAGGAATTCCCTCATTATTATAGGTTAAGAATATAGCATGTGTATATAAAATATTGTATAAAAACTAAGAAAGTTTGCAGTTTAACAAGTTTGCTTCATATTTTCCAGTTTTTAAATCATATTTTTACAATATCCACCTATATTAATCCTCAATGTACAAAGATGAAATAACAGCAACAATTTATATTTATAGCTACTAATTCATCATCTTGTCTGTCTAGCTTTTAGTTATATGCCAGTAAAATAATGCTCTTATCTACATTATAAAAGCACGACTTTAACCAAATCTATTATGGCAAATGTTGACAGAACAAGCTGGTTGTGTTAATGGTCGGGGAACCAGGAAACAGTCCTAAATCTCCGAGAACTGATTGAATTATCAGAAGTAATACTATAAGTACTTCGATATTATCGGTGTGTATGTCGATAACTTGCACAATAATAAAAGAGTGTCAGTTTGACAGGTTAAATAGCCCGATCGCATCAGCCGGAGAATTATTCTGTCAAACTGACACGATTTGTTATTGTGCAGGAGATTTGAGACGTATAACCTGTTCGAAGTACGCATTGTATTCGATTTGATTATTTTTTGAGTAAATTTCAATATAGGAACAAATAAATATATGTTATTGGCAGCTCGATTTGTTTGTATTAACCTAGCTGAAAGTCATCTCTATGAAAACAACATCAAGTTGACAAAAGTTATGTATTGCGTCGCCTAGTGAAGTTACTCTAGTCGGAGTCAATCTAGTATAATCGATTTTGTATAATCGAAATTATACAAGATAACTTAACTAAATCCAGCCTTCTGATTGGTTGAGAGTGCTACGCAAAAAATAATCAGAAGTAATACTCTAAGTACTTCGATATTATCGGGTTATATGTCGATAACTTGTTGCACAATAATAAAAGAGTGTCAGTTTGACAGGTTAAATAGTCCGACCGCGTCAGCGGGAGGATTATTCTGTCAAACTGACACGATTTGTTATTGTGCAGGAAGTTTGAGATGTATAACCTGTTCAAAGTACGCATTGTATTCGATTTGATTATTTTTTGAGTAAATTTTAATATTAGGATCAAATAAATATTTTAGTGGCAGCTCGATTTGTTTGTATTAACCTAGCTGAACGTCATCTCCATGAAAACAACATCAAGTTGACAAAAGTTATGTATTGCGTCGCCTAGTGAAGTTACTGTAGTATAATCGATTTTGTATAATCGAAATTATACAAGATAACTTAACGAAATCCAGCCTTCTGATTGGTTAAGAGCGATACGAAAAAAATAATGTCGAGAATATTGCTTAGATTTATACATTTGTTTCGTAGATTATTAAAAAGTCGTTGACGCAGTGTTACGGCTGCAACTGAAAAAAAATGATACTCTAGATCTAGAACATCTAATCTATATTATTTGACGATTATACCAATATTACGAAAATTAATAACTTAATCAGATTCGTGCGTTATATTATAACTAAGGGAATTGAACAGGGTCAAGCGCTTTTTCCAATCTTATTTAACACATAGGACATATAGTGAACACTGCGCAGTGTCTTAGACTAATGCAAGGAGGAGTAACCATAAGGGCCGCAAAAATATCAAATTTGAGGTTTTCCGACGATACCACCTTAGTCGCCAGCAGGAAGAGGAAATAAACACTTTACTGCGAAAGCTTCAAGCAACCAGCAGAGAATATGAGCTTACCATAAATTTAACAAAAAACAAAATTACGATAATAGACCGAGCAAACAATTACCGACCGTTCGTACAACATATCGTTCAATGTCATGTTGTAAACAACATAGTTTATTTAGGAGCATTAATTGATAACATCGGAAATTGTGAACTGGAAATTCGGCATTGAATACAACTTACAAGATCATCCATATCTTAACTTACTAAAAATGGCAACACAGAAGTACAACGAAGTCTACCAAGATCAAGTTGTTCTCTAGTATTTGATATATTTCTTTATGCCGCCGAGACTTGGACTTTAGCAATGACAGACAGAAATCGAAATGTGCGTTCGGAGAAGAATGTTGCGGATACCTTGGACGGCCCACCGTATCAATGAGCAGTATCGGTGAAATACGACCTGTAATAGTATATTACTTACAAAATCGGTAATTGCCTTAGAACAGGCCGAGAAAAAGTTAGAAAAATGACGCCCGAAGGGCCGAGGTTTGTATATTTTGAGGCTTCTTCCAGGAAGGCACTTAACGATCGAGACTCATATAACATTGTGCACTAAATAATTTTAAAAATAAAATTAAGTTAAGAGTAAAAATATCTTCACGTTTCTAATATACTAAATAAATTTTTACATAAAAAACGTTACCGGTGGTCGAATTCGAAGGACAGGCGGACCGCGTATGGAGTTCCAACGTTTTGTGAGATATTGCAATGGAACGGGCTATTTCTACCCGAGCTACGGAGCACCGACCCTTAAAATTCCTGCATTGCAGCTGTATCAAAAAACGCACTAATTTTTTGCCTTTTTTTATCGCCCATTTGTGGTAAGAATAAAGCCTGCGCTATGTACAAATTATTACTTGTATTTATTGCTAAGTTAAATCAAAAACTAACAACATTATATTATTTTAAGGTGCTCACCCTGTATATATTTGTTTGGAATGTTCTCGGTTTTATGCCAGGTAGATATATAATGTGTGTGCAAAATATTATCTTCCTCCGACAAATAGTGTTTGAGTTATACCGCCAACAGACAGACAGGCAGACTGACGGAATTGAGAAAACCTGTTTTTCGTCATCTAGGGACCCTGAAACGTGAAGATCTGAAGAAATCTCAAAACACGACAACGACCAGGGATTCTGGCCATTGTGCGGATGTATACTTGGTTCATTTTTTGAATTTTCTGTATTTAAGCCTCTTCTTGCGACGTATCGAGCAATTGTAGCATGCCAAACATAGAAACTACGAAAAAGCTTATGGGTGGACATCCCAATGGTATTTTGGAAAGCTCGGCTAGACCATTGACCTGAACTTCAGGTAATTTACGTGGACGGTCTGTTTTTGGCAGGTTTATACATGGAATACCCTCTTCGCATTCAGAAATTGTACGATATGTAGTACTTCTTGAAATATTTTGCTCGCGAAGAATATTTACTATATATCTCGTTTCGACAGCTGTCCAACCAGGTTGTAGACAGACTTTCGAATTTCTAGTTTATAAGCCATTTCTCAAATGACAAAAATGTGAAATGTTAAACAAATTGACAAAACCTCTACTAATATGTTTCTCTATAGTTGACGAGATGTATTAGCTTTACTATGTCACGGAGGGCAGTATTAGTTTTTTCCAAAACTTATGTAACAGGTGTTAATAAGGAAAATATAGGTGTCGCAATTTGAGTGTTCTTATTAGTAACATTACGACCTCTACAAATTTTGTCAAGTTGTGTCACAGTATTTCACGAATAACTCCTCTGAACTTCAGTTTCAGAGTCACCTTTGTAATGAAAGCAACCAGGTATATAATAATAAACAGTTTTACATACAACAGTCTCATTCATGCCGTGGTCGTTGTTGGTCTGACGGTTGACTATCATAATTTTAGTTTTATTTTATGTGTATAATAGTCCATAATCTTCTCTAACGGATCGAAGTTTTTCTAATACCAATTGACTCCAATGGCAACCCCTCCATTCCAAGTACAAGTAAATTTTAATAGTGTTACCCCTTTCCGTACTCTATATTGACGAGAGAATATGTTGCCAAGTTATTGGTATATCGTGTGAATAAGGTAAGACTATACATCGGCGACTTTATTTTAGCATTAATCAATTTACCCATGCTGGTAACAATTGTCGGTTTTGAAATTGCAATGAAATAATCCAGTTTCAATAAATTTCTACAGTCACTGTGTTGTTATTTTGTTTACAAACACCGTGGTAACATTAAATAAATGCCCTATGTCTAATTTTACATAATTCAGCCATGTACAGTCTTACATTATTCTTACTGTATAGTTCACTCAGATGATGGATTATTAGATGTTCAAGAACACCTATGCAGATAAGAATTACGCAAAATGTATTTCATATAGCATTCACTTCTTCAAGCTGCGATATAATTAACGTAGTTCTTTCATATTAACATCCCCACAACATGAATTTGAATTACATCATATAGTTTTCAATATCTATTTAGGGAAGGTTTCCTATTATGTTAACGACATATCGCTTTATACCTTTATAATATCTTTTTAGCGGGCCTTGACAATGATTTTGAAATGAATCGAAACATCTACACTAAATAGGGGTATAATTTTTTATAATTGGTAACAGTAATAACAGTGACACAATTCTGAAAGGTTACCAAAAATTCCATGACTGCCTTTTCGGAAAATATTTTTAAAAGTTGTGCCAAGATCTGCAAATGGTCCAGTTCATTTGTTGAGCAGTATGTATTCTTATGGTTTATTAATGTTGTGGATTGTTATATTTAAAATTAATTGAGTTTAATCATCTCATTGACTCTATCTCATATGGGTCGGGTCTCTACATTCTGTTCAAATATTATCTTGATTTGTAGAAATTATAGGAAATACATTTGTTATTAACTTAATTATTCTGGTATATTTTTTAATAAATTAATTATAAATACTTTGTATAATGCTGATTTAACCACTAGGATCGTTACAATACTGGATTTTATTTAACTAATGGGAAATCAATTCAAATATGGAGAATAAACTCATATTGCTCGACAAATATCATTGACTACGCAATTAAAGCGTTACCTAGGTGATTGCAGTAAGTAAATACACGTTACAAAGAAACACTTAGAGGACGCGTCTGCCGGAAGTGCACGACAACCCGACGCCACTAAATTTAATTTTTAGGATGAACTTTCCTCACCTTTCTGTTGCTTTTTTAATGGAAACTAGGGCTTAACTCGGGTTTCTAGCAAGTTCCACGATGTCTAGGTCCCTCTTTCTCTGTTGGCTTGCCAATACAACCCGCTGAAAGCCCTGCAGAACGATTCATATAGCTCAACCGCTGCGAAAAACACCTGCACTTCAGCTTCATACCTAGGGCTCCAATTGCTTCCCACCAACGTCGCTTGCCTACCTCTAGCTCACAGGGGCTCTAATTACACTACTCCAAGCTCGTACAAAATCTCGGAAAAACCACCCAACACTCGATGCACAAATCAAACACATTTTTAAACTTCTGCAGAGGTGCTACGAATTAATGCATACTACTACAGCTCAACCAAGCGATATAGAATTAATTTTCCAACACACTGAATTGGGAAAAGGGTATTTATTCACGTATTAATAATAATTTATTGGAGAAGCTAAAATTAACACCACTGCACAGCTTAGCTTCCTTTCCCCAATTTTTCGTCTTCGATCTTACATTGTTTTACATTTTCCAAGCCTACTCTGATTATTTATTATTCAAATCAAAGCTAACACTATTTTTAATACCGTTTTACAAATTATTATCAAGGTCAATGCTATTTTATACAATTTTGCAAAACATTTTATAATATGCTTAAAATATTACTAATTGCTGTTGTAATCATAAAGGCTTCAAATGTGTTCATAGCAATATTTTGATTAACAATAAATTAAACATAATCGTAAACAATATTTCTTGTTAATTACACTATTTTGGTCATTATTTAAAATTTACTCAAATTACCCTCTCTATTAAGATTATCACTTGATTACAATCTCTGGCAATTATTTTATAACTTGGTCATCTAAATTTTTGAATTAAATATACGTATTCTCATAATAGATGATATCTGAACTATGTTTGCTTTACGATGTTAGATTATAAGTAGTCACACTTTTTATTATTACAATTAATACTAGACATAGGAGCAACTAACTGTAAAATCGTATTTAATGGTTTTTGCTACCTTTTTGGTAGTTAAGAAATAAATGTTAATTGTTAAGAGGGTTTTGATAGCTTAAGGGGTTCTCTAGCACCCTAAAGCCAGCGCCTATGTTTCTTCCTGTACAATTCGAGCACTTAATTAAGTTTAGCGTTCGTAATCTGTGACCATAAATTTACTACTCATAAACGCCGATCAAACTGCAACACGCGTCAAACTAATTTGGTTCTAATCTCTGGCGCTGGATTTAACTCTTGAAAACTCTAAATCCAATAAACTGCTAGTCCCGATCGCATCTTCGAGAAATAAATTGCGGAATCAGGTTAAATCGCGCATTTCTAGGTTTGAGGTGATCTAACTTCTGCATTTTCTTGCTTTTACAACGTGATAGTCGGAAGTTAACGATTTGCTGCTGCCGACTTTTATTTCTGCCGTAGCACAAGAATTACGGCGATAGTAAAAAAGTTTTAATGGTTATATAGCTCGGTTAAATCGCCGACGGCGTTGCTGAATCCTGAAAGAAAAAGTAAATTCATTACTGCTAACAAATTAGGTTTGACACTGAATTTTTTCATCAGTTTTTCATGTAGTACTACGTGCTGATGCTCTGTCGTGCTGAAGAGAAACTGGAAAGTGGTAAATGTTTCCTATCTGATCAGAAAACACGAATCCGAGCAAGATAAAAATGTTACGTGTTAGTGTGTATGTCGGTCACACTTTTCTCAAGTGTTTTTCTATAAATAATTTTAGGATAGCCTTCGCATAGAAAAATATATGAAATTAAAAACATAATTTAAATCGATTACTTAATATTAATCACCTAATTCGCAAAGTAAAGTTCGTTATGATTTTACTTAAGCATTTCAAAATGTAAAATATATTTCTTTCTTATTAGCTGTGTAACACTCTCTATAGTTATGGCAAACAAGGAGGCTTCTAAATCGTTTAATACATAGAACTCAGAGCTGTGCGGTACTCGAGTCTAAGTACTCAGTCCACGAGTAGTTTTTTTAAAATGTACTCGGACTTGTATTTGACGCATTTACGTGTACTTGAGAACATATCCCTGTACTTGAATACATTTTCGGGTAGTCGAGTACGTATCTGTGCACTTGAATACATTTTCTGTACTCGAATACAGGTACCTAAATTAATGACATGTTCTTAATTACTAGACCTTAGGTAGTAAAAGCATCATTAACGAAGTTCTGCGCCGTATTCAGATCACCTCGGCCACTTAGCATGTACGTTTATAAAAAGTATAGCATTGACAGGAATAGATTAAATTACTTTTATTTTTTATTTTGTTTTCTAACGTACAGTTTTCGATATACATTTTATTTACGCTTGCTATCATTGGCCGCAGTAGAACGATTATTTTCATCCGCGACACTGGTAAACAGATCACTTTTGTCATGTCTTGACAGATGGCAATTTTGAAAAACTTGTTATTTTAAAAGCCAATAAAATAAGACTTTAAAATATTTTGTGGTATGTTTTTACCATTATTTCGCCATTGCATTCTTCTGTACTCGGTACTCTGTACTTGTATAGGTATTCGAATACTTTCACTGAGTACTTGTACTCGATATTCAATTACATTATAAGTAAAGTATTTGTACTCGGTACTCGAGTACTTTTTGTCTGTACTCTAACTATATCCTCTACAGGTATTTACAATAGTGAAGAGTGATTAACTTAGTGCTTAAATACATCTCTTGTACAATACGCTGAATAAAACTAATAAAGCATAAAATATATGATTAATTTGTTAAGTAAGTGGTTTATATACTCGAGATACATAAAAATTAACTTTCAGTTTTCCGAAATTTTAGTTCGCTTTTTAATCGGAAAAGCTATTTTTTCTATGAGATTGGTGAACATAATATTAAATATGGCGAAAGTGTAAGAGTGATTTTCCCAAAAATTATAAATTTTAATATCCTACAATGTTTTAGAATTTCATATTCTCAAATTCGTCAAAAAATATAAACATAATAAACAACAATCGAAGACGCTAAATTGTGATCAATAACCAACTAAAGCACTTTTGTGTTTGTCTATTTTTTTAAATTTAAGTGCCGTCGAAGTACTTTACTTTGTAGGTGCTGTATATTAAGAATGAGTAAAACTGGGCAAAAAATTATCTTAAATTCATCCTGTATTGAAAGAACAGTATATAAAATAATCGGTTTTGGTCATTAACATTTTTTTTAAATAGTTTCCCGGTTGGACTCTACGTTTATATAAATCTCACTGTCGATGGATGACTTTTCGCCACTCACTTTTTACCATTTTTTGTATCATATAAGTTTTTCGATTTGGTATTCTGTTTTACTTGTAATAGGAACATCAATCAATCTGGTTAATCTGATTATATACGTATATATCCGTTAGTCGACGATTATAACGAAGATTATGTGTTGAAAACGACCCATAATATTATCAATTCTTATATTAATGCGTTGCTTTTGAGATTACCTTGCGACGACCGTATCCGCAAGGTGTAATTTGTAGTTTGGCTAGAGCGTTGGTTGATGCTTTTCAATAAAGGCCTTTATTACTTCGCTTGATCGCTACCGTGCGCGCTCATTCATGCCTGAGCTTTTTGCTCATGTGGCCCCGTGTACTATTTTTGCATAGAATTTATTACATTAACTAACATGTCAATAATTTATTTATGCCTTTTGACGTTATTAATGTCTCTCTGTGCTTTATTGCCGTTGTTAAAAATAAGCGTATTGTTGATATTTGAAATTAGCTGATGGTGTTCCTTTTTTTCATGTTTGTTATCTCCTTATAGCCTGTCTTTCGTCCCAACGCATTTACTCCGTGTGGTGGGGCTGAACGAATTATTCAAGGTGACATCCTTATCTGTCCGATTATTATTCTTGACAACTAGGTGATGAACGGATGGTCTAGCTCAACTCTCAAGTGGCCGAACTGGGTTCGATTCCCAGTGACTACACAGGCATTTTAAAAATCGTACTCTTCCCGGTTCCCACGTTAATGCCTGCAGTGGTCGTTAATCCCTAACAAGGGAACTCATCCTCACTTTCGACCCGGCTTACAAGCAAAGAGGGCTCGTAGAACCACAACCTCGTGTATTTAAAGAGGCCACTAAGAAGACAATTATGTGAATCTATTACGCACTCTCCATGCCCATGACCCCTCTCCGGCATTCCGTTCATAATGGTTTTTTAAAATACTAAAAGTTACGACGTGGCCATTTTCCATAATATTGCATTTTGTCTGATGTTTGTGTATTAAATGCACTAATACAAGTGTAACATACGAAAATACAGCTTTCTTTGATTTTTATAGTATTACAATGCATGTGCTTTGATTTGTTATATCTTTTCCTTATCAAATGACTTTTCTACTTGCTATCAGTAAAACTGAAACTGACTCTCAATAAATAACGTCTAATTGTGCAGAAGGAAAACTCAAGGAGTCTCTATCTTCCCGAACGTTTTAGCGAGTTCGAATCCCACCTGCTACAGGGTTGTTTATTTTTGCAAACTGATGTAATGTGCATTACTGAGTGTTGACTGTTTCAGTATTATTAGCAACATTAAGATAATTTACCTATGATGTGTTTTTCGGACTTTTTCCAATGTCTAGGGTGTAAATCACATAACGTTTCAGGAGTCTTGATCAAAACTTCCGAAACGTTGTGTGATTTACACCCTAGACAGTGGAAAAAGTCGAAAAACATATCATAATAGACCACTGCCAAAAAATGACATTCAGAGAATAAATTTACCTGTCTTCCGTGCAATCCTCTTTAAAAGTTTTTTTTTATTGGTTTGAGTGAAATTACTATTATTAGTTATAGTTTTTGGAAATGTTAACAATTAGTAAAATATATTGTTAATGCATGAAATATTTAATACTCGCAATACCATCATATCGAACGCGAAAGGAAAGCGTGAAGGGGTGGCGATTCTTTTTTCGCGTTTTTCATTTGTTTCGTTTCTCGTCTTATATAGCGCAAATGTAGTTATTATATAACTTGTAGAGCTTGAAAATACAAGCAATTATAAACTGAAAGGCGACTAAAATTACAACTTGTAGAGCGAACCAAAGTCGTCAAGTCAGCGCGTAATTATTATTTCAGGTCTCGTACAATTACATAAATGACATAATTAACTTCATTAGATTATTAGAATCATTATATTTCATAGAAAATATTTATGAAGAACTTGAAGTTCAACTTTGCTGGGCCGCCCAACATCCCAAAAATGGATTTTTAAATTTCGGTTGACTTTCAAGCAACTGCCTTTTTTGTACATAGTGACTGGACTACAAAACTACTGCGGAACTGAGGGTGGTAATTACTATTTAACACACAATTTTAAATCCTGTCTAGGAGTTCATGCTATATTTAGTATTTTCCCCTGCTTAATAGATTAAATTGCAGGTATTTTCAATCTCTACAAGTTATAATAACTAATGTTTCGCTAAATTGGACGACAAACAAAATACAAGCGAAGAAACGCAAAAAAAAATCTCGATCCCTTCACGCTTTGCTTTCGCCTTCGATATCTCGATTAATATCGCTCGTACGTGGATAATAATTGAATATAAATTGTAGAGCACAAAAAATCTAAAAAAACGGTATGTATTATTTTCATGTAACATTAACGGGAACCGAGTTATCGCCAAAAATCAAACGTACCTTTTTTAAGATGGCGGAAATAGCACATAAGAAATCTTGATCGACAACTTGAAGTTAAGCTTTCCTGGACCCCCCCCCCCAACACCCCAAAAAAGGAATTTCAAATTTCGGTTCACTTTCAAGCAAGAATGACAGTGACTATTAATTGTCGGGATTGTCGAGAAAAACTAAAGCTGCAAATATAGGCATTAGAAAACCAATAGTTAATCAACGTTTATGAATTTAAAAAAATGTGTAACCCTTCCGAGAAAATTGTTCTTTGATAAATTCTAGGTGATTGTTCTCAACATTTTATACAAGGTGTCCATAATAGAGCCTAAAGCACCAGGTGCTATTCCTATCTCAAATTATCTTCTTTCAAGATAAATCTATGGTTTACTATTTTTAAACTATAATACCAATAAATGATATACATAATCACGTCGAAATCAATAGGATTATTTAAAATATTAAGTTGTAATTTTTATATTTAAACTTAAGTGTCTACCATTTCATGCTATCTACCCATATCAAATTAAAGCTGCTTAACCTACAACATAAATATTAACTTAATGCTTGTCCTTCAATTGTTTCGAAGTTATTACACATATTTTTCTATTGAAATGTTATATTGTTCAATATGTCAAATATAAGCAATCGGGGTTACCTTAAGAGAGTTTTGGTGTACGGCTTTCATATGTGTGGCAGCCTTAGTTTGTATTTACAAATTAAAAAAAAATACGCACGCCTCAAATTGATGCTTTTCCTTAAAACTTGTTTGGCAAAATTTTGTCATAATCATTTGTTTAATAGATCCCAAAGTATTGAGAATGGTCATTTAAAATCGCATTAGGGATATTAAAGGTAAATTAATTGCCTCCACAATTCGTTTTAAAGAGAAAGTGCACGATAAAGAAGACTCAACCTATATAGGATTACTTGCATTGGAACCTAAGAATTCCGCTTCTCTGAGAACCGCACGATTTTATCTTCCTGCTCGCACGTATATGGGAAGAAATATTTACAATAGGCGAATTACGTATATAAAATTCAGCTCCTAAGCAGGTTATGTATCGAGGTCGCGGACTTATCTTTTATGTAGAAAGATTTCGGAATATTGAGCCAAGCCACTAAAATGTGTAAATTCGGAAACAATACTGGATTTTTATGGAAATAGCGGAGCCGAACCGCTGAAACTTTCTTACGGCTGCATCGAAAGTGCAAATTCGGTTTAGTGAGCCGCTGAGCAGCGGATATAGTAAAAACGCTGAAAGTATGTCGTAAACGTAAGTGAAAAAGTATCAAAGTGTGTTAGACGGTACTGGGGCTTTAATTTTAAAATTTAAATGTTTCGCTATGTGAATATTCAGACGCCTATCTACGCAGCTTGCAAAAATTAAAATTCCATATGCAAACTTTTGCTAATTTTAGAAAATTATAATTTTGCTGTCGACAGCCTGGGTCAAAGGTAATCTTACTCAAGGCATATATTATTGCTCATATATGGCTGTAATTAACAGTAGGTTTTCCCAAAAGTGAAGAGCTTTCAGCTTGATTAACACATTTTAAAAAATGCATTTCCCTTCTAACTAATTTACTCAGCCAATACCATTTTAAATAATTATGAGATGCGGTTTCACCTCTTATAAAATAAACATTTCAGCTAGGATACCCTGGCTTTTAAAGAGGTTAAATAAATAATGAGGTCAATTTCGTGAATCACTGATGGCAATCGATAGAAGCTTTTATCTGAGAGGAAATCTGTCTGGAAATCAGATTATATTGTTCTGGATCTGATTAGCATATTTGATTTTAAAAGTGATCCAAAACGTCCTTTAAATTATCTCATTCAGGATTATCTACTAGTAACTGACATACAGCCGCATTAAAAGTATCTACTACATTGTTACATTATTGAAAACCCTGAACGCAAAATTAACCAACGATGCTCAATTTAGCTGACACTCCACAGCACTTGTCCGATAACTCTTCAATAACATTGTTAGAGGTTGTGGAATGCGGAAAATACAACTGCCAATTTGAGCTCACTATATATCAAACCATTGTCAGTTAGAGCTATCTCAATTTTATTCCAATTTGCAACGATTGATCTAGTTAATTGGCAGAAATAAACGAGTACTTAGTTTCGCATTTCATTTGTGACGCTGATAATAGAATTTTCTGCGTTAAACAGCTTCTTGGTGACTAGTCACTAGCAGAAAACGACGCATTTTCATACATCGGTAGGTACCAAAAAAACAATGCATTGATTATGCCGATGCTATTGATTATTAGTTTATTAACTGTATGTGCCTCCTGTACTAAAATATATTTTTAGGTTCAGTTTTACTAATAAGACAGTGCAAATGTGGTGATTTTCATAATATTCGCAATTTTAAACTCATTTTAGCTGGTACGTACAAATATTCTTTCGGACTATTCTGGCCTGCTTAATCTAATTAATCATGAACTGTATGTACTGTAATTTTAATTGCCAGTGTGTATTGAAAGACATTTTGCATAGCCGCGTTTATCTACCAAATTCATTTTTTTGTAAATTATTATCTTTCAATAATAAAATGTTTAGAAATTGTATTTCGTTAAGTTCCGGCAAGCTGTAGTACAGAGCGATCAAAAATAAAATTGATCGCGGAGCCCACTGTGCATTTGAACTACAATTAGCTGTATTATTAGTTCGTGGTTTTAACACAGTCTATTAAGCTACACATATATCAAAAAATATGTAATTTCAAAGCAAATTTATACATTAAAGTGATAGGTAACATTAAAATAACAATGGAATAAGATAAACAAGATCTTGAAAATGAATTTTAAACTTCAAAAAATTTGACAGCAAAAAGCATGCTACAGATTAGGCAAGTTTTAGTGTTTTAAATGGCTTCTACGATCAAGTCCATTTTTTATCTCCCTATATATAGGTAACTTAGACACCAACTACTTTTAATTTAGAAGTGTAAAATATAGTTTGTAAATATACTACTAAAGCTATTGGCGTAATTTGGCAAAAAAACAACGAACTATTTTCCATTTTCTCTTCTACTTTATTAGATCTACTTCCGTTAATCCCGTTAGCTGCTAGATAAATCAAAAATACATCAATTATAAAGCTCACAATAATGCAGGATATTTATGCAAAACCGAATAAAAAAAATAATTCTGAGAGAAAAGCTCTTATATCTTTTTTTTTAATCGGCAGTGAAGAACGTCGAAATCGTCACTAAAATACAAGAAATCGACAGTGAAGTATTCCATTGTTTTGCGACTTTTTGTAGGCGGCGGGGCGATAGTTAAACGTCAACCGACGTCAACATAACCTATAAAAGTTGGTTAAAATATTGTTATTTCGCGATTTCTCGTTTTAAAAAAACATAATGTACTCCTCGGCACTGCAGTTTCTTTTTATCCCTAATGTGGTTCCACATTCGTGATAAAAAGCTAAACTTCAGTGCCTTGGTATACATACTACTATTTTATTAATTTTGTAACGGTTAAGTACATTTTGATGCAGATCTAAAACACATCATTTATATTTCACTGTATGCCAACTTATTTGTCACTGAAGGTTCAGTATGTACTGTGGTAAACAGAAAAAAGAGGACAGTGTTTTCTTTCCAGTGTAAACTGGCCCTCGACAAGCCCACAAATTAACCGCCATTTCTGTCTCAATTGTTAATATATATTTCATCGTACCGAGAATCCACAGGCCGATAGACACAAATAGCACTGCTATGTGTGGATTGATTTTTTGACTTGTCCTATTTTTTTCTGTTCACCACTGTACATAATATAAATTGAAAAATTATTCTACAAATGTCGAAATCGATTATTAATTTTTCTAAAAATGCATTGGTAGCTTTTGTAAGTGTAGAGTTTTCACTAAGAGAGATAGTATCACATTATATTAGCTTTCGTCCAATCGCCAAATTACTGCGACTTGGAGAAAAACAACAGATTTCTAAGAATATTTATGTCAAAGAAATGATACCGCAGAAAAAGTTGACTGTAGAAAAACGGTAACAAAAATTATGGCAAATCTGAACTGGTGTACTTCAATGTATGTATAATATTTTTGAAAGTGCATCAAATCGAAAAAACCCTTGACAAAATAATAACACATTTAATATTTTACCGGAAACTACTAAGAAGCATCATTTGATTATACGTTATAGCTTGCCCGCCTGAGAAAAAATCTTGCAATTTAAATTATAAAATTTGACGTAAATTATTAGAATTAGTAACGACAAATACTTTTTTCTTCTTTCATATAAAATAGTCTGTGCCTAAGAATAATTGTAAGCATACAAGGTGGTCCATGTAATTCGGTTCCAAATGAACAACCCAACAGTACACGTACATGGATAACGTGGTTGTGTATTACACATATCCTATCCTGATCCACTACAATTTTTTACTTCCTTTTACAATAAAGGAAGTATTGGATTCACCCCAAAAATTCGAAATTGAGTTTTCAACAGATCTTCACGTTTTAGACTCCCCTGAACCCAAAAAACATATTTTTTTCATTGGCCTGTCTGTGTGTGTATCTGTCTGTGAACAGAATATCTCAAAAACGAAAAGAGGCATGGCGTTGAAACTTCATATATAAGTTTTGTGTACTATCTAGATGCGACAGCCAGCTTTTGAAAAAAATCGCATAACCGGAAGTAGGTTTTTCAGTTTTTTTCAATTTTTTTCAAAAACGGCTCTAACGATTTTTTTAAAACTTCCCATTTTTATTAAATTTTTAATGTGTATTGATGTGAGGTAGGTGATTTTCCAGTTGAATACTTCTAAAATGGGTTTCTTTTGTTTTTTTTTTCTATTTTTTTATTAACTCCTATTTTAAATAAATCACCCTGATATTATTACATTTTTGAATTCAGCTTAAAATTATAGAGAAAATTTGTCTCTTTACCTAACGCTCTATTTTGTACCGTTTTTGTAGAATTTGTAATTTTTTAAAAATTTTGACAAATGCTTAAAAATTTAAAATGAAATTTTTGGCTAATTATAAGATCACTGTAAAAGGAAGTTGTGTGCGTGTATCACACCAGATTTTTATAAATACTACGCAGCAACACAGCACGTTAGAAGTGAAGGTGTACCTTGGGTTGCCTATTTTGGATATAAAGGGTCCAGCAATTGAATTGAATTATTTTTGATAGCTTGCTATGGAAACATTTACTGATGTGACGTTTGTCAAATAGTAGTTTGTATACCAATGCACTGAAGTTTTGCTTTTTATCACGAATGTGGATTTAGTTGCCTAGGGGATAAAATAGTAATTATGCAATGAGGGAGAGAAATTGCACTGAAGCAAAATAGCATTCTCTCCGAGTTGCATATACAATTTTTTTCACGTTGCAGAAAGATTTAAAACGAAAAACCCATTTATTGACATTTTAGTTACAATTACTTTAAAATTAGTAGCCTATGGTAAATTTTAAAGTTGGTGGCACTGTAAGTCATTATGACAAGAGCTCACAATTATGTCAAATTTGAGGTTAGCAGGTTAGGTTTTGCATCAATTTGTCAAAACTGACGCAAAACCTAACCCGATAACCTCGAATTTGAGATCATTGTTGTGTCAGTCATAATGAAAACTCTCTAGGGAAATTTTTGTCTTATTTTGTCTCTAGGGAGTAAGTGTTTTACTTCTGTCACAATTTTGATGCTATAGAAACAGACTTCTACTCCCGGCCGTGGAAAAAAGGAACTTCAGTGCCGAGGGGACACTATGTTTTATTTGAAATCGAGAAATCGAGAAATGACAACATTTTAACTAACATGTGCAGGTTATGTTAACGTCGGTTGACGTTTATCTGTCACGATTTCAAATAATAGTAGTCTGTATACCAAGGCACTGAAGTTTAACTAATAAACCACATGAGGAATAAAAAGGAACTTCACTGCCGAGGAGTACCTACATCATGTTTTATTTGAAATCGAGAAATCGTGAAATTATAATATTTTAACCAATATTTGCCGATTTCAAATAAAAACTATTTATCCGCAGACATCATAAAAGTGACAACTTGTGTGTCTTTATTGATAAGGTAAAAGTGTCACTTTATTGGATTGAGCAGATAAAATAGCAACTTTTCGGTCCTTTATGTGCCTAATCACATAAAATACAAAACTCAAACATTTCAGCGAAATGTTTACATCGTAACCACGGAAAAATTGTATTAGGTGTAAGATTATTTTATTCATTTACTTGCTAATAATTAGTGTTACTCTTTATCAATTTTTAATTTATCTGAATACGTTTGCTGATAAAATAGTATATGTTATTCGGAGTAAAAGTGACTTTATGTGGCTTAGCTGAATTATTTGCCTCACTAACGTTCGTCTAAATAAACTTCAGCTTCGCCACATAAAGTATCACTTTTACTCCTAATAACATAATCTACTATTATTCGTACATTGATACTACCAGGTGACCATAAATGGTTGTGATTTTTTTTCTTAGGATGGCACTGTTTATGTTGATGGCACTGTAAATCTATGTCAAATTCGAGGTTACCAGGTTAAGTTTTGCGTCAGTTTTGACACAAACTGCCGCAAAACCTTACCTGCTAACCTCGATTTTGTATTATGGAAATTATACAAGATAGCCTAACTAAATCCAGCCTTCTGATTGGTTGAGATCGCTACGAAAAAAAATCACTTGAATACCTTCCAGGAAGATATATTAGCTGATATTTTTTGATCGGCCAAGAAACGTCTAATTGTGGATTTTCATTGGTCGCCTTTTGACAGATGACAGGTGAATTGAATAGTCAAGAATATCAATCATAACATAGTACTCAGCCGGGCTCCATAGCTCAGTGGTTAAGCTTTCTGACTAGTGAGCTAAGGGTCGAGAGTTCGATCCCCGATCCCGGGTGAAAACCTCTACAGAATACCATCAAGTGATGTAAAGCCATGGGTCCCATGTTACTACGATGTGTAGCATGTAAAAGATCCCTTCCTAGGGTTGGAACTACTGAGTCTCGGCAAAATTCTAAGTAGGACTAAGGTACCTCTGCATGTCTAGACCTTGTCCACCGGGTTGGCAAAAAGGGCCTATAAGAGCCTACTTGCTTGACATTAGCCTCCCCACAAATAATACTAATACTAATCATATCCGTTAACTATCAGCTATTTGACAACTCAAACAAGGTATCAGTGAAAAGGAAAACCATCTGTTGTATTCTATTTTTTCAGCAGCATTTAAGTAATAACTGAAAAAACAGGTATCCTAATAATCCATTAACCTCTTTTTAGGATGTACTAGTTACATCAATTTTTTACTAGGAATCAGAACAAATACATTCACATCGAATAGTATGTATACATCTTCGTTTGGTTCTTTGAACTCCAGGCTCTGTGAAACATTATGGCATTTTCATTGTATGCCGTGTTTGATTCGCCAAAAACCATGGAGTATTACATGGGCTACTAAAAGTTGTAGATTGAAGTGTAGGATTACACTAATCGTTGAATTGCTAGCATATACCCACAGTTCACAGTAGTCGACCAAAGTAGCATAGAAAATGAGCTTGTATAGTAACACCAGTGGACAGTATTTTTCTTGATCATTAAGATCTTGACACGCGTCATTTTGAATGGTATCATAGACAGTGATGCACCACCTCCTTCCGCTTTTCCTTATTGAGAAGCTGGAATCGAGTATATCTCTTATTACGTCTTCCCCCGTCTGGTTGGGGGAAACATCCACGTCGTTCCCATCAGGCTTGAATATGTTGGCAAAAAAATTTGAGAGTACACTACCCTTGACTATTACTTGTTGTTAACATTTAGAGACTATGACTCTAGGGTTGCCAAAGACGGGTTGAGAAATTCTGTAAAGGTCCTAATAGTTGCTGGGGTTTGAACCCAGAGGTATTTGATTATATCGGATTATAGTCCATTGAGCCACCTCCACTGCTTGACAATTGCTTTAGGGTTTAATATCGTACAACTGTATAAGAGACGGTTTAAATGCGTCTCAAACAAATCGATGCTCCTGGGGAGAGTTTTTTCAATCACCCATGATATCGAAAAGATCACAAATTAAAGCAGTTTTTTTTGTGTATGTAATTTTTTTGAATATTTTTTTCTTTCAATATTTCCGCTAGTTACGTCGTTGCAATAGGTGAAAATTGTATTCTTCGCTTGATTTCATGCGTGCAATCCCCTGGGACTCTAAAGTAGGTATACGAAATATCTCACTACCTGGTATTGTGCAATAATCGGAACATTTATCCGGCTGACATCCCTATAAACAATCATACTTTTTGTTTTTTCGTAATTAACAATAATACCATATTGCCAATTTGTTGGATTTGCCGGATTCCTTCGTCACGCGCAGCCATAGGTAAATCTGAAATCAAGGATCTTCTAACCAAACCTTTACACCACCGTGCCAATTATCGCATGTTCGTTATATACAGTATAGCTCAGAATGCTTCAAACTATTTTAGTCAAATTTTGAATATTTTTTAAATGAAGAGGGGTTCATGTGAAGCCTCATTTGAAAGGTTTCCTCGTGTATAATATGCCTCTTCTTCTTTCTCAATCCGGATTAATTCAATCCTGTACATTTGCCTCCTCACAAACTTTCCATGTGTGTCTGTCTGAGTAGATCTAATTCAATTTCGATGTCAGCGACGCATATTCTTTGAGGTCGAGACTTCTCTTCGTTTGTCGACGTCTCCACTTTACTCTAAATGCCCATGTGTCTCTTAATCTTTGCAGTTTGATTTTCTTTTTCAAACGTATTGGTATGTCTTAGATAAACGTATTCTTTGACGAATTATATTTGATGATTTTGTAAGGAAATACCTTCTTGATTTTTACTCATACGTTTATTCTTGTAGTTCATATTTAGAGGCGCCGTCTTTGAGTTGTTTTAGATCGCTACTAACAAGGACAACATCAGCGGCAATCCGAAGATGATTTTGGTAGTTTCCAGCGATGTTTCTTCCGGTTCTAGGTAAATTGTTCGAATGCAATTGCTAGAAAACGAATTGCTCGAAATCAGTTGCTCGAAAGTCAAATGTGACTTTGCTCGAATTGCAAGTTTCTCGAACAGCAATTTCTCGATTATCTGTTGCTCGAAAAAATAAAGTTGTGAAATAGCCTTAACTCGAATCAGTTAATATCAAATATTAAAAAAACACAAATTACAAATTATAACCTTGATTAATAAAAAATAGGTATAGGTATGTGATTAAGTTAAAAATTATAAAAACCAAATATTATATGTTTTTAATATGATATGTTATGTACTATTTCACGGACATAATCATAAATATTTCTGTCATGTCGATAATTATTCACTAATCTTAAAAGTCTCTGTGCACTATCACGATATATTCTTCGACTTATGGTGTGTTGTTGACCGCTGATATATTGTTCTATCCGTAATTCGTTCAAACTCTGCTCCCTCTTTAATGCCGAAATAAATTTCTAGATGTTAAGACCACATAAATTCGAGCAAAACATTTTCGAGAAATTGCGGTTCGAGGAACTTGTATTTCGAGAAAAGTTACATTCGAGCAATTTGCTTTTCGAGCAATTGATTTCGAGCAATCTTCCAAAAATTTCCCGATTTAGCTATTTCAACACGTTCTCTAAGTTAAGGTAAAATGTCTGAGTGATATAAAATCCCGTTCACGTGCTCCCCTCTTCAATTTTATTTTTCATGTTTTCAAGTCATCGTCCACATTAACATGAATTGTAGAGTTATCATATAATTATATGTTTAATAATTATAGTACCTAGAGTCAATTTTTGCGTTGTTCAGAGCTGTTAGAAAGAGCCACGTTTCTATCGTGTCAAAAGCTTTATGATAGTCTACGAATGCTACGTTATATAGGATAGTACGTCTATAAACTATCCGGAAAAAGTAATATTGTTTAGCTTTTAAAAAACATAGTTTTATTAAAGTACCTCTCTTTTGTTTTATCCATAACCTACTATCCTGACAATACGCACACAGCATTTTCTAAAAGAGAGTTTCATGACAATGCTTAAAACTATAAAATTCCGTATACTTTCTAGACGTAGTATAGGTAGTGGTCTATCGGACTATAACCTTTTCGGAACCCGGCTTTCTCATTCGGTTGGTATGAGCACAGCTTCTGTGTTAATCTATTTATTATTATCCTAAAAAATAATGTATAGTAGAAGAAAAATGCAGAGGCGATTCTGTTGTTTTAGAAGGGAGATATCACAGACATGGAAAATTACCGCTCCATCAGCATGCTCTCTCACCTTTACATAATTGAGTAGAATACGACCTATAATTTCAGAAAAGTTTGGCCACTCTTAAGAAAATTTACCCCCGTTTTAGAATTCTTGATCTTCAATACTAAATCAGGCGTCATTTTGTTAAAGATCTTCGACATTTTCCAAATTATAAGTACGTGTCGTACTCAATGAGATTTTTCAAATGAGGTACCACGTGGTCTCCATTTCCATTTAAAATAATATACAGTACAGAGTCGAACGACTCTTTTGAATCTTTGATTGACCTCAATTAGTTTAAAAACATTGGCGTAATTTATTAGTATAAAATTTCACTAAAATATTTTGAAGCATTCAAACGTCAGAGGGGGGCAGACTTTAGTCCTAACTGTTTGTTAAATAAGATAGGGGACAAAACATACAAACGCTTTTTACAACCTATATGCATTTGAAAGGTGTTTTTCGATTTTTATTTTGATAGGGCTGTCTTCATATAGGGCTTTTGACGATCACAAAATGTTTCGGAACACCCAATTCTAATAAACCTATTCGAAGTATATTCCATTTCACGTTGTTGGAAGCGTTTCTATAATCGAAAAAAAAAACAAATAAGTTCGGACATAGTATTCTCTAGCCTTTTCTATAATTTTCCTTCAATTGACAATTTCTTCCCGTGGTAATATATAATGTTCAAAATGAGCCTATATTATATACAGTATATACAGTAAATATCTGGTCTTGGACAAGAGCTCTGCCAATAAAAAGGAACTATGCGTTGAAAATCAAAAGTTTGAGCAAGTGAATGAATTTATATACCTTAGATCACAAATAAACACTACTAACGAGCTGGATGATGAAATGAAAGGACGAATCCAATCAGGGAATAAAGCATACTACGGATGCAAAAATCTACTGCACTCCAAACTACTGAACCACGCCACAAAACTTAAAATCTATAGAACCTTAATTCGCACAGTAGCTACGTACAGTTGTGAGTCATGGACCCTTACAGTGAAGCAGCAAAATTGGTTGATATGCTTTGAACGACGGATATTAAGAAGAATATTCGGGGGATATCTGAAGGGAGTGGTTATCGCAGAAGAACTAACGCAGAATTAGAAACGCTAATGAAAAACGAAAATATAGTGCGGTATTGCAAGGCGCAGAGACTCAGATGGTTCGGGCATGTGATGCGTATGCCGAAATGCAGAGTGCCGCGAGTGATGCTTGACTGGGACCCTGGATATGGTAAGTAGAACAGGGACAGAAATCCCCCACCACTTTTAATTGATTCGCGGATTCGCGGTTTAATTCGCGGTTTTCGCGGTTTGATTCGCGGATTGACCCAATTAATTTCGCGGTTTGATCTAATTAATTTCGCGGTTTGATCTAATTAATTTCGCGGTTTGATCTAATTAATTTCGCGGTTTGATCTAATTAATTTTCACATGTGCTACTGATTAAATTACGCATTAGCTTCCGATTAAGTTACGCGGCGGCCATCTTGGATTTCTGGCGGGAATATTTGAAATTTGAATTTTTACCGATTTTTTCTAAGTTTAATTTTTTGAATTTGAATTTCCCGGGGGTGTCGGCCATCTTGGTGCGCGCGCACTTCTCACGGCGGTTGTTTTTAAATTTGAATTTTTGCGGAAATATTTGAAATTCAAACTGATAGAGCCATCTCGCTCTTTGAAGCTGCTGTCTCTCTCTTGCATTCACTCGTGGAAATATTTAAATTTAAAAAATCTATTTGCGGCGGGCCCAAGTGGGAATCGAACCCGAGTTTTCTGACCATAAGCCTAAGGACCCTACCGCTACGCTATCGAGGCGACTTGGAAATATAGGAATTGAACAAGACGTCATTTCGCAGCTGTGCCGTCACACCGTTCGATTTGAAACAAACTATTTTTCAAAAATTTATATTATGAGAATGGGGAATGTTTAACATATTGTGTTTACAGGCAGATGCAATTTTTAAAAAAATTATATATGCAACAGCTTTGCTACTAATAATAATTTTATAATTTGCAATATAATCGTTGTCCCAAGTTTCTGGTTAATTTCCATTCGCGCAGTGGTTAATTTCCATTCGACCGCTCATAATTTGAAAAGCTATATGAAATAATGACTTTATTTTATAATTAAAACAGCGAAATCCGCTAATAAATCAGCGAACTTATTTTATATAGCGAAATCACTGCATTACTTTATTCAAAACGCATTATAATATTACGCAATAGCTTCTGGTTAAATTACGCGATTTTTTTCTAAGTTCCCTTTTAAAACAGGTCGAGACTGGTCGCTCTTTGTTCAACCTTGGTAACGTATTTGCTTTGTCCGTCGGAGGCTGCACTGTAAAACACAGGTACCGACATGCTCCGGCTCGAGAGTGGGGTGACTCTGACGTAATGTTTTTCGTACCTTCATAAAAGTGGCTGCGGACTCAATAGCGCATCGAATTGCTTCACTCCTAGACGTCGTGTCAACACCACAAGTTTTATCTAAGATGGATCCTCGAAGTGTTAATAAGTGCCAAGAAAAACCAGGCCCCTACACCAGGAGACCGGCAGCAGAAAAAACAAGTAAGAAAACGCATCTTTTAAATAAAAAACAACACGGTGCACCGCCACAGCCTCCAGCCATGAACGTGGAGGCCAAGGGGTATTCACCACGTCTAGATGCCACCGAGGAGGACCTGCGGGTGTTCATTGAGGAGACGATGCCTTCCTATGACGTAACACCGATCGTGACGCCTGAGATCCGCCAAACCCGACGGGAAAAGAAACGGTTATTATGCGACCTCACTGTGCCTTTAAACAATAGCGCCAGCAAGGTTGTTCATTTGGGACTGGATCCTTATAAACAATTTTCGCCTGTTGCAAGAATTCTGAAGACCGACATTGGAGCAGGTGTTTCATTCACAGCCGAGTCGTTCATGACTTTTGTGGAAGCGCTACCGAACATGTTTGTGATGGCCAAGCAGGGGACTTTCAGATGTGAATTAACTGAGCACACAGTGGAGTACGTGAACAATGATACCTGCAGTATTATTACAAAGGACCCCGAGAACAAGTTTACTCTTTACGTAACGTATGAAACACTATCAAATTTATTGCCGATGTACAACTTGATGGTTGTGAAAATAAATGACTTGAAACGTGTAAAGTGCAATTTCCAAAATTTTGGTGAAGTGATCGTTGACAAAGTAATACATGCAGAAAATTTGTGTCTTGATGATTCAATCATTTTTAATACTCTGCGCTGGACTTTCGCTAACGATATTTTATTGTGGGAACTTGTGTTCAAATTTAAAATGTATGTTATTATAGAACTGCAGAAGTTGATTGATGCAGATGAGCGCATGAAACCGTACATGTCCTAGTTTATATGAAATATTGTATGAAAATGTAAATAAAGAATGTTTTAAACTGTATTTCTTTTTAATTATGCGGCGAGTGTTAGTTTATACATGAGGTAGGTTGGCCGAGTGGTTAAGGCGTCAGACTTAAGATCTGATCTCGAAAGAGGTCGTGGGTTCGATTCCCGCACCTACCATGTTTTAATGTATTTATTATGAGCGTGTTGATTTTTTAAGTTAGTTTATTCACGACGGCCCTACTGTAATAAGCACCCACTGCATAAAAATGGAACATCAGTTTTCACATCCGTTTTCTGCTATCATAGCAGGCCCCTCAGGATCGGGCAAATCGTTTTTTGTAATAAATTTCTTGAAAAATATGAAAAAACTCTGCAGTGTAAATTTCGTCAAAGTTATTTGGTGTTATGGCGAGTGGCAAAAATTGTACGAAGATTTAAAATCTTTAGTCGAATTTCAACAAGGTCTGCCAGACATGACATCTTTTGAGGGGTCCGAACCCAAACTTTTAATAATCGACGATTTAATGAGGGAAACAAATAGCTCAGTCGTAGACATATTCACCAAGGGGAGCCATCACCACAATCTCAGTGTTTTTTTTATTACGCAGAACATTTTTCACCAAGGAAAAGGACAGCGGGATATTTCCCTAAATGCCCATTACATTATTCTTTTCAAAAATCCGCGAGATAGAGCTCAAATAAAGCACTTAACCAGACAGATATGTCCAGAAAACCCGCGATTCCTTCAAGAAGCATACGAGGACGCCACAGCTAGGCCACACGGGTATTTGTTATTCGACTTAAAGCAAAGTACACCTGATATAGCGAGGTATAGAACATCGATTTTTCGCCAAGATGGGGCGTGCTATATTTATATTCCGAAAAAGGGGTATAAAAGCTCGTACACTAACCAATTTACTCTCATTCATTAGTGATGTCTCGAGCAGTAATTAGAAATTCGGAGTTGTTACGTGCTCTACATAAACTCGGACCAAAGGAGCGAACCGCGTTATTAAAAGCCGTAGGCGATAAACAAATTCATTGTATCTGCGAGTGTGTGCATAATACCTTAAAAGGAAAAATACCTTTATCACTTAATCAAAAATCAACGATCTCGAAGCATAAAGCTGTTCTTAGGAGTTTAGTCAAGCCTGGAGAGTCTATAAAAAAGAAGCGTCAAATACTAATACAGAAGGGTGGCTCTTTCCTGCCACTGATATTAGCTCCATTAATTACTGGTGTATTGAGCTCTATTTTCAAATAAGATGGAAAATACCCGAAAAATGATGATCGTACCGCCTGAATTCATGCATCGCTTTAAGGATACAGAGAAATCAGAGCAAAATATATTATCACAGCTTGACGACGAAATGCAAAAGGTTTTATCGTCTAAATTAACCGATCACGATAAATGGCTACAGTACAATCAGGTTTTACAAAGGTACCTTCATTTTGCGGATCAAACGAGGCAATCAATAAAGATACCTATAGAATCGAACAACAGGGGTATTTCAGACGCATATATTTTATCGACGCTCCCTAATACTTTTAAGAAAAACGGTGAAGCCTTTTTACAGCTTCTAAGAACGTCGGATGAAGTGGAGTGGGACGGCAAGGGCACAGTCAGCATAAAAGGTGAAATTTTACCGTCCTCCAACATTATTGATTTAATGCATGATGTTCTAAGACCTAAGAAAACTACAAATCCGCCAGGCCGACACAAGTTCCTCGATTACATTAAAGAGAACAATGTACCTCAAGTGCTGTTTGGGGATCCTAAACGTCAAAATGTACCAGACGTGAGTAAATCAGATGTGGAGAGTGACGTCGATCCTAAAGCAAAGTTAATAGAGCCTGCAACAACGTCCAAGCAAGAGGGTTCAACGCGAAAAACACCGAAAACAACGCAAAGATCGATATCGAAAATAAAGGGCATATCGGGCTGGGAGCGTCTTAAACTTTAACATAGCAGAAATGAATTTGGATGCTATCTATTATGATCCGGCCAACCCAGTAGGCTTCGCAGGCGCAAACTCATTAATTTCTTCCGTGAAAAATAGTCACCCCAGTGGTGAAGTAAAGGATTGGCTAAAGAAACAGGACGCCTATACTATTCACAAAACTGCAAGAAAAAAATTCCCTAGAAACAAATACATTGTTAGCAACATTTTCGAATTATGGCAGGCTGATCTCTGCGACATGCGCAGTTTAGCGCCCCACAACGACGGATATAATTTTATTCTAACCGTAATTGATGTGTTTAGTAAAATGGCATGGGCGAGGTCTCTTAAATCTAAAACGGCTACTTCAGTAATAAACGCATTTCGTGAAATATTTGCTGAAGCCGGTAACACGCCCATAAATTTACAAACCGATAAAGGCAAAGAATTTGTTGCTAGAGCCGTACAGAATTTTTTCAAACAACACGATATCACGTTTTATGTGACGCAAAACCCCGATGTTAAAGCAGCAGTCATTGAGCGTTTCAATAGAACATTAAAAACCAGAATGTGGCGCTATTTCACATACGCTAATTCATACAAATACATAGACGTATTACAAAATTTACTGACTTCGTATAACAACCGCTATCATTCAAGCATCAAGATGGCACCCTCCGCAGTAAATGATGGTAATATACTGGAAGTGTGGAACAATCTGTACAGAAAGGGGATGGGAGTCGACAGGGAGCCTAAATATAAAGTGAACCAACATGTAAGAATTAGTAGAACGAAGGACGCATTCGAGAAAGGATATGAAACTAATTGGAGCGGCGAAGTGTTTATAATTAAAAAAGTGATTCTTAGAAAACCACCTGTGTACGAAATAGTTGATTTAAGCAACGATACGATAGAGGGCGTCTTTTATGAAGAGGAATTACAGCCAGTGACTTTGGATGATAACGCTTTGTTTAAAGTCGAACAAGTGTTAAAAGAAAGAGGACACGGTCAGCGCAAAGAGTACTTTGTAAAGTGGCGAAATTATAACGACAAGTTCAACTCTTGGATTCCTGCAGCTAATCTTCAGCAACTATGAATACAGATGAAGAATTTTATCTAACATTACTTAGCAATAGTTCTATGAGCTATTTTCCAAATAACACCACAGCACAATTCATAACGCAGCTCCCTAAACGAATAAGGTTACCGGGGCAATGGGTTACAGGTATTGCGGAAGTGCAATATCCATGCTCCTTTTTGGCCGTGACAGATACAGAAAATCTAGTCTATTATCGCACAGAAATACCTAAAGTGCAAGCCGGAGAAGAAACGTATACTGAGTTGAAAAAAGTATTGCAAAACGCTAATTCATATTTTAAAAGTGATAGAGAACAAATTTACTATGGTAGCGATGGATGGCACGTAATCTGTATTCAGCCCGGCAATTATGAAAACATTGAACATATTACAGCCGAAATTAACAATCACAGGTTATTAGAAAAGTTGCTGAATTTTCAATATAATAGAGTAACAAAACGCGTGTCTCTTGAAATTAAAACGTCGTCATTGAAAATGCTAGGATTTTCACAACGTCTGGCCTTACAACTTGGTTATAAACCTGATATAAATATAGCTGAAGCACCTGTACCAACCCACCCCGCAAATATCTGGGTTGGTTTACCATCACAAATGTTTATTTACTGCGATATTGTGGAACCACAGCTTGTAGGAGATGTCTTGGCTCCGCTTCTTCGTATTGTTAACGTGACCTCTGATAATTATAATTACGGTTGCCACAAAGACGCCATATTTTCGCCGACTCATTATATAAATGTCATGAAGAGGGAATTTGAGAATATCGAAATAAATATAAGGACCGAAACGTCGGGTGTGATGCCATTCGAGTTTGGAACGTTGAGTTTAAAACTACACTTTAAGAGGATACAGTAGCTGCTATGGATTGTCCTTATCAACAATACTACACCAATCAGGCAGGTCAAGGCATTGGAGCTATCTACAGAGGAGCAGCCTACCAGAGAGGTCATGGGATCGGAAGCTTTTTAGGCGGAATATTTCGTAGTATCCTGCCTCTTTTTAAAACCGGTGCTAAAGTTGTTGGAAAGGAAGCTTTAAGGACAGGAGCTAACATTTTAGGAGATGTTAGTGAAAGTCGACCGCTAAAAGAAGCGTTCCATAACCGTGTACAGGAGGCTGGAAAGAATCTCAAACGTAAAGCCGACAGAAAAATAGATACTCTAATGGAAGGATCGGGATATAAAAGGCAACGCACTCTGAATTACAATCAGTCTACAAGAAAAAACGCTAAGCAGAAGCTGGTCAAACCCGCATACGCCGATATCTTCACCAGCAAGTAGTTTTCACAATGGCGTTTTTGCATGCGCAGTCTTGTGAGTGTGTTAAATCAGAGTTAGATTTATTCGCTCTGCCCGCAACTCAAACCAGTATCGAAAATGGACAATGGATTTTTTACAAACCGCTTTCCTCGCTTAATGACGATGCACCGATTGAATTTATTGTGCCTGGAAACGGTAACGATTATATCGATTTAAGTCAGACCATGTTATACATTACTGCTAAAATTGTTAAACAAGATGATACACCATTAACCGACAAAGAGGTTGTAGGCCCTGTTAATAATTGGATGCACTCTATGTTTAATCAAGTTGAGGTGTATTTGAATCAGAAGCTTGTGAGCCCGCCAAACAATACATACGCATACCGTTCATACATTGAAACTCTGCTGAATTACGGCAATGGTGCTAAATCAACCCATTTAACATGCACACTATGGTACAACGACACAGCCAATAACATGGATGACATCACTACGCATAATGAAGGATTTGTAAAGCGGAAATTTTTTACTGCTGCAAGTAAGCAAGTCGAAATGATGGGACATGTGCATTCCGATTTATTCAATCAAGAAAAATTTCTTATAAACGGAGTTGAAATGAAAGTCAAATTTATCAGATCCCGAGATTCGTTCAATTTAATGGCAGACGAAGGATCTACATTCAAAGTGAAAATTAGTGATGCCAGCTTACTAGTGAGAAAAATGAAAATAAACCCGTCTATTTTACTAGCGCATACCAAAGCTTTGGCGACTGCGCCTGCTAAATACCCCATTACAAGATCCGATGTTAAAGTGTTAACTATTCCGGCTGGTGTGCAAAGAAAATCTTTAGATAATATTTTTCTGGGGCAATTACCAAAACGATGCATTGTAGGTTTTGTATCGAATAAAGCATTTAACGGCCATTATGCAGCAAACCCTTTCAATTTTAATAACTACAAAATCAATTATTTCTCCCTATACATCGACGGTCAACAAATTCCTTCAAAACCTCTACAGCCTGATTTTTCTAAGAATGGCATGTACGTTCAAGCATATCACACACTATTCTCTGGTAGCGGTATACACTTCCTCAATGAAGGCAACGCTATAAAACGTGAAGATTACCCTTATGGCTACTGTCTATTTGCTTTTGATTTAACCCCCGATCTGGCTGCAAATGCAACAACACACTGGAACCTTCTTAAAAATGGCGCTCTACGTTTAGAGGTGGGTTTTCAAAACGCGTTAGAAGAAACTATTAATTGTCTAGTTTATGCAGAGTTCGATAACGTCGTAGAAATTGACAAACACAGAAATGTGCTGGTGGATTTTAGTAGTTAAAAACCAACAACAGTTTTTTAAAATTTAGTCATGCTCAAACATTTCGTCAGTATGGACAGTGCCTTCGTAGATCTGCAAGGGTTCCGTGGTGATAAGAAACAGTTTATTCCGAAAGAAGTGGCTGTTATTTCAGCAGATGGCAACCAGTTAGCAATTTTCGTTTTAAAACCTCCTGCAAAATATGACACTCTGCCCTATTTCGTTAAAAAAGGCATAAACTATCTGGAGCAAAGACATCACGGTCTAACCTGGGATTCTGGTTCTATACATTTTGATGAATTTGAAGCAGAGCTAGCACGCGTTCTCAAAAAATTTGAAAAAGTGTACGTTAAGGGCCAAGAAAAGAAGGAGGTTCTAAGTTTTCTGAATAAAATCGTCGTAAATTTGGAGGATCTCGAGTGCCCGTCTTTAAAAGTTCTGCGAAAAACTACTGCTGCCGTACGTTGCCTCAATCACAACATCCGTTCGCCTGTATGTGCATTGGAAAACATACTAATTTTAGCCGACTGGTGGCGCAATGAATACACTGGAAGTTCAGAAAATATTGCAAACAATCCCGAGTCTGTTGAATGTGAAACGTTATGTTTTTGCTTCTGATCAACTCCCTACAAGAATTGCAAGACCTGTGGCAATCATCGTCAACACAGATCCAGCAAACCGACCTGGACAACATTGGAATGCAGTGTATATAGACCAATATGGATATGGGGAATACTTTGATTCATACGGCCGCCCTCCAAGCGGTTATCATTTAAAATTTTTACAACAAAATTCAATCAGCTGGTCTCATAATCCAAAAATTTTGCAAGATTTTAGCTCTAACGTTTGCGGCATATACTGTTTAATGTATTTATATTTTAAAATTAATGGCGCATCTATGCTAGATTTCATAGGTAATTTCTCTGATAATTTAGTTTCTAATGACACATATGTAAAAGCACTATATATCCAATACTTCACATTAATAAACTTGTTTAATGTTATTTAGAAAATAAAAACACAAATAGTTTGTAATTAAACATATTTTTATTACACACAAAATATTTAATAAATGTATTTACAATATTCGGTTGTTTTATTTACAAAAATTAACATCCTCTTAAACCTAGCATGCAAAATAAAACTAACATGCAAATAAAACTAACATGCAATTAAAATCTAACATGCAGTTAAAGTTAGCGCAAATTGAACCATGTGACAATAAGTGCAATATTTAATGTACGTTTTGCGACAGTCGTGGTTAGTTTTCTAAAATGATTGAAATTAAATATTATGAAACCAATTGCCACAAAGCGGATCTTATGAAATGTGACACTAACCACACGTCGAAAATACGTACGAACAAATAAGCAATTACATGTAAACATAATGCATAAATCAAAAATTAGTTTAAATACTTTTGTTTTACAAAAATATGTGGCTACAAGTGCAATAAGTTGTTGCATAAAAACATCATAAAAGTTAAAAAAGACAATACAAAATATAAAATATTGTTATAAAAACAGTTGATTATAAAAATAACGAAACTATTCGCAATATAGACACTCATAAAAGTTAAAAAAAGTTGATTATAAAAAGAACGAAACTATACGCAATATAAACACTAGTCTGCTTTAAACCCATAAGGTAGGGTATCAAAACTATCTTCAACACGCCTACGTTTAGTGTACTGAACCCTATAAATTTTCTTTTCGGGTTTAGATACAACTTGATACATGGGTGTACGGGCAATTTTCCGGTCGGTTTCTACATACGTTGCTTCGGCATTATCAAGAACCATGCGTTTAAGTGTATCGAAATTTATTTTTTCGACATTTTTGTAATTTAAAGTTATACCTTTTACTTTACATACAAATTCGTAATCGTTTTTATTACTTGAGAAAACCTTAAACGCATAGTTTTTAGGCCCTCCGCTAACAAACTCCGTAATGAAGCTACCGGAACCATATTCCCTCAGCTCATCAGTCATTTCCCCCAAAAAATCACCCGTTTCAGGCACCCATTGGCCAGGTCGGTGGACATAGATCGTACTATCTGTATCGTAATACAAAACGCGATCCCCTAATTGCTCCAAATATTTATACAGTTCAAGTCTTGCATTGGCCGTAGTGTATGCAGCCAATACAACATTGACCGTTTTGAGCGAAACTATTCCCTCCTCAGGTCTATCCCAGATTACAACTATTACATCCTCATCGACGATCATAATTGAATGAACCTGTATTGAAGGATCAGTTAGCATTTTAAAAAAGTCATAAGAATCTGAAACAATACTTGTTTGCATCAAATTCTCTCTTTGGCCAAATTTACCCCAGAATGCATTTAGCAATAACTTAGCGATATAACGCATGCCAGGATTGAAACAAATTTTATCTTTTTCTAAGGTTACGCCTTCTCTTTCTAAATATTCTGATAAATATTGGTCCTTAGTGTTTTCATCAGTGCACCAAGCAGGCCACCCACTGCATTCCTGTTTTAATTTTAAAAAATTGTCCACATACTCTGAAAATAGACCGCCTGTTTTACTATCCCTGTTATATTGCACAATATCGTATGCCCATATTTCATGAAACTCGAGCACGCGGTATCCCAGTTCAACAGCTTTTTTTAGTTCATCAGACACATATGTTCCTGTAAACTTACGCGAATCTTCTAAATGGTTGCAATCGCCAGTGAAGCTGGTTTCGGCACATAACCTGCATAGAACAAACATTAATTTGCCGTGCATTCGAAGGGGCAGAACAGGGTGGTAAAGATTTTGCGGTGGTAGCACGGTACATTTGACTAAACCCTCGATTGTATCAAAAGGAAGTTTCCGACACTCCTCATCACCAACGTATACTTTGGGATGTCCTACGGGGTATTTTGAGTATTTATTTACGAAAGGATAAAGGCTACACACATCGAAATACTTGATTTGCTCGTTTGCTTGGCATTTATGGTACAGTTTCACAGCATTAGTGCGTCCACCGAAAAAACTATCTCGCGGATTTAATGGTGTGTTCCTAATAACAGCATGATTATTTACAAAGTTTGATGCAACGTTGTTAAATTTTAAAAATAAATTAAATTGACACTCCCACATCTCTATAAGGGTGTAGCCAGCCCTTCTAATTCTTGCAGCAGTTGCCTCTGTTGATTCGCGACGAACAAACATCGTGTCATTTTTCACATTTGCTAGCTCTACAGTTTGATCGGGGTAACATACCTCACAACCGTGGAAGTAACATCCGTGGAAATTATACACTGTATTTGTTGCAGCGCAAAAACCATCCACCAAAATACCTTCAGGTAATCGAACCTCGCGATTATTACCAGCATGCTGAATTGAGATACCTTGCTCGTGTTCGATCCATAAAAACCATTTAATCGCAATCGTCGATTGCCTATCACCTAATCTGTACCCACTCGGTGGAATAATAGCGATCGTATTTTCTTTTAAAAAATTTCGACGATAAACTAAACTACACCCTCCGGCTATCGTGCAGCACTCCCTAAAAGGATCTACTCCATTTTCGCTAGTATAACGCCGCCAAAATTCAAGACAAGCCTTGCGAAGTATCTCTACATCTTGAATACAGTACTTTACGATTGCTTCCTGCATGTCAAATACTGCATTACGAGCAATTTCCACATTATACCATTCAAAGAACTCTGCGCGACAAGCAGGGGACATTTCATCGGCCATATAAAAGTGTGCTGGGGGCATTACTCCAATATAATTTTGATTCTCCATTTTATTGAATAAATGGGGAAAGTAACCTTTTGTAGCTTCAAAATTAAATGTTTTGGGCAGCTTAGCTAATGCTACAGGCAAAAAATTTAACGAATCTATAAATTTAACATTGGGACAGGTGATGCACATTAATTTTGTACCGGTTGCAATAATTTTCGGGGCCCACTTTTTCTGATGTTTGACAATATGCTGCATAATAAAAGAACCATCATATCCTTTCATATTATGAGCCAGTGCAAAAACGTTAGCGATATTGGATAATTTAGAAATATATTCTAGCAAACTTTGTACAGGGTTATTTTTAAACAAATGTTGACGAGGACCGCAAATGTTACAAGCCTGTGTGACATCGCCAAGATTAATACAAGAATTGCAAACATTTTGCGCGACACATAAATTTGGCTCATGCAAAAAAACATTATCAACACCTTCCAAAGCCGTCTCCTGTCTTGCCTCAAAATCATAAAAAACGAAAATAAACTTTTTAGACAATTTAGGACTTTTTTTCTTTGCCATATAGCATAAATGACGGGTTGGCATTTCTTTCGCGCAGGTATGGCAATATTTTACACCGCACGTATGACTTTTCTTGCTGTTTTGCCAGTATGTCATGAGACATACTCCACACCTTTTTAAAATGCTGCACAAAGACTTTACATGTTCGTCAAAACATTCCTGTCCACGAAAATCCCTATGACAATTATTACACGCGATTGGGTCCAAAAACAGGTTACAGGGTGGTTTTGAATGACAGCAAGGGCAAATATAAGGGCAATTTTTGTGGGCCTGTTTATTATTGGTGCGGGTTAAACAAAATTCGCAGAAAAAAGCGGTTGCAAAGGCCGAAGTTAAATTGGTTATTACATTGTAATGCTGATCCTCCAATAATAAATTTAACACTTTTTTGTTGTGCCCCCTAGGTCCCTCGTAATATTTACTGGCGCCAATACGCGAATTATAAACGACAATGGTGTAATTAGTTAGATACAACTGGAATTGTTCCAAGTGCTCGCGTGTTGCTCCATTGATTAGATTAACACCGACATTTTCACAAAGCTCATACGATTTCTGTGTTAGGATTGGGTAACCTGCTTTATAGAGATGCAGATCTGGCTCATTATCTACCCAAGCTTTGGCCAGAATAAGAGCTCGGGCAAGACAGTAATTATCATTATTTACAACAGTGAATATACCATGTCTCCTTCGAGAAAATTCCTCAAAACTAACGCCAGTCATTCTGATACGTGATTTTCCATACCCAACAGGCAAAGTAACACGGTTTACATGCAAGGTCATTTTATCTTGAGCAAAAAACTTAGCGTTAGATTGAAGTATTTTCTCCAAGGTCGACATTACAACACCGGCGTTGAGTTGGTCAACACGACGAAAAGAAATGCCTATCGGCTTGTCTGCAAAATTATCGTTCCTTAAAACTAGACCTATCTTATCAGAAGCCGATGCTCCCCTGGTGATATGCGTGATGATCTCATCGAATGCATTCTGTAAATAAGGGTTTCAATAAGTTAAAACGTCTAGCTAACCATATTTCAAAATATTAACTGAGTATATAACGTTGCAAATGTTTGAAATAATTAAACTATCAATTTCAAAAGCTGTAAAACCGAGCTATACAACCATGAATTTAGAACATGTGACTAAAAAATAAACTATATTCCTATTTAAAATCCATAAATAACTTGCGGCGTAAATTTAGAGTGGTTGTTTTCAATACACAATATTTTATACTTACATTAAGCCATATGACAGGGTTGCTCGTCGCAGCCTCTACCTCGTTGAATTTGAAGGTCAAGGTGAGAGCTTCAGTGTTGAACTTCTTTATAATCTTGCGACCTTCGCTCATCAACGTAATATACTGAAGTCTTTTCACCGACGACGGTTTTGCAGGAACCAACATGTCCGCAGAGGTCGATGGCTTTGGGTTATTCATTTGCTGTAAATTAAAAAAGAAGTATGTTACTATCACTTCACCGTAAAATTACTTGTGTGTCCCAAACGGGTTTTATTTTAGTTTCATGAATCAAAATTTTCTAATGGCCGATTTAAATATAAAAAAGAAACGAATAACGACAATTGAGTTTTAAGCTAATAGGTTTTCAGAATTGTTGTTACAAAAGGTAAGAAACTTTCGCACATTTAAAAAATAGTTCGGCAAAACTTACATGTGCTAACATTTCGCCAATTGCAGAAGTCCTTGGGGTAGGGCGTTGCTGCCCTGCATGGACGGTCTCCAACATGGCGGACGTACTCGATGGCCCTGGATTATTCATTTGCTGTAAATTAAAAAAGAAGTATGTTACAATCACTTCACCGTAAAATTACTTGTATGGCCCCAAACGGGTTTTATTTTAGATTACATAAATCAGAATTTTCTAATGGCTGATTTAAATATAAAAATGACTGGTGTACTTACATTTATCGATGAAACGACCAGGGGCGATTGACGCGTATCGTCTTCCAAGCCACGTTTAGCAGAAGGCCCCGTCGACGTAGATGCTCCATCCTGTAATTTGTGATTTATATTAGCTTTTTTAAGTAACGGGGCAATGTGATGATTTAAATCGACTAACGACAAATGAGTTTTAAACTAATAGGTTTTTCAGAATTGTTGTTACAAAATGTAGGAAACTTTCGCACATTTAATAATTTTCTAAAAATAGGAAATATATTTTTACTTACCGATAGGGAGGCAAACGACTGCTTGGCGCGAATTCTTCCGACGGCTTGACACAACTCGAAATAAGTATGAAAATACGACGGTTCCAGAACCACGCCCTCGTTAGTTAGTTTATGCTGAATTATTTTAAAGGCTAGTAAAACAAATTCCTCATTTGTATATAGCCCGTTCTTGAAATAATCAAGAATTTGATAGGCGGTTAACTCGGATGTGTTCATCGTTGCAGATGAAAAAGCACAAAACAATCACTATAGCACTTACACTCACGCTTTCAAAAGATAGCTGACACTTGTACTACGATGCGTCTTCAGCTGCGGGATGTGGCGGAATGAACGAGGTATGGTCGCCTTGTAGTGGTTTAGACAAGAGAAAGCGGTTCGCGAAAGCGCTGGAGGGCAAACCGTTACGTTTCACTTCAACAAACAAAGGAGCCTCGTCACCAAGGTTGTTTAAATGAACAAAACACATGTCTCGACCTGTTTTAAAAACGGTCAAATTTATTAATCAGATTTCGCTATATAAAATAAGTTCGCTGATTTATTAGCGGATTTCGCTGTTTTAATTATAAAATAAAGTCATTATTTCATATAGCTTTTCAAATTATGAGCGGTCGAATGGAAATTAACCACTGCGCGAATGGAAATTAACCAGAAACTTGGGACAACGATTATATTGCAAATTATAAAATTATTATTAGTAGCAAAGCTGTTGCATATATAATTTTTTTAAAAATTGCATCTGCCTGTAAACACAATATGTTAAACATTCCCCATTCTCATAATATAAATTTTTGAAAAATAGTTTGTTTCAAATCGAACGGTGTGACGGCACAGCTGCGAAATGACGTCTTGTTCAATTCCTATATTTCCAAGTCGCCTCGATAGCGTAGCGGTAGGGTCCTTAGGCTTATGGTCAGAAAACTCGGGTTCGATTCCCACTTGGGCCCGCCGCAAATAGATTTTTTAAATTTAAATATTTCCACGAGTGAATGCAAGAGAGAGACAGCAGCTTCAAAGAGCGAGATGGCTCTATCAGTTTGAATTTCAAATATTTCCGCAAAAATTCAAATTTAAAAACAACCGCCGTGAGAAGTGCGCGCGCACCAAGATGGCCGACACCCCCGGGAAATTCAAATTCAAAAAATTAAACTTAGAAAAAATCGGTAAAAATTCAAATTTCAAATATTCCCGCCAGAAATCCAAGATGGCCGCCGCGTAACTTAATCGGAAGCTAATGCGTAATTTAATCAGTAGCACATGTGAAAATTAATTAGATCAAACCGCGAAATTAATTAGATCAAACCGCGAAATTAATTAGATCAAACCGCGAAATTAATTAGATCAAACCGCGAAATTAATTGGGTCAATCCGCGAATCAAACCGCGAAAACCGCGAATTAAACCGCGAATCCGCGAATCAATTAAAAGTGGTGGGGGATTTCTGTCCCTGTTCTACTATGGTAGAACCAGAGGAAGACCTAGGGGTAAATGGTTATCTGCGGTACTCCAAGACCTCGATATAATGAAAGCAAAAAACTGGATGGTCGAAATCAAGGAGAGAAAAGTATGGAACCACGTCGCCCAACAGGCTAAAACCCACATAGGGTTGTAACGCCGAAGAGTAAGTAAGTATATACAGTAACATTGTAAGTGAAACAAGCATTTAAATATTAGGTTTATTGCCGTACGTCCATCTAGATATATATAGTCCCAAATGTCTGATTTCGTTTACTTGAGGAACAGCCATGTTGTTCAGAGTGGCCAGGGGGAAAGTTGAACTCTTACAATTGAAGTAACATATACGCATTCATCTTCGTTGAGTATAATTATTCATTTTTGAAACCACTCTTTTTAAATGGAGATATTCTTGAAGTGTCAGTAATACCGTGCATGGATTCTAATGGCATGCGAAAACGGAAGTGGCATCGTAGAATAGTCGGTACTCGCAAAGCAAATGTAAATAACAACTGAAGTAGAGCAGTGGTTTTCAGCGACGGCCATGGGGGATCTATACAGGCAATAGGAAAATTTAAAAAAACGAAGGCCACAGTAGCTTGTAAGGATGCCACGATATGGTTCAAAAATATGTTGTGTAGGAACATTACTCCGAGGCAAATGCAGGAACAGTATTTGATTGGTTGGATCCCTATGCATGTACAATAGATCTAGATGCGATTTAGAAGTAGTCGACAGGGTTTTGATTGTAACTGGTGACATTCAGTTGACATTAAACTTGTCAAAGTTCGTAATCAATTTGTAAAATAAGTGGCGAAATTTGAGGGTTCTTGTGCACATAATTTTGTTATTCATGTAATTTTCTTTTTCCCTTGACCTATTTTCAATCATTTCGTTTTAGCATGACTGGTTGCTCTGTCCACAGTTGAAAGAACCTTTCTGAAAATGGTGTTTACTTAGCTAGTGTTCCAAAGGATGGGCTAAGAAAACGAATTTGGCTAAACAAGATCAGCAAGGAACATTGTAGTTACAAACGACTAAGAATTTGTGAAAAGCATTTTGACAATGATCAGTGAGAGTTTAGAGAAACTGGAACAAAAATATTAGAAACATTTTGATTACAAAAAATGTATAAATCTGTGCTAATACAGCTGATTGCAAATAAAAGTGGGACAAGACTTTAGACTACTTTTTGCGTTTTCAATAACGTGTGAAACTTTCTCTAACTTATATTTCCCTAGGTGAATACATAAAATATTATTAAAGATAGAAGCATAAGAAAAGGAACATAATTACGAGTATTTAATATGTTATTGTACTTCATATTACAATATTACATATTAGCTGTCCCAGTTTTATTTGCAATCAGCTGTACAACACATTAAATTGCGACCAAATAATAGAAAATTAAGCCGCCTTTTTTGTGAGACAAAAAGGAAGAATAATTTTTTTAAACAAAAATTTAAGGATACTTACCAATGATCAAATTCAAACATTAACAACTACCAAAAATAAGTGTAGCAAATGCTCCAATGAATTCTTAGAAAGGTCATTAAGGCTGACATTTTCATGTGGACAAACTGGCTATAATAATTTTAGGAAAACAGGACTTCCATTTCCGTCTATTCGCACATTAAATTTCCGTTTGCAGTATTTAAATTTTCAACCTGACATTTTAACAGATGTCTTTACTTTATTAAAGATCAATATTGCAAACTACAACACAATTTTCGAAAAAGACCGTATGCTTACTGTTTTTTGTATGATTAACTTGAAAAGAGGCTTCCACGAATGGGGCCCCCAGTTAATCCGCTGCGAATTCCGATTCAATGGGATTGCCGGGAACTGCCACTTAATAACCCTTGACTTGGGTTCAGTTAGTTGTTGGAGTGAAACAAGACTTAACAAACACGAGTATATTGAGTAACAACGATTACAAACGTCACTGATGGACCGATGGTTTTTTACAATAGCTTCAACTGTTGTGACACGCTTGGATTGGCCACGCGAAAATAGCGAATTGCGCGTAACCGTAACACAAAACAACCTGGAAACGTCTTTACCAGGGAGTTAGAACGACCGCAACCCAGCACAAAGCATAACTGAACTTGCTTACTCGAAATTCTGAATCTAACTAACGCTGAATTTACAACGAGCCGAACTCGCAAATTCATCAAGGAGGGCAAAGCTCAAACACTATTGGCTGAGGCGATCCTGCGTAGCCAATCGGAGCGTCGCACGTAGGAATAAATACTTATTCTAAGAATCTTAATGCTAAGCTCTCTCAATGAGGCAATTGAACGAAATCCATAAACACATGATTCCCAAATATGCTAAGTCGGCTTAAGTTCTATTGGAAAATGTATCCATCCGCTTAAAAGCCATTAAGGGAAGCTTACAAATTCCTTTCCAATATTAACAGAGGCAAACAAATACGGCAGGATGCAAATTTGACTTTACCACGACCTTTTAATGATATAGAACAGTTATGACTTGAATTACATGAATAATTATAATCAAAAAGGTTTTGATGCACGCATCTGTGTGAATCAAACACTTACTTTAGATGAAATGGAAATATCAAAGAGTATGAACTTTTGTGTGGCCACGAATTCTTTTACGGAAGGTGTAACATTACCAAATCAGGATAATCGTTTAGCTTCTAAAGCTTTAGTTTTCGTATTAGGTTAATAAAATATTAGAACAATCTTAGGTTTTTAATATTCACTGTTTTATTATTTGTAGGTGGTATCACGAGATGGAAACAAATTGTGGCTTACTACTTTACGTCAGAAAGCACTAACAGCTTGATAGTCGCGGGATTTCTAATTAAAATCGTGGAATATGCTACAAACATAGGTTTAAATATTGTTTGGGTAACATAAGACATGGGCGCTTGCAATCAAGGCATGTGGAGAAATTTGGGAATTATTGCCGAAAATGTTGCAAAATAGTCAATTTCATTCACAATCCATTCAAAGAAGAACAAAACATATATTGTTTAGCAGGTGCTCCACATGTTTGTCGCTATTCTCTATTATTTGCATTTTCTAATAACACATGCAGTTTCATTAATTACTCAATTATATTTAATGTTTTTTATCATTTCATCTCTAACGTATTAAGTGGCACATTATACTTAGTAAAAGTGTTCCAACAAAAGTTGTAACTGTAGTTTATTTTGAATAAACAATATAAAAAATGCCTAATAGATTATTGTATACGACTTAAAATGTATAAATTTTGCTTATGTTGTATCCATATATCTAATACTTACTATATTGCTAGCGGCTATGAGTGGGAAACTCACCAGGGAAGTGAGACAGACAACCAACTCTTCAATGTATAATGGTGAGCTGTGTGCAAGCGCAGCGGCGTCGTCCGCCCAATGGGGAAGCGGTCAAGTTTAAAATTCGCTTTTAAAGGCGGAGTTCGAATTCTCAAGCATGCGCACGAGACGCGTTATACTTTAAGTAAGACTATGTCGGCGTCGTAATGTTTTCGGGCGTTCCGAGGCCCTACTAGCAATATATGTGTATTATATATATGGTTGTATCAATACATTTCATAAAAGGAGAACTATCATATAAATAAAGGAGAACGATCAAAACGTGTGTGTCACGACAATTGCAGACGCGATGCCCCCATTTGCGTTTACATGCATTTCACCGTCGCCTCCATTTCGCGACCGGGGAGGAGCCCCGAGTGTCCCCCTGGAGAGGGGCGAAGCCCCCAGGGCCCCTTGAAGAGGAGCGGAGCCCCGATAGCTCCCTTGGAGAAGGGCGAAGTCCCGGGGGCCCCCTTGGAGAGGGGTGAAGCCCCGTGAGCCCCCTTGGAGAGGGACGAAGCTCCGGGGCCCCCTTGGAGAGGGGCGGAGCCCCGTGAGCCCCCTTGGAGAGGGGCGAAGCCCCGGGCCCCCCTTGGAGAGGGGCCAAGCCCCGAAAGCCCCCTTAAAGAGAATCGGTGTCCCAAGGGCCCCTTGATGAGGGGCGGAGCCCCGATGGCTCCCTTGGAGAAGGGCGAAGTCCCGGGGGCCCCCTTGGAGAGGGGCGAAGCCCCGTGAGCCCCCTTGGAGAGGGACGAAGCTCCGGGGCCCCCTTGGAGAGGGGCGGAGCCCCGTGAGCCCCCTTGGAGAGGGGCGAAGCCCCGGGGCCCCTTGGAGACGGGCAAAGTCCCGAAGGCCCCCTTAAAGAGAAGCGGAGTCCCAAGGGCCCCTTGGAGAGGGGCGAAGTCCCGAAGGCCCCCTTAAAGAGAAGCGGAGTCCCAAGGGCCCCTTGGAGAGGGGCGGAGACCCGATGGCACCCTTGGAGAAGGGCGAAGTCCCGGGGGCCCCCTTGGAGAGGGGCGAAGCCCCGTGAGCCCCCTTGGAGAGGGGCAAAGCCCCGTGAGCCCCCTTGGTGAGGGACGAAGCTCCGCGGCCCCCTTGGAGAGGGCCGGAGCCCCTTGAGCCCCCTTGGAGAGGGGCCGAGTCCCGAGGGCCCCCTTGGAAATAGGCGGAGTCCCAAGGGCCCCCTTGGAGAGGGGCGAAGTCCGGAAGACTCCCTTGAAGAGAAGCGGAGTCCCAAGGGCCCCTTTAGAGGGGGGCGGAGTCCCGAAACCCCAAAGGCCCCCTTAGAGAGGGGCGGAACCCCTGGAGCCCCGTGGGCCCCTTTAGAGAAGGGCGAAACCCCTGGAGCCGTGAGGGCCCCCTTGGAGAGGGGCGGACCACCTAGGGCCCCTTGGAGAGGGGCGGAGCCCAGTGAACCCCCTTGGAGAGGGGCGGTTTTCCGAGGGCCTCCTTGGAGAGGGTCGAAGCCCCCTTGGAGAGGGGCGAAGCCCCGGGGGCTTCCTTCTTTGGTCTAAGCCTAAAACTGGTGGTAAATTGAATAGAATAGACCGCGCAATAGCGCGCGCAGCCCCGTTTATAATTAATAAATGTGCAACCACACAATAACAAAGTAACGTAGTTAGCTATGGCATTTCCGACAAACTTCATTTTTTGGATCCCCAAATGTCATCGTTTGCCTTACTCTTATCTTATATAGGTACTCTACTCATAGCAAACCTAAGACCATAAATTATGTGAACACAGTTTGCCCGAAAATAAGATCCTCTTTCTTAGAAGAAATATAGCACTAAGAACTAGACATAACTTGTCAATCTGCTGGTGGAGCGGAATGAACACAATAATGAGCAAGATTTTGGGGAGTCGTACTGATGTCATAGCCTCTCATAGAGGCCACAAGAAGAAAATTGTTGAAAACCACTGCAGTATAAGATCAGCACACCCTCTTTAGGGACAACAGCTATTATTTGTTTTAGTTGAGACGTTTAATTGCCAATTCATGTTTGAAACTAGCGCTTTGCAAGATAAAACTGAAATACTAGGTTTTCTCAAAAAGTTTCCAATATTTGAAATGTTGTGATATAATTTAAAAATCTTTTTTTCAGTTTTAATACATGGTATTCATATTACGTACAATGCCGTTTGTATTACGAATTAGTGATGATAATATTTACAATAACATAGGTCTCATTTCTCGAATGATAGTTACACTAAATAATAATATTAGCATTGTTATAACTTTTATCACCGATGTACCTATACTCAATTATAAATCACTTGGAATTGCTCTTTTTTTCATATATCTGCTGGCGAGAGTAATTATTTCCAACTAAAAAATATGTAGTCTTATTTATTTAATAAACGTTTCTAAAAATATACTTTTGTAAAACTGAACAATGAACATATTGTCTTATGCTGCGATAATTCAGTCTATTCTCATCTCGTTAGTTAAGCTCTTCTAGATTTGATAATATAAAATTTACCTGCCCCATTACTTAACATGCTTATTATTTCAAAATATTCTACTAGTTCCATTATAGATTCTACAACCAGTTTTCTCAATCCTACAAATAACATGACAATATGATCACCTCAAATAGGTCCCGGGTGGTGTAGCTTAAACAAGCGTCCACGTTCGATCAGCAGAGTTAAGCAACGCTCTCTCTGGTCAGAACTTGGATGGGAGTTCCACGGCTGCCTCGTGATACGGCTGTCACGGAAATAGTTGGTCCCGGCGGTCATAACAACATCATGACTGTCGTTAGTGGGGTTGGAAGTCCCCGTAAATGCACAGCGACGCCTATAATTGACTAACTGCTGTTGACTGAGTGCGAAATAAATAAATAAATAAATAAATAAATAAACTTTCGTGGTCTTCCCGGTTCTCTTTTTTCGTTAGATTTAATTGTTTAGCTTCTTCCACGTGTTCGTTGCATTATTTACGCCGTTTCCTTACAAATATTTCTATATCAGATTTTAATCCCCTTAAAACTACAAAACACTGTAATGGATTATCTAAATTGCTGTAAAATCCGGTCATCCAATTTACTTTAAATATTTACTTCTGTATTTGATAGGTTAATTTGGAGCAGATGTGAATTTAAAACAAACATTTTTTGCCCTGCTTTTGCTTCTTCTCGGGCAATTTTGGACGGGAAATGTGGCCAACCTTTGCTCATAAATTTGTTCTCATCACTGCTCTGTGCGCTTACCGCACTAATATTTCATGAGTACGTACGTGTTTGCTTACCATGTATGACTAAAACGGGATTCTGTGCCTTATTTTATTGTTCTCGAGTATTAGCACAAACATTTCGGAGGTGATGCATCGCTGGATTATTTCAGTGTACATATATCCGAGACTTATGTTATTAATTTATTATACATAGAAACAAACATTACTGCTGATTTAAATATAGGTCTGTTTTAAATTACATGAAAGTGAAAGTGTAGAAATACAAAATAAGACTGGCGCATTTTCTTTTAACTCTAAATATTGTAGTGTATTGCGAATTATTTTTATAAATTTCAGCTGAAATTAAAACAACAATTCCATTGTTTACTAGTTTTTAGTAAAGCTTTTAAATTAAACTTTACAGTTTTTTATATCTGGTAACAAAAGTAGGTAAAAAATCCAAACGCATAGCTTTCAACCGCAGTTTCATATTAATGTCCCCATTTTTATTAGACAGAAAAATAACAAATAAAAAAAGTTTTACTTTCTTAATTTATTGAAAAGGGTAAAATGACTATAGTAATTGCATTAATATGTTTTGTGATTCATTTTCAATTATGTTAAATGTATTAGGGATGTGCCTTGGTTTACAACATTGGTAAAGTACAAAAAAGACAAAAAGACAACAGCTATCAGAATTACATAGAATATCTAAACAATTGTAAGAAAACAAAGCTAAATCACAATTTTTACAAAAATAGCTATTTACGATTAATGTGAATATTTGTGATATAATCCAGAATTGAAAATGTAACTATGTACTTATTCATTGGCTTGTCTATTTATCGCGTTTCCAGATTTAATTTGAACCTTTTTCTTGATTTAAGTAAAATAAATAGTTACCACCTTCATTAACTCCAGGTGAACATTCCATCTTTGGAGATACGCCTATCCACGACTTGTTGAATTTGTTTGGTCTTGGTAATTAATTGTATACCTGCCATTCCCACTCTACCGCTCCATTTAGTAACCCTTCTAATTTACCTATCCTTCGTGCTAAATGAGCAAATTACTGGTTCCTTGAGATTAGGTAAGATTTTGACAATCTGTTTTTAATATTGTATTCTTGTAAGCTTCCTTATATACTTGGTGCTGAAATAATAAAAACCCGAAACATGTCGCTGCATTACCAATAATAATTTAATTAGAATTTTACATGAGAAAGACTATTTTTATTTCTCCATTGAATTTTTTACTACTCAAATAAATGAAATAGAGTAAGAACAACTCAATGTAATCTTAGATCAAAGCAACCGCCTAAGATTTCCAATTTTGTTTATAATGTAAGTAAATGTAATTTTGAACTTGAATCAAGGTCTAACATTTTCACCCAAAACATATGTCACTAAATATTTCCTTACAAATTTAGCTATTAAAACTAAACTGGTATTGCTTCCTGCAAAGTTAAGAACCCTGAAATTCTTAGAGCTCTCCTGAACTACAAAGTTTCAAATGTTAATAAACAGTTTATAAATAATCACAATTTTTATTTAAAATATTTAAAAATTATGTTCTTTCCTTGACTCGCCGGGACTTGTCAAGATCTTTTTTAATAAACATTATAAATAATTGCTCAATATTAACCCTAATCCTCCTCTCCTCTATGGGTTACCCAAAATACATATAATCAACATTCTTATTCGTCCTGTAGCTTCTTTCTCCAATACTCCTGCATCTAGAATTACTCCATGGTTAACTCAGATTCTCAGCTCCTTCTTGAACTTTGAACCCCAATTTTCTGTCAAGAATTTTTTAGAATTTATGCTCAAAATGTCACTGCTTGGCATCTCTGGCAACGCTATTCTTCTTTCTTTCGACGTCATTAACTATTTTTCCAGCATCCCCTTTGAAGAATTATTTACCCTCGTTCACCAACATTTGGTCAATAGCTACCTATCTAGTGATCAAATTTCTTGAATTTTGTCTTTACTTAAATCATGTTTAAAACGAAACCTCTTTCTATTTTACACATTTTTCCTTTTCCAAGTTTCTGGTCTAGCCCCTGTCTTTGCAGAAATATTTATGGACAATCTAGAATCCATAATGATACTTTTAAAAAACATGTTGTTTTTGGGGGCAGATATGTAGACAATATCCTTATACTTCTTGAAATAAGAAGCTCGCATTGGTCAGCTCTGCCCACCTGTGCTGAGTTTAGGCTGGAACACTGAGGTCTTGTTTGCAGTCGTATTCTTCTGACCCGTCTTCATTAAGTTAGCACCCTCCTCCGAACATTACATTCACCTATACACTTGAAGCTGATGTATTTATCCCATTCCTCGACCTCTTCATCTCGTTTAACATAGTCTTACATTGCCTGGAGTTTAATATGTAGCAGAAACCCACTTTTACCGATTCTGTTATTCTTTTCTCCTCTCGTCTTCTCTTATCTCAAAATCTGAGTTCCTTCAGATTCCTTTTTAGGCGTTTGCTTCTTACCCCTTTAAGTACTTGTATTAGTAAATAAATAGCATAAAAAATTGCAGCTAATAACGGTTACTCCCTCAATCTTATTCTGCCTATTTTCTATCGGTTATAACATTATGTGACTCAGAACAAGTTATCATCTACTATATCTCGTTATAATAACAAAACAAATAATGATCTTTCCTCTTTTCGTCCACCTCCTTGCATTGTCCCTTTTATCAACTTTTTAGTGAATATTTTCTTTACTACCCTCTCTTTGCTTAATAATATCCTAGTCCGTAATGAAGATCCTATCCTCTCTCCCTATTAAATTGTTGTACTTGTGATCATTTTTATGTATGCCAAATGGGGAGATCGTTCAGAAAGCGCGTATCCGAGCACCTTTTTTTATCAAACCTAATTACATTTATAATCTAGATTATAAAAAGGCAGCATTTGCCACCTACATCATTGACAATAACCACACATTTAACCGTGACACTAATATAAAAATTCTGCACTATTGCCCCAAATGTAATAATTTAAATTATTTTGAAATATACAGTACAGTAGTAATTAATTTTTTCTAAATTTGAAATATGTATAATTGTATGATTTCGGAGGCTTTCACGGCCATTGTCGACCTCAATAATGACACGGTCCAATCCCGGAAGTCGTTTTTTACTTAATGATTAATTGTATGTTTGTTCAATCCGTTTCCGTTCTGTTAATTTTTAGTAATGTATTAACACTGCTAACCTTTTTTGATCGTTGAAGATTATTTGCTTTTACTTCTCCTGCATTTTTGCAATTTTGATTATATATTTTTCGTATTTACTATTGAATCGAAATTACCGACTCTTCGAGGTTAGGTGAGATTTTGACAATATATTTTTTATTTGCAGTTACCAATAATAATTTAGTTAAAACTTTACGTGTTTTATTTTTCCCCACATTCAGCCCTTTATATTCTATAATTATGGAAATAAATATTTATCATTCTCAAAATTCAGGAAACACGATTTAAATGCTCATGAAGCGTGTCTGGCAGAATTGATTCAGATAATATCCATCTATTTTAGCTAAATATCCAACAACACCTCATGGTGTTACTGTATTGAAAGGGGAATTACTTTTTCGTGACGAGCTACTTCTATAAGAATACTTTTCAAACACTTTACTCTCACACGGAAGTAACTACGAATACGGTCATATAGAACCATGACCATGTAATTTTGCACTTGTCGCACTCTGGCATTTCAGGACTTTCAGTTCAACACTGTTTATTTATTTCGTAACAACTGAATACACTCTCCATAAAGAAGAACAGCGACCGGTAGCTATGAGAATATGCTGTTTAAAATCTAAAGTGACGTGTAATTTATATGAACTATAAGGGCATAAGAGCGTTCATAAGTACGTTGATGTTTCATGTGTAGGAAGAAGTCAACCTGCATTAATATTTTTACAATAACCAGTACTCCGCTTTTATAACGAAGCCAAACGAAAGAAAAGTGCATTACAGATATTAATAAACTCTTTATATGTATCCATTTTAATAAACACCACAATTATCTTTACTATCTTAATTTTAATAAATGCAAAAAGACTCTGTTAATTAAAAAAAGGTTTTGTTTGGTAGACTTTTGGACTTTTTTAAGTATTAAAAAAAATGTTTGCTTGAAAGCAACGGAAAAAGCCAAAAATTGCAAGGATTCAGTTTAATTGAACTTGTTACGTACTAAAGACATTTCTGTTATAATACACATTGGTCACATTTCACTGTTTTGTTAGTAGATCAGTTGCTACGTATAGGGGTCATTTAGACTAATTTGTGGGCAGTAAAATAATTGACGAAAGTTTGGCTTTTTGCACGCTCTGGTTGATGTGTCGACATGTATAAAGTTCAGAAGCTATAAATACGTGCATTCTACTTTTTGTTATAAAAACTTTATAGGAAAATTGTGTCATTTTAAATTCAGTGACACAAACGTACATTATTATGTTTTCAGGAACCTTTGAAGTCTAACGGTGATGGTGTCTAAAATCTCACTGACTAGAAAAACATTGTAATACACACATTTGTTGGTTACTCTACGTCTACATTGTTGTGATGACACCAAAAATGTATTTCAAGCTTTGTGGCATTATATCTCAATTTACTTCAAAACGCTAAATAAAATTACAACTCGATAGTACATTTAATACTAAAATGTGGTTCGTATTCGCATGTTATTTTTAATTTCAATCATAACTAACCCTTGCTTAAACGAAACCAATGTAACTGTAAAACAAAAATTCGGCGTTGGCCTGACATTTAAAAGTAAAAGAGGTTCTACGATGTTATTTAGTTATGTAAGTCCATTGCCCATGATTTTGTAATTGGAGCTCAATCTGCATTATTTTGATTACTCGCTATCCATAAGAGTGGATTTACATGTTACTGCATAATTCTAGAAATATGCTAATGTGGAAATATTCGCATTTAGTAAAACAGGCCACTGGATCGCTGACATGTACAAGAGATCAAAAAGTACAGTGAAAGCTGTCATAGATCGCCATTTATCATAGATAGATCACGTAACTCTCCTTATTAAATAGAATTTGTTCGTTTCTGCCAGTAAGCATTTACTTATGATTTTGTATAGTTTTAGGTATTAAAGATAAAATTGATTTTAAATTCTAGAAAAGTGTCAAGCAACCAATGAAATGTTAAATCGACAAAAAGCAATTGAAATTCTGCCATAAAATAGACGATTCATTGTTTTGGTTAATTTTTTAAAATTTAAATACCTACGCTTCTGTTAAAATCATTTTGAATGACAAACTTAAGCAAGAGACCGCTGTTTTTGTGGATAGAAAATTATGACGTGTCGCATATTTGGCCACCGTGTAACTACTGATTTCTTGTCCAAAATAAAAAGAACACAGAATGGAAAAGCGGCCACTATATCATAGAGCACTTTCGACGAAGAACTTAATACTGTTGTGAAAAATGACAAAAGTTGGAATAAATCAGCAGTATGTAGACGACAACAGTTTGAAAAAAATTCATAGCTATTTGTAGTTTACTTCATTCATTTGTTTTTATTTGGGAATTGGCCGTACTTTGTGATACAGGTTGGAAAACGTTGGTCTAACTTATGACAAGGAAATTGGAGAAGTAACATTTACTAGTTTAAAACGTGCGTTTTTGCTTTTGTAATATTTTTTAATTTTTAGAACATTTATAAGTTAAATAAACCATAGAGATTTGTTAAAATTAAAATTAATGAAGATTTCTATTCTTTTTTCAGTTTCATTCATTTCACTCTGTCCAATACTAGTATTTTTGTTTGCTACCGATTTTCTTGCATTCTAGAAACAACCCCAAACCATCTGAGCACTTTTTTTCTTCTATTTGTCTTGCCAGTGGTTCCTCGTGTAGTCTATCCCTTTTTTCTTTGTCTTTGACTTTGTTCCTTATTGCAATTCTTTGTACTCTTCTGAGATATCTCATTTCTAATGCTTCTCATCCCTTTCCTATCTTTCTGACAAAATTTAAGTCTCGCTTCCGTACGTGAGTGGTCGGCGCACTGGCTTGTACGCTGCAAGTTCTTAGAGATCCTCTTTTTTATTTATAAATACTTACCTAAAACGTTATACAATTTAATTAAATATTTAAAAACTTTGTACTTGTCCCTTGTTAACACCACCACTTTTGTATTTTCCTCGTTTATTAGTTCATTTGATGGGTTCCCGCAGGTATTTAGCAATAATAAATAGTTCCGAATAGCAACAACTCTATAATAACATTTAATTATAATTTACATACATATAAACATCAATGCACAATTGCGTACAAAAATTAATATAGTGCGGGATTAACGAGTGATAACGCGTGATAACAGTCAAAATCGCGAGTGTCAAGCATGCTGCGTAGAGAATGAAACCGAAACGATTGAAATCAAATTACTCGAATGGACCGGGTTTCTTGCCCTTTGTCGTGTTTATATTTTTTCTGTCCCATTGCGCCAGTGGAAAATGAATTGGACTCGTCTGTTAACAGGGTTGGAATTCCTTGAAAGCGAAAGTGTCGACTGCGATTGTGTCTTCGAGGGTTTTCGTCAGCAAGAAAATTCATAACGCCTTCGTTTGTCTGCTCAGGTGTACCGGAATTCACTGGTCCTATAATGGGGCGACGGCCATTATATCTTCAAGGGTTTTTATTCCCTTGACCTCGTAAGGTAATTGGCTGTCTAGCAGCCGAAATTCCCTACCGTTAGCTTTGGACGACCCTGTTGATCTGCAAAGCGCACTAATTTATCATACTGATAATCCCGCGTACTGACACTGTGTTAGCGGATGTTGTCAATCACTCGCGACCCTCTTTATTTTGCATTTATGGTGCTTATCACTCACTCGCTCCTCGTTCGATGAGTTTCCAAGCGAGCACCTGCTAGCATAAGACGGCCAGTAAATCCATCGGATGTTTGTTGTTCAGTATTTTCTTTCGGTGCAGCCATGTCTTTCACGAGAATTATTTATTGCTGCTGCACGTGACAATGCATGCCCGCTACATCAGCATATTCTTTGCTTTTAGGTTGTTGTTCCAGTTGTTCAAAATTTATTTGCAATTCTTCCACTGTATTTGCATACATCACTACATCGTCTGCAAATGCACATTCGAACAGCCAGATATTCTTTAAATTTATATACCCTACATGTAACTTTTTGTTTTAGTCTTACATTCTTTCATTACTTTGTACATTATAATGATGAATAGAATTGCGTTCAATGTTCTTCCCTGCCTTACTCCTTTCGCTGTGTTCAATTTTTCAGGCTCTATATTCTTTGGTTTGCTGGCACAATTTGGGATTTGTTCTGTATAAAGTATTTGTTACCATAATCAGCTCATAGGTACTCCCTTTATTTCTGTAGGTTGTTATAAGCTCCCTTTGAACTTGTTAAATACTTGGTTACATTTCTAAAGCATACAAAGGCCCCTTTAAGAACCATTTTGTAAGTCATCTAAATGATGCTCTACTGTGTTTTTAAGTGACCGTTTACATTCCTTTGATATAGCTTTCCTGAGCAGTGATGTCCCCATATAGTTCTCACATTTCCTACTGTCTCCCTTTTAAGTAACAGTAATCAGATTATCACTGCTAATTTGCTATTCTGTTTTTAGTACTTCCGCTCTAGTGTAAACACCCTTCTCTTCATATTAGGCCTGTGGCTTCTTGAAATCGACAAAGTTGTTTTCCTATGAGCCATATCTGCTCGCAATAGGGTAGGTGGCTAGCCTTACCCATCGAAATTGAGGAAGAGTTCTTTTGTTATGGATTAACGATTACCATCGATCTTAGCATGGTAGCCGCAGAGCGTCCGATATTTAAAAATCCCTATATAGTAACCACAAATCGAACCCAATCCGACCACCTGAACCTCAAGCATGTTGCTAGCTCGGCAATCCGCTTTCCCTCCGTGTCAACACGTTTATGCAGGAATTTTATAACTCTTTCACCCATATGCTGTAGTATTTCAAATATTTTTTTTATTCTCTACTATTTTCCCCATCTTTTATTTGATTTTTGTACTGATCTTTCCTACCGCGTATTCGTTTCTATTACCGGTCTCTTTTTTCCATTTTCCGTACTCTTTTGATAAACCTCAAAGCAAGTCGTTAAAAGTTCTTTGTAATATGTCTGCCATCTTGCCATTATATCTTTCTCCTCTAGTAATGTGCGTCCCGATGTATTCATAATTTGTTTGAGCGGTGTTTCTTTTATCTTAGGGTTTTTAGCATCTTATAAAACTCTTTCAATTATCCTTTGTGTTGAATTCCATTTGTCTTCCAAACTCGTCCCAAGTAGCTGGCTTCGCTTCTAAAACCACATTCTTGGCTTTCGTTCTTTAACAATTTTCATAATTTTACATCTTGTAGATATTTCACTAAAAAATTTTATTGTGTTATTATGGATAAACTATATAGCATTATCCAAACAGGGATAAATTTGTGGCCGAGGCCGTCAGGCCGAGGCTAATGAATTTATCCGAGTTAGTTAGATGCCATAACGGCCGTATGTCGTTGAATATTTTTCATAACACCTACAAAAATTGAAATTTTGGAGCAATTTAAATTAAAAAGTTAAATAGTACGAGCAACGGGTGTTAGAAAACTCGTCTTATCAGAGTCACCTACCGAAAAAATTACGTTTGGCAATTCTGAAATGTATTGGTGGTGATACTCTAAGATCTATGTCAAATTCGATGTTATCAGGTTAAGTTTTCGGTCAGTTTTGAAACAGACGCAAAACCTAACCTGAAACCTCGAATTTGACATAGACTTACAGTGTCACTAACTATACATTTCAGTATTGCCAATGTTAAAATGTTACTGTTCTGTTATTTCTTAACAACCTAGGCTGTTATAGTATTTAACAGCACTAGCTTGGTAAGATGGTTTTTACTGGCGAATAGAAGGATATGAATGGCTCGCCTGCGGCTCGCCAGTCACCTTTTTGAGCCAGTAAAACCTGTTACCTTGCGTGTATTGCTGAATATTTTATTTGTTCCTCACTTGTAAATTACTAGAAATATACCATTTATTCAAGATGTCAAATTAACAAGCAACTAAATTCATCAATATGACACATACTAAGGAAGACAACTCTCGCTTTGCACGCTATCATTTATCTATGAGCACGCTTGTAAAACTGACAGTTAACTTGTAAAGATTTTACAAGTTAGTAACTTGTTAATAATAAACTTTCTTGATTAATACAGTGACTTGATAAATTGATGTTTACAAGTGAGGAACAAATAAAATGTATAACAGCCATGACTGTTATGGTGAACTTTTCAGTCAGGTTGACAGTTCTGTTAGTGACAAATAACAAGTCCGTATTATGAAAAATAAATAAAAGTTACTTATTAAAGCAAATATAAGAAGGTGCAGATTCTAAATGGTTTATGTACACATTACTTCATAACAATAACAATTTAATAATAAATTACTGTTTGCATATTTTGAATCAAAATACACTATACCACAAGCCAAAACTTTCATTATGTTTATATATAAAAAATATTTCTCTTCTTGCACATTTCTACTGTAAGAACCGGCCGGTAATTGCATTATTCAAGCAAATAGAAATAATAATGCACAATTGTTCCCATCAGCTTCGTAATCTAAAAAATGAATAGCGTACAGCAATTGGTTTCTTCCGCTTCTTGGTTTGCTGCCGCAACATAAAGATGCCAATATCCCGCCGAGAAAGTTGGTTACAAAGAAGTGGAATTCGCAGATAATTAGAAATGTATATGTAGTTATAGGTTTTAAAGACGTAACACTTAATTTAATGCCGCAGGTTTCACATACAGCGTTGAGATGATCCACGCGTGTTGTCCGAGTAAAATACAGATAATAAGGAACGAATGCGGCATGCAATCATATTCTTATTCCAAACAAATAAACAGTAGCTAATTACAGGCCGGTATAACACTTTGTATTAGCAAAATGTTTTCCATCGATTAAACATCTGTCAGATGTAATTCCCATTTTGTCTTAACTAGAATACAAGCTTGATTATTTAAGATATACACTTTTGTTTAAAGTTTGTAAAATCTGTTACAAACCATGTGGTAGCTTATTAATCAATATTGTCAAAAATATACTTGCTTAATGACTATAACGTAATAATTATATAATTATGGAACGACGACGAGACTAACCTTTATGAATTGCTTAACTAAATTTGAACTAGTTAAAATGATATGAATGCAATTTTAAAAAGTTGGCTAAGCTATATAGGTGCTTATTTACATAGTATACAATCAAAACTAAGTTGATAAACCAACATAATGTACGCCTAAGGTGGTTGATTTAACAAGAATAAAATTTTGGGATGATGCAACCCTCAAAGAGATAAAACAGTGTTTTCTGTTGAGCACAATGTTATCGTGAATTAATCCAACATATCTACTTAGCCTGCATGTATTTAATTTATCAGAACTACCTTCTTCTGACATATCAGCTGTAATAGCGCATATAAATAGATACTCTCTCTCTCTTCCTGGTTGATCCAATACATGCGGGTGAGTTATTATTTACATCAATTTCATAATATGTACTCATTTAGGACTACATGAATATAAACATATCTCTTTCAGGAACGGTAATGTGGCTATTGCTTAAGTGTATTTTTGTTAATTCACTGACATTCACGGAACTTAAGGCACTTGATACTAGTTTGAAATACTTATTGCTATTCTAATTTTCAGTTTTTGAAATAACTTTCGTTTCATTAATATGTAAAATTCTATTCACATGTTCCACCACTAAATGTCGTATGAATTAAAATGTTGCTATGTTATGTAAATATGTTAACGAATGCAAACACAAAGAAGGTCCTGAATCTTTGTAATATCAAAATTATGAATTGAGGTCTGTTCCTTATTATAATTAAATATCATGCAATACAATTTCATATAAAATTATACACACATTCCTAAGACTGACATCTTATGGTCGACAGAATAGCTGTGCGGAATAAAACACGCAGACAAGTTACACTTCTACGTAAGTATTTTCTGTAGATTTTTCGATGTTTGAACTTTGCAAATTAGCCACACACAGACTAACTGCATTTAGTGGAAGAGTGAACTATAAAAATATTGGGGTAAAGCAACCAAGACGACTGTCTTAGCATATAGTTTTGTGCTTAATATTGTTTTGAAATTTTTCTTCATGATAAAAATTTTTACAAATTTTAACATTTAAAGGTAAAATGAGGTCAAAACCAGTTGTCTACGAAAAATTTATTTATTAAGATACAAATGAAATTGCTTGTACTAATTGTAATACCTATGTAATTTAATCGAATATTAGATACTGTATGTCATTATCAATTCTAAATGTAATTTTTATAAATATAAAAGGAACTAATAAGCTAACGTGATTGCACTAGTTTTCTCTGGGAGATGATTTGCAGATACAATTAACATGGGTTTGTCCAACGTTTGTCATAAGTAAACTACTGAATCATATGAAATGTTCATAAATTTTATTAAAATTGCTACTGCAACAGTTGGAGAAAGTTGCTAGGTTTCTTTAATTTATCAAAAGTGTTTTCTAATATAGCCCCAAAAAGATAAAAACTCCTTCTCCATATTGGGTAAAAGCACGCTTCAAAAATAAATTCAATATTGTATTGCATCGCCATCTGTAAAATCAAGCTACATGTATTGCCACCTCTTTCAAAGTGTCAAATAGCTATTTCAATGTATTCCACCACCAAAAGTTTAAAGTAAGTTGATATATACAATCCCAAGCTTCAGCTGTAGAGCTTCTTCTGAAGCATCTACAATGTTTTAAAAAACGTGTCAAATTTTTTAATGTTGTAAAGTATGGGCAAATCAACCCTTCTGAAGGTATGTGCATTTCTTATTGGTAATTTAAATCATTTTTGAACCCGTTGTCGCAGCTATTGATCTTGCTATTTCAGTGATTTGGGAGGTTTCTTCAGTTTTTTAAAGCAAAAACTGTAGTTTTGTGAAATGAGATATTTAGTCTTCTAATTAAAATATTTTCGAAGTAAGAAGAAAACGAAATTACATATGTGATGTCTGCCCTAAAATACTGACAAAATTGTTGATTTTGCCAACATTACTATTCCACATATTCAGGATGATTACACGACCAGGCAATTCAAATTTAGCATTCATAATTTTAGTGTGCATGTATATATTCATTCATTTAAATAGTTTCTAACATTAATATGCAATTATTACAAAATTAAGTAAAAGTTGTTTTAGGCCTTAAGATTGTTCAGTTAGCTAAAACTAACACACGATAATAAAATCTCATTGCAATCTTGCTTAATTTTCGAAAAATTGCTTTTCGGATTTTGAAAATTTCGACTCCATTTTGTATCTAAGTGAAAATCATTTGGTGTATCTGATAGGAGCTAAATAGGTTTTCATACAAGCACGCATTGTTGTTGTAAAAAGCTTTTTTGAAAAATAAAAAGTTTCCCATTTGATGCCGACATTTTGGCGGTCACATATACCAAAAAATTGTATTAATAATTTTCAAAAATAAATCTTATACCCACTAGCGCGGAATATATGCATTTGCGTATCATTTCATGCAAAGCAATGATTTCAGACATTTATTCGAATTAGATCTTAAGAAATCTATTCTTGAAAATGTTATGTTGCATATATTTTTATATTTCATATTTGCGTACGTGTGTATATTTAAATATGTTAAGGCATCTACATGATGCGTATAATTTAAATGTTTACTAAAATGTAGCCAAAAATTTTACTCTTCGTAGACGAACTTATCTTTATTTAACAAACGTCTCTTGTTTTGTAGATATTTACGCTTCTATTTAAAGAATATAACTGAAAGTAGTACTCTTCTACAACATAAAAGTAAACTGTAAATGCATCAAGCATCATTGCCAACTTCATCCTATTCATTTCAATCTGCCGGAAGAGAAAGATATTTTAGCCTATGCTTAAAAGTTTGTGCCATAAATATAAATGTATTAACTGTATACAGTTAGTAATTAGATATACAGGGTGTAACAAAAATGGTGGGCTGACTATACATAAGCTGCTTCTACGACTAAAAAATAAGGAAATAAAGTTTATATGAACATAGATCCTAAAATGAGTCGTTACTGAGTTACAGCAGTAAATTAAAAAAATTCACTGGTTACACGCATTTAAGCTTGTCGTGACAGTTGGTTAAATTATTTAAGGTCATTTAGCATTGTTTTCTAATTAATTGTACAAAAATTGTAGATTATTATTTCGAACAGATATCCGACATCCATTTCATGGGTTTGGCACATTGTAATAGAGCGGAAGCAAGTAAACGCAGACCATTTCCCAAATCGACCTTTACCAAACGAGAAAACGTTCGAAAGGTGTCATTTTAGATTAAGGGAAACATGATCGTTTTAAACCGGCAGTCCTAGATCGCGGCAGACCACGAACTACAAGGACTTTGAACTTGGAAGAACGTGTGTTAGATCGTGTTGAGGAAAATGCAGGTGATACAATTCGATTAGCGGAAGATGTGAATCATATGACAATGTGGCGGATTTTAAGAACCAATCAGCCTTATCCGTACCATGTGCAAAGAGTACAGCGACTTAGTGAGAATGACTTCCCACCTCGAGCAAACAGCTTTGCTATCTGTGCTCCTTACTGACAAAGTTGGCTTTACAAGAGATGGTATCATCAATTTTCACAATTTACATCAGTGGCAAGAACAAAACCCTCATGCCACTATTCAATCCAGGCATCAACAGCAATTTTCATTAAATGTGTGGGTAGGAATCATCAACGACTTCTTGATTTGTCCTATTGTATTACCCGGACGCTTTTCTGGCCAGAGTGGGCTGTATTTTTTAAAAAATGACTTACCAGGTTTGCTGGAAGCTGTTCCACTAGATATTAGAGGACGCATGTGGTTCATGCACGACGATGTACCGGCCCACTTCAGTCACACAGCAACCGAATTTTTAAAGATAGTATATCCTGAAAGATGGATTGGTCGTGTGGACCTGTATAGTGGCCTGCACGGTCATCCGATCTAAATCAAAAATCTCAACTAGCTGTAACTCAATAACAAACCATTTTAGGGCATATGTAAACTTTTTTCATTATTTTTAATCGTAGAAGCTGTCTGTGTCATATCTAGAGTCTGTAACCTAGTATGTAATATTTTAAATGTTTTAAAGTGAATATTAATTTAAACAAGCGATTGTTTGCAAAAAGGTGCACTTGCTCCTAATTTCGGACACCCATATGGCTGCCCATTGAATAACTAGTACAATAGTAGTACAAATGGCGCCAACAAATAATAAGGAAGGCTTTTAGATGAAGCATGCAGGTGATATGCTAGAAGAGGCCCTGTAGGTATTTTACAGAACAATTTGTTAATAAGATAAGCGGCAGAAGACTATGTCATTCCGCGATCTACCATTGCTCTCGTATTTAGAAATCGACAAGAAGACCTATATTTATTTATCGTATGGTTTGTTTGACCGGTAGTCCCTTGTCTTATTGTTTTCAATACATGTCGAAAATAATATTGCTTTGGGTTAACTGACGTCCTAGACATTAACCTTATATAAAGAGATCAAATACGTATATTTCAAAGCCACCTGTTGTTCAAAGAGGACTGTATATGTTTAAGCAAGCCATTTATAGACGTTTATACAAAAGTCATACATATTTTCAATTGTGTATTTTTAGAAACATTGAGATAAACTCCCAAGTAAAGCATTCGATAACTTTTATTACTCTTTTTCGGTGCGGAATTACATTGTATTAAAGGAAATTCATCATCATCATCATTTACAGCGTTTATATATTCCATCTCTGGATGTACGCCTCCCCAATTTGTCGCCATTTTCTGCGTTCGGTGGTTGATCCC
>OW679197.1:128224824-128311387 GCA_940337035.1 Agriotes lineatus | reverse complement strand
TACCTGTTTAGGTAAAATGCCACTTCCGGTTAACTGATCATGCTGAAATGTAATATCTGGTAGTTTTTCTACATAAGAAATGTATGTACAAAATTTTGTTCAAATATCTCGAAGCAAACTGGTACTTTACTTGAATAGGTACCGCTACCTGTTTAGGTAAAGTGCCACTTTCGGTTAACCGATCATGCTGAAATGTAATATCTGGTAGTTTTTCTACATAAGAAATGTATGTACAAAATTTTTTTCAAATATCTCGAAGCAAACTGGTACTTTACTTGAATAGGTACCGCTGCCTGTTTAGGTAAAGTGCCACTTCCGGTTAACCGATTTCGCTCAAAATTTGACAGGAATCTACAAATTTTGAATAATAACTATGTACATAATTTCAAGGGTCTAGCTTATTTTGTTTTTAAGTTATCGTGTTCACACACACACACACACACACACACACACACACACACACACACACACACACACACACACACACACACAAACATAATTCGAAAAATGGTTTTTTCGGACTCTAGGAGGTCTAAAACGTCAAGATTCGTCAAAATCTCGAAGTCGATTTTTTTGACGATTACAATACTTTCTCTATACTACCGTATGCGAGAAAGTAAAAAATACTATTTGAGATGTACCTGCACACTTAGTTTGTTATTAGAACTAATAGACTGATATTATAAGTTATCTTTGTTTCTTCGTTTAGTATCGAATTTATGTGGTTTTCTTTAGCTGTAAAGATCTATGTAAGGTGAAGCAACGAGAGCTATTTAGCCGCTAAAGGTAAGTCCCCGAGCCACATAAAGACGCCGCCCAGGAGCACTGACGCTATTGTAAGCGCTGGGCTTCGGGCTTATACAAGGTCTTGCATAAATATTGTCCCCACCACAATTCAAGCCCGTGGCGTCTTAATATGTACTCCTTTTTTGTACTTGTCTCGAGTATGACCACCCCTATTGCAATGACACTTCGGCCTAATTAACCGCCTAGTCAGATAGAACCACACCCATCTTCCTGAGTATAGTTGGACAACTATTGCGTTACACAACCGTTGAGGCGTGATTAGGGTGAATAGGGCAATGCGCCGTTGTCGTAAAAGTCTATTCTTGCTGTAACAAATTGGCCGGTTTTAGCGTGTAACAGTTAACCAAAAAACCATTTTTTAAAAGCGTTTTAATGTTTAATGGAATTTGAGAACGAAATAGCTTTTCTAAAAACAAAAGTAACCATAAACAGTGGATTCTTGGATAACAAGATTTTTTCGAGTGTTTTTATCTTTGGAGCAAGGCAAATTCCCGTTTATCTTGAAAACAAAAACTCCAGCAAAATGAAAGAAACAAAAAGTATGTAGATGAAATTGGTTTGCCGTAATCTAAAAAAAAATAATAATAATACAGGGCGGGCATTTGAAATATAGGTGATTGGCTGCAACAATGCCCCCTGTATATCAATTTCCAAATTGTTAAGCGGGTGCATTATTCAACGTAAATACCAATGTATGCCAAATATGAGTAGTCAAGGTATTCTTGGTTAATGCATTTAATTATGATAGTTCCTATTGACCTTTAAGGGGTTATAAGTCATTGAGCTACAACTTTCTACCAATGTATGTTTTGCTTAATCTTAGAGTCACTTGTGATTCGTGTTATACGTTTGGCAGTTCTGAAGTGTATTGTCAGTCTATGTCAAATTCGAGATTAGTAGGTTAGGTTTTGTCTGTTACTTGACACAGACTGACGCAAAACCTAACCTGGAAATTTCGAATTTAACAGCTTGCAGAGCAGTAGTAAGTGACATACCTTTTATCTCACTAGCGGTTTATGGTTTTTATCTCACTAGTGGATAAATGGCCACTTTAGGGATCTAAAATCGATCTAGTAATAGCCTTATAACTAGGTGGTATTGGATAAAATATATTTATATTTATAGAACCATTTTAATTTTCAATAAAATATTTACTGTTAATTTTCACCTTGCAGTATTGTATTTTAAGAAGTACAAATAAAAACTGACTTACCTGGAAAAGAATTACTCGTAATTTCAATGATCACAGTTCTCAGTGTTGATGATTACATACATGTATTATATTACTATATAGGTGTCTCCAAATAAAGCTTATTGTAAAAGGTAAGAAAGTTGTAGGAATATATGTTGTAATCATCTTTTGATGAGAACTTTCAGAAATTTCGATTAAACTTCATTTCCAGTAAGTAAATTTTATAGATGCTTTTTAATGATATAGTCCAAGATGAGCATAAGCTATGAAAAAAGACGAAAACAACATATGTTTCTAACGGCATTGGTTAGATAAACATCAGTAAATATATTTTTTAAAATTTTACTGCATATTTACTAGTCTAATAGACTAACAAGCAAGGTGGTCTCCTGTTACTAAACTGGGAAACAATTTCCTAAAATGAAATTTGTAGGAAAATTTAAAATAAATTTTATCTTCAACTGTGGGTGGCGAAGTACTCATAAAAAAGAACTTGTGATAAATATTCTAATCTATACTACGCCCGAGGACATTTTTAACTTCTATATTAATGCAGGTAATGAGTCTGTATTTTATTTAAGAAAAGTTAGAATTCCATACGGCATTCAATGAATTACTTTGGTGTTTTTTCTAATTCTCAAATGTTTCTGATGTTATGGATTTTTAAGTTCTACATCATTCTATTTCACTCAGATGTTTTATATTTTTCCTTTTTAGGTTCTGACAAACAATGTACATGTATGTAACCATCGAAAACGAGAACATGAAGCATTATCATTGAAGAGCTTCGTCTGTTGAACACCTTACACCTTACACTGTTCTTCACAATATTAATAAAATGAGTACTTGAGTAGTATACTCGTATATTCTGGTAATTGTATACTTGGTATTCTTTAAATTAAAATTTTAAAGGTTTCTTTAGTGAATTACTGAACGGGTGTGTTAAAATAATATCAAAAGTAGTGCCACCATTTTTCAACTTCGATATGATGCACAGATATGGACAATGATTAAAGATCACGGGATTAATGACATTTGCGGATTTAGCGAATTTAATGTTTTAGCTTTGCATGTAAGCACCCATTTGACATTTTTAGCATGAACGTTTGTAGTGTAATTTTGAATCCTCAAGTTGTATTAATTTTTTTTACCTACAAACTTGATTTTGCATTTGAAGTTAAGTTGTGTGTTAATTCTATATGTGACACGCCACTGCTACTGTCAGATAGTTTACTACATATGGTTTCCAACAGTGTTACTTGGGTTGCCTATATTACGTGATCACATGCTCTTCGTTCTTTTTCAATGTCTCTGTACAAAGGAATTATAATGAAATAGTGTTGTAAAATTAAAGAATATATATGGTGATGGCGAGTGCGATGTACTTTTGTTGGGTGCATTTCAGTTAGTCAGAATTGCAGAAGTATTAGCACGTTTTACTAACATCAATATTTTATATAATCAGTACCTAGCCTATTCCATTTTTAGACACGACCTGAACGCTATAAATGAGATGTGTCGCAAAATTTTACAAACAATTATGTACAGTAATTGTAAATAATAGAGCAATAAATAATACTCACTTGGTGTGTTTTCTTTTGTTCCGACGACAATGCTTCTGCGATTTGATCTAGAAAATTAGGGTATTGTGTTATTAAGCATCACTATTTTGACAGCCAACAAAAAATGGCAACACACGATGCCATCTATATTCACTTAAAATTAACCACGTAATGATCAACAAACACATACAATATTGATGGATCTACCTTTGTGCATGGTCACAGCCAGATGAATAATAATGATCAAAGTTGAGGTAACCTTCCATTCCATTATCGATCAAATACATTTTTCTCAAAATGAATGCTGCGACATTGTTAAGTGTAAAGGTGCAACTAACAAATGCTGACCTCCACTGCTGTTGAAACCGTTCCTGTCACTAAAGTCTCCAGCCTTATCAGAATTACTGTTTAAGATTTGATTTCATTCATCAGTCTTGAGGAAATTAGTGCAATATTGCAGAGTCCAAAAGTGTTGAGCTTTAGTAACGTTTTGAATTATCCAGGACATAATTTGTATTGATCATAATCTTCCCAAAAATGTAGTGTAATGGACTAATGGAAATCTTCTAAATAGAATAGTCGAGGCGTATGTGTTTAATAGCTACTTAATAAAAGAATATCAAACTGGGAAAATTGGAGAAAAAGTAGAAGCTGGAATATTTCCTTTTTCTGTAGTGTTGGAAAATACATGAAAACAGTGTAGGTAAGACAAAAGTGAATTTGTGCTTCTTTTAAATAGATTTGACAAACTGTAATTTTTGGGAATTATAACTAGTAAAAAAAAAACATCCCTCAAATTATAATGAGTGTAATGTTTATTATCCTCGATATTTTAATAAATTATTTAGTTAGATGTTTAACTTTAACTGAAAATAATGGAATTTTTATGAATCATTTGGTGTCGACATGAATTTTCCAATAGCAGCCATTATCGAAAGGTGATTTTGGCTATGTTTGCATTATATTTGATGTTATTTCAGAAATTCTTAACTTTGCTGCTGTTTATCAGAAATTTCAAGTAAGGTGAAGTTTGGCTATTCTTTGAGAAAAAATCTTCCCTACAAGAACTAGCAATTCATAACAAATATTAAGCTGTGACTGTGTTATAGTGGAGACGGGATCGTGCCAGAATGTTTACCTTGTTGGAACACAAAATCACTGGAGTCTTTTGGATATTAACCTGGGCATATTGGCTGTTTCCCCAAGTAAGAAGCTTTTCAAGGTCGTTACTAATTGTTATTTAGAAACTGTTTGATTTTGGAAAAGCATAAGAGCCCAGAATCACATTATTTTGCACAGTTTGAATTTTCAGGTATCTTTTCGGAAAACTTACGCACAAAAGGAAATCGTTTTGGCGAATATTCTTACATCAAGTTTTTAGCAATTGTCCCAACAGCATTAGCAATAACGAATTGCAAAAATCCGTCGGAAAACACTCAAAAATTAATAAATAGATTCATTTCTTTTGGCCCATGTGATCAAACTATCATTTCGTTGGTAGGTAGCATGCTTTGGTTAAATGAAACAATTGCTTATCGCTGTTTGTTGTTTGATAATAAATAGACAGTGTAGTATCGGTAGTCTTTTGTTCCTCTGTTTCTCGTATTGGAAAGTAGTATGCCTGAACATTTTTGTAAGCAAATAGTCGTATAGATATACAATGTGCTATTCAGGGAGGAGACAGGCAGTTAAAGAGCATAGAAGATATACATTGTCTCACTAAATATCAGATATAACCAAATTAACAGTGGAAAATTATTGTATGATCAAATACTGCTGTATACGATCGATGTATGTAATTGGTGGGAAATATTTTTTAAATCTCCGATCAATCACGTATCTCGATGTGTATACAGCAATAGTTAATCATTCTATAATTCCCCAATGTTAGTTTGGCTATGACTGATAGTTCATAAGCCACACTGTACATTGTTTAACTTTTAGTTCAACTTCATCTTTTAGAATTAGTATACCTATTAAGGTATGGATAGCAAATTTTAAAGATTGATCTGTTACTGTAAAAAAATTGTTGATGAACAAAAATTGAAGGTGAACTATAACACTTTTCTATGTTTAGTTAGGTGAGATAGTGCAAGGATTAAAACAGCACCTGCACCAGTGATCAACGTTCTAGAGCGGTGTGGAACGGGTTTAATTTCCATGCACAGGTTTCACAACACGTTTTAAATTTTCTTATATAGTCGTTTTGGAACTAGGCGAGACATTAGGTTTATATTGGCAGCACTTATTTGTGGCAACACATTAGTTTGTAATTTTAAATGTTCAAAGTTCTCATGTTTCATAGAAGGAAATATAAAATTTATCAATGCAGATAAAAAACATTAAAAGTATCTGATAGCGACTTATGTCAGTCAAAATATAGTTTAATTTAGGTCGAAGTGATTTCCGATTAATGAGTAATGTCATGAGTGCTGATGTAAAATCTTATGTTCAGACTGTAGAAAAAATTTCAACAGAGCCAAGGGATAACTACTTGGATAATACATTTTTGCAATTCCAACTTGGCGAATACTACAAAAAACGAGAATTTTACTCTACAATTTATTAGACCATGCTAGATTGAATACACAGGGCGCTACACAAACATTTCCAAACTATTTAAATCTTTGTGGATATGCTGAAGGCGAGGAAAAAGTGACTTTTATCTAGATAAATATTGGATATATTAGAACGAAAGTATGATACGAATGTGGTTGAAAGATGGTGATAGGTGTACTAATAAAACATTGAAATCAGGTAAGAGATACACAGTGCTTGTGGTGGTTTTCTACCGTGATGTGCCCTTCTTTTAGATTCAATAATTGAACATCGAGATTACCACAAAAATATGAACAGTTAAATATTTCAAAAGAGGGCAGAAAATCAGTTGGTGCCTGTTCTAACTAGCATCGGGGGTAAATGTGTTATTGTTATGGATAATGCTCATTATCACTCAGTGTTGTTGGAGAAGAGATCAACTACTAATTCAAATCAAGAAACTCTCCAGGCCTGGTTGTATAAAAACAAAATTAATTTGGATCAAAACGATAAAAAACAACTTTGAAATTTAGTTAAAAAACCAACCTAAATAATTTCAACAAAAAATATAAAAGTGGCGAGTTTCTAAAGCAAAACAACATCAATGTTCTTAGACTTTCTGCCTACCGTTGTATTTACAACACTATTAAACTTGTATGGGCATTCTGTAACTGCAATTATATAAGTTAATAACGTCAGTCCAAAATCCAAAAGAAAGAGTCAGAACTGATTTGTGAGAAACTTCATTAGGGCATACAACTGTTTACCATTCACTTTATGAGGCTGCAGAACAATTCTAATCTTTGTTATTTCGTTCGTATTGCGGACACAAAATGCACATATTGTGACAAGACTACCAAATCTGAACTTATGGAAAACTCGATAGAAGTACCTGTAAGTGAGAAGTAATCTTGTCTTCACATGCTTTTGATACCAATACTAAACTCTGATGAAAAGTAAATCTTTCTTGATTTACTTTTACTGTTGTGACTTTCTCGAGCGTTTCAACTGGTTAATAAATTTTTACTGAAATACAGAATTCGAGGTCTATTCGTTTGATTTTGGTGCATTTCTTTTAATTCTAGTTATGGTTTCTATGGAAACATGGTTAATCGCAGTATTTCGTTTGTTTGTTTGTTACGGACAAGGTCTAGGCATGCAAAGTACAAGGAACCTTAGACACCGATTGCTGTGGTCATATGGTAAAATTCCTACTTAGAAATTTCAACCTTGGCGAGGGATATTAAAAATAACACATTAATGATAAGAGCGGAACTGACATCGAAGTATTTTTCTCTGCTTTTTACATGTTATAATTTTCGACGTGTTTTGCAGATCTTCGATCTTGTTACCGACGCTGACTAGCAGTATATGATCTTTAGGAAACAGAAAATGTGGCCATATACTGTAGCAATATTATTACCCACTCTTGTAGACGATAAGTTATGTTATAAGAATATAAATTGGAATAAATAAAATAAGTATTACAAGTATCACAATTGCTACACAGTTTTAATATGAATAACTGGCACTTTCAGGGTTCATTAAAAATTACGATTGTTTTAGTTAAATGCAATAATTAATGGTATGTTGCCCTTTATATTTTAATTATTGGTAGTTAAATCAAATTAATGCGGCGGCTGGCTTCTGAGACCTCAATGTCAAGAGGTTAGGTTGTAACACACAGTATAAAATTTATCCTAGTATAGCAAATGCTCACTTTTAAACGAGTGACAGTTAACCTCAAAGATTGACGGAAGGCGGAGCTGATCGAACACAAAAATTCAGCGTAATTTGTAAGAAAATCGACCAACAATTAATAAATACGTCTCAGGTAAACAATAACAATGCAATTTAACGAATCAAGTTGTTTAACTAACCTGCATTTGTCCTCTTTCTACGTCATAGATGACGGCAACAGGCAACTGTTTTATTTCCTGCTTTACGAATACATTTTCGTCCACTGCACAATGGGATGACGCCAACCTCGCAATTTCCTTCTATAACGCTCCCTGTGGCTGCTACCTGCTTCTGGACCACGAATAAAGTCTTCCCTAGGTGCTGCACATTGCTTTCCCCTTCCATCGGCTTTCACCTCGGATCGGGATCACGTTTTCAACGGACGCCAACCACGTACCGACTTCTGGAACGCCTTTAACTGATGCTACCTTCTTGAACGAAGCCGGACAACTCGGCGCCGCCATCTAGGCGCCGCCACTTCGGCGCCGCCATCTCGGCGCGAGGCCATCTCGGCGCCAAATCAAATTTGCAAACTACATTGTGCACTACGTAAAAAAAGATAGAGACACATTTTACGAAAAAAAGTTTTCTGGCCTTGATATTGTTCAGTCAGCTAAAACTACCACACAATAAAAAATCTCATTGAAATCTTGATTAAATTCCGAAAAATAGCACTTTTTGGATTTACACAATTTTGAAAAACGCCATTTTCTAAGTAAAGTGCTCTTTATATGACAAATATTTTTTTAATGTTTATTTTCCAAATCAAAGAATTTTATTTTTAACAATTTTTTTTTATTATGAAATAAAAAACTTTTTGAAAAGTGTTTGTTTTTCCATAGCCGTCTTTCTTAAAAGTAAAATTCTTTAATATGGGACCTAAACATAAAAGATAATGTGAGAGATCAAAGTTGGCAAAGGATTTTGAAATTTGGTACAGGAACCTAGATGTTGATTCTAAACAACTTCTCTTCATAACGTTTTGTCGTTGCTACATAGAAGACACGCTACTCTACAGTAATAGTTATTTACCTGACAAGTTCGTAATTTTCCCGAATGAACACTTTGTTTGCAGCACGACCGAAGGGAGTGCTGTATGTAATGCGAATTCTGGAAAATTTTTCCGGAAGGAGTTAGGTACAATGTTTTTTGTAACGAATAACTGAAAATATTTTAAAAAATTAAAAAATTATTATTTAGTGTTTTACTAATTTACTGAGTTGACAGCACAAATCACTAAACTTTTATACCTATCCTACGCACCTGTTAGTTTTTGTTGACGTTTACAGCGCCTCTGGTGTTTGTAGGCGCAATTAAACCAACGAGGGACAATCCTCTATATAAAGGAGAAAGATCCAGACGTGTGTGTCCCGAGGGCCCCCTTGGAGAGGGGCAGAACTCCGAGGGCCCCCTTAGAGATGGGCGGAGCCCCGAGAGCCGCCTTGGAAAGGGGCGAAGCCCAAGGGCCCCCTTGGAGAGGCGCGGAGCCCCGAGGGCCCCCTTGGAGAGGAGCGGGGCCCTGAAGGACCTCTTGGAGAGGGGCGGAGCCCCAACGGCCTGCTTGAAAATGGGCGAAGCCCCGAGGGCCCCCTTGGAGAGGGGCGGAGCCCCGAAGGTCCCCTTAGAGATGGGAAAAGCCCCGAGGGCCGCTTTGGAGAGGGGCGAAACCCCTAGGGCCCCCTTGAAGAGGGGCGGATCCCCGAGGGCTCCCTTGGAGAAGAGCGGAGCCCTGAAGGACCCCATGGAGAGGGCTTGCTTGAAAATGAGCGGAGCCCCGAGGGCCCCCTTGGAGAGGGGCGAAGCCCCAAGGGCCCCTTTGGAGATGGACGGAACCCCAAGAGCCTCCTTGGAGATGGGACAACGTAATAGGCCTAAAAATGGTGGTAGCGCAGCCCCGTTTATTATAAAAATTTACAAAAAACACAAATCCCCTAGTTTTTGTTGAAAAGTAAAAAAACACCGCAGTGCGGGAAAAGTAACTTTCGGCGTATCGGGAATGACCGGGAAATATGAATTTTGAAGTCATGAGTACAAAATAGTATATTATACATCAAGGTAGCGAAGCGCAGTATTATAACCTGAGCGCATATTAGATACTGAGTAGTATCTAAAACGCGAAGGTTATAAGACGATTCGCTACCGTGATGTATATACTATTTTTTGAACTACCAAACGGCTTAATACCTAAATTCCCAACAAATTTGGAAAATATTTTAACTGTCAAACTGACAATGCAGCTCTTTAAAACGTCAAAATTAAAATAGTCATATTTGGTAACTTAGCAATTTATTAGTTACCACGGTGAAAATTGTTTATTTTACTTTCTCTCCCTTGGTGGAGAAAATCAACTTCACGACCTAAAGATAGGCCAATAACGGTGCGTTCTGAGGCTAGTAGTGCAAAAAATCGTTTTTTTTTAAAAATCTTTCAAGGCATATTTCATTTTTCAAAACTGAAATGCTGTTAGAAATTCGCCTTTAACTAAGCAGGGCTGAACCCCAAAAAATTTAAATCGAGAATTTTTTACCATTTACAAGAGTCGTTTCACCTATCCGGGGACACACTGTATATACAGGGTGATTTTTAAGTTGATTCTTTCCTTTTCCCAGGATATAAAGCTGAAAAAAGTAAGCCATTTACCACTTTTGCGAAATATCAAAACTAACGGAGGTACAAGGTGTTATGGTTTCAAAGTATCAACTAAAATTACTTAACGAAAATTAAACTAAACTTAATCTAACTTAAATGATCAAAATTATCAGCATTCGCTTCTACACACACATTCCGCGTATGCGGCAGCGGCATTTTGACAACACTCCCAGTAAATAATAAGCATATTCACTCATTCATTATTTTCATAAACATGAGCCATTATTGCAGCAATAACATTAAGAAAATTACAATGGAAAACTAGTTGACAGATCATTGCTTGACAACAGAGATAAACAAAAATAAAATTGTCCAGCCGCCTTTGCGCCAAAGTTTAGTTTTTAATTTGAAACTTTAACACCCTGTACCTCTGTTAGTTTTGATATTTCGGAAAAGTGGTAAATAAAAAATACTTATTTTTTTTAGCTTTATTTCCTGGTAAACGGAAAGAATCAACTTAAAAATCACCCTGTATAAAAATAAATATATATAAAAAAATATCGGTAATGTTTACATTTCACTTTATACAGGATGACAGCTTGTCTGAAAACCTATTTAGCCCGTATGAGATATATTGAGTGATTTTTACTTAGTTAAAAGTGGCGTTTTTCGAAGTTGTGTAAATCCAAAAAGTACAATTTTTCGGAAATTAAACAAGATTTCCATACGATTTTTATTATGTGTTAGTTTTAGCTAACTCAACAATGTCAAGGCCAGAAAACAACTTTGTTTCGTAAATGTTGTCCCTATCTTGGGTAGTAAATATTTCGTAATGATTTTAAAAAAACGTTGAATTTTACTGATAACGAAAGTCACGTGACAACTTTTGTTTGGCCCATTTGTAATCACTTTGCAATTACCTCTGGTCGTTAGTGTTTTCCAAGAAATTCGAAATATTTTTTTTCCATTTGATGCCAGCTTTTTGGGATCACTTTATTTATTATTTGTCTATAATAATTTTCTTACGTAGTACACACTGTAGTTTGCGAATTTAAATTCGGCGCCGAGATGGCCTCGCGCCGAGTTGGCTGGCGCCGAGATGGCTCCGCGCCGAGTTGTCCCGGCGCCGAGCTGGCCCCGCGCCGAGATGGCGGCGCCGAAGTGGCGGCGCCGAGATGGCGGCGCCGAGTTGTCCTAGACCCCTTCTTGAATGCCACAAACAAGGGCCCCTCTATACACTGCACATTGCTATCTGCTTCCCGCAGCTCCACAATTAGCCAAAATATCGCTTCAAAGTCACACGTAAATGGGCGAACCTTCAGGTTCAATTTCCTCTAGAACTGCACTTTGGAACTTTATGAAATTATGCACAACTGGGCTTACGCACTGGCAAACAAGTAAAAGCCAACAATTGGCACAAGTAATAACTTTAATTCAAATCTAACTTGGGAGCCAATATTATAAACAGCTTCTGGTTGGGCTTCCCTAATAAACAATAACAATTGAACATGTAGGTATCATAGCAACAAGTTAACAATTGTTTCAAGTAAGTTTTTACAATGTTTTACCTTAAATACTAAAGTGTTTTCGCCAAATCTCATTCTGGAGCACTTCAACCGCACTTTTAGTTGATAAACACTGGTTCACAAGTTATTTAGCACTGAATTTTGAGGTTGCGTTTCACTCGCTCTTTGCATTCCTGTGCTTTCTTACATTGCTTTGTAACCTTACAGCTGCGTTATCGGTTGTTGGCATAATGATATGAACAGCTACAGAAAACTTTTGTAGGGCTTCGAAACATCTCTGTAATTAAGTAAAATTACTATTATATCTTGACGCTACACTATTAACCCGTCAGTCATCATAAATTAGATGCATTTGCCACACCGAGCACAAACATTAAAATATAAGCTGAACGCAACCCTGCCGATACTGTTTCATTCAAATGCCAGCCTCTTTTAATCAAATTACAGTTGTTGCTAATCATGTCTTATGTAATTATCAGTGGTTACCAGTGACTTATTATTGCAATAAATAGAATACCAATTCTGGGCCTACTTGAATGTTTTTATTATTCGTACGTTTGTAATGCAACCAGAATTGCTGTAGGCATTATACCATTACAATACAGAGAGGTGCATGGAAAATGGCCAGAGCAGTAGAAACGTCATTTGTCTTCCGATTTTAAAAATTCAAATACCAAATGAAATTATTCAAAGCCGCTATAACCTGGTAGTAATCAATATTTTTTTAATTCAAAATACCTCTAAGCAACGATAATCAAATTTATACTTTCAAATAGCAACTACAATTTTTTAATCTTTTTCTGAATTGAATAGCGTGAAAATATACTGTATTTATTGAGAAAAAATTGAAACCTTCAAAATTTTCACTCATCGTGGTGGCATTATATCACCCATGAGATGCAATCAAGTAGCCTAAGGTCAGCATGATGTTCAAACATGAACGTCTTCAACTGCGGAGCATATGCTGTACCCATACTACTTAATTGCATGACTTGTGTGACTTGCTTCCACCGCGATATGTGAAAATAGAACTTTTATCCTACTTGTTTCTTTTTTAAATTAGCTGAAAGTTTAGAAAAAACTAAAAAAAAACTTTTTTTTGTTCATTTTGTTTCCATTTGCAATTTCTAAAAAATTGGGCTTTTATCTAAATTGCGATATTTATACTCAATTTCCTATTATGCTGCGAGATGCCTTCTTGATTAAAATAACAGCAGTATAAGTTTTACGGGTTTAACGTCACTCTGTACTCAGTCTACTTGATTGCATTCAATGGATTATTTGATGCCAGCGCCATGTGTAAAACACTCGCAATTTTATTTTTTTTTCTTCGGTATTAATAAGAACAAATATGATATTCTAACATCATTGTATTCATTAAAATTAGTGGAGTCTAAAAAATGATAGGAAAATTATAGTTGCTATTTAAAAAAAGTTGATTATTGTTGTTCGGAGACATTTTAAGTTAAAGAAATACTGCTTTCTATCAGGTGATATTGAACTTTAATCCATTTAATTTGGCTTTTCAATTTTGACAATCGGATGACAAATAACGATCCTACAACTCTGTTGGTTTTTCATGTACCTCTCTGTATACGGTGTTCCCTTTCTTGTTATTGGTCTATATGCAACTAATAAAAAAAGAAATAACAGACAAAATTCAATTAAAATGTACAGAGAAATCAAAATACATCGATGATCATGTGACCAGCGACATTAGAAGATTTTGTGAATTTAATATTCTGATATTACATAAAAGCACTGATCTTACATTTCTAAGCATTGCCGTTCGTGATGTAGTTTTGAATTCTTACGTTGTGCTAATTTACAGTTCTACTCGGAGCTAAGATACATACTTTTCAATTGTTTCGGGTAAGTAGCTTTCTTTAATATATCGATTCTTTAATACGTGGCACTCCACTGCTTGTGTCAAATTTAAATTTTGTCAACGTAGTTGCCAATAGTGTCAAGTGGGTTGTCTATATTACGTGATCCTTTTCGATGTTTCTAGCAAAATTATGTGATTTTCAGTTTGACTGTTTTCCTCTCTTCTTTTCAGGCAGACCCACGCTAAGAGTGACACAGCAAGTTTACTGTCTTGTACTGGCTTACTTTTCTATGCAAAAAATGTACCACAATAACGTCTGTTATCAATAAATGTACAGAATATTTTCTTTTCGCTGTTTTTTTTTTATTCTCAATATTAACAGCAGCAACCGGTTTTGCTTCATAAATGTTTATAATGATGAAACCACTTGATGTGCTAACCAAATCATCATAAACAGCCAGTTTATATGCCAATGAAATAAACAAAGTGGTACTATCCTTGTAATTGTGAATGGGTTATTAGTTAATAAAAACCTGCAGTTTACTTTATACGAACCAAAAAAATATGTGGTCAACATTTTTACATCATAATTGCAGGAGCTGAATGCGGGATTTCACGGCGGTTGTTTATAATAATAGGTCATCGATTTAAAGTTTTCTAAACACTGATGTTGGAGTCTCATGCTCATGGCTATATACCGAGGAGTCGTTATGGTTGGCTGCTCATGTAAATGCCGTATGTGATTGGGACTTGTCATTATTCCGCGTGGTTGCTCACGTGAAACTTGTGTATGTTTTGGTTTTTTTTTCGCAGGGCTACCTTCCATGTGTTGCTAAGGCGGTAACCGTATTCTCTATTAAAGTTGTTCGGAATTTTAATAATCTCTAGGGATTCCCGAAGAATACGAGTGTAGTAATTTATAGTCGTGGCTAGTTCGTTTACGGTGTCGTAATTTATTCGGTGCTCTACAATAACTGATTTTTGTGTATTTCCCAGTTGTGTGTGAATTCCCTGTTCTTTTATTTTATATTGGATGCTTCTTCCCGTTTGTCCGATGTAAGATTTGGCACAAGTATATTGGAGCTGATAAACGCCTTCTGTATGTAGCCTGGACAAAGAATCTTTGTTGAAAATTATTCATTGTTTGATCTTTATCATTATACGAATAGACACAATTCGTCTTTACCTCATATTGAAAATGTTGGACAAAATGTATTTTGAAAGTCAATTCCTTGTGCGTACTTCTTGGTACACGCTGTACACATAGATATCTGCATCAGTAATTTACATGGTTCAGTCCCCTGTTCATTGTGACACTTCATATATATTATAGTAACGACTTTACTTTTAAATGCATTATGTAACCCAGTATGGTGGAACCTCATGTAATTTATTGTATGTTTCGCCACCCTACAAAATTAATGCTGTTTATTGGGGTTTATTGGTTATTTCGCCACCCTATAACATAGAAAATATTAAAATGATTACATTTCCTGGAACAATCTGTCCTCGTTATCAACCAATAAATAATAAGGAAATATAAAAATTAACAAAGACAAATCGGCTGTTTACTGGTCTTAGTAGCAACCGATTTCCAATAAATTGCATGGCACTAACAGTCGACTACCTGCTCGATTTGATATTTGAGAATCGATAGCCAACTTTTTCTCAATCTATCAAAAAAGACGACACACATAAAATATAATACTATTATTTAGTTTTACGTCGAATTGATATGGATTCTTTAGATAACATTTTTGTGTATATTTTATGTAAAGAGGACGAGTGTGTGTTCTCATTTTCGGTAAATTTACATAAAAGTTGGCCATCGATTCGTAAAGACTAGCGTGCCTAAAGACCAAATCAAGTAGCCGACTGTTAGTGTCAAGAAATTGGTTGATTCTGAGTTGTAAAGCAAAGCTCTTGTTTGTTGATTTTTAATTTAATTATTATTCATTCGTTGATAACGAGAATAGATTGTTCCCCGAAATGTTAAAATTTTAATATTTTAAATTTTGTAGGATGGCGAAATAAAACCCAATAAATATCATTAATTATATAACGCCATAAAATGTTTCAGAGTGATGGAGGAAGGTGTAGTTGTCCACATGCGTTCTACTGTGTATTTAAAAAGCTAGAAAATGCTTATAAAAATATGATGGTTTATTAATAAATACGTAATCACAAATGCCTAACCTTGTAGACTTCAAAAATTGTTACAGACACGCATAGCACTGATATTTGCGTTGGTCAAACAAAGCGAGGTCTTTCAACTTGCTCTAAGAAACTTCATTACGCAAAAGGACAGTATATGTGTGTTTAGAATAAAACACAAGTAAACATCAAATATATGAATTTATAAAAGAGGTTGGAATAGAAGATAAAATCTGTAATAGTTGCTTAATTAAATATATGTAATGGGAAAGTTATAATTTTTTATTGAATTACTGTTCATATTCAAAGAGGATACAAACACGAAACTAAAATTTAAGTTTCAAAATGAATGCTTTCGAGTATTAATTTTACGCTTCCAAGCTGTTGACTTTACATTTATTATAACCGTCTATCACATATTAAAATTATGGAAAGCATTCCACTTAGCCATTGTTTTATCCACGTTCTGGTTAGTTGTTATCGCGATAATGATCGGAATGTATACAGTTTAATGCAAATATATCTTTTAGAATAGAGTTAAATATCTTTTCTTTATCTTGACGCTGACTTTCTATCTATAATTTAATAATGATTCCGGCATATTGTATTCCATGCTGAGTTGTTTTTCAATGGAACGGGCGAATTTACCCGAAATTGCTTCAGCTAAACTGCATTTTCTATGCAAAATATTGAAAAAAATTAGGAAAGAACTTCAGAATTAAAAATTTTGGCACCGCAGTTAAGGAGAATTTTAGTTTTCCGTTATATTTAGTTAAATTTAGCAAGATTTTTTGTACAGTTTACATTTAAAATGCAAACAATAAATATCTACCAAATTAGTTGACATATTTCTTAAATCAGAGCAAGTTTTTTTCAGAACATTTATCGATATTATGTACAAAAAATGGACAAGGAGATCAAAAATAAACTTGATAGCGAGAACTATTGAAAACAATAAAACTTTTCTGCATGCTTTTTGTTGACAAATGGTTGTTACATTTTTTTGAAGTTGAGATAATGTCCAATATCTTGTTTAACTTGACCACATGTTATTTTAAGGTTACCTATCAATTTAATCTATAAATTTAGTTTAAATGACATTTTTTGCATATCTATGTAGCTTATTCGACTGTATTAAAGTCACATGAATTAATAATACAGTTCATTGTTGTTCAAATGCAGTTTTATAAAGTACAGTGTAGACAGTGACCGGATTTTTCATCGGTTCCCGCGATCAATATTATTTTTGATCGCTTTGTAGTTTACCTGAAGCAATTTTGATTTATAAACTGTTATTAGCGCTCTTTAAATTTTTGAGACCAGTATGTACTAGAATATATTTTAGACCAAGCAAAAATTGATTCTAAGAGACTCCAGTTTTGAATACAGGACAAACATGAGAAATTTTCCAAGTACATGAAAAACCAGATATTTATAGACTTAAGTCAAACAGTATTAAAAGGGGATACATAAAAAATCTAAGATCGTTAATGACATGGCTAGGATTTTGATCAAAACCGGCAGAAGGTTTCATCTTCAAGCGTCTTCCTTTATTTCCACAATGAGAATTGAGGTTGATACAGGGCATATGAATTGAACTGTTCCTAAAGATCAATGATGATTCTGTAAGATGATAAACAATCTTGAAAAACTTTTCAAAATCATTAACAATATCTTGAGAAGTAGAGTATGTAGTGTCTGAATTAAACATCTTTCGTGAACTATTTAGGATATTTCGCAGATTTGCCCTTGACGAATGGGACATGATTATTAAATATTGAGTACAGAATTTTATAGAATTCATCACAAGCTTCATTCACATCTGTATAGTTATTAAGAACTTACCAATCAGTTGCGAGAAGTGAACCATATGGCGACAGAAAATTCGCCTTTTTAAAATTATATTCTTTAAGGCAGGAGGAAACAAATCTTCAGCAACAAAGTTAATTCATAGTGAACAATTTTATAACCCATGTTAGAAAAGCGAGATCTGAAACCTTTCCTTGATGATTTCTTACATTGTTGAATTGACAAGCTAAGCATTCTGCTGAAGTTATCTAGTAAACGAGTTAAAGAGTCTACTGATGCCTCGTTACTGTAATTCGGCGCATTAACAGCTTCAACAATTAACAAGTGTTTGGTATGCAAATAAAATCGAACTAAAGTTGCAATTGTGGAAGTATGGAATATAATATAAACAACAAAAATGTCAAGTCAACAAGAGTTAACACATCATTTACAAACCTATTACATCAACTGATTCAAGTGAATCTAATAATTGACTCAAATCAAGTTGTTCAACAATAATATTAAGCTTAACAGTTACTGAAACACCTCCACCACTCGATATATCAGTATTTTTAAAGTCGCGATTACATCTAAACATTTTGTAAAGATCCGAGCTAAAATATTTAGTGCTAAAATAATCACCAGCCAATCAAGTTTCAGTTATAGCACATATGCCATACTCACCAACCATAGTGGATGAGTAGAACTGATAAACTTTAGTATTATTTTTACGAATGATACTTTTAACAACGAACAAATACATAAAAACAACAAATTAATGGTCAGTGGTATAAAGCTTTTAGACTATTAAACCCCATCTCTTTTTTTATAAACATTTTCTTAAGATTTGTATTTGTAGTGTAAACATCTTAGAGGTACATGTAGTGGTTTCAAAAACAAATTTATCCGAGAATTTCACTTCACGTGCCTAGTTATTAAACGTTTTGCTACAAACTTCGCAGTGAACAGTAAATATTTGCTGTTTAGTAAAAATTTTTATTCGTCTGATAGTTACCTGTTCCCGCTGGTTTTGATAAGGAGTGACGCTATTAGTTACTACGTGCGTAACGTGTGGGAAGGAGGGGTTACTCGATGTATCAAAAGAGAACTGCAAATAAAGTTGTTTTTACTCAGTTAGCACATAAATAGTGTCACTAGAATAAAAATACTCTTAGCGGAATCCATTATTTTCTTGTATGGTAACAAATAGAGAAAACGAGGAGATATTTATTACATCATATACAAACACATGTACGAAAATAAAATGTCCACGAAGTATTGAACTGAGAATACAATTTGTTAAATTTTGAACCTATCATCATCTCTTAAACTGGGCAATAGGACCGTCTACCATACTGACATATAGTGACCCACTATTATCAATTTGGTACAAGCTAACTGATTTTATCTCCATCCATCCATCCAATGACGCTACAACCCAAATCGGGTCTTGGCCTCCTCTATTTTTTTCCTCCAACTATCCCTGTCCTCTGCCGCCTTTCTCCAGTTTGGTATTCCGAGCATCGATCGTGCGTCCTTTTGGATTTTATCTGGCCATCTCGCCCCTGGTCTTCCTATCGGTCTTTTGCCTTCCATTTTGTGGTTAAAGATCTTCTTGACGGCTCTCGACTCTTCCATCCGCTGCACGTGTCCGGCCCATTTGAGTCTTTGCAGTCTTATTATTGTGGAGACGTCTGCTTCTGCGAAGAGCTGATATGTCTGGCGATTGTATCTTATTCTCCACTGACCGTTCTCTTGGACTGGGCCGTAGATTCTGCGTAGGATCTTTCGTTCAAATGCGTTTACAGCTGCCTCTGCTTTTTGTGAAAGCGTCCAGGTCTCGCTTCCATAACATAGTACTGGGCGTATAATTGCTTTGTATTTTATCTCATCTGCCAAATAATAGATATTTATGCATTAAGGGAGATATGAATGTTTTTTCTATGAGGTTGACATGTGTTAAGACCGAGGGTAAAGAACATGAATATCTCCCGTGGTGTACACAATATGTTATTTACTAGCATATTAGTAAAAATAATATGAAATTTCAAAATTTCATAATGACATTTAAAAATAGAATATGTGAGTAACATCAAGAATTGCTTCAATGTATGGTTGCTAAGACATTGCTTACAGTTGCATGGTTACTATGAGTTTGAGGGAGAAATAATTTAAAAAATCCCTTGGGAGTTATGAGTAGCTTTTCATATTTTGCCTTTATGACGACAATGTACAATATCATGCTGCTAGTAAATAAAATAATTTTGTAATGTCACTTAATTTTTTAGATTAAGCATAAAAAGCAACAAAATGGACGTTGGGGACAAACATCGATCATTAAGCATTCATACTGAAGTAATAAAGTGGTATTACACTCTTTCTGGTTTGTATTTTAAATCATTATATATTTTCTTTCTAAATATAATTTCTGGTACGCCTAATAATCTATAATTTTTTAATGAATATTATTTCTTAAAATCCCAATACAAAAAAATACAACTCGTTCTACGGCCTCGTATTTTCGACTTTGGGACTATAACTCATAAGATTTATAAGAAAATCATCGCTAATAAGCATACTACCTATTATATTAACACTGATTGTATTATTTCCGCTATGTTATCCAATGAACATCATCCATTTTCAAAATTTTAACCAAAAACAAGAGTATGCTACGAATATGTTTTCATGACGACTAGGTATATTTGATTCGGTATTTTCATGTTGGTATCTTCGTTGTTCAATTAAATTAAATAACCCAAAGGGTTTTGAAGTTGATAATTAAACATAGCAACTATCAACGTTAAGTACGTTTATTTGTATATTTCTCTCTCTAGTTTTGAGAGCAGAAAATGAACAATTTAGAAATAGAAGCAGCTGATAAAGCTTGTTTATCCTGATTATCAGAGAAGTTAAAACAGTGATAAGAGTTTTTCCTAGACAAGAAATATATAACTTTTCTGTCAAAACCTTTAATACGTAGTACCTAAATATTTACTTAAAACGTTGTAATGCTTATGGGAATAGCACAAATATGATGCCTAGACGAACTGTGTGAAATAACAATACATGATATTGAAGAAAAAATAAAGCGATGGTAATTAAATTCTCCCATTTAAAAAAATCCAAAAGAATATTTATCACAGTTGATAGCGAAGGCGGAGGCAATATTTATTGTGTTAAATATTAGTCAAAACTATAAACATAAGCATTTTGTATAAGGTATTCGGTAGGAGAAAAATACTTCTTTTAATATACTTTAAATCTGCAAATGTCGCAAGTGGAAGTTTTGAAACTCAAAATTTTAAAAATATCAAAAAAAATAATAATTTTGTAAGGTATCCACCCTGCATATGTTTGGTCCAAAGTATGTCTATTTTCGTTAAGGGTAAAAACCCGATATATGTGCAAAATATTACATTTATTTAACTAATAGTTTTTGAGTTAAAGCAAGAATAGGCAGAATTTTGTTCGAGTCCGGCAGACATATAATCACAAGCAAAATATCGTTTTCCTCCAACCAATAGTTTTTGAGCTATACCGCCCACTGACGGACAGACAGGCAGACGGACAGACAGACAGAATGAATTGAGTAAACATGTTTTATGTACGGCCCGGTGGAATTGGTCACTTCATACCCTCCTTTTGAGGGCGTAATGTGTCACTTTATAGCCATAAAGTACTTTACGGCCCGCTTAGGGTCTTATATGTCAGTTTGATAAGCAGTGACAATTAGTGATATCGTAGGTTGCCAAAATTTCTAAAATTGTAAATATTTCGGTCTATACATAAACTATTATATTCACCTCGTACATAACTAGCGTTTACGGCCTTTGTCGTGTTTAAGCCCGATGGACATATAATCCGAATGCAAAATATCGTCGTCCTCCAACAAATGGTTTTTTAAGCTATACCGCCAACAGACTGACAGACGGACATACAGATGTACAGACGAACAGACAAAATTGAGAAAACATGTTTGTTATCTAGGATCCTTGAAAAGTGAAGATCGGAAGAGATCTAGAAAGGTAGTTTTTTAGATTACAGTTCTTTCTTCGTCGTCTAGAAGAGGGAAATAAGAAAACGAATCAAATTGAGTATCACCTTTTATACTAAAAGGTGGACCCTTTCGAAGTTAAATTGGTCAGCATTGAAATAATAGAGAAATTTTGTTTGTTTGTCTTTCAAAATAGAATCTCAAAAAATTTCCTATGCCGAAGTCATTCGTTGAATAATGAGAAATCTATAATTCATAGTAAAATTTGATGAATATTTCTAATTGCATACGATGTTAATGTAAATTAATAAGAATGCATTATAGACACAGTATATTTTATTCAAATAAAATGTCGCATTCGCTGTTTATCTAGTGCAGTTAAAAAGAATAGCTATAGGCTGGGGGATATACTGTTCAACAGAAGAAAGCCCTGCATATCACTGTGGTTGCAAGATTAGTAAGTAAATGGCATGTAATAAATTGCAACATGCACAAATACAGTAAATCAGCTTACTTCTTCCAAAGCAAGACAATAATGTAGTACTTATAGCGCAGACATTCTTCTATGATCGTCATGCAGAGCCTTTTATAATAATCATCGCAGGTTGCCGATAATATTAAAACAATAACGGAGTGCATGTTTTCTAACACCTAGAAATTAATTGTGTAACTTGCAAATAAAAATTGTAAAATGAAATAAACTGTAACTTTGTGTTATTTTTACCAAAAAAGTTGGAAAATATTGATACACCGAGGGCAATGAAGCCAGGGCCATGCTTATATCTTCTTTATTTATTAAAATTTGCATACAATTTTGTATAGGGATACTAGACATAACTTCTAATTAACAGATAGATATAGTTAAAATGTCCAACTACGGTTTTATAGGAAGTGCTAATTCGCCCGAGGGAAGTTCGGTGTAAACCCATTTACAGATTTTTACTTCCTTTTACAATAAAGGAAGTATTGGATTCACCCCAAAAATTCGAAATTGAGTTTTCAACAGATCTTCACGTTTTAGACTACCCTGATCCCAAAAAAACATATTTTTTTCATTGGTCTGTGTGTCTGTCTGTCTGTCTGTGTGTCTGTCTGTCTGTGAACAGAATATATCAAAAACGAAAAGAGGTATGGCATTGAAACTTCATATATAAGTTTTGTGTACTATGTAGATGCGACAGCAAGCTTTTGAAGAAAATCGCATAACCGGAAGTAGGCGTTTCCTCTTGTAATTTTTCAGTTTTTTTCGATTTTTTCAAAACGGCTCTAACGATGTTTTTCAAACTTCACATTTTTATTACATTTTGAATGTGCATTGATGTGAAAGAAAGATCACTGTAAAAGGAAGTTGTGTGCGTGTATCACACCAGATTTTTTATTATTAGGTTCTTGGCGCCGCCATTTTGTCTCCGTCGCATCTAAGCCTTCAGCGACATCAATGTCGCACGCTTAAAATCACACGAATATTTGAGATCTAGACGGCGCGCTTTTACTGTTTGGCCAAACAAAAATATGACGCTCAGAATAAATTCCATTTAATTACAATATGTGATAGGCGTTATTTATAATTCTGTCATTACGAAGAAACCTCGAAAAAAGTAGCTATTTGATCAAAACCAGTGAAGTAATACCAATAAATATAATCAGCAAAGACGAATTTGATTGTACCCTCCAGAAATAGCGGAAAAAGCTGCTTATGCCTCAAAAAATCTTCTGTCGTCACCTTCAAAAGAGAGGTACCAAGTATGTTACGAAAAACTCATTGGGAAAACTTCAGTATAGCGTCCCACTGGGTTTGACGTTTGCTGAGCAAGCGCAGAAAACCCCCGAAAACAGTGGTTTCCAAACAATGATAGAACATTGCGTACTACGTACACACTAACCTAAAATTATAGCTCCTGCGCATGAGGCAGAAGTGGTTTATGATACTGCATTTTAGCCGTTCGGAACTGGCCACCGCAAAATCGTATCTTTCACTAGTAATTTTCCAGTTGTGATCCGTTGAAACGACGGATTGAGAGCCGCTGACTCGCAAAAACCATTGCGCTTGCGCGAAGACTGGGAACGCTATATTGAAGTTTAGCCAATTCATTAAATGGAGAGAAACAAGAAACCTAAAATCATTATTGGAGAATGTTGTTCTTTTTTATTTTGAAGAATTATCACAAAAATATAAATCATCAACTTTATGGTCGATGTTAAAAAGCATCATAAACGTTAATCACAGCACTGATATCTCAAAATATCAAAAGTTGCTAGCATTTTTAAAGTGACAGCAAAAAGATATGCACCGAAGAAATCAAGAATCCTAACAGCCTACTATTTTCATAAATTTTTGAATACTGTCCCATATAACATTTATTTTCTTAAAAATATAAAAAAGTAAATATCTAATCACGTATTTTAACTTGTAGGCCCTAGTTGCTGTTGGCCTGGCTGGGGCTTGTACAGGAGACGAACTGTGCCAGTTAAAAGTCGATGACATGCTAGATTTAAAGACCGCTTTCTTAATTAAGATCAAACATACTAAAAATAAGGTACCAAGATCATATACAATAACAGACAGTTTTTATGAAATTCGCAAGAAATATGCTAGTCTGCGCTCTCCTAATATTACCGAAAGGAGATTTCTTTTTAAATTACAAAAATGAAAAATGCAGAAAACAGTTAGTTGATATTAATCAAATTGGAGGTATGGCTAGAGACATAGCGGCCTTTTAAAAAATGCAAATCCCGCAGGAGTATACTGGTGGTGACTTAATAACCCTCAAAACGCCATGGAGGATGGCGTTCTAGCGCTGTCGCTGAAGGATATATAGACGATTCCCTTCAAAACAGAATTCAAATTTGTAATAAAATTGTCGAGTCAGTACAATCATCTGGACAAAACCTGGAAGCGAGTTAAAAATCAAAACCAAACAACAACTACAAGAATTTCTTCTTTTTCTTTGCAGCATTCTGAGCCTGCATGTTTAGACAGAACAAACATATCAAATACTGAAAATCTAGTCAAAAGACAGCACATTCCTGGAATTAACTTTCATAGTTGTTCTCAGATAACAATAAAATTACAATTTTAAGTAATTTGTATTAGTATTAAAGGGTAATGTTAAATGTTCATAACAAGCATGAAAAGTTTTTTTAATAATAAATTGTCTATAGAACAAAAAAACATTTGTTGTATTTTTGTGTTAAAGTGTAGTATTCTGCAATTATTATTTCAAGTAATAAAAATGCTCATATACTAATAAAAAAATGCTATATATTGTTAATTATAATCATGTGTCAGTCGTAGAAACAGTATATTGTACAAAACGGGTGAAAAGCATTTTTCAACCCTAGTTGTACAATCTACTATTTCCGCCAATCGTACCAGAATTGACTCATTATTAATAAAATTTTGTTTGAGCAAAGTCAAACATTCCATTACATCAGCCGTTGCTAGGTAATTTACAATAAAAACTGTACAGGAATCATTCAAACATTCGATTACATCAGCCGTTGCTAGGTAATTTACAATAAAACTGTACAGAAATAATATTCCCGTCCTCGTCAGGGAATATTTTTCGAAAAAAGACACGTTTTTCTAATCCTTTTATTTATTCTGGTACGATTGGCGGAAAAATAGTATGTGTATTTTGGACAAGAAGTAACATTCCCAGACTTTTGTGTTGTTGGGCTCGGCATTGGCGTCGCCCAACAATATTCACAGTCGTCTGGGAATGTTACGTTTTTCGTCATAGATACATAATGTTGCCAACGCGTAAACACGTAACCCCAACTCAAAATTACCATAGATATAGGATAGCATTATTGTATAAATTATTGGCCATCAATAAGGTCACTTGATATTCAACAGTTACAGCATCGCGGACATCCACGTCTTGAAAATATTTAGCACAGAAAAAATTACGTTTGTACATTTTATAATCGTCAGGGAGGCAGAGTTATTTCTTTAACCGATGCTTAATAACTTTTTAGTGCTTATACTACTTTTGGATAATTGCATACACCATATACTAACTGGTAAGTTTTAAAGGTATTCATTGAAATACATGCAGAATGCTTTAATTTTGTGTTGTGCAGTTACAGCAAAAAATGTGGGACTACTCTCATAAAAAAATTTGCTTTAATTTAGTTGTTGTTGTTGGTTTTTAAAAATTTACTGAAAAAACAGAAATGTTATCAATTCTGTCAACGATACAGTTTTGCTTAAAAATTCCACAAGTTAATATTGTTGATAAAGAAAGAATAACTGCTAATGCAGAACTTTTTTTGCGCCGTAACTGTACAATGTTGTAATGAGCTTTTATTTTGCAGTTTTATAACACGCTCTATGAATGATAGAAGTATTCTTGTTGTATTAATATATTTATCATTTTTAAATATATGTAACTTTACACGTTCAGTTATACAGTATGTCTGACGGCATAAGCAATAGAGTACTATACTTGTGCACAATAGTATTATACAGTGAGAATAATGTAAGACTGTACATAGTGTACATGGCTGAATTACGCAAATTAGACATAGGGCATTTACTTAATGTTACCATGGTGGTTGTAAACAAAATAACAAAACAGTAACTATAAAACCTGGATTACTTCATTGTAATTTCAAAACCGACAATTGTTACTAGCATAGGTAAATTGATTAATTCTAAAATAAATTTGACAATGTATAGTGTTACATTATTCACACAGTATACTCAAAATTGAGTAACCTACTACGTCGATAAATCACACTTTATACATGGAAACAGACAGATCCGAAAGAGCTTCGCTGCACAGCACAAGCTACGCTGATCCTTAGTTAAATGTACCGTTGTCGTTTGTTACAGTGTTGAAATCATTTAGATACAGTCAAGAATTGTTTCGAATAATTTTTCGCTTAAATACATACAGATGCAGTTTAGAGGTTTTGAGTGACCTGCAGTTTCTAGGTGTGTATTTGTTTGCATACTCATTTTTGGGATATTTTGAAAAACCTTGATTTCCGGTGGCCATTTCATGAGACTGATTTCGTGAGATTATTTCCTTCTGGGACTGCATGTGATTTGGAATTTTCACTTGATGTGGATGAAGTAATTCTAAGATTATTGGTGAATTTTGTTGATCAGCTATAGGAAATGTTGTGTGAAATTGCTAGAATAAAGCCAGTTATACTGGGATAATAATATATTTCTGCAAATTACCACTCGAGGCCATCCAACATATCTGGTCTCCTCTTAGTACTCCTCGTACTGATATTTCGTTTCCGTCTTATTCGTGTTCAATCCTTCTGTGGCATTGATGTCGCTTGCCGAAGCACCTAGTGGACTGACTCCCACGCGTTCTGAGCAATCCTCAACTCATGTGGTCGTTTTTGAATGCACGACTTCTCCCAAATGTGACAGCCACGAGGTATTTTACTAGTTAGAGAAAAGCCTGTCACTCATGAGATTATTTCAACTAGCGGAAAGCATGTCCATGGCTGTTCTGACGAAACTGCGCTACTGTGCTTCCCCAGGTATCTGCTAGCGATTTAGTCAACTGAAATACCGTTCGTGCTCTAGTTATGAGATTTTATACGTTGTGCCTTACCTCTTATGCTGGCGATATTCCTTACAGTTTTATGCTACGAAATTCTGTGTAACTGCGATGTGCACCACGTGCAATTATTTAGGTGGAATAGGTTATTTAAAATTTATAAGTACATTTAATATTTCTTCGATTGATTAATCTGAATGTCAGCATTTTGTTCGCGCTCAGCGTAACTCAGCAAAATTTAGCTAAACCTTTTGCGAGGATTTATCGAGAACTGAAATATTGCAATTAACTCCTTGTTAGCGCTGAAAATGCACAGTTCTAAGTGTAAAACCCCTAGGCGAAATGATACCAATTCGAATAGATCGCGTTTAGATAAATTAATTGATCGTTGAAGCGATTTGATGAGAACTCCCGTATATCGTTATCGCAGTACTTGAATGTTTAAGTCACTATATCTTTACAGTTGAGATACGTGTAGGCTACTCGAGCGAATTGCGAGTTAAAATCGTAAAATTCTGTTCTTCACTTTAAATTTATTAACATTAAAACCTTGTATATTTTATAAGTAAAACTAAAACCACATCTACTATTCTAATTACAAACCAAATATTCTATAAATAATTGTTTTTGCCTTTCTTCGAGTATGGTGCAGAGTTTGTATATGTCCATACTGTAAATAAATAATTTGGTTATTTCTGTCTTTTATTATTTTTATGTAACAGCTAAGTGGTTTAGGAACTTACACGAACACCTGTAGGTTTTCTGGTTTGGACCATCTCGAACCAGTGGCGCTTCCGGCCCCCCCCCCCCCCCCATACCTGCTCAGGAACTAGCTTGCTATAGTACTAGACAATTCCTGAACCGCCGTGTTGGGAATTATATGTTATTTTATTTTTCTTTTGTGTACAAATAAATTCCCCGTGTACCAATTAACACGTTTTCCTATATTGCATAAATATTTCGTTATAGCCAATATTCGTATATTGATATATTCTACATATACTCGTAGATCTATGTGTTTTTTAAATAGACATTGATATGTCAGATATTTCGCTACATAAGTATGATAACCACTAAGAGGAATCGCCGTTGAATAGAAAATAAAATATCAGTTAGATATTATTACCAAGGTAGTGACCCAGACCTTGGCATAATCGAGTTTAACCCTTTCAAAACGAACCGTTACGCGGTATTGAGTAAGAGATGATAAGAAGCGCATAAACAACAGTATTCTCGGTTAACGCCAACCTGCCCCAATATTAGAACAAACCATGTTTGCATTGCGCTATTTAGAGAACTGCAGATAACTAAGTATATGACGCATTCCCCGAATGAAGCAAAGCGGCAAATTCAACGTCAGTGCCAGGAAAATGCATTAAAATTTTCTAGTAATTGGCACACGGGGAAATTATATTTTCGTGCAATAGCGAGAGCGAGTTGCAACGAAATCCTTTCAAGGCGAATTTCGAGAAGTTTGTTTAATTGGGTGCTGTAAACGGCATGAATGAGACGTTATTGTTTTACAGCATGCAACTCGGGTTCGTATTTGCTCTAGGATATTAAAGAGATTATTTAAGTACGGGCGCAGTTACTATCGAGAGATGCTAAACAGGGCGAATGTTCCAGGAAATTGTGGTATTAGTTAATTAAACAGCGATAATAATTATGTCAACTACTGCGAACAATGAAAAAATAACGTACCATTTACTTTAATGTTGTAAATCATTCTAAAGTAATGTTTCAACAAAACGCGAACGCACACAGATAAAAATTTAAAGGCACAAAGTTAATGATGTATTCAGTTTCAAAATGATATGGTGGCGAAAAGTATTAATGCGAAAATGAACGTTAACATGATACTGATTTTGGCTTTGATTTTATCGGTAAGATTTATAATTATTAGTGTTTTTCCGTGTTAAAATGTGAAACGTTTAAAAAACATTTAGAGCTTGTTATGTCGCTTCAGTAAATTGAGAGTGATCGATTTTACCATGCTCGTTTTTTTTACTATGAACATAGTGTAATGTGTGTTTAAAACGTTTGCATAAAACCATGCACCTAGATTATTTGGTTTGGTGATTTGAAATTTTGTAAGAAAGATAAATTTGCTGCATTCTTCAGATATTACTTCTTTACCTGCCCACAGAATTAAAAGTGGCAGTCATACTGTAATACATTATTCCTAATGGTCGGATATATATCATAATCAGCGTAAAATTGTGTTTCTTTTTGGTGTTTATGATATGGTAAACAAATTGTATACCTACAGAATTTTAAAAATAAGCGTTACATATTTAAATTGTACAATAAATTCAAGTCAAAAAATTGTAATCCATAAGGGTCCGAGCACGGAAGGTCATTTGATATAATCACATTTACATAAGACATTAACCAATTGCTACAAGTAAATTTTAATATTTGGTAGTCATGAAGATGGCTAATTTTTTAAAGAATTTGTAAGCTCTCATGTTTTGGTCTTTATTGGTAAAGTAACAAAACTTTCCAAGTATGGCAAAATAGGTTTAATTTCCTTCTTTTCTTGTAAACATTTACATTGTAAAGGATTGTTCTTTAAACAAAATAAAATATTTTAGTATCATTCATAAACAACGTGAATGTATTTAAAGTCACTTTAGAAATAAGGTTACCGTTTATTTAAAGTGGGTACTGAAGTATTAATATCGTTTTTTTTTGCGACAACGTACTATTTTATTTGTAGTAAGTTTAACATCTTTTAACTATTGAAATTTGTTCGTCTGTAATGATTAACAACTGTGAAAGTCTTGCGTAAACGAGAAGAATTTTCTCTTGATAATCATACGGAGTGATTCATAACTATAATAATTAAATTTAAGGATAGTTAGATGACATCAAACAGAACAACTTTGCATAATAAACTATACGTCAGAAATGTATAATAATCCGACAAAAAATAAAACATTTAGTTGCTTAAACGGATTGATGGTCACTGAAATGAGTCGGTAACATCAGCTGTCCTTTGACTTTTCAATGTCTATAGTAATTGTAATAAATACGCGTGCTTTATATCAAAAATATTTGCAGTGGGTTTTTTCAAAATAACTATTAAAATAGCTTCAAGTTGCTTGTGTGTAATAGTTAATAGTACATAAGTAATTGAATAATAATTATTCTTCTCTCACTGTACTGCAATTACATTAATTTTGTGAGACCCATACGGATAATAAAACTCCACTCGCAAGCCTCTTAATTATTATATTAGTTTAAAAAGTCGGCATAACTACATGTTGTGCAGCGGATCACTTTATGGCATGATTGCTCTAATACTATATAGCACAGCTGCAAATGTTTCAGAAAATTCTGCAGTGATATACAAATTTTATAAAACTGTTGTAAGTTTACATATGTTTTACACTTTTTAAATCAAAGTTTGGTTTGGACAACCATTGCAGATTTGAGAATTTATTGTTATCATTACATTTTTTCGGACCTTACTAAGAAATTAAGTTCGCACAGGCGATTGCGATAAGATCGAATTTGGAAGATATGACAACGCAAAAACAGTTTTTTGAGTATTTCAATCATCTTGGGTACATTAGGTTAATTGAATGTGAAATGATTTAGCGGTGGCAGTGGTACTCAAAAGTTTGCACCAGATTCTTATGCATTTTATTCCGTAAGCAATATAGTTTTACTGCAATGTACTTGTACTGAGGTTAGTATACACCCATTTAATTCAGTGACACTACATTGGTAATTGAAGTACTGTAGTTAAATGTCATAATTCACATTAGTGCAAGACATGTTTAAATTAATTAAATTTGGAGATTACATTTTAACAAAAAGCTTGGACTGTTTATTAATGATTAGTTATGCAAGCAATGGAAATCTAGAACATCAACCTATTTATTTAACTTCCAGTATTACGCTAAAAAATAATCCTACCTGATGCAATGTTCTATTGTTTCACAACCTTAACATTTATTTTGAACATTGACCGACATTTCCCATTTTTTATCTACGTAGTAACTATTAATCTGAAATGATATAGTCCAGTTAAGGTTGCAAAGCGATAGTTGTTTGAAAGTTAAATTATTTAACTTAATAAATAACCTTGTTGCTCAGAAATGTTGTGTAGGTAACTATATTTTTACTAAAAGCAATAATATTTTATATCTGGGATTTTAAACGTATTTTAATATTTAGAGAAAATACTAAATTTTACGAAATTACTGAACTTCTAATAACGCAAGTATTTTAGCCATTTATATTATTTATTAATTTTAGGTTTACGCTGAAGAACAACTGCAACCAGTAAAATGCACTAACGATAAAGGATTTACATGCTACAATAGTACGTACTTCTATCAATGTGTACAAATGGGTGACGAAAGTATGATAATTGCAAAACCACAGCGTTGCCCCCCAGGTTTATATTGCGACGAAAGAATGGACTTTGAATGTGTCGAAGAATGGGAACTCCCACCTACCACGCAAACTCCAACACCAACAACTACTATTGTTGCTAATACTACCCCAACGGTCGTCACTGTAACACTACCACATTCGACAACTAGACCTACGGTTGCTTCTAGTACAGTAATGACGACTCAAGTTAACAGAGAGAATGGAACAACAATATCCTCCGTTACCACTAATGCTCCGGTACTTACATCGTTAAGTGATACGACACCGACTGCCCCCATTACTACTACTACAAAGGGTTCAATCTCTACAAATACATCTACTGAATTCACAACACACGACATACAAACCGCAACTTCAATAAACGAAACCGAAAAGACAACACCACAAATTATATCCAAAGAAACTACGGACGAACCAATTTTGACCACTCCAAATTTAGTTGTTACCACTTCAGCTGGAACAGTTGCTACTCCTAGTAGTAACACTGCAACGACAGGTATTTCAAACACCGAACAAATATTTACTACAGCACTGCCGTATTCAACTGAGATGGCTTCCACTATAGAATCAAATTTCACAGAAAAAATTACATCCGAAACAACCGCAAAACTAAGTAGCACTACAATCACTACGATAACGAATCCTATTACAAGTACTGTAAATTCTAGCGAACAGCCTGCTGTCACAACTACCACAGAAGGAACTACTTCAACAACTAAAGTGGAAATTACTACCGGTGAAGGTATCAGTACTACTGAAACACATACTGGTAGCGTTGGACTTAATTCCACAGAAAATCCAGTTACTTCAACTGTATCATCCAGTGGAACACCTATCGTGACAACTACACCACAAGCAGTTACTTCAACAACTCAATCTGAAATAACTACCGCTGAAGGTATCAGCACTAGTGAAACACAAACTGGTACCCATGCACCCACTTCCACAGAAAATTTTGCCACTTCCACGGTGTCATCCAGTGGAACACATGCTGTGACAACTACCACAGAGAGAATTGTTTCAACAACTCAATCTGAAATGACTACCTCTGAAGATATCAGCACTACTGAAACACAAACTGGTAGCGCTGCACCCAATTCTACAGAAAATCCGCCCACTTCCCCTGTGTCATCCAGTGGAACACCTGCTGTGACAACTACCACAGAAGGAGTTGTTTCAACAACAGAAACTGAAATTACTACCGCTGAAGATATCAGCACATCTAAAACACAAACTGGTAGCGCTGCGCCCAATTCTACAGAAAATCCGCCCACTTCCTCTGTGTCATCCAGTGGAACATCTGCTGTGACAACTACCACAGAAGGAGCCGTTTCAACAACAGAAACTGAAATTACTACCGATGAAGGTATCACAACTACAGAATCAAGTACTGGAAGTGCTGCACATAATTCAACAGAACCTCCGGCTACTTCTTCTGTGTCCTCGAGTATAACACCTGCTGTGACAACTACGACAGAAGCAGTCACTTCAATAACTCAAGCTGAAATCACTACATCTGAAGATATCAGCACTACTGAAATACAAACTGGTAGCGCTGCACCCAATTCCACAGAAAATCCGCCCGCTTCTTCTGTGTCATACAGCGGAACACCTGCTGTGACAACTACTACAGAAAGAGTTGTTTCAACAACAGAAACTGAAATTTCTACAGATGAAGGTATCAGTACTACAGAATCAAACACTGGAAGCGCTGCACCTAATTCCACAGAACCTCCGGCCACTTCTTCTGTGTCTTCGAGTATAACACCTGCTGTGACAACTACCACAGAAGCAGCCACTTCATCAACTCAAGCTGAAGTTACTTCATCTGAAGATATCAGCACTACTGAAACACAAACTGGTAGCACTGCACTCAAATCTACAGAAAATCCGACCACTGGGTCATCCAGTGTAACACCTGCTGTGACAACTACCACAGAAAAAATTGTTTCAACAACTGAAACTGAAATTACTACCGATGAAGGTACCAGTACTACTGAATCAAACACTGGAAGCGCTGCACCTAATTCCACAGAAAATCCAGTCGCTTCTTCTGTGTCCTCGAGTATAACACATGCTGCGACAACACCAACAGAAGCAGTCACATCAACAAATCAAGCTGATATTACTACCTCTGAAGATATCAGCACTACTAAAACACAAACAGGTAGCGCTGCGCCCAATTCCACTGAAAATCCGGCCACTTCCCCTTGGTCATCCAGTGGAACACCTGCTGTGACAACTACCACAGAAGGAATTGTTTCAACAACTGAAACTGAAATTACTACCGATGAAGGTACCAGTACTACTAAATCAAACACTGGAAGCGCTGCACCTAATTCTACAGAACATTCAGTCACTTCTTCTGTGTCCTCAAGTACAACAACTGCTGTGACAACACCAACAGAAGCAGTCTCTTCAACAACTCAAGCTGAGATTACTACCTCTGGAGATATCAACACTACTGAAATACAAACTGGTAGCGCTGCACCCAATTCCACAGAAAATCCGGCCACTTTCCCTGGGTCATCCAGTGGAACACCTGCTGTAACAACTATCACAGAAGGAATTGTTTCAACAACTGAAACTGAAATTACTACCGATGAAGGTACCAGTACTACTGAATCAAACACTGGAAGCGCTTCACCCAATTCCACAGAAAATCCAGTCACTTCTTCTGTGTCCTTGAGTATAACACCTGCTGCAACAACACCAACAGAAGCAGTCACTTCAACAACTCAAGCTGAGATTACAACCTCTGAAGATATCAGCACTACTGAAACACAAACTGGTAGCGCTGCACCCAATTCCACAGAAAATCCGGCCACTTCCCCTGGGTCATCCAGTGGAACACCTGCTGTGACAACTACCACAGAAGGAATTGTTTCAACAACTGAAACTGAAATTACTACCGATGAAGGTACCAGTACTACTAAATCAAACACTGGAAGCGCTGCACCTAATTCCACAGAAAATCCAGTCACTAGTTCTGTGTCCTCGAGTATAACACCTGCTGCGACAACACCAACAGAAGCAGTCACTTCAACAACTCAAGCTGAGATTACTACCTCTGAAGATATCAGCACTGCTAAAACACAAACAGGTAGCGCTGCACCCAATTCCACTGAAAATCCGGCCACTTCCCCTGGGTCATCCAGTGGAACACCTACTGTGACAATTACCACAGCAGAAATTGATTCAACAACTGAAAGTGAAATTAATACCGAGGAAGGTACCAGTACTACCAAATCAAACACTGGAAGCGCTGCACCTAATTCCACAGGATATCCAGTCACTTCTTCTGTGTCCTCAAGTATAACACCTGCTGCGACAACACCAACAGAAGCAGTCACTTCAACAACTCAAGCTGAGATTACAACCTCTGAAGATATTAGCACTACTGAAGTACAAACTGGTAGCGCTGCACCCAATTCCACAGAAAATCCGCCCACTTCCCCTGGGTCATCCAGTGGAACACCTGCTGTGACAACTATCACAGAAAAAATTGTTTCAACAACTGAAACTGAAATTACTACCGATGAAGGTACCAGTACAACTAAATCAAACACTGGAAGCGCTGCACCCAATTCCACAGAAAATCCAGTCATTTCTTCTGTGTCCTCGAGTATAACACCTGCTGCGACAACACCAACAGAAGCAGAAACTTCAACAACTCAAGCTGAAATTACTACCTCTGCAGATATCAGCACTTCTAAAACACAAACAGGTAGCGCTGCACCTAACTCCACTGAAAATCCGGCCACTTCCCCTGGGTCATCCAGTGGAACACCTACTGTGGCGACTACCACAGAAGAAATTGATTCAACAACTGAAAGTGAAATTACTACCGAGGAAGGTACCAGTACTACCAAATCAAACACTGGAAGCGCTGCACCTAATTCCACAGGATATCCAGTCACTTCTTCTGTGTCCTCAAGTATAACACCTGGTGCGACAACACCAACAGAAGCAGTCACTTCAACAACTCAAGCTGAGATTACTACCTCTGAAGATATCAGCACTACTAAAACACAAACTGGTAGCGCTGCACCCAATTCCACAGAAAATCCGGCCACTTCCCCTGGGTCATCCAGTGGAACACCTGTAGTGACAACTACCACAGAAGGAATTGTTTCAACAACTGAAACTGAAATTACTACCGATGAAGGTACCAGTACTACTGAATCAAACACTGGAAGCGCTGCACCTAATTCTACAGAAAATCCAGTCACTTCTTCTGTGTCTTCGAGTATAACACCTGCTGCGACAACACCAACAACTCAAGCTGAGATTACAACCTCTGAAGATATCAGCACTACTGAAGTACAAACTGGTAGCACTGCACCCAATTCCACAGAAAATCCGGCCACTTCCCCTGGGTCATCCAGTGGAACACCAGAAGGAATTGTTTCAACAACTGAAACTGAAATTACTACCGATGAAGGTACCAGTACTACTGAATCAAACACTGGAAGCGCTGCACCCAATTCCACAGAAAATCCAGTCATTTCTTCTGTGTCCTCGAGTATAACACCTGCTGCGACAACACCAACAGAAGCAGTCACTTCAACAACTCAAGCTGAAATTACTACCTCTGAAGATATCAGCACTTCTAAAACACAAACAGGTAGCGCTGCACCCAACTCCACTGAAAATCCGGCCACTTCCCCTGGGTCATCCAGTGGAACACCTACTGTGGCGACTACCACAGAAGAAATTGATTCAACATCTGAAAGTGAAATTACTACCGAGGAAGGTACCAGTACTACCAAATCAAACACTGGAAGCGCTGCACCTAATTCCACAGGATATCCAGTCACTTCTTCTGTGTCCTCAAGTATAACACCTGCTGCGACAACACCAACAGAAGCAGTCACTTCAACAACTCAAGCTGAAATTACTACCTCTGAAGATATCAGCACTGCTAAAACACAAACAGGTAGCGCTGCACCCAATTCCACTGAAAATCCGGCCACTTCCCCTGGGTCATCCAGTGGAACACCTACTGTGACAACTACCACAGCAGAAATTGATTCAACAACTGAAAGTGAAATTAATACCGAGGAAGGTACCAGTACTACTGAATCAAACACTGGAAGCGCTGCACCTAATTCCACAGAAAATCCAGTCACTTCTTCTGTGTCCTCGAGTATAACACCTGCTGCGACAACACCAACAGAAGCAGTCACTTCAACAACTCAAGCTGAGATTACTACCTCTGAAGATATCAGCACTACTAAAACACAAACTGGTAGCGCTGCACCCAATTCCACAGAAAATCCGGTCACTTCCCCTGGGCCATCCAGTGGGACACCTGCTGTGACAACTACCACAGAAGGAATTGTTTCAACGACTGAAACTGAAATTACTACCGATGAAGGTACCAGTACTACTGAATCAAACACTGGAAGCGCTTCACCCAATTCCACAGAAGATCCAGTCACTTCTTCTGTGTCCTCGAGTATAACACCTGCTGTGACAACCCCAACAGAAGCAGTCACTTCAACAACTCAAGCTGAGATTACTACCTCTGAAGATATCAGCACTACTGAAACACAAACTGGTAGCGCTGCACCCAATTCCACTGAAAATCCGGCCACTTCCCCTGGGTCATCCAGTGGAACACCTGCTGTGACAACTACCACAGAAGGAATTGTTTCAACAACTGAAACTGAAATTACTACCGATGAAGGTACCAGTACTACTGAATCAAACACTGGAAGCGCTGCACCCAATTCCACAGAAAATCCGGCCACTTCCCCTGGGTCATCCAGTGGAACACCTGCTGTGACAACTACCACAGAAGGAATTGTTTCAACAACTGAAACTGAAATTACTACCGATGAAGGTACCAGTACTACTGAATCAAACACTGGAAGCGCTGCACCCAATTCCACAGAAAATCCGGCCACTTCCCCTGGGTCATCCAGTGGAACACCTGCTGTGACAACTACCACAGAAGGAATTGTTTCAACAACTGAAACTGAAATTACTACCGATGAAGGTACCAGTACTACTGAATCAAACACTGAAGCGCTGCACCTAATTCTACAGAAAATCCAGTCACTTCTTCTGTGTCTTCGAGTATAACACCTGCTGTGACAACACCAACAGAAGCATTCACTTCAACAACTCAGGCTGAGATTACTACCTCTGAAGATATCAGCACTACTGAAACACATACTGGTAGCGCTGCACCCAATTCCACTGAAAATCCGGCCACTTCCCCTGGGTCATCCAGTGGAACACCTGCTGTGACAACTACCACAGAAGGAATTGTTTCAACAACTGAAACTGAAATTACTACCGATGAAGGTACCAGTACTACTGAATCAAACACTGGAAGCGCTGCACCCAATTCCACAGAAAATCCGGCCACTTCCCCTGGGTCATCCAGTGGAACACCTGCTGTGACAACTACCACAGTAGGAATTGTTTCAACAACTGAAACTGAAATTACTACCGATGAAGGTACCAGTACTACTGAATCAAACACTGGAAGCGCTTCACCCAATTCCACAGAAGATCCAGTCACTTCTTCTGTGTCCTCGAGTATAACACCTGCTGTGACAACCCCAACAGAAGCAGTCACTTCAACAACTCAAGCTGAGATTACTACCTCTGAAGATATCAGCACTACTGAAACACAAACTGGTAGCGCTGCACCCAATTCCACTGAAAATCCGGCCACTTCCCCTGGGTCATCCAGTGGAACACCTGCTGTGACAACTACCACAGAAGGAATTGTTTCAACAACTGAAACTGAAATTACTACCGATGAAGGTACCAGTACTACTGAATCAAACACTGGAAGCGCTGCACCCAATTCCACAGAAAATCCGGCCACTTCCCCTGGGTCATCCAGTGGAACACCTGCTGTGACAACTACCACAGAAGGAATTGTTTCAACAACTGAAACTGAAATTACTACCGATGAAGGTACCAGTACTACTGAATCAAACACTGGAAGCGCTGCACCCAATTCCACAGAAAATCCGGCCACTTCCCCTGGGTCATCCAGTGGAACACCTGCTGTGACAACTACCACAGAAGGAATTGTTTCAACAACTGAAACTGAAATTACTACCGATGAAGGTACCAGTACTACTGAATCAAACACTGGAAGCGCTGCACCTAATTCTACAGAAAATCCAGTCACTTCTTCTGTGTCTTCGAGTATAACACCTGCTGTGACAACACCAACAGAAGCATTCACTTCAACAACTCAGGCTGAGATTACTACCTCTGAAGATATCAGCACTACTGAAACACATACTGGTAGCGCTGCACCCAATTTCACAGAAAATCCGGCCACTTCCCCTGGGTCATCCAGTGGAACACCTGTAGTGACAACTACTACAGAAGTAATTGTTTCAACAACTGAAGCTGAAATTACTACCGATGAAGGTACCAGTACTACTGAATCAAACACTGGAAGCGCTTCACCCAATTCCACAGAAAATCCAGTCACTTCTTCTGTGTCCTCGAGTATAACACCTGCTGTGACAACACCAACAGAAGCAGTCACTTCAACAACTCAGGCTGAGATTACTACCTCTGAAGATATCAGCACTACTGAAACACAAACTGGTAGCGCTGCGCCCAATTCCACAGAAAATCCGGCCACTTTCCCTGGGTCCTCCAGTGGAACACCTGCTGTGACAACTACTACAGAAGGAATTGTTTCAACAACTGAAACTGAAATTACTACCTATGAAGGTACCACTACTACTGAATCAAACACTGGAAGCGCTGCACCTAATTCTACAGAAAATCCAGTCACTTCTTCTGTGTCTTCGAGTATAACATCTGCTGTGACAACACCAACAGAAGCAGTCACTTCAACAACTCAAGCTGAGATTACTACCTCTGAAGATATCAGCACTACTGAAACACAAACTGGTAGCGCTGCGCCCAATTCCACAGAAAATCCGGCCACTTTCCCTGGGTCCTCCAGTGGAACACCTGCTGTGACAACTACTACAGAAGGAATTGTTTCAACAACTGAAACTGAAATTACTACCGATGAAGGTACTACTGAATCAAACACTGGAAGCGCTGCTCCTATTTCCACAGGAAATCCAGTCACTTCTTCTGTGTCCTCGAGTATAACACCTGCTGTGACAACATCAACAGAAGCAGTCACTTCAACAACTCAGGCTGAGATTACTACCTCTGAAGATATCAGCACTACTGAAACACAAACTGGTAGCGCTGCGCCCAATTATACAGAAAATCCGGCCACTTCCCCTGGGTCATCCAGTGGAACACCTGCTGTAACAACTACCACAGAAGGAATTGTTTCAACAACTGAAACTGAAATTACTACCGATGAAGGTACTAGTACTACTGAATCAAACACTGGAAGCGCTGCACCTAATTCTACAGAAAGTCCAGTCACTTCTTCTGTGTCTTCGAGTATAACACCTGCTGTGACAACACCAACAGTAGCAGTCACTTCAACAACTCAGGCTGAGATTACTACCTCTGAAGATATCAGCACTACTGAAACACAAACTGGTAGCGCTGCGCCCAATTCCACAGAAAATCCGGCCACTTCCCCTGGGTCCTCCAGTGGAACACCTGCTGTGACAACTACTACAGAAGGAATTGTTTCAACAACTGAAACTGAAATTACTACCGATGAAGGTACCAGTACTACTGAATCAAACACTGGAAGCGCTGCACCTAATTCTACAGAAAATCCAGTCACTTCTTCTGTGTCTTCAAGTATAACATCTGCTGTGACAACACCAACAGAAGCAGTCACTTCAACAACTCAGGCTGAGATTACTACCTCTGAAGATATCAGCACTACTGAAACACAAACTGGTAGCGCTGCACCCAATTCCACAGAAAATGCGGCCACTTCCCCTGGGTCATCCAGTGGAACACCTGTAGTGACGACTACCACAGAAGGAATTGTTTCAACAACTGAAACTGAAATTACTACCGATGAAGGTACCAGTACTACTGAATCAAACACTGCAAGCGCTGCACCTAATTCCACAGAAAATCCAGTCGCTTCTTCTGTGTCTTCGAGTATAACACCTGCTGTGACAACACCAACAGTAGCAGTCACTTCAACAACTCAGGTTGAGATTACTACCTCTGAAGATATCAGCACTACTGAAACACAAACTGGTAGCGCTGCGCCCAATTCCACAGAAAATCCGGCCACTTCCCCTGGGTCATCCAGTGGAACACCTGCTGTGACAACTACTACAGAAGTAATTGTTTCAACAACTGAAGCTGAAATTACTACCGATGAAGGTACCAGTACTACTGAATCAAACACTGGAAGCGCTTCACCCAATTCCACAGAAAATCCAGTCACATCTTCTGTGTCCTCGAGTATAACACCTGCTGTGACAACACCAACAGTAGCAGTCACTTCAACAACTCAGGCTGAGGTTACTACCTCTGAAGATATCAGCACTACTGAAACACAAACTGGTAGCGCTGCGACCAATTCCACAGAAAATCCGGCCACTTCCCCTGGGCCCTCCAGTGGAACACCTGCTGTGACAACTACTACAGAAGGAATTGTTTCAACAACTGAAACTGAAATTACTACCGACGAAGGTACCAGTACTACTGAATCAAACACTGGAAGCGCTGCACCTAATTCTACAGAAAATCCAGTCACTTCTTCTGTGTCTTCGAGTATAACATCTGCTGTGACAACACCAACAGAAGCAGTCACTTCAACAACTCAGGCTGAGATTACTACCTCTGAAGATATCAGCACTACTGAAACACAAACTGGTAGCGCTGCGCCCAATTCCACAGAAAATCCGGCCACTTCCCCTGGGTCATCCAGTGGAACACCTGCTGTGACAACTACTACAGAAGTAATTGTTTCAACAACTGAAGCTGAAATTACTACACATGAAGGTACCAGTACTACTGAATCAAACACTGGAAGCGCTTCACCCAATTCCACAGAAAATCCAGTCACATCTTCTGTGTCCTCGAGTATAACACCTGCTGTGACAACACCAACAGTAGCAGTCACTTCAACAACTCAGGCTGAGGTTACTACCTCTGAAGATATCAGCACTACTGAAACACAAACAGGTAGCGCTGCGCCCAATTCCACAGAAAATCCGGCCACTTCCCCTGGGTCCTCCAGTGGAACACCTGCTGTGACAACTACTACAGAAGGAATTGTTTCAACAACTGAAACTGAAATTACTACCGACGAAGGTACCAGTACTACTGAATCAAACACTGGAAGCGCTGCACCTAATTCTACAGAAAATCCAGTCACTTCTTCTGTGTCTTCGAGTATAACATCTGCTGTGACAACACCAACAGAAGCAGTCACTTCAACAACTCAGGCAGAGATTACTACCTCTGAAGATATCAGCACTACTGAAACACAAACTGGTAGCGCTGCGCCCAATTCCACAGAAAATCCGGCCACTTTCCCTGGGTCCTCCAGTGGAACACCTGCTGTGACAACTACTACAGAAGGAATTGTTTCAACAACTGAAACTGAAATTACTACCTATGAAGGTACCACTACTACTGAATCAAACACTGGAAGCGCTGCACCTAATTCTACAGAAAATCCAGTCACTTCTTCTGTGTCTTCGAGTATAACATCTGCTGTGACAACACCAACAGAAGCAGTCACTTCAACAACTCAAGCTGAGATTACTACCTCTGAAGATATCAGCACTACTGAAACACAAACTGGTAGCGCTGCGCCCAATTCCACAGAAAATCCGGCCACTTTCCCTGGGTCCTCCAGTGGAACACCTGCTGTGACAACTACTACAGAAGGAATTGTTTCAACAACTGAAACTGAAATTACTACCGATGAAGGTACTACTGAATCAAACACTGGAAGCGCTGCTCCTATTTCCACAGGAAATCCAGTCACTTCTTCTGTGTCCTCGAGTATAACACCTGCTGTGACAACATCAACAGAAGCAGTCACTTCAACAACTCAGGCTGAGATTACTACCTCTGAAGATATCAGCACTACTGAAACACAAACTGGTAGCGCTGCGCCCAATTCCACAGAAAATCCGGCCACTTCCCCTGGGTCATCCAGTGGAACACCTGCTGTAACAACTACCACAGAAGGAATTGTTTCAACAACTGAAACTGAAATTACTACCGATGAAGGTACTAGTACTACTGAATCAAACACTGGAAGCGCTGCACCTAATTCTACAGAAAGTCCAGTCACTTCTTCTGTGTCTTCGAGTATAACACCTGCTGTGACAACACCAACAGTAGCAGTCACTTCAACAACTCAGGCTGAGATTACTACCTCTGAAGATATCAGCACTACTGAAACACAAACTGGTAGCGCTTCACCCAATTCCACAGAAAATCCAGTCACATCTTCTGTGTCCTCGAGTATAACACCTGCTGTGACAACACCAACAGTAGCAGTCACTTCAACAACTCAGGCTGAGGTTACTACCTCTGAAGATATCAGCACTACTGAAACACAAACAGGTAGCGCTGCGCCCAATTCCACAGAAAATCCGGCCACTTCCCCTGGGTCCTCCAGTGGAACACCTGCTGTGACAACTACTACAGAAGGAATTGTTTCAACAACTGAAACTGAAATTACTACCGACGAAGGTACCAGTACTACTGAATCAAACACTGGAAGCGCTGCACCTAATTCTACAGAAAATCCAGTCACTTCTTCTGTGTCTTCGAGTATAACATCTGCTGTGACAACACCAACAGAAGCAGTCACTTCAACAACTCAGGCAGAGATTACTACCTCTGAAGATATCAGCACTACTGAAACACAAACTGGTAGCGCTGCGCCCAATTCCACAGAAAATCCGGCCACTTCCCCTGGGTCCTCCAGTGGAACACCTGCTGTGACAACTACTACAGAAGGAATTGTTTCAACAACTGAAACTGAAATTACTACCGACGAAGGTACCAGTACTACTGAATCAAACACTGGAAGCGCTGCACCTAATTCTACAGAAAATCCAGTCACTTCTTCTGTGTCTTCGAGTATAACATCTGCTGTGACAACACCAACAGAAGCAGTCACTTCAACAACTCAGGCTGAGATTACTACCTCTGAAGATATCAGCACTACTGAAACACAAACTGGTAGCGCTGCGCCCAATTCCACAGAAAATCCGGCCACTTCCCCTGGGTCCTCCAGTGGAACACCTGCTGTGACAACTACTACAGAAGGAATTGTTTCAACAATTGAAACTGAAATTACTACCGATGAAGGTACCAGTACTACTGAATCAAACACTGGAAGCGCTTCTCCTATTTCCACAGAAAATCCAGTCACTTCTTCTGTGTCCTCGAGTATAACACCTGCTGTGACAACACCTACAGAAGCAGTCACTTCAACAACTCAGGCTGAGATTACTACCTCTGAAGATGTCAGCACTACTGAAACACAAACTGGTAGCGCTGCGCCCAATTCCACAGAAAATCCGGCCACTTCCCCTGGGTCCTCCAGTGGAACACCTGCTGTGACAACTACTACAGAAGGAATTGTTTCAACAACTGAAACTGAAATTACTACCGACGAAGGTACCAGTACTACTGAATCAAACACTGGAAGCGCTGCACCTAATTCTACAGAAAATCCAGTCACTTCTTCTGTGTCTTCGAGTATAACATCTGCTGTGACAACACCAACAGAAGCAGTCACTTCAACAACTCAGGCTGAGATTACTACCTCTGAAGATATCAGCACTACTGAAACACAAACTGGTAGCGCTGCGCCCAATTCCACAGAAAATCCGGCCACTTCCCCTGGGTCCTCCAGTGGAACACCTGCTGTGACAACTACTACAGAAGGAATTGTTTCAACAATTGAAACTGAAATTACTACCGATGAAGGTACCAGTACTACTGAATCAAACACTGGAAGCGCTTCTCCTATTTCCACAGAAAATCCAGTCACTTCTTCTGTGTCCTCGAGTATAACACCTGCTGTGACAACACCTACAGAAGCAGTCACTTCAACAACTCAGGCTGAGATTACTACCTCTGAAGATGTCAGCACTACTGAAACACAAACTGGTAGCGCTGCGCCCAATTCCACAGAAAATCCGGCCACTTCCCCTGGGTCCTCCAGTGGAACACCTGCTGTGACAACTACTACAGAAGGAAGTGAAACTGAAATTACTACCGATGAAGGTACCAGTACTACTGAATCAAACACTGGAAGCGCTGCTCCTATTTCCACAGGAAATCCAGTCACAACTTCTGCAACATCGAGGGGAACAACTGTGTTGACATCTACGGTAGAAGTATCCGTATTCACAACCGGTGCTGAAATTACTACCGAAGAAGGTACCAACACTACAAAGTCCCAAACTGCGACTGCTTCGCCGTATTCGACAGAAAACCCAGTAATTTCATCAATGTCGACGACTGAGTTACCTAGGATAAACACTACCATTGAAGAGGAAAGCAGCAGTACTGCAATTTCTCAAACTGCTACTCCTGTTCAAAATTCGACAGCTAATCCAATTATTTCTACTTCAGAACAGGTGTTGACTGTTTCTAGTGAGGCTCCCAGTTCAACTATTCTAGTGTCAAATCGTACAGATCAGACCACAGTTTCGCCAAGTGCGAACAGTACAAATGCTACAGATTTTCCGGCTACTACGAGTCCAATTTTTTCTACAACGGGTGAAATTTCCGTTACTACGAAACCACCAACTCTTCAACCAAATGTGACAGATATAACGGCATCTGAAGCTAGTTCTACTCTAAAAACCACTACTGCTTGGCCAGCTGTTACCACCACACCTTCTCCACCGTTTACATGCCCTGGAGTTGGAATATACCCCGATAATGTTAACTGCAGCCTTTATCATATTTGTTTGAATGCTCACACGTATCTATTGGATGTGCCTATTGGTTGCCCCAACGGAACACAGTTTGATAGCGAACGATCCAAGTGTACAAGAGATCCGGTACAATGTCCTGGAGATCCACCGTTACATTGTGAGACCCCTGGAACTTATCCACATCCCACAGACTGCTCAAGATATTACAAATGCAAATGGAGAAGTTTATTCCTGAAGTACGAGTTAAAGCAGTATCGATGCCCTCCTCAGTACATATTTGACTATAAACAAAAGAAATGCTCTAAGTCTGTAAATGCTGAATGTTATGGGAATGCTACTCATCCATCCGGAAATTCTACAGAACCACCGTTTAGTTGCATCGAGGAAGGATGCTTTCCAACTGAATACAATTGTGAAGATTTCTATATGTGTACGAATAAAAATGGGAATCTTGAAATCAAGTTGAAACATTGCAGCTGTGGAAAATTATTTGACAGGGAGAGAAGAAGATGTGTTCCGACATTTATGGCACATTGTCCATTTGATGACGAAGATGATAACGATAGTAACGAGTACGATTGGAATTCCGATTCCAGCGAATAGAATTTAGTTCTTACTTATTGATGAAATACATGTTAACGACTGTTATGAAGATGTGTCACTACAGTTGTGTATCAGTTTATTTAAAGATAATATAATATGGCAATTATTTATATGTATAATTTAATATTTATAATTTTTCTATGAACATACAGCGTGATCTGTGATATAAAACATTAATTTATTGTTCAGAGAATTTAGAGTATTAAGAATTGTTAGCGGATTTCTATGAAATTATGGTTTTGTAGCTGCGATTTTCATTAAATTAATTTGACGAATTGTGGTCATGATTTGTGGGTTGTAAAAGAAACAATCGATGCAGCGAAATAAGGGTTAAAATTGTGGTATTTATATATCTGGGCGGAAATAAAGGTAACTCCCACATGTAAGAAATTACAGTATTATTTTTTTAGATCTTTTTTGTTGCCAGTTAGTAGTCATGATCAGCTTCTTTAATAAGCAGTATAACATACTTATACGAGGATTTGGGAATTTGCCACTCACAATAGTACTCATTGTGCTGTCAGTCGAAGGGGTAGTATTCAATCATTTTATCAAAAAATTACTTAAATTAAATCTACCTAATAATTTAAAGCATAATATATTTAAAAATACCATTCTTAAATCGAGTCATAGTGTTGTTTACCTCTCTGCGCTATATTGAGTTGTCTTTTTATAAGAATGAAAGTTTAATAGTGCAAAATATCATGGAATACGAAACATTTAAAATAATATTAATAATTTCAAAACAATATAGGATTCAATACACTTTTTTCAGTCGCGTTATATAAGAAACAGAAATTAGGCCAACAATGCTGCAGTCAGTAATCATTTATGGCCCAACGTGCCAGTGTGAAAAAATACAATCTATTTTACTAATGGTGCGCTACGAAAGTAATTAGTAAAGTTCCAGAAAAAAAGAGCTCTAGTAGTCATCTTGAAGAAAAATTGGCAAAAGTAAAAATATATCAAAATTTTGGTCTACTAAGAAATCGGTGCCGTTATTTTAAAACCTGAAAATACAGAATTTTAACTGAGGGACATCTCAAGATTTATGGAAAAATCCGATAATGTGTATGGTTAAATGAAGGTATACGTATTGTGAAAATGTACTTGCTTTAACTTTAACTGTGGACGTTTCTGTTGCCCGCCGCCGCGAGGAACTTGTCAAAATGATGACTGATAATGCAGAAGATAATATACAGTGCGTTACAAATTGGACATGACGCTATTGGCATCTCGGAAAGTAAAATGATAAATGCCTTATTATAATATATCAGCTTAAAAGAGACTATCTAAGTCTTGAGCTGCGTCATGTCTTTCCACTTATTACTGTTCCTTTCTAGTTCTCTCCAATTTCTAATCTGTTTATCCACCAGGTCTTTCTCCACTGCTTGTATCTATCTTTCCCTAGGTCTTCCTTTCTTCTTTTTCCCTTCTGGCACCCTCCAGGCCACATCTTTAACATTTTTTCCGCCGTCCATTCTTTCCAGATGACCTAACCATTGTAGTCTTTTACTTTTAACGAATTCCCCCACTGACTTTTTCTCCATACAGTTTATATAATTCTGTATTCATTCTTTTTTCCTATCCTAGTACTTCATTTTTCCACCTAGTGTTCTTCTTGAATTTTTTCTTTCCCATATTTCTATCTTCGATTGGTTTTTCTGATTCATAAGCCAGGTTTCACATCCGTACGTTAGTGTTGGCCTTAGCACTGACTTGTAAATTCCAAGTTTTGTATTTCTGGATACCTCTTTAGCTCTTAATATCTTGTTTAAGCCTCCTGCACAGTTGGTACTTTTTGCTATCCTTAGATCGATTTCACTATCTTCTTCGCACTTGTTGGTAACCAAGACACCTAGGTGCATGTCGCTTTCCACTTCTTCAAATTCCAGCACATCTTTATTACCATTTCGCTTCTTAACCCAGAGATTTTGTTTTGTTGGACTGCTCTTCGTGTTCTTGAGTTCCTTGAATTTTGTCTTGTCTATACTGAATTCGAGACCCATTTTTTCTGCAGATTCTATTAACCGTTTTGCCACTTTCTGGAGTTCTTTCGTGCTTCTTGCCAGTAACACCACGTCATCAGCGTACGCTAGGCACTGGTGACTCCTAGAGAATAAAGTCCCTTTTCTATTTATCTCGCTATTTCTAATTATCGTTTCTAGGGCTAGATTGAATAAAACACATGATAGCGGATCGCCTTGCCTTGGCCCTTTTCTCATTTTAAATTCTTTGCTATGTTTTATATTAAACTCAACTGCTGTGACTGTGTTTAGGATTGTCATTCTTACTAACCTAATTAGTTTGGCTGGAATTTTCAGTTCTTTTAGCACGTTCAGTAACTGTTTCCTACATACATTATCATATGAGCCCTTGAAATCAATGAACAGCGTATGAGTTGGAACGTTATATTTATAACAGCCATATAGCATGAAGACTTGATCTGTTGTTGATCTATTTTTCCTGAAGCCTGCTTGGTAATCTGCTAGTGCTGTTTCTGTATACTTTTCTAATCTTTGTTTTATTAGAGTGGCTAGTATTTTGTATGTGACATCAAGCAGTGCAATTCCTCTATAGTTTTTACATTCTGTCCTGTCGCATTTTTGTAGATTGGTAACATCGCTGCCTTGTGCCATGACTTTGGCATTGTTTTCCTTTGCCATGCTTTAGTTATCATGTCTAAGATTTGTTTCTGCATAAAATCTACACCATACTTAAAATTCTCAGCTGTTATTTCATTTTCTCCTGGTGATCTATTGTTTTTCATTTTATTTATTACATCTTTTATTTCGTTCATACTGGTATTTTCCTCTGTTTCTTCGTCATTAAAAGTTTTTTTTTGGCCTCCATTTTCTCCCAATCCCAATCCTTCATTTAGTATTTCCTCAAAGTATTGTCTCCACGTTACTAATATTTCTTCATCTCCTCCCAAAAGTTGCCTTCCTAATCTTTAATGAATGGCGTGTTATTTTGGTATCCAGTTCGTATGTCCTTTAAATTTTTATAACAATTTTTAATTTCTTTGGCTTGTTATTAATTATCCATCTCCTTTATTTGATTTTCAAAGTGCTTTCTTTTCTTTTTCCTTCAGTTATTTCTTCTGCCTAGCATATATTTGGTAATTTTCCTTTGACGGTGTTTGTAGCATTTTTTGCCTAAGCCATTTCTTTAACTTCAGCTCCTCTTCGCACTCCACATCTAACCATTTCTTTTCTTTTGCGGTTTTTGTTTTGTGATGCATGCTTTAGTGATGATTTCAGCCTTCTCCATCTCTTCTCAACACCATCTATCGCATTGTCCTCTTTTGTAGGTGGCAATAGTGGCAAGTCCAATTTGTAATGCAGTTAATACTGTTTTATCTGTAAAACTATGCAAAACTAAAACACATCTAGATCGAACTTTTACAGTTTCAAATTTAAAGCACATATACCGAAAATACCACTTTAACCAATCGACTATTTCTAAAGCACGTATACCAATGGAATATGTGATAATCAACTAGTTAGATAAAATAAAATATGATAACATCCTAATTTAATTATTGCAACGCATTTTGCTAAGTATTTACCTAAGAACTTCACAGATCACTGCTTCTGTTAGCCGTTGTAAAAATCCTGAAAAAAGGGTACACAAACTCATAACATTAAAGAAAGGAAAAGATTAAAAACAAGAAAAACATAATACGATTATTTTTTTCTGTATTTTGTTGGTGACATAACTTTCCTAAAACGCCACGGATGGTGGAAGTCTAACTTAGTGGGAAAATGAGATGTGGAATAGCTAGTCGTGTTACAAGTGGCAAAAAGACTCATTTTCTTACAAGTGTGAATTGCAGGATGAGGCGAACCCGAGTGCTGCTAGCATGCAAGTAAGAAAAGTATGCGTTTCCCACTTGTGATATACAAGATTTTATCTATTTTCGAAAGAAAAATTTAAAAACTTTACTTTACTTCTCTCACTAGAATATTTACTGTCCCCAGTAGTGCGGAAAGAACTTCATTTCTTAACTCAAATTAATGAAAAAAGTAACCTTTTTTCTACGAAAAGTAGATAAAAGTGATAAAAGTGCTGATCATGTAAGTCAGTGATACAGACTTAGTAACAAAACGTGTAAGTCGGTGATTATATTTGTTTGCTGCTTTCCCTTGACAACAGAACTTAATATTATTAGTAAGTTCCTAGGATAATAAAATTAACAACACAAGATGCAGACTTAGACGTTTTGTTTATTAAAGCAAGTGTTTATATGACATGTGGCACTCACAGGTAACACTACTCATGAAAATGAATCCTGCTGACAGGTGACAAACCAAACTATTTTTTAAAATCCAAGAAAATTTCCATAAGCAGCGCGAAAATTATAATAAGATAACTCGGAATGTATCGTCTATTAACATTCCTTGATACTTAAATAGCTATTAAATAACAAAATTAAAATTATGAACACGACCTTGAATTGTCACCCTTGTATTTATTATTATCATGAGTTAAAATTAGACATATTACCAATGGTTACAACGGTCCTTTTATCAAATGGTGGCATAGCGTTCACAAAATGGCATGGAGGGTGGAATTCCACCTCATTGGAAAAAGGTGATGTAAAAAATGCGTTAGCGCCATATGCTGTTCAGAGTGTATTTGAGACCCGCCAGCTAGATTCAGTGGAGACGGCGTGCAGTTTTTTAAATGATGTAATTACCAAATAATATAAGCGCCAAAAAGTGTTTCACTTACAACAAATATACTCAGACATGTCAAGAACTTAAAAACTCAGATTAATCGCAACAGGTAATAATACAATATATGAAATACAAAAAGTAGAAGTAACGAAATCAGACACTGAATGATATAAGCATGTGGATTAGATATATTAAACAACGCTTCATATGATAACCAGTACAGACATATTATAAATTTTGATTAGGCGTTACTGCACTACTTGCCTGAGAATCTTCCGCTTTTGCAGGAGGTGAACCAAATAACACCTAAACGGGCTCACGGCTGCCGTTGTAGGAGATGGAGCGAATAGCCCCCAAACGGCCTAAAGCTGAGGCTGCAGAAGGTAGATGTCAGTAAACGTCATTAGCAAAGCCCAAATTCGAACTAGGCTCTTATGATGACGTTTCTCGTGAAATTCTCAATCGATCGGAATTGTAGGTGGTTTGCGCCCCGTCGGTGGACTACTTGCCTGAGAATCTCCCGCTCTTGCAGGGGGTGAACCAAATAACATCTAAACGGGCTCAAGGCTGCCGTTGTAGGAGATGGGGCGAATAGCCCCCAAACGGCCCAAAGCTGAGGCTGCAGAAGGTAGATGTCAGTAAACGTCATTAGCAAAGCCCAAATTCGAAGTAGGCTCGCATGATGACGTTTCTCGTGAAATTCTCAATCGATCAGAATTGTAGGTGGTTTGCACCCCGCCGATGACGCCAAAAATACGTCACGAAAGTCAGCTCATTGCAATTACGTTACCACAATTGAAATAGAAGGAATTGCACTCACCCTATAATTACTGGCGATTAGGCAAAACGGCAAGAAGTCCTGTGATAATAAACCGTTTCAAAACCGTGGGCTAAAATGACCATATAGTGTCCAAGGTTTAAAAACCGCATATCAGCAAAGCTTCCACAAATAATATTTGACGATACCTAAAAGCTAAAACTTGGAGCACAAGTCAAAGAATTCCATCGAAAAGACCCTACATTTTTTTCAAGAAAAATAAACGGAAAACAAAAAACCTTGTTATAAACAGCTGCTACGTCTGCCGGTAAAACAGATGACAACCCAATCGCCAACACTGCTTTCACACGATCATATTCCAATAAAAAGGTTTTACCCTGCCATGAATTATACACACAATAAGTTTGCACGTTAATTACGCTTTTAACGGGTAACAAATGTTTAAATAACAAAATTAAAACTTGTAACAAGATTTTGAATTGTCAACCTCCTTTTTCTCTTTCTCTCGAGCTAAAAATTCTACCTTCTACCAATGGTTGTTCCGGCCCTTTTAGCAACTTAACTTTCCTAAAACGCCACGGAGGGCAAACGTCTACGTTAGAAGGGAAATATGATTTAGAAACATTTTCAAATAATAAAATTATAATTTAAAAAAATGCTAGTGGTGACATAACTTTCCTACAATGCCACGTAGGGTAGAAGTGTTCGTTAGTGGAAAAATATAATGCAGAAAAACGTTTAAAGAACAAAATTAAGGTTTTCAATAAAATTTTGATTTGTTAATTTCTTATTTGATATTCTCAAAAATTAAAAACTCTAATTTCTACCAATGGTTGCAACGGGAATATTATTATCGTGAGAAATTACTTATGTGAGTCGCAAAAGTCTTGGAGTCGACGTTAGCATGGAGCAAGTGGAGCATGTCGTTTGTATGATTATAATACGTATCAAATTACCAAATTTTATTGATGGTTAGGCTAGAAGGCTAGATGAACATTGGTTTATTGAGAATGGTGATAACTTTGAAGTATTACTATACCGGATGATACTGAGGTTATGTTGATTTTTACTTCGCCCGTTTAAAAGATGAAGAAAGTATTGTAATCGCGAAAAAATCATATTCCGAGATTTCTTCAGATCTTCACGTTTCAGGGTCCCTAGACAAAAAACAGGTTTTCTCAATTCCGTCTGTTGCCGGTATAACTCACAAACTATTTTTTGTAGGAGGAAGACGATAATATTTCGGTCAACTATTTTCAGGATGAGCACCTCTAAAAATAAAACTTTGTCTATTTTTGCTTTAATAATTGAAAAATAGATCAAAGTAGTAATTTGCACATAGCTCACGTTTTACTCTTGATGAAAATGGGACCCAAAGATACAGGATACATGTTGTAAGAGACAAAAAGTGGCAACGAATAAATGCGTTGTGTTTAATGTAGCTGCATCGCAGGTATCCAAAGGATTTCGCTTGGCAGGATGGGAACGAAGGTCACGCTAAGCGTGGCCTGCTTGGTTCCAGTAATAATCCCTTTCGTAGGCTTGAAATCGAGCTGAGTTCGAATCCCTTCTGTAATATATTTTAATTTCAAATTGATGTAGTTCGCATTATTAAGTGTTTCCTTTTATTCTATTATTTCTATTAGTAACTATTGGGTAAGTATTTACTTAAAAATGACATTTGTTTAATTTAGTGTTTGTGAGTTAAGGAATGGTACCTGCCTCTCCAAATTCATGGCAGGAGTTAATACCAAGTCTTTTAGGACACACATCATTGTTAGCAATTGTCCTAGTTGTGCAATTAAGTTTCATTTAACAAATAATTAATTTTAAAATGTATTTGTTCGTTTCTTCTTTCAATAACATCATGAAAAAGTCTGTAAACTGCTTGACTCAGAACTTCCCTAGTAAGTAGAAGTTGTGACACTAAATCTTTTAAAAAATCAAAGGCAACTAGGGGTAAAAATATCCTAACGTTCCTAATTATCGCAGTGGAAAATGTTCCACTCAAAACAGTTGGACAGCATATTCTTAGTAAACTATTCTACAGAACTACTACTTAACTTCAAATAGCAAATGCTGCTTCTTACACCGGTTACACTTTTGAGTGAAACTCTGTGATATTAAATATTAGAGGAAGTAGTTGCGGATATTAGAATCAACATAGTTGTTATAGATAATAAATTGCGAGAATCAAGTAGTTAGGTATCTGCAAAATATGATGAGCTGTTTAACACATTAAGTGGTAATATCGAAGAGGTTCAAAGTAGCATAACAACTGAAAGAACAGAACAAACAACTGGCACTCGCTTTGTTTACTAACGTTAGCCCTAGCGATTCTTACTGTCTCAGTTGATCAGACGTGTTGTATTGGGTTTGGAGTTGTCCACTCTACTCCGCGAGGTTATGCGTTTTGTTGGCGTATATTCTGGCACGGTCATTTAGTAACTTCCGTAATCGATCACGGGTTCTAGCGTTATTTCGACTAGCTGTGGTGGTAAAATCACTGAACGGCCTACGAGATTTCACTTGGTTTTATTTTGTTTGTTTTCTTTTCGAATTGAATAACTTGTTAAAAACCAAATTACCGAACTCTTCGAGGCCTCGCGTCTATCCCGTTACGGAGATTTGTGTCGTTTCTTTTTGTCCCAATTCTTATAGTTGGGTTAAGTAAATGGAATGTAAATTTTCCACTTTATGAAATTGGTGGCCATTACAGTTCAGCTTCTACTTTTCTTTGGTAGTCTGCACGATGTGTTTATGGTGGTACCGTTTTATCCAGCAGCTAGGCAAAATTGAAGCCACATCAGTTTCGTTGATCGAATCTGGATTCAACAGATAAGCTAGGACAGTATGCTCTAACTAAATACTTACAGCAATTTAAAAATGTAAGGTGCTAATAAGTGTATAAATTGACGATTTGCATTGCTCCTGCTTATTATTACCATTTTTCGCTATTACAGCAGTGATTTGTATTTGTATTCCCTACGTACCTTGCTCTTTGTTATGTGTGCGTTAAACTTATATTTGGAATATAAATTACATAGGTTATGTTGTGAACGCAGCATGTACATGCCACGGGGTGAGTAGTAGGTTTGACTTAATCGCGTGCGTACGTACCTTGTCTTTAAATACCCTAGATATTTCGGTACGAGGAACTACCCTCGTATACTTGTCTGTATGTAAGCAAGTTGATGGTGCCGGCATTTGATTTTTATCATTTTGGTGTTCACTCACTCCCTGCTCCCGAGTAGCTCAGCTAGCTTGTTGAACGCTATTGGTTACGGGACTGGTTTGGGTATTCAAAGCTTGATATAAGGCTTATATTGAAGTTGCATGATTATCGTTAGTTTATTCTAATGCTATAGCGGTCTACTCGCAGTAATGGTATTATGGATATTATGAGTAAACACGGGTTTTGCCTTACATAAATAAACCCACTAGGAACTTTAAAATATGCCTCGATCATCTATCTGTGAAATCGAATATTAATCACAAAAATATTCTGCTTGCATCACTAAATTCAAATCTAACAGGTCATAGTATTGCATTAGCAAATATTGTTCACTTCTTCAAGTTGAAGGAATAATTCTAATATATCAAATGTAAATAAGTCTTTGGAGCATTTAGTAAGTCATACATCTATACAAAAGATGCAAAAAAATTTAATCCCGTTAACTGGAAAAGAGATCTACCAGAAAACAAATTATTTATTGGAAAAATTACAATAGTTATTTACCTAACAAGTTCGGGAAGGTAATTTTTCCGAATGAGCACTTTGTTTGCAGCACGACCGAAGGGAGTGCTGCATGTAGGGCGAATTCGGGAAAATTCTTCCCGAAGGAGTTAGGTACAATGTTTTTTGTAACGAATAACTGAAAATATTTTAAAAAATAAAAAAATTATTATTTAGTGTTTTACTAATTTACTGAGTTGACAGCACAAATAACTAAACTTTTATCGCTCACCTGTTAGCTTTTGTCGACGTTTACAGCGCCTCTGGTGTTTGCAGGCGCAATTAAACCAACGAGGGACAATCCTCTGTATAATAAAGGAGAACGATCCACACGTGTGTGTCCCGAAGGCCCCCTTGGAGAGGAGCGGAGCCCCGAGAGCCCCCTTAGATATGGGCGGAGCCCCGAGGGCTCACTTAGAGAGGGACGAAGCCCCGAAGGCCCCCTTGGAGATGGGCGAAGCCCGAGGGCCTCCTGGAGAGGGGCGGAGGCCCGATGGCCCCCTTGGAGATGGGCGGAGCCCCTATGGCCCCCTTTAAGAGGGGCGGAGCCCCTAGGGCCCCCTTGGAGAGGGGCGGAGCCCCGAGGCCCCCCTTGGAGATGGGCGGAGCCCGAGAGCCCCCTGGAGAAAGGCGGAGGTCCAAGGGCCCCCTTGAAGATGGGCGGAGCCCCCTGGGCCCCCTTGGAGATGGGCGAAGCACCGAGGGCCCCCTTGGAGATGGGCAGAGCCCGAGCGGCCCCTAGAGAGGGGCGGAGGCCCAAGGGCCCCCTTGGAGATGGGCTGAGCCCCGAGGGGTAAATTGAATAGAATAGACCGTGCAATAGCGCGCGCATCCCCGTTTATTATAAAAATTTACAAAAGACAAATTTCCCTAGTTTTTGTTGGAAAGTAAAAAACACCGCAGTGCGGGAAAAGTAAATTTCGGCGCATCGGGAATGACCGGGAAATATGAATTTTTAAGTCATGAGTACAAAATAGTATATTGTATGTTAAGAGCTGAAAGTGCATTCTTGCCGCTTGCGCATGAATATTGCTGGTTGAGACGAAGTCGAAACCAGCAATCATGCAAAAGCGGCAAGCGCACTTACAGCTAGAAATATACATACTATTTTTTCGACGACTGAGCATATTATTAAAGGAAAATATCAAATTTCGTTTTATCGCAAAAATTAATTGACAATCAAGTTAACATTACTCGCGCAGTCTATATGACATGTGACGCGATTATTTCCACAAATGACGGGCGTTGTCAAGGAAACATTCGGACGTGGCTACCTATTTTGTTCACGCGGAAACCCAAAACGCTCGGCGAGCGGCAAAAAGATGAAAACGCACGCTCAGCGGCAAATGTCAACTTCTGTTGTCAAATGACAGTGAGAAAAATCTACTTTCGATGTCAGTCGTCGAAAAAATAATATAAACAACTGCAGAAAATTTGATTACAGGGAAAAAATCATCGGAAACAAACAACTCTCAAAAACAATAAATTTCTTGCTCATAAACGAAGCTGACTAAATAATACTGATATAATTGTCAACCACTTCAACAATCATTTTATAAGCATTTGCAGATTTCTCAGCGAGAAACAGAAACAGAAAAATGACGTTCATGATTAGTCAAATTTCTATAAATAGCAACACGTTTTTTCTTAGTCTTTTAACACCTGTCGCAGTTTCCGATACCATAAAAAAATTAAAAATAATAAATAGTCCAGTCTGTAGGGACAAAAAAAGGCCTTTGCCTTACAAAAAATGGAGTATGAACGGTTTTTATATATGTTCTTCAGGTCGGAATCCTGATGAAAAATCCAAGTTTTCGACCTTGGAGGGGCGCCGCGCGAGCAGCCATCTTGGATTAAAGGTGCTGAAAACTGGTGTTATCCAAATAGCTCCGCAACGGTTGATCAAACGTCAAAAAAGTTCAATATAAAGTTAAAGGAGACAAGATTGTTGACATTTTTTGTATATTAATTTTTGTTGTAAGTGTAATATGTAACGAGTTACAGCAGCTGAAAGTTGAACAATTCACCAAAATATCGTTAAACTTTATTTTTGTTGATACATTTTGTAAGAACAACTTACACTATATTGTTTGTAATATTTTTCTACATCAGAATAACGTTCTATAGAGAAATACAAAGTATGATCAAAAATTATTTTCATCTACTATAGCTATGGAATAATTCTTAATATATAAACGCAACTATAAGTCACTTATATTCTCGCACATGCAGTCGTTGTTTTTTTATGGATATTCGTTTTATGGCGAACAAAAAATACCAAGACTGTAGAAAGGCTTCTCCGATCGAAAAAGCAGATATCTGCGGATGTTATTTTGGATGAAACAACGCCGGTTCTAGTTTCCCAAGAACGATTTCTAGCAATCGAAAAGAATAAAGTCCGTCTGATTTCGATGCTGTAACAACATACGAACATTACTGTATTACAGTTAAGCAGGCTGAAGAAGATGGTGATGTGTTGATTGTCAACACGACGATTTCTTTGTGCTCAAAATTTGATGCTGTTTTCGCCATTGGAGAAGACGTCGATCTTCTAGTTCTGCTGACGGTATTAGCAACATCTATCTACCTTCGCAAACCTATGAGAGGCAAAATTGTCGAAAGAGTGTATGCTGCAAATAGTTTCAAATATGAAAAAGCAGCTGAGAACATTTTGTTTCTCCATGCGTTTAGTGGCTGCGACACAACGTCGTCCGTCTACAACCAAGGAAAAAGTTTGTTTTCGCTTGTCCAGAAAAGCACAAGACTCAATGACATTATAGGCATATTCAAACATCACGATGCCAAACCAGATGATATCGCAGATGCTGAAGCACGCTTTCTCGTTGCTTTGGTGGCTACATGGAAGAAAATACCTTGGAAGAAGTCCGTTACCAACAAAATCAAGTGCAAGAAACACATTTAATTTTGCTTCTTTGCCACCAACGAAGGACGCTGCACGGTATCACGCATTTAGGGCCAGGTCCAACAGTGGTATGGAATTGAAAAAAATGCACAAGACTGGGGCTGGAAAGTTGGCACGAATCGGCTCACTCCAGTAACAATGACAGAAAATCCATCACCCGAAACTTTATTAAAATTAATTTCATGCTATTGTAAAAGAGGATGCGGCGAAGCATGTGGCTGCAGGAAAAGTGGGATGAAGTGCTCTATTCTGTGTAGATTCTGTAATGGCCAATCATGCGAAAATGCACACCGAGAGTGGGGACGAAGATGAGGACATTTCATCAATGGAAGTTCCAAGTCTCAGGAACAATGACTTCGAAGATAACATTGAGAATAAAGAATCTTATGGAGACGTCAACATCTACCGACCGGGGCTTTCAAAAATTAAATAAAACTAAATAATATAATCGCGAACATGAAACATCACTAAACTGGAGCATCTGTGGATTAGGCCTACTGGGGATACCACAATAAAAAAAGCGCCATTAACTCTACCTCATGGTGGTGTGGAAATGAGTTTACCATACGTTTATTAAATTATTATAACTACATAACGAATAGCCAGAAATAATACAAGAGAAATTTTCAAAATGAGAAATTACACTATTTTTTTAGAGAAATGTTTATCTTTCCACCGCTGTAACTCCTTTCATATTAGACTTACAAAAAATAGTTATATACAAAAAATGTCAAGAATCTTGTCTTCTTTAACTTTGAATTAGACTTTCTTGGCGTAGGATTAACCGTTGCGGAGTCATCTGAAAAAATCCAGTTTTTAGCACCTTTAATCCAAGATGCCTGCTCGCGCGGCGCCCCTCCAAGGTGAAAACTTGGAGTTTTCATCAGGATCCCGACCTGAACAACATATATAAAAACCGTTCATACTCCATTTTTTCTAAGGCAAAAACCCCTACTGACTGGACTAAAATCATCAGGGTACGATCTACCAACAGCAGAAATATTAGAAATTGTGGCACCTCGAAGCAGCACTTCGTGTGTACATTTGTACCTAATATTAGCTTTTTAAAGGGTTATTTCCCTGAATATTTGAAGTTGACCACATTAGGTAAAAATGAGAATATGGCGAAATATTTTGAAAAACTAATTTATTCTTGCTTAACTTTATTTTAAAACAATATAAAATAGTTTTATATTAAAAATATTTATAATGCCATGGATGGCTCTAGATCAGTGGTTCCCCTAACTAATTTGGCATACTGCCCACTTTACAGAAAAAAAAAAAATTACTCGGCCCCCCTGGACATCTACATTCTTTAAGCGAACAAACAGAAAGATGTTGTAGTGGTAGCTTCTTGAGACTGATAATTATCTATAAGAGTATTTCTAGGTAGGAAATTATTTTGAAAGAATAAATTAATTAGCAATTAAAAACTACAAGGGGGGATTTATACATTAAAAGTACAACATAAATATTTGGGAATTGTTTAATGAATGATACATTAGATACAGTTACTGTTAAATTGTGAATAGTTTATAAAAAGGTTCGAGCATATAAGTTGATTTAGTTGGGATAGTTGTTTGGTAATATCAGAACTTAGATTTTAATTTGTAGGTATTAACTGACCATCGGAATAACTAAAGTGAAAGCCAAAGTCAAATGATTATCTGAAAAAGTCAATTATGAAATGTTATAATAAAATATACCATATAGAAATTTTGTATAAATTATTATTGCTAGAGGAAATTATATTTTTAAAATAAACAAATCTTCTCTGAATTTGTAACCTGTATTTTGAGTAAAAGCAAATTTGAACAATAAAAATCCTTTATTATAATGGTATTTACTTTCTGGATTGTGTATTAAAGGGTGTGATAAAGTAAAATTAAAGAAACGGGGAATAAATAGACTGGATAAATAAAGTAACAAATGATATGAAGAATAAATAAATCAGTAACTTGCATATTGTGTGTTTATTTGGAAAATAATGTTACACTATGTTACACAACAGATGAAATATGTACTAATGGTTTTTCTAAATCTTCTTATTGTCTCTTCTTTCTTTAAGCTTTCACCGCCCCCTTATTTTTATTCACCGCCCCCAAATGCACCTGAGGCTACTATCGCCCTCTTGGATCGTTCCAGAGCCCCCCAAGGGGCGATGTCGCCTATTTTGGGAATCACTGCTCTAGATTCTGTGTTGTCATTTTCCTCGACATAACTGAGCCATTCGACGTGATTAATCATGACATTTTACTAAGAAATAGGTAAAATATGGAATTGGTTGTCGGACAATTAATTAAAAGCAGCAAACAGTTAGTAAAAATGGGTAAATATCAAAGTTCCAGACAAACTACAGCTTGCGGTGTATACCAGGGCATTATTCTTGGTCCTCCTTTATTTCCAAACATGCTAATGACCGGCTAACGTTACCAACCTTAAATGGAAAACTTGTTATTTTAAATAAAGTAAATATGGCCGACTGTCATAAAAAACTAATAAAGTATATTGTGCATCAAAAGTCAGGTACGTAAACTTATTTTTTTTAATCGGCAGTAAAGAACGTTTAGATCATCATTAAAATACGATAAATCGGCAGTGAAGTAATCCATTGCTTTACGACTCTTTTAAGTTGGTGGGGTGGCAAATAGGTGACAGAAAATGTCAACATTGCATAGAAGAGTTTTTTTGTCGGCCCTACGGGAATCGTTAAGTAAATTCCACATTTATGCTAAAAAGTAGTACTTCAGTGCCTAGGTACTCAAATAACTATTTATTCCTGTCCGGGAAAACAAATGTAAGTATATTATTAGAAAAATAGACTGAAAAATTGCATGGAATTATGGTGTAATGATAATTATAGAACATAAAACTTTAATGAAGACTTTTAGTAAAGACTGAAACTATTTAAAAGTTTGATAAGATTAGTAGTATTTCGTATGCAGCAGATATATTACGTCTTTCAAAAGTTGTTAATAAAAAATATTGGCACTAGTTCAACTTTGTGTAGAACAATAATTTATGAGTTGATAGCCATACAAAAGGAGGAGATACTTTACGATTTATAAAACCGTATCTGTTACCTTAAATAATGCAACGTCTAAGAAATAACGTTGGTGAACCCGTAAAAGTGATAACCGACTAGAACTCAAAAAAAGAATGACTTAGAGAAAGGCAAAAAACTAGATGGTGAGATGAAGTAATATAAGATCGTTAAATAGTGGAAATCAGAAACTGGAAAGGAAAAGTTAAAAACAAACTACAAGATTCATAAAGCAGCATTGGCGAAAATAATCCACCCTAGCGAGTGGAAGAATATTCATTGTCGTACAAGATAACAGTTACCATATTAATCTGCACAAATATAACAAATGTGAAAGTAGTTTTCTTTCGTTGTGCCGATAATGTTAATCATTTTAGCTAAAGACTACTTTTAATCCCAAATTTCGACAGGATATGTTTTTAGTTTTCAATAATTACGCACGATGCAAAATAAATAGGGTAGGAATGACAGTCAAACGGTTTTCAAAGCAAGGCATTCCCAATCGTAGTAATTTGCAAAACGTAACTTTGATGAATACCTGACTTCTATTCTTTGAGGTTATATACGAAGGTACCTATTGTTTTTAATCTCTTCAATAATCAGTAGTTGACTAAACATTTCTAGACGTGACTCATGTTTTCATTTGGCCAGAAGCTAGTCGCTGTACTGATAAGAAAGTTAGTCTGCTACTTTTCTTAATATATTTTTAGAATAAATGTCGTCAGATCCATTTATAAAGAAAATGCTATTGTTTCAAATTACACAATTGTGTTGTTGTCAAGTTATGGTGAATGCATCTCTCCAGACATAAGTAATTAACTTCAAGTTAAGCAGAAGTTACGATTTTTTGTTCAAAATGTCAAGTAATTTGGGAGAATTTATTTCTATCTCCAAGATTCACCGCTTTGGCATCATAATACATAAAGCGCAAGAAATTAAAATTGCAATTGTAATATGGTTGATACTAAGGGTTATCATAGTTAGTGTTTAGAAAATACTGTAGATTTTTAAGTTTAAAATTAGTAAACGAGATTATAGGTTTTTTAGCATATATGACTCGAAATAAACACTAAACACTTTTAATTTAAATATTAATGAAAATAAACTCAGGGTTTAAATACAATCAGCGAAAATAATAACAAAAATACTTGATAACTACAAAACTAATTAAACATAAAACCGACGCGGACACGCTTCACTTCCACTTTTGGGTTCCTGGTTACAAGTGTGTGTGTTTTAAAATCTACCACCCTCGAGCACTTTTTGCTAATTGGGGTGTTTGTCGTCCGAGAGCGTGAGAAGGCTGTTATGCATATGGGTATGCTAATATTCTGCTACAGTTTTAATTTCATCTTCTTCCTGACTAAGAGCCACTTGTAAACCACCTTCGGCCGCGATCTGGGGAGCGTATTGTTATTATTTACCATTGGAAAGTGCATCAGTGTTCTGAAACGCAGTAAGAAATGCTCGACAAAGATTGCTCAAAATTCACTGACATTGTTTAGTGCGACACAGAACACGGACCGTATTCATGCTCTGAAATGCAGTAAGTAATGGACCTCTTATAGGGTCAAATGAAATGGCCAATGTTTACTTCGGTTGGAGATAAATCAGATTGGGAAGCTAATAATTATAAATAAGCAATAAATACATTGTACCTAAAAAGAGATCATGATTGGGTAGAATGAAACATTTCAATTAGCTAATATCGTATAATACTTTCTAATATATCTTAATATTTATTTATGTAGATACAATATGGGGCAAATATTAAGTCGAATCAAAGGGGAAATTGTTTGTGATTATTAGTGAATCGTATGATGATTCGTGATTATCCATCACGGTAATTAAATAAATACATTTAGTAAGGAACTACATAATTACAAAGTAGAAATATAAACTGAGGTTGATCATAACTTAGAGCATCAAAATAAAATTGTAGGAAAATATATGAAGAATGTCAGTTGGTAAATAACAATTCAGAAATTAGGTTGCTTAGGAGAAAATGGGGCTATACAGAATAAACCATTTGCTGGCCACATTACTAACGTGGAACACAAGCTGGAAATATTAAATCAACAAATGAAAGGAGTGAAAGACAATACAAACAAAACAATCATAACTACGGTATATCAAAATATTGAGGGCAAAGCACAAATCTTAAATTTAGAAGAAGAGAAAAAAAATTTAAAATAGCAGAGGTTGTTATAATAATTTAGCGGTACCTCAAGTTGTATACAGTTTAAGTCAAAATAAAATAGAGAAATTTCATGGGAATGATGGAATGAACCCAAAAGAGTTCATGGAGAGACTAAAAAATTGTTTTTAAAATCTTGGAAACCATTCCATTGTTGTTTATTTAAATTGAATCAATTTAATACACTACTACCTACACTACCCCCGATTATTCTTAATTCTGTTAGGTAATCACATAATTGCCCAGTTATTATTAATTCACAGTATGATGAAAATCAGGTTTAAGTAAGAAAAAGTATGCCATACAAAAGTATTATGAATTTTCCAACTTCGATAGAAGTTACGGTAACGGTACCAATTATTATAAACACGTTAACAACTTATTTTGAAATAATAAAAATCTGGCAGCACTTGGTTTAATTTTTTTTAATTTTTAGAAAACAAATTGTGCATTTGACAAAAAAACCTAAGGGGCGACTTTAACGCTCACAACCCGCTTTTGGGCTGTCACAGTACAAACTCAAAGGGGAAAATTCGAGTCCAGGTCCCGATAATAGTAGATTATATTATAAGTGAGAGAAATGCATCATTATTTGCGAGTGAGAATTTTGAATCGCGAGTGCCCCCGCACGAGCGATACAATTTCTCACGAGCTTATAATCGCATTTCGCTCACGTGTGATATACGACGTTTTATCTTACAGTAGCGATTCTTGTGCCTAAATAGTTTGTGCAGTCAGAATATGTCGCGAAATAAATTTATAATTAGTCGCCCATGATTTGTGATATACGTTTGACAGTACTGAAGTGTATTGGCAGTACTGAAGTGTATTGTCAGTCTATGTCAAATTCGAGGTTCGTAGGTTAGGTTTTGTTTGTTATTTGACACAGACTGACACAAAACTTAACCTGAAAATGACGAATTTGACATAGCTTAACAGTGCTACCAACAATGCAGTAGTATAAATAATGAAAACTCACTTGTGAATAAAACTCCATTTTAGTCACTGAAAACAGTTGTATAATGTATGGTAATAGGCGCTACTGTAAGATAATAGTATATTATACATAATTCATGGCCATTGTGCAGTAGGAGTAGATAAAATACATAATGCTATGCTTAAAAACCTTCCGGGAAAATACAAATCTGAACTTCTAAAGCTGTATAACATAATATGGCATAATCACGACTTTCCAGACCAATGATATCAATCTATTATTATACCAATACTTAAACCAAATAAAAACAAAAATGAAATCAACAGTTACAGACCTATATCATTAACCTGCACAATGTGAAAAACAATGGAATGGATTATAAACCAACGAATCATATACCATTTGGAAACAAGCAATATATTAAATAATATACAAACAGCCTTCAGGAAACAGCGGGCCACCATTGACTTAATCAGCAGACTAGACACAGATATAAAAAACAGTAATATTACCAAGAAACACCTCATAGCAATAACATTTGATATCGAAAAAGCCTACGATTCGGTATGGAGATACAGAGTTATAAAACTCCTAATAGACTCCGGTTTAACAGGAAAAATGCTTCACTTTATCAATAATTTCTTTAAAAATCGTGAATTTAGAGTGAAGGCAAACAATACATTGTCAGACGTATACCCACAAAAAAATGGAATCCCACAAGGATCAATTCTAAGTGTTATTCTATTCTTACTTTCAATAAACGAAATCTTAGAAAACATAAAATACCCACTGAAAAGCCTTCTATATGCAGACGATTTGATGATATATTGTTCACATAAAAAATTACCTTCAAAGCACAACAGACAAACTTTTAGACTGGACTAGTAAATCATGCTTCAAATTTTCAGTAGAAAAATCGAAATGTATCCATTTTACAAAACTTCGAACAAAAGAAAGTTCTACTATCTTGGTTAACAACATTAAATTGCAATACGTCAATGAAATTAAATATCTCGGCATGACCTTCGATAGCAGATTAACGTTTGTACCACATATAAAAAATCTGCGTATACAATCCCAATTATCATTAAATATTATGAAAATAGCGGAAAATAATGACTGGGGAGCAAATCAACAAGCCCTTTTGCAAATTTTCGAGTCCTTAATTCAATCTAAAATCGATTACGCAAGCATAATAATTATACACCTTTGCTACCAAAAATATTCTAAAGACAATACAAGCAATAAGCATTAAGAATAGCATCGGGTGCTTTTAGAACCAGTCCAAAAAACCAGTCTCTACAGCGAAACAGGAGAAACTTCGATTACAACAACAATCGTTTAACTACGCTGTCACACTCTTGTCAAACACCAATCATAATCCAGAGAAATTACACAAAATAAAAGCAAAAGTTGGGAAAAAATCCCGGACAGCTGGATTTTAGTAGGAGCCTTGATATTGTGGTTCTAAACAAAATGTCAAAAGTCCCCATCGATCCGAGTGCCGCTAGAAATTTTTGTTGGGGTCAAAGGTCATCAAAAACGGTGTTTCGTGAATATCTCGTTAAAGCTGACTTACAGAAAAAATATAAATGATCAAATTTGTAGCTTACGAAATTTCTTACAAAAAAGATATCACGTCTTTTATTTGTAAAAGTAACCGGTTTGGTCAATTCTCTTTACATAGTTGAAACCTTTATGTTACTCATGAAACGTGCACTCCTTTCCACGCCATCTTCGAGGTAGAGTACAAGGTGCGTTTTTTGATCTGGTGTCCCCAGTAGGCCTAATGTACGTTTATTTTAGTTTCTAAATGTTTATTTAAAAAAAAATTATTATGAACTTGTTCATTAATCGATTTTGTATACTTATACATATGTCCATTATGTACATAGACATTATGGTCATAATGTAATAATTGTATTGGATGGATATTAAAGCTGCAGAGCAACGTCGTCGATGTGCAAAAGTGTCTTCCTCCTCCGATATTCTGTCTGATGGATCCATGATTGTTCCGAGGAGTTAATCAAAATTCCTTGGGAATGCAAACAACAAACATCGATCCATTTCTATGTTATGCGAAAAATTTCAAGCTGCTAATGTCAATGTAAAACAAGCTCAAAATGATGCCGATGTTCTCATCATTGGAACAGTAATCGAAGAATCCGATAGAAGAACAAGTATTGTTGTAGGTGAAGACGTAGACTTATTAGTAATATTGATCGCACGAACCCCTGTTTATAAAATCATTTATTTTTTGAAACCTGGAAAAGCAAAAATTGAAACGAAAATGTATTTTTCACAAAGTCTGAAGTTATATCCAAAGTGTCAAGATCATATTTTATTATTACATTCAATGACAGCAATTTTTAAGAAAGGTCTTCAAATTATTTGAAAAAAAGATAAGGAATTAATAAATTACACAGACATTTTTACTAATACAGAATGTTCTCCAGACGTAATTTTCAGCTTATGAAATTTCTCACAAAAAAGGTATGATGACTTTTATTCGTAAAAGTAACCGTTTTGGAGATAATTCAATTTACAGAGGTAGAGTACAATGTGCGTTTGTTTTTCTTGTGGTGTCCCCAGTAGGCCTAATTCACGTTTATTTTTGTTTCTAAATGTTGATTTTTAAAAGAATTATTATGAACTTGTTCATTAATCAGTTTAAACAACAGTTATTAATATCAATAATTAATATTCATTTTCAGACTGTATTTCAATCTGTCTGCTTTCCTCTTCATCATCATCTTCTTCTTCTTGTTCTACTTCTGTATTTCTACATGGATCTACATCTTCAGTGGAGTCGCAGTTATCGACATCATTTATATCAGGTGTTACATTTAAGCAAGACTGACCTTGGCAATTACCACAAACTGGTAAACAATATAAACAAACTTTCCTGCAGCCGCAGTTTAAGCTACAGCCTTTGGTAAAATTACAAAAAATAGTATTCAGCAGAATATCTGGAGCAGGTGGAAGACGAGTTTGAATTGGCTCCAAAATGCTCCAAGTCTTTAGGAGTAAGCCCGTTAGCTAGCCATATTTTAACCTGGTAATAGACCCGATATAAATGTGGCCGTGCAGCACTAGATGTTGGCGGAAGAATAGATAATTGAACAGGTTTTTTGAACTGGGTGGATTTTATAAAAGTTGAATATCTGTGAGTATCAATAGATACTTCGTTTACTGGGGCCTTATACATAGCCAGGAGAAAACGAATTCCATAAACATGAATCGATGCTTTTTGTTTGCATTCCCAAGAAATGTTTATTGACTCGTTGGAACAATCATGGATCCATCAAAGAGAATATCGGAGGATGAAGAAACTTTTGCACATCGACGACATTGCTGTGCAGCTTTAATATTTTTTTTGAGTATCATTATCCAATACAATTATTACATTACTAGCGTTCTGCACCCAAATTGGGTGCGAAATAATTCATTTAATGCAATTTGTACAAGAGTGATCCATTTTGTGTGTCGAATTAATTTTGAGGTTAGCTATCAACAAAAACATCCATATAAAAAAAAAGTCTCTTATAGAAATTTGACAACCATACTACTGGCTTACTTGCGTCGCCCTGAGTCGATTGACACAAAAATCAGCCAATTCGGCCCACGGATTCGGTCTCAAAGTGGCGTCAAGCAAGCAAGCAATGACAATTATTATGTGGGATGACCATATGTACATAATAGACATATGTATGGACAAAATCGGTTAATGAACAAGTTTATAATAATATTTTTTTTAAATAAACAATTTTCAAACAAAAATAAACGTGGATTATGCGTACTGGGGAAACCACATGAAAAAATCACGCACCTTGTACTCTACCTCTAAAATGGCGAGGAAAAAAATGCACGTTTCATGAGTAACAAAGATTTCAACTCTGTAAATCAAATTATCTCCAAAACGGTTACTTTTACAAATAAAAGTCGTGATATCTTTTTTGTAAAAAATTTCGTAAGCTACAAATTTGATAATTAATATTTTTTCTGTAAAAGTGGCCGTTAAAGAGATATTCACGAAACACCGTTTTTAGTGACCTTTGAATCCGCGTAAAATTTTTAGCGACACTCGGATCGATGGGGACTTTTGACGTTTTGTTGAGAACCACAATATCAAGGTTCATGCCAAAATCGAATTTTCCGGTAATTTTTCCGAAGGGCGATGTCTAATTTCTCTAGACTATCATCCAAACCACGAAATGGCAACAAACCCACAATACCAAAATCTGTACAACCAATTCTGACACGCGGCCACGTTTAATCACTGCAAATGACATCCTAAAAAATACCTTTGAAAACTACCCAACATTCAAAACTTATCATCCCTCTATTATTCCTTGCCAAGCAGGCAGCTGGAAAACCAACAACAGATGAAGATGAAATCACAATGGATGACGCAAAAGTTTTTATAAAAAAAGAGTACTCGGGAAAAATGGCAGCAAATATAGAAAAACATAGAAAATAATAAACTGAGGAATATTAAAGACATAGAAAGATATAACCCTTCTAAAAGATTAACTAGAAGAGAAGAAACCTGTTTAACACGAATTAGGATTGGACATAGTCTACTAACCCAATTTTTGATATGTGTAAACTACCGGTGACCATAATACATATAATGAGTAAATGTAAAAAATACACTAACATCAGAACAAAATATAAATTAAACTACCCCCTAAAAGACATTTTAAACAACAAAAATTATATCTACATAGATAATATGTTAGCATATCTTAAGGAAAGAGGTCTGTTTGAATTATTGTAAACACATAAACAAATTTTAAAAAAATTGGCAGCACTTGGTTTTAATTTTCTAAATTTTACAAAACAAACTGTGCATTTTAGAGAAAAAAACCTAAGAGACAGTTTTTGTAGTTTTAATCAAGATATTCAAAAACATTATCAATACTGAAAAAAATCAGTGATGTCTACATGACGTTTCCGTTTCCTTATTCAATCGTGCAAAGAAGATTCATACGCACATAACTGGTGAACCGACAAAAAAATGTTCTTGGAGCCACACGTACAGTGTACACCCATCAAATCTGTAATTAATATTACAACGCTTTTCAAAAAATAATAAAATTTACGATTTTGCTTCTCAAATTCATTTCGAAAACCGAAGAATTTGTGAACCCATATCGATGGAAACTTTTTGTCTTAGAATAAACCAAGGAACATACCAGTCAATTTTCTACTCGTACGTAAGAAACACTGTATATTTGAACAAAGGCTAATAATTATAAATATGTAATAAAAACATTGGAAACTATAAAAACATCATGACTGAGTAAAGCATTTTATGCTATCTCTTTATTATGTCCAATGTTTTTATTGCTTATTTATAATTTATAATTATTGGCCTCTCATTATGATTTCTATCTAAAGCAATATATGACTCTCAATCTAAGTAAACATTGACCCTTTTATTCAGCATATATGCGCTTCAGAGCATCTACAAGGTTGGTGTACTGTGTATTTTAGCAATTCATATCATGCATTTCTTACTGCATCTCAGAACACTGGTGCACTGTGCAGTAGTAAACAATGCCAATACGCATCCGGGAAGATGCCTAGCCTAACCTATTGATAAGAAAGATAATCGTCTCACAGGAGTCACGACCACCAAAGGTATGATGATTGGAGAGCGTTCGGTGTAACCAACTATCGTAAACATTTTACCAGCCGTTTGGAATTAAATTAAAGTACTCAAAATTTTCCAAAGTCCAACGTTCAAAACTCAAATTGTTTAGCAATTTACGTATGTTGTACATGTTTGAAGCACTTTTATGACGAATTAAGAAAAAGAAACTGAATTGTGAACTTCGAAATGTTTCTTCATGAGCCATAACTCAGATACATCGAACCTATCTTGATATCAATTTTTACTCAAAATTACTCAAAGAAGATATCCCTAAACCTTGGCAGATTACTCTCGGAACACCCTGTATAAATGCCAGTGCAACTGCGCCAGTCCGTTAACCTGAATCGTCACCTATTGAACTTACTTCGTTATCCTACTGCCTTATATAACAGCAATAGCACAGACTTTACAGCTACGGGTTGTTATTTTTAACTTCTTTTTGGAATTTATGTGTTTATAAGCGATTAATGCCACCAAATCGTATTATTGTAGAACAACTATGATTAGTTCCTGGGTGGTGCATCTACATTCCGAGCCTTTTCCCAGTCTCCATTCTGAACCACTCATCCTAGTAGAAAAGGTAAAAATGGTAGAAGAGGAATGGGTAAAGGTGGTAGAAGAAGAAATGCTAAAGGTAATAAAAAACCCCGTGAAGTTAACACAGTTGAGGATGATTCCTTTTCCTCCCGTCTTATGACGGGCCTGTTGAGCTACCTTGGTTAAATAAAAGGAAACTTTGGAGTTTTTATGCTTCTGATGTTTCACCTGGGCCGTCTTTTCCCATTTTTCATATGACTTGTTACTACCTGGGGATTTGTATGAACTATTTATGAAGAACCAAAAGTAGTGTTAAATCATACCCATAAAACTGCATGCCCTTCTTAGTTTAACAGTTCTATATCTGCTGTACTTTCTGAAATTGCCAAGTGTAAAGTGAAAGACACTCACTCGCTACTTTTTTGTTCAATGGTCTGTCTGTCACGCTGTGTGTGAACAGAATATCTCAAAAACGAAAAGAGGTACGACGTTGAAACTATATGTTGTGTGTACTATCTAGATGCGACAGCAAGCTTTTGAAGAAAATTGCAAAACCGGAAGTATGTTGTTTACGCTAGAGTCCCTGTATATAGGTTACTAAGAGTTGGGCAAACACCGGGATACATTTTGATTGGTTTGGATCACTTTTTGCAAGGCATGTGTGATAAAAGTGCCGTTTTTACATATTGTGTAACATGTTATGACTGAAAGTTTCACACAGCCAAATTTAAATCTTAACTAAACTGGCCGTATATTCCTAATAGTCGGTTCTAGAGATCCTATGAATGATCAATACTCTGAAAACTCTCCCATCAAAGGCAAGTTAACAAGGTTGGTTCCCATAACCTCTTTGTTCGACATATGTCAAATATCTAATTTGGATCAAAAATGTATGTCAAATCAGGCTGTTTGCCCAACTCTTAGTAAACTATATACAGGATCTCTAGTTTACGCCAGTGATTGTTCAGTTTTTTCGATTTTTCCAAAAACGGCTCTAACGATTTTTTCAAACTTCACGTTTTTATTACATTTTTAATGTGTACTTATGTGAGATAGATGATTTTCCAGTTGAATACCTCTAAAATGGGTTTTTTCGTTTTTTCTCTTAACTCCTAACATTTTTGAATTCAGCTTAAAATTTTATAGAAAATGTGTCTTTTCAACTAACGCTTTTGTACGGTTTCTGTAGAATTTGAATTTTTTGAAAATTTTTGAGAAATGCTTAAAAATTAAAAATCTAATTTTTGGCTAATTATAAGATCAGTGTAAAAGGAAGTTCTGTGAGTGTATCACACATTTTTTATATACCTTTAGAGGATTCATACTTTTTGTAAAAGTAAATCGGTGAACTTGGTAATATTTTTCTCATGAAACAATTATGGCCTAATTACCATCTGTTGATAGGAAAGTTATTAAAGTTCATTTACGCTGTGTCATTGTGTTCACCTTTTTAGCCTACCTTTTCAAGGCATACAATTTTAATCTTCTCACTTGTATTTGGACACCTACTTTGTGGAATCTCGACGGTCACGGACGTGCGATAACCCATTAGTGTTTCGTTTTAATCATGTTTGAGATCGGACCTGAAACTTTTTGGTAATTTTCACTGCAACGGGCTGCAATTACTGTACCTTGTTGGTAGTTACTGCATACAACCATTTTAACAAGCGATGATTATGATTACTATTTTTAGCACGAATATGCTACAATGCGGGGGATTTGCATCATGTTTTTATACAACCGTATAGTTTGAAGTATACGAGGGTAGCACCCATAATTTCAGCCAACTAATAAATCAAGTGCACCATGGAAATCAAACTTGGTATGAAACAAATATTTGACAGTTCAAATTTAATTTAGATAATTGTAACAGTTATTATACAAGTTAATTTTGAAATAAATGTTGTGCAGCAAAAATTAATTTAACGAGAGAAAATTTTAGAGCCATAATTTACTATGACTTTAAAAGCTTTGGTCGATTCGTGTTGCATTTGGTGACCAAGCGCCTTCGCAATGGACTATCTATAACTGGTCTAATTAACTTAAATTTGAACGAATTTCACTTAGCGACCATTTTCGCAAAGAAAGGCCAATTTCGGGAGTTACCGAAGGAAACCTAGACGCCGTACGAAGAATAATTCAGGAGGACAATCGAGTCACATATAGACGCATATAGACAAAGGGATACCCTATCCCTTAAACTCTTCATTACAGCATTAGAATATGCTTTCAAGAAGCTGGGAAAGCAGGGGTATAACAATAGATGAGGAATATCTCAATCATCTTCGTTTCGCAGACAATGTAGTCTTAATAACTGACAAATTAGATGAAATAAAAGAAATGTTAAATGAACTCGATAACATGCACAAAATTGGGCCTAAAAATGAATTCAAGTAAAACCAAGTATATGACAAACCTCGTGCCGAGCGGACAACTAACAATACGAGGCCAAAACATAGAATTGGTAGAAAGATACATATACCCTGGACATGAAGTGAGAATAGGCAGGGATAACCAAACGTGCGAAATTGGAAGAAGAATAACTCTAGATTGGGCAGCATGCGAAACACTAAGAGATGTTTTCAAAAACGAAGTCCCAATATGATTAAAACACAAAGTGTTCAATCAATGTGGGAACACAGTCATTACTTATGGAACAGAAACATCAACGCTCACGAAAACATCAGTTTATAAACGAAGAGTGGCCGAAAGACGTATGGAAAGGTCAATGATAGGAGTCACACTACGAGACAAGATCAGAAATGAAGAACTGAGAGACAGGACAGGTATGACGGATGTTGTGAATCATATCGCTAAAATGAAGTGGAGGTGGGCAGGGCATATGGCCAGACTAAGTGAAGCTAGATGGACACGTAAACTTCTAGAATGGAAACCCAAAATAGATAAACGCAGCAGAAGCAGACCACCAACACGCTGGACGGATGACATAAAGGAAACCTCCACAGGCTGCGCAAAACAGAGAGAGAGGTAGGAACATTCAGGGGAGCAGTAGATTTAGAAGGGCTGGTTGATTGATTGATAGATAGACTTATTATGAGCACCATTGGCATTAGCATTACTGCAGTAAACAAGATTTTACATAATCATTTGGGTGTAAGAAAATGTTGGTTGTCGGTGGATGCCACACAATTTAAAAGAAGTACAGAAAGAACAGTGTGTGTAAGAAAACTTAATAAATATGATAAATGTAGGTCTAAAGCAGTTTACATCATAATCGGATATATGCATTTGAACCCGAATCTAAGCGGGAGGCTGGGTGTTTCCAACATATCTTAATCCAGTTAATGTGAACCTATCTTGAACTGTTGGTAAGAAAAAGATTGCTTACTTTTTTTTTAAATCAGAATCTATCACACCTGTCGTGCTTGTAAATAAACGTACGGTTTCCATAGAATGGCATACAACATTACACCTGCTAGACGTTAGTCAAAAAGCTCGTTTACGGCGCCCAAGAAGTGAGATCATTTTGCAACATGACAATGCTTCAAGTCATATAACACATCAAACAAAAAAATTTTTAGGGGCTTCCTGGTTAAAACTGCTAAGTTATCTCTCGTATAGTCCCGACCTAGCACTACTTCCTCTTTCCACGATTAAAGGATAAAGTGCGTGGTGTGCGATTTAGAACTCCCGAAGATGCTGTGGAAAGCTTCAACAACATTGTTTTTGAAGTGACTCAAGAAGAGTGGAATTTATGTTTTGAAAATTGGTTTCTTCGAATGTGCAAATGTTTAAAGTTTCAAAGCGAATATTTTGAAAAACAATAATAAACATCATTTTTGGCTGCAAATGGTTGTTTGATCAGATTGCAGAAATTTTGCGGTGCTACTCTCCTAGATCGTATAGACGAATCGATGTTTTCGAATGTATGTCTGTAGTAGAATTCTCAGCATACCTTGGGTAGAAAAACGTACTAATACTTCCATACTAGGAGAACTACAAATTACAGAACAGCTCAGCTCGTCCAAAAATAAGTCAATGTTACGGTATTTTGGTCATAGTCCTACAGGACGCTCACTCTCTCACTACATCGACCAACTAGCGAAAATCAGTGGCAGTTCAGTATCCCAACCTATAAAAAGTAGGGAAGAATGGAGAAGACAAGTAAACAACTGCGGATATTAAGAATAGCTGTCGCGGTCTTAAAAAAGAGAGTAGTTTTATAATTTAGTAGTCCTTTACATTTTCTACGTTAAAATTTTTATAATCTAACTGCATTCAAGTGAGTTTCCAGGGCATTGACAACCAGTGAGGTAGCATTTTATTTTTGTCTGTTTTTTATTAATTTGTGTATTACAGAATTTAAACACAGAAAAAATAAGTAGAAAAAGTTGAGGAAAATTTAAACAAGAACTACAGTATAACCTTAGAGGGCATCTGGAAAAATATCACGGAAAGCATCAAAAGCGCAGCTGAAATAATTAAACCATAAAAAGCAATAAAAACAAAAACACTGGTTTGACTAAGAATGCATGGAGGTAGTGAAGAAAAGATCGGAAGCAAGAATGAAAACGATAGAACCCGCAACTGTAGAAAGCCAAACAGCTATCGGGAAGAAAAGGAATCATAATGAAAAAGTTATCGAAAGTATTGAGGATATGTACATAAACAAAGAAATACGAAATTTTTATCAAGGGATTAAAAGAAATAAACAAGGATACCAACCGACACCCATTTTTTACAGAGAGAAAGAAAGTAATTTTAGGAGAGCAGAATCACATTCTTAAAAGGTGGGTGGAATACTTTGATGAGCCTTTAAACAAGGATGAGAATCAAAAACACCCTATAGAGGCTAGAGAAGAGATATCAGGAAGGGAACATTTGGACGACGAAAAAGAGCAGGCACCTCAGTATAACGACATCGAGAAAATAGTAAAAGCTATGAAAAACAATAAAAGTGGTGGAAGTGATGCCATAGTAGCAGACATGTTCAAATACGGAGGAGAAGAACTTTGGAAAAAAATACACATACCAATTAAAGAGATATGGTTACAGAACTCCAGCCTAGAAAGAAGCAATTATACACCCATTGCAAAAAAGGATCAAAACTAGATTGTCAAAACTACAGAGGCGTTGCGTTATTAAATGTAGTGTTTACAATCTTAGCGACAGTGATAAAAAACAAATTAACTAAGAAAATGGAAAATAAAATCGACGAACATCAATGTGCTTTTAGGAAAAACAGAGCAGTGGTGGAGCAAATATTTATTTTGTGAAAAATTCAGGCTAAGAGTTATGCCCACAAACAAAGAACCTATGTTACATTCATAGATTTTAAGCAAGCATACCACAGCATAAACAGATCGAAGTTGGTAAAAGTTTTGGAAGAACAAAAAATAAACAGAAAACTAATAAATCCTGTCAAGTGAACATTAGAGGAAACGATAAACAGAAGAAGGGTGGATGAAGCATTATCAGAAGAATTTGAAGTTAAACAAGGTCTGACACAATTCTATCAGCATTACTGTTTAATTGCGCACTGAAGAAAATAATAAATCGGGGTTGATATACTACTAGCCTTTGCCGATGACGTGACACTGCTAGCAAGGAGCAAAGCAGAGTTGAGATTAACATTGACCAAATTAGAGGAAGCAGCGTGGCAAATGGGATTGAAGATAAATTAAGGAAAGACAAAGTATATGGTTTGGGAAAATAAAGAGTACGTACGTGGTAGGAAGTGGAAAGATTCAGTTAATTGGGAACGGTATTAAAAAGAACATCAGGTACCTCTAGCGAGATAGCAGCAAAGCTAATGAGGGGAAATAAATGCATGTACGTGGTAAGTGAGTTGTTGATGAGCAAAAGTGTTTCAAGAACAGCAAAGCTAGGTATCTATTAAACGATAATCTGACCTGTAGTGACGTACGTGTGTGAAGTGCGAATATTACGGAAAATAGACCTACTCGTTTTGTAGGTGTGGAAAGGAAGAGTGTTAAGAAGGATAATGGGCGGAAAAAGTGTTTGCAACCTGGAAAAGAAGGATAAATAGTAAACTGAGGGTTTTATACGGCCAGCCAAACATAATAGGAATAGTCAAAGCGCAAAGGTCTAGCTGGCTAGGACACATAATAAGAATGTCAGAGGAACACCACGAAAGATTTTAGAAAGCGCACTAGGAGGAGCAAAATGAAAGGGAAGACAACAAAAGAGATGGTTTGAAGACATAGAAGAAAACTTATCCCAGCTGAATACTGGGAATTGGAAAAGGAGAGCAGTAAATAGATAGGACTAGCAGCAAATAGTGAACCAAGCCATGGGTCTCCAAGGCCTGTAGTGCTTACTCGTCCATACATAATAACATTTGTTTGATTTTATGTAAGTTTGCTATCTTTCGCTTTGAAAGCAAGTCGACATAGTTTATAACAGCTTTTGTAATGGCTGGCTGTTCTAAATATGGAGGAAAATAGTGAACTCCTTGCACTTGCTTAGGAAGAAACAGATCAAGATGAAGTGAAGTGATATGTGAAAGTGATTATTCTGAACAAGATCAATGTGACGAAAGCGATCATAATTCTTTTTCAGAAGAATCGGAAGATAATGGCGATGGGGATAATGGTATAAATAATTACTTTTTTAACTAATAAGGGCTACATGTAATTTCAGGTTATTAGCAGTTGAGAAGAAGCAATGCTAGACATAGTTTTGATTTAGAATGTGACATTCTTTTAGCCCAGATTGTAAATTATGTGGGAAAAGATAGAACTACCCAGTGGCAGTAGCGTCCTCTTCTTGTAAGAGAAAGAACCTGCCAACTAGTAGAAGAAGATAAAGCTTTTAAGTTTTGTCTTAATGTTAGTTCGGTTTCAATGTTTTACTCTGTTTAATTTGAAAGCGTAATAAATATATTATTCAAACATGTGGGTAATCTGAGAATGAGCCAAAATTATTGAGTTTCTCTATAGTGAGCGCGTCCAAAATCAGATGCTGCAACCCCTTCGGTTTTGAATGGGCTGGTCTTTGTCATGCGCTTTTTGGGACATCCGCTGCTTAAGACACATTTAGTCTTCGTAATCTGTTGAACGGGTGGTATGGCTGTTATCATATTATTGTATACAAATTCTCTTGCTATATGCGTCGACTTCGCCTAAAGAGAATTCGGAAGGGAAGAAATTGGTTTATAGAAAGAGAGCTCCGATAATGTGACATTTCAGATTTAAAAGTGACCTGAGATAGAAATTTACATACGCATCGTTCCATAACTTAAAAAAAATTGAAGAGGCCAAGATTCGAAATTGCGACCTCAGATTTGGCAGTCTGGTGGTTGTGCCGTTTCGCCATCCTCAAGGTGTAGTTGCACGTTGCACCATCGCTTAACTTCTATTACTAGTAGCATGTATATAAACACATACAAAGAAAGGCCACCAATCTCGCCCAAAGCTTTTCAATTCTTTGCATTAATATTCCACACAAATTGGTGAAGAAATCATCACATGTCGTTCTCAAATGAATATGTTCACACCCGTTCAGCATGGCATACTTCACTATATACTTAATTTTACGACTTTCTTTTAAGACGAAAGCGGTCAATGTCTTCGCAGAAATGATGTCGTTTCATGAGACGTTTCATATATGTAGCTTTGGGTTGGAGACGATTGATGAGACTATACAATAATTGTAAATTTGTAAAAATGGCGGAAGTCGAAAGTAATACTTTGTTGTGTCGAAGTAATTTAAAAAATAGCATATAGGCAATTCATTAAATATTATATGATACAATATAACGTGCTTTTCATCATTCAGCATGGCATGAAAATGTTACTGAAGCTAAACGACATATTTTTCATTGTAAATAAGAGATTAACTAAGTAATGCATTTGATGATTTGATATTTTGAATATTTAAATTAATTGAAATCAGTAGTCAAACTAAAAATAAAAATATATACAATAAGACTATTTCATTTAACAATTACAAATATTTCTTTGTTTACTTCTCTGTGGTAAGTGTTATAAACACAATTATTATACTAAAGGTGACACAAACACTTGTAATAGTCCGCATTATTAAATGTAGTGGGTGGCAGTGACAAATCTAGGCGCTGAAGTGTGGAACGGCAATAATTAATTTTAATAAAAAGTTACGCCGTTTTCTTAATCTGCCTTGTAATCACGATTAAGATAAGATGCTCCAGTAAACGACAGGATTACCGGAAATTAATTTTTTATTAATCTGTAAGTTGGCAAACTTAATAATGCAATATACTTACGGTAGCATGGTTATCACTGCTAATTGAGTTAGTTTATGACCGTAACAGAGGACTCTATATGTAGCCGACGACTTGCCCGTTCATATCAGGTATAGGTAGAGCATCAGTTAGTAATCAATTGATCGCGATTCAATCGACTGGTGATCCTCGCCTACCTCATATGTGTGTTATCGCCCTGAGTTCTCTGCGATGGTGTTACTCACTGGAGTTTACTCGTTTTTGTTATATTGCGTGGTGAGTACTTTATGCTAAAACTAGTAACTTCAAGAAATTGTATAAAATGTGTATAGTGTTTTCTGTCAAAATTTGAAGTACGAAAATGCAACGCGATACAATTTTTTTAAATTTAAACACGTTTTAAGGGAATATCTTTAATTAGACAAAAATTTAAAAATTTATGTAGTGTCAGATAATAATAATTATAAAAAATTCCATTGCTTGGTTTTTCAATAGGAAGATCTTGAATAAATAGAAAATTAATCCTCTTTAATATTTTCGAATGTCAGGAGTACAACTTCCATATTTAAATATGAAAATTATAATATGCATATAAATAAATGTAATTGTTAAATACCGTATTAATTTCTTCAAATAAGCGGTAAAAATACAAGTATTTTATCAAAGAAAAAAATAATTTGAAATTGTTATATATTTTATCAATCGAGCAGTTTGAAAACTATAGACACATTTATGTGGAGGAATTAAAATTATCATTTAGTATATGTGATATAAAAAACAGAACTGCAATTTACTTAAACTTATAGTACTTATTGTACAATTAAAGATATTTTTCCAATGGACACTGAAAATACAACACTGTTTTTTTTTTGTAGAACAATATAATACATGATAATAGAATTCATAATAAATTATAAAACTAATTTGTTACATATTTTCCTTATTATGGACGAAGCTACACGGTTAGAATGGAATTGCTATTTAGTAAATTGAGTTTAATTAAACAATATTGAATTAAAACTTGCAAAATGTTATCAATTAATTACATAATATGTGATATAAAATATTGTGTAAGTTATTCTATAATTTAGACCATTCCCAAGTAAGCCAATTTATATTATAGCGACACGATCAAAACTACACATTTTTCTTGTTATTGATATAAATATTAAAGACTTAAAATTTAATTTAATAGACATTCAAATTGTAGTTTGCTAGTGACATCTTGAAATATCTTTTGGTACCTAAAATTTAAAAATATGTAAATTTATTTAAAAAGATGGATTATAAATGCAAGTATTTTCAACTTCTGCCTCTGTGCCTACCTCTTTTCCTACACGGATGCAGTTTTTATAAGATAATGGTGTTGTGTTTGGCAAGCTTATTGAATTTAGATAGTTATCTAGAAAATTACAAAAACATTAGTAGCAATTTGAAAAAGAAATCGATGGTTGAGAGCAGAGATGGGCAAATTACTTTCAAAAAGTAATTAATTTCCGGTAACCAATTACCGCCCAATGAAGTAATTGAATTACTAGAGATTCCAATTAATAAAATTAAGTAGTAATCCAATTACCAATTACTTGATAATTGTAATTGCACTACATAAATTATTTTTTAAATTACTTTCACTAGAGATGTTGTCGTATATGTGTATTTGGTAGTATTTATATAGCCTTGTGCTCGTATATCGTTTTAAACAAGCACATTGAAATTAATATTATAAACCTCTATTGTCTAATGAAGTTGTGAATTGTTATAGAAAAAATAATTTATATTTTTACTGTACTTTACTCTGTAATCTGGAATTACCGCAGGTATATTTTTCGCTTTTTACGCAGTAGTCATTAGCAAGCTACAGTGCTATATTTCGCACTGCCTACACTACACAAAACATAACACACGGATATCCCATCTACAAACATACGCGCTGCACCAAATATCTGTTTGCTCGTGTACAAAATTAGCCGTCATCCGAATAGCTATAGGAAATCATACATTGTATTATATTGCTCTAAGAATGCCCTATTGCGATTTGCTTAAAATGAAACTTAATAAGGACTTATCTGATTTGTTGCGTTCTGGAGATTTAGTACCCAGTCGAGGTCAGTAATTTAGTAATTGAATTAGCAGAAATCAATTCAATTACCTGGAGTAATTTGAATTACTACAAGTAATTCAAATACTTGTAAAATAATTTAATTACTTTATCGTAATTTCATTAGTCATTCGTAATTAATTACTTTACAAAAATGCCAAGTACTTTTAAACGAAAATGGCAATTACCAATTGCAATTACCGTATTTTGGTAAATAATTCCATCTAAAACAAATTAATAAAAACTAATTTAGTTGCAAAGGAATTAATTACTGATTGGAAGAATAGATATTTTTTTCCAAAATTCTTTTTTAAATAATTGAAATTTTATACTAACGCTCTAAAAATATACTTATGTAGAACACTAATAGAAACAGAAATTGATCATTTAACATTTTACATTCGTGTCGAAGAACGTATTATGTGTATTGACCATTCACGGACTTCAGCAGTCGTTGTTAGCTATTACAAAAGAAAAAAATACATATAAATTACAGGTTTGTGTATTATTTCTATACGTTTCATGGACGTTTTTGTTTTTTCAAGGAGAGAAGCATGATTAGTAAATTTAATTGTGCAAAATTTAAAAAAAAGTTATTATTTTTGATAATAATTTAAATACTAAAATAAATTTGAAAAAAGTGTAGAAATAAAGTTCTTATTCTGCACACATCCACGGTGCTACTTAAACGCTAGTCAATAAGCATCCCAAATTATACTTTATCAATTAACACATTTTAGTGATAATGTGATATTATTAGAAGTCAGATTATAGTTTCTAAGTATCTAACATATTTTTTTCGGTGTGGTCCTAAAATTTAAAATTGGTTCGAAGACGAGGAAAACCATTAAATGTTCTGACAGTCGACTGGTATTCAATTCCACTATAAAACTTCCATTAATCGTTTCGGCTTGTTGCCATCGACATTGATTAACTATTTTTAATCATTTTAAAAATTCAAATCGTATGTGGTGTAGGCTAGTTTCCACATATTTCACACCGTCGAGGTAGGTACCAAAGCTATAAAAAGAAAGCGGACTAGTAATAGTTCTCGATTGTTTATTTCTGATTCTGAGGCAGACCCACACGAATTTACAGCTTTATTGACGCCGTCAGGTACGCCTCTGCAACATCAGCATTGATAGAATAAATGTAAAATATGTGTCGAATTTCATACAATTTTTTATAGAAAGAATGGATGACGCTGCTAAATCTATATATCAATACTATAATAATTGAGTTACTTAATAGAATTAGTAAAAGTCTTTGAATGCCGTTGCTTTGGATCAGTGTAATTATGCCACTACTTATTTATTATCACTGCAACAAATTTTAGGCATAACTTTTTAAAAATTAACTAGTAATTACCTTTTCAGTGTTTATTATAGAACAGATACTATTTCTTTATAATACAGTATTAGTGGGATATCTTACTGTGCGCAAATTCTTGTTTCTCTTATTGTTAAAGCATCTATAAATGCAGCCTCTTAGCAGTTTGCGAAAATATCTTTTTACTCATAGAGCAATTGTCTATTAAGTCGTTAAGTATACTTACATAACATGTAACAGTACAAAGGACAATATTTACTTATATTTTTATTTTATAGAAAAGTCAGCTAGGTTACTTTTCCTTAGTTTTGTCTTGTAAATCACATTTTCTGTTTGCTTCTTTTCTAAATATTTTTTATGTGATAAAAAATCCATGAGTTACACATTACAATAACAGCAAAAATTAAAGAGTTTGACTTGTGCAAGCCGTACTTTTACACATTTATAAAATGGACAATAGTCGATTATCAATCACATATTTCATAAAATAATTTTCAAGTGTGGTTTTTTATAGATATTTATTTTTTAAGCAGCAGTAGTTGCTTTCGTTACACTATGGGCATTTGTGGATATTACATTGTTTAAAGAATAATGATTTCCGAACTTTTAGCATGTTCAAAACAGGTATTGTAAGGTATGTCAATTTTTGTGAAGGATACTATAGAACAAATTCTAGCAGTGTAAATAGCATTTCAAAACATATTAACCTCGGTCTAATACTATAAGATATAATTATTTTGAGCGCAATATCGACATGTACGTAATTTTAAAAGTTGTGATATAGTTAAGATGTTAAAAAAATGTGCAAATGAAATAGTCAATACTTGAAGCTATTTCGAAGATATTTAATTTATTGTTATCTTTTCGCATTCTTATACAGAGCGTCTGAAAATTTGACTGCGAAACTTCGGAAAGTTACAAGGACGTCAATATAGAAACTTTAGCCAATATATTCTTGTCTCTAAATTCACTACCATTATTGCAACCTTAAGTCAAGAGCGTTAACCTTTAAAGCATAGTGTCAATTATGTTTTGCATCTTTTATAAATAATTACGTAGGCATAATATTTACGTTCTTTTTATTTAATAACAAATTCTAAGTAGATTTTGAATGATCAAATTTATATCAGATTTATTTATCTTGGAGAAAATACTTTCCAGCACAACGTTTAGCAGCATTTACATATATCGTAGATGTTGATTTGTGATCAATCGCATGAAAAAATATATGATTTTCGTATTTATTTTCCAAGTAACACTCTAATTTGACTGGACTAGTGGTGTTATCGTGCAATATTTCTACTAAACGTAGTTATAGTAATAAACAATTAAAATAATTTTAATTATTATTATAGTAACGATGATATCTACCTTTGCTACAATACCAGATAATAAGTAGAGAATGCAGAGTTCTTCAACAGAATAGTGATTTTGTGTGATATACTGACAACAATGGTAAGGGGAAATAAAGTATGATCAAAAACGATTTTCATCTAGTATGGCTATGGAATAGTTCCTACTTTACGAATGCAACTACGTTTATACTTAAATGTCGAAACTTGACATTTAATTTTTAAGTGCGTTATAATTGCATTCATAAATTAGGAACTATTCCATAGCCATACTAGATGAAAATAATTTTTGATCATATTATATATAAAACAATGTATTTTTATCAATGGCGAAGAGTTCCCAGCCTATAACTATTTGAAACGCAATTTATGTCGCAAGTATCGCCAGGAAAGATTTATAATCAAAATCACATACCATGTTATTAAATACCAATACAAGTTACGTCACTGAACAGCTAGGTAGTTAAAAATATGAAATGATAGTACGTTATATATATTTATTATCGTCACAAAGTGTAAGTTATACTTACTGTATTTGTTTTTCGCCGAAATCTCTGGTTTCATATAAAATTCTTGACTATTGATGTTTCCTATATTACCACGGGTCAGGAAATAAGGGCTGTTCGAAGTCCCTGCGTTTTGAATCGACTCTAAAGGTCTTACATTTTCTGGTTGCGGTATATTAATTAAGAGAATTAAAGTTTTGTGGTTCCTAATCGTTAAGCCTCTTAGTGAACTCATCGCTTCCCAAGGGGTTAGACCAAATATTTGGATATAAATAGGTATAAAACACTGATCTAATGTAGAAGAAATGTTTCTAGAATTGATTTGGAACGGTTTCTTTTGTTCCCTCATTTCTATGTTGAGAGATATAATAAATTAATTGGAGAAAAAGCACTAAACTTCCTATTTTTTTTCGAAATACCAATAAGTTGCAAATGTGCCTCTTTCTTAAATATCGATGTAGTGAAAGTACCGCATGAACAAATTTCTACAAAAAATACCAACTTTATTGTGCAAATTTGTTTTAGTGTTCACTGCTGTTTACGTTGATAACGTTTCGCAACAGAAATGATTTCAATAACCATTATTTAATAATTGCTAAGCATGTTCAATTGAAGCTCGAATTATAAAAAAGGCATTGGATAGCTTGAACGTTCCAGATATACAGGGTGGTTCTTAAGTAGTTTCCGAAAATAACGGATGTGATTCCTTGGATTAAATGTTATGTTAAACTTAACTATCGACCTAACATTAAGTTGTTAGACATTTTTAAACAAAGTTAACTTAAAAAATAAACTGTCAGCCAACTGCCGTAAAAACAAAATTGAAATATAAAAATTACATTCAGATATAGTAAAGATGAGCACCAATTATGGGCTCAATAAATATGGCTGGTATTTTGGTTTGTTTGAACCAAATGTATTTTTGGAATGTATTAATATTGCATATACTCTCTTCTATTTAATATTTTATGTCTGTAATATGCACTTACTTTCGTAGACCCCACAATATACCGGTCCAATAATACTTAACACGAATTTTATGGCTCGCCTAACAAGATGTAGATAAAACATGTTCAAGTAGTTAACAGGGTTTGAATTCAGTGTAAAACTGCAAACAAAAATATTTATTGACTTCAGAAATTCCATTTGTGCAATTGGGTTGAATTACTATTAAAGACTTTGCAACAGGAAAATTAATTTCATTGACAATTACTCTTTTTGCCTGCAGGAGGGATTAAGTTACATAACCTGAAATATAAAACAATAATTCAATTGCAAATGAAGAAAGCTACTGTTTTCAGTAGTGAAATAATACATAGTCTGAGGGTACACAAAATCCTTTAAAAGACAAGAAGTATTTTAAAATTATTTGAGACGTAGAACTTTTTTTTTTGTAACCCTATTCTACCTGTGTGAACATCAAAGTCGTAAGGGCCTCTACATTATAATGTTTCCTTTAAAAAGTAATATCCAGAATTTAAACATTTTACACATCGGGAATAGCAAAACATCATGATTTTGGGAAACCGCAGACTACCTTGAAATAATCGAGCACAAAATCGTGCTGAATACCTCCAAAACCATTTGGGATGTTTATAACGCGTGTCATTCGCATTGATTATTAGTTTGCGTTAAATTAAACAATTAATAGTGTTTTTATGGGTCGCGTTGAACAACATCGCGATATTTCGTTGTAATGGTATAGCAGTTAAGCAGGGCAAAATATATAGCTTAGGTACCTAATGTTTTAGATCAGAATTGATTATTATTTAATAATGCACTACTAAGTTATAATCTTGAGGTTACGTTGTGTAATATGATTTTCATTTCTAACCAATTCTAAACCTGTAAATTTGGTATTTCATTTCGTCTGCGATATGTGAATACTGCAGTAAAAAGAAAAAGAAAATTAATATTGATAGGTATTAAAATCTAACGATGAAGCAGAAAATTGCTTATCGAAATTCTGTGCTCTATTTGCATTGACGGCTTATATTGCTGTTCCTTGTTTTTTTACGATGCTATTTACGTACGGGCAAATTAAGTGTATGCATATTTTATTAGTCAAAGGCAATGTATTTGTATCATTTATGACGAAACTACTTATGAGATACGTGATAACTTTCTCATTGGGAGCAATTTTTCGAAAAATAAATAAATAGATGGCTTGTAGATCCATCAAATAGTTTTAAACAACAAATTTAACATATATGTGTTCCTAGATGTTGAAACTATATCTTACCGATGAACAAAAACAAAGCGAAAATCGTTTCGAAATCAATTGAAAATTCTTGCATATCCAGGTTATTTCGAAAACAGCTCTTATTTTGAATATTACTAAATAATTCTCTAATTTGGAAAATACAGTTTTAGGAAAAATGCGAAATTAAACACCACGTTCCAAAATCCAATGTTTTCAAAAAGCATTTTTGGATTCTTTTATCTATAAAAACATAGCTACTTTGATAGGTAAATAACTCTAATGGTGAATGAAAATACTGACATGTGGAATCCAGCTATTGTACTTG
>OW679197.1:127984869-128224724 GCA_940337035.1 Agriotes lineatus | reverse complement strand
AGATTGTCGGTAACTTGATTTTACCTTGCGGTGTAGAGGCTGGTGCTTTATACTCTTGCGTCTGGCGGTACAATGCTCGACTTTCCCAGGATTCGGGTTACAAAGTTGGAACCATTGTGTGACTTGTGTGTCTTGGTGATCTGTTGACCTTGTTACTCTATCGATTAAGTCTGTGGTTTTGAGTAGAGCACAGTTAATTTGGTGCCCAACTGTGAATGGTATCGCCAAGCCCGATTCGAATCGCGAAGACTGCGGAAAAATTCTGGCCTCCGCGGGATTCGAACCCAGGACTTGCTTAATGCAAGCCTAAGATTTTCCAACTGCGCTACCCGGCTTCTCGTTATGGCTTGTAATTTCACGTACCGCAGTAACTCATAATGCCCGCCAGAGGCTCTAAATTTGACGCAGCGGGCCATAAACGCAACCTTACACTATTAGTACGTACATATAGCATAACTATTATCGCCCAAGGGCGATAAATACTTATTTACGTCTAAAAACGCATATTGTTTATTGAGCGTGCATAATTCTATACCAGATAAAAAAAATTCATACAAACATTGAAATGACGAAATACTGAAGGTTAATACTAAAATTTTTATATAAAAAAATGCAGTTTTAGCTTGTTTAGACGTGACATTATATCTGTCAAGCATTCTAACCTAAAAGTGCTTCAACAACGTAGCCTTACTTATAAGTTCAGTTTACGTATCAGAAAGTACAGATACATAAACAATAGTACATTTTTTTCATATAGAAATGCAAAGGGCGAAATTCTAGAAAAACCATTGGGAGCAAGAATAATCGCTAGATTGAATTGTAATGCCCAGCACAGGTGGGTAAAATGTTTTTCAAAATTATTTGAATGCAAAATACAAAATGGTTTCACATCAGCTATTTAAAATGTAAAATAGAAAATAGCATTATAATATAGGTTTTTAAGCTGTAAAATAGAAAATACCTAGTTAATAGCTATTTATGCAACAAGTGCTAAAAGTTTACGTTTATACACGAGACATAAAAATTATGAAACGAAGCCGAAGGCATAAACGACTTTTAGCACGCGTTGCATACAATATTTTATCTACGACCTTAATTTTACTGTTATTAATCCATAAATATCGATTTAACAAAGGTTTGCATCTACGACACTTCTAATTTAAGTCATAACTAGCTTAAACCCCGCGCCATATGCCGCATTTAAAATGTAGGACGAATTTAATAACTTTTGTTGCACTAAAGAAAGTTTTAAAAGCACGCTAGAGATTGGCAGTAAGGAAAAGTTCCAAAAAATATATTTTCAAATGGAAAGTCTCCGGAAAGGAAACGCTGGCCCCTGGAATGCGTCCTAATTAATATGACGTTGTTGGAACGCAGTCAAAAAAAATCCGGAAAGAATTAATGCTCTTGTGTCTTATGAGATTATATGTGAGAATTATTAGCTCCACCGAAATAATTTTCAGCTGCCTGCAATCTGTGTTTCTTTTCAGGTTTAAGCCGTTGAGCGTCATAAAAATATAAATGCGGTAACTCAAGTCTCCAGTTACGCCGTTATGGATATTGTTAAATAACTCGATTAATTATTATTTCTTTGTCATTTTAAACTGGCATTACTATTATTATCTCTATAATAGCAGCCATAAGTAACTGTTTATAATGTTTATATGCTAGTGAGTTAATTTTCTTCTTAAATCGCTAGTGAATTAATAGTAGATTGTTCTACAAGTTAAGAAAAGTGAGAGTTTTCCAGCAAATGTAAAAGTTTTACGTGAGCATGGAATTTTCCAATGTGTTGAACATGCAATTTTTCCGTGTAGTTGACAAAAATATCTTTTTAAATAATTTTGGTCAAAGTATGGAAGCGCAATGTTTACTGTACTGTATAAATATAAATAACCAATATACATTATAGAATACTTGAAAATGGATGAATCTGTTATTAATTCATTTAGTTTCAATTTAAACTGCAGTGTTCTATAGCAGCTACTTGGCGCATTCGGTTACTTATTTAAAAATAGACCTGCGTTTTTCACATATCGCAGCGGTAGTGCTTTTAAAAACATGATGTTTGTATTTACTTATTTTACAGTACTGCAATTAAAGTGATAATAAATAAATCGATCAAATATTTATTTGCTTTTATTTTATATTCCAATACCAATATAATACAAAATACTATTACTTTCACTTATACTACATAAAGGGCAATGCCATTCAGTATTAGGTACAGATGTTAAACCAATAAAAATCAGATAAAACCATTCCACGGAACAGTGCAAATTACAGCCAGCAATCATAGGCGTTCCATTATCAGGACCCTTACACAAACAATATATACTGTTATCTTTAGTTTGCGTGGCTACGAGAGCAGTGGTCCTTGTTTCAGTACTACTACTTTTATTACAGAACATTAAATTTGTACCATTATTAACATTTAACGACTCTTTGAATACATTCCAATCAGTATTAGCTGCAGCATCCTTAACTGCTTTATTTGTGAAATATTTACCGAGAAGTAGGGCATCCAATACCGAACTGAATTTTCAATCCCGGGATTTCGGTATTGAAGAAATTCTATCTGGATCCCGGTATTCAATACCAGGATTTCCGGTGTTCAAACCGGGATTCCCTGTTTTCAGTACCGGTATTTCCAGTATTCAATACCGGGATTTCCGGTGTTCAATACCGGGATTTCCTGTTTTCAGAACCGGTATTTCTAGTATTATAGGTGTATAATAGGTAAGTAAATATGCAAGCAACAGTGACAACACAACTGAACACAGTTTACGCCGTTTATGGACACATCTGCTAACTGCTACTACCCTGAACCATACTAATTATTATCTATCAACATGTTGCTCCATGTCTGGCACCGCCAGGCCGGGTAAGGCGACTCGCAGACTCTGCGAACTGCGACGCAGTGCACACAAAAGCAATCCCAAAAATATCGAAAATTCCGGTATTGGGGAAAAATACCGGGATTGAAATACCGGATAAAAAAATTAGGGATCCCGGGATTGGATGCCCTACCGAGAAGTTCTGGCATAATCACATTGTTAAAAAACTTCATAGCAATAGCGCTTTCTTTTTCCCAAAATACCTCATTGAAATGTATTCTTTTACGAAAAATTTTTTTTTAGACGACCACGTATGAAGGTAACATTACAGCCTACTACAGAAAGTTGACAATTTCATACACTAGCACGATATTATATCGTGCTAGTCATATCGTAACGGCACAAAGTTATTCACATCACGGACTGCTTAATTGTGTGACAAACGTCACTTTGACGTTTGTCACACAATTCAGCAGACCGTGATTCAAATAATCCAGACGCTTTTGCTTTATTCGTTGCTCTGCTTCCAACAAGCTCTAATTTTTTATAATTGCAGCAATAATAATATAACGATCAATTTTGCAAACAAAATAAAAACAATTCTTAAAAATAGAATTTACTTTGAGTGGTCGTCTAAAAAATAGTGTTCATAACTCGCCCGAAAGTGCAAATATCTGTGCTCGTGTTTTAGATCCACTCGGGCTTCGCTTCGCTACGCCCTCGTTTGTCTAATCAACACTCGCACGATATTTGCTACTTTCGACGCTTGTCATGAAAATAAATAACTATTATGTACTACTCCATACCACAAAATCACAGTAATTAACTCCAGTAATAGCGAGTTGTATTTGTATCTGGTAGTAGTAGCCATGGTTATGATCTAATTTAAATTCTTCATCCTTTTTTTGTACACCTGCACATTTTAGAACATTTAGGTCATCTATGCCAATGTCCTTTGCGCAATAAAGACACTTAATTTCGACAACCCCCATTTCACCACCAAAAGGGCAAATTTAGATTACTATTTAAAATAGCATCCGCTTTTCCACTTAGATAACAAATATTAAATAATTAACGACACTAACTGTAGATCAATAATACTATTGTAATGTTAAACATATATGTAAGAGAGTGATTATGCTGCACCGATTTGATGATTAAGTAGAATTTTAAACAGATTAGAGTTAAATTTCTCAGGTGAACAGGTTTTGAGATACTCCGGCAAAGAATTGTATAAATAAGCTATATCGTAAGAAAAGGATCACTCATACATTGCAGTTTTGTGATATGGAGGCGTAATTAGATTTCTATTTCGCGTATTAACACTATGAACATCTCATCTAAATTCAATTTTATTAAGTAAATAAGAGGGTACTTTATTTGAGATAATTTTATGAAACAATGTGGCTGAATGAAGTATTCTACGATTGTGCATATTTAACCATTTAATTTCGTTAAGTTTATGTGTTATGTGATCAAATTTTCTAATACCATGAATAAACCTCAGGCATGTATTTAGCATATGCTGAATTCTTTTACTGTCCGCACTGTCTATGATTAAATTTATTAAATTGTGCCATGGAAGAGACTGAAGGTCGTTATAGACTTCCTCATAATGAAAATTAGCAAAATCTCTGTAAGTATACAAAAAACGTTTGCGATGTAATTTACATTTAATAGGGTAGTCACAATAAACCAAACAATGATCGGATAATCCATGTACATCAGTCGCACCGTAATTGACTATACATTTTTTATCGTTTACCAAAATAAGGTCCAGTAATGTAGAGCTGTTTTTATAATTTTTCAGTACTTTTATCATTTATAGATAACATATCTATGTTAAAATCACCCAGACACACTATCTCGTCCGTCATATGTGCAATAAGTTAAAAGGAGTCCTCCAAGGTATCAATCAAGTCAGCGCATCCAAACTCCTGCCTTCGATAAACTGTTCCTATGACAACCATTAATTTTTTTTAAATAATTTTGATCCACAACTGTTCAATAGCTATACTACAACTTGCTGTAGGAATAATAGGAAATTGTAAATTTGTAAATCGATTAAGCAATTAATCAACATCAGCAGATACTGATGAACCTCAGAATTATTACTATAAACAAACTTTATACGATAACTCATAAAAATTAATATTTGATTAATAGAAATAAAACTAAATATATTACCATAAAGACATTTGCAGCAACATAGCAATAAACTTAATAGCAGAAAGATTGACAAAAATCTAAATGAAGTTATATTTGCGAAGCAACCAAAATAACTGAAAGTAAACCACAAACTGTAAGTATAGAAATACAAATAAAAATTAAACAGGATTTACTTTGTGTTCTAAAAAATGCAAAAGAAAATATTTTCCATATAATTTTATAGAATTATCGATAGAAATATATCAAATGTTTTTTAAATCAATTTTATTCAAACATTCAAAGAACATTTTTAATTTTGGCTATTTTACTATTATCTTTTGCCCTCATATAAATCCTGCCATTTTTAGACCAAAGATATTTAATATTCTTCTCCTTTTTACAATCTCTAGCTGTCGCAAACAGCTGTCGATTTAACGATGAGAGAGATTCATTAATATACACAGAGTTATTGCTTTTTGCCATATCAACTAATTCCAAATTGATATCACTTAACCTTAGATTACGTTTTATCTTTCTGCACCTTACAAACTCCTCCTTGTCATTTCACGATGATTCCTCTCAATCATTTGAACATATACTTTAAAAGAGAGAGCATTTCCTACTGGGCGTTTTGTTTGTCCATCTGCTGGTTTGTCAGTACGAGATGCGCTGGAACTGCGCTCGACTATGGCAACGATGTTCTCTTCCGCAGCAACAACCTGATAAATAACTCGTTCGTACTGAATGCTAAAGCTCTTGCAGTCGGATGGGGCAGCTATGTAAATCTCTCTGCAGCTTGGCTAGCGGTGGGCACTGTTGAACTACAGTTTGTATACTATGTAGAATCTGAAATCGCAATAGTTACTGAAGGTATTTACAGCGTCACTTTTAATAAATTCACCTCTAGCGCGCTATCCATCGCTTCGTATTGCTTTTTGGCTTCACTTGCAGCTTCTTTCCATAGGATTGATAATAATGAAAATTATGCAGTGCGAAACGCATTGATTGCCTTTGTTTTTGCCAGATAAAATTTCCACGCAAATCTTAGGTTGTCGCACAAGAGCACACAAAATTAAAATGGAAAATATAATAACGAATACTCACTTTTCTACAACAGAAATGAGGGTTTCCTTCTTCGTAAACTAAAGGCCAGCTGTCAACACGACGATTTTAGCCCTGTTGCCAGATTTACACTGTACGAAATAAATTTGTAGAAACGGTTTCAGAATGTACCAGATTCGTAGAATTGTACCAGGTCTGGCAACGCTGCTAATATTAAGACCACGCCCAAAATGGGTACTGCACATAGACCACGCGTCGAAATGTTTGACCTTGGGAATTTTTCTGCTTTATTATAGAGTTATGATGATTATGATTATGATTATGATTATGATTATGATAAGCAGTAGCCCATGCCGCGCGGGCGAATGTTTGCGAATGACAGTAGTCAAGGTCAGTTACGAATAATACTCCACATCTGACTGTATTCATTACATAACGCTTTAATTATTTCAAAAACACTTTACCTGTAACGCAAGAAGCAACTAGAATAACTTTACAACTTCACTTCCAGTTCGAAATTGTAGTTTTATAACCTCACTTCTCTTTTAGCACATGGGCTAAAAATAAACATCTGATTTCTTTAACCACGGTAAAATATAAAACGTCACTTTTAGTGAAACAAGCTAGCGCTAAAGGACCTACTTTTAGTAGTGGTCGTAGATTAAATAAGTTTTGAAATGAAGAATGACTTTAACTGCACATAATTCTATTAAATATCCTTTCCTTAGTTTTTCACACATAAAAAAATCAGTTTGGGTAACAACTACAAACTATCGCAATTGATTGATTAATTGATTTTTTAATATTTAATATATAACAGAAATAAATCCTTTATAACAGAATACTACTTGAAGAAGGGTCATCGCAAATCACAAAATGATTTATCGTTTCTTAGACCACTAAACTACTTTTTCTATATCGCTGTTAGCTGAATATTTTTTAACAAACTCTCTACATCGTTTAGCAATAACTACTTTACCTTTTATCTTTTTTAATCCAACAAAATTTAAAAAATAAAACTCTACATCGAGGCTCCGTTACCGTTGCTAAAATAACATCATTAACTACCGAGAAGAATGGCATGTACTCTGAAAACATTCTTTTCGACTATCACTTTTTAAAGAGAGCTATTATTTGACACCTTTCAAAACTTCTAACCACACAAATATTTAACAACCACTAAATACGTATTTCGACAGCTAGGCTGTCATCTTCGGTAACCTTGGAGAGATACTAACCCGACAAAGTTGGTTGAAGATATGCCCTTCACAAAATAACTAGTGAAAGTCAGCACTCTCGCACATTCTAACACTATTTATACCGTCTAGCCCGGAGCGCGTGTTCTAAGTGACAAATCAGGTGTCAACTTCAACAGAGCGTAAAGATCAGAGTAGGGGTGAGACCTCCATCTTTGTTTAAAATTGTATTATCTTGATTCTTAATAACGGTCAAACTTTAAAAAGAATTTAGCTGTTTTGTTGAAGTCAACGTCTTTATAATTTTTAGATCAGTTTCCGTAATACTATGACTCGTTTCGTAAATTATTAATTTTGAACACACCTCTTTGAAAAGTACAAAATGCCTAGAGAAAATGTATAAAAATTCAGCCTATAAAGTTGTTCATAGATCAAGCAACATGCAACATTTATTGAGAAATCCAAAAGACAAATTTAAGACTTGAGAGAAATCTGGAATTTATGAGATTAAATGTTCCCATTGTGATTCTAAATATATTGGACAAAGTTGTCGTAATTTTGGTACTAAGTTTAATGAGCATATAGCTCATTTTAGATTCAACAGACTCGAAAAACCTAGTATTGCCCAACATATTTACGAAACAGGTCATAGTATTACGGAAACTGACCTAAAAATTGTAAAGGCGTTAACTTCAACAAAGCAGCTAAATTATTTTGACAGTTTAGCCATTTTTAAGAATCAAGATAATACAGTTTTGAACAATGATGGCGGTCCCACCCCCCACTTTAATCTTTACGCACTATTGAAGTTGACACCTGATTGGTCACATAGAACACGCTTTTCGGGTCAGGCAGTATAAATAGCCTAAGAATGTGCGGGAGTGCCCGAGCTCTGTAGAGTAGTGGTTATCACATCTGCTTAGTATTCGGGAGGTCGCGGGTTTGATTCCCCTGGCCGTCTGCTCTGATTCAGGTTTTTAGGTGGTTTTCCTGAGTCAACAGAGTACCTTCCCTGAGGCGAATGCCGGCGCAGTACTTTTCCACCTTTCCTGGCCTCTCTTCCATTCTCCACCCCTCCTTTCTCTCACCTATCTTATAATTCTCGTTCTTGGCTGAAGAGGGACGGAAGGTCCCTATAGCAGCCCGCTCCCAGTTGGGGAATTGAAATAACCCTGAACCTTTTACCTACCTACCGGGAGTGCTGACATTTACTGGTGATTTGGCGAAGAGCATATCTTCGACCAACTTTGTAGGGTTAGTCTTGTTAGGACATTTTTAGATTACATGAACGTACGGCTAATCAAAGTAACTTCTTAAATTGCGACCCCGTTTTTGGAATTATTTCGCCTGAATTTGAGCATATCGAGTTTTGTACAGGCATTTAGTGGTTTCTAGCGCACACAACTGTATTATTCGCTTGCCGCCAACGGTTCTAAAACGTCTTCTTTCTGTTTATCTCGGTTCCATTTTGTTGGCACGCTAGAATATAATTATCAATCCATCTGCGATGCGCACTCCTGCACGTTCCGTGGCGTGAATTTAAGAAATCGCTGTCATGTGCTCGAGAGAGTGGTTTTAGTTTATGCTCCCACCACTTTATCGATCGCGGGGCCGGCGCTCCATTTTTGGGGAGATTCGATCCGAATGTCGGAAGCAACAGAGCAACAGTTTGAATTGGTGTTCCCGCGACGCTCTCCCTTTGGGGATTGCGGTCGCGAGGGATTTCGACGTTTAATTATTGCGTGTTTACCGGCTAACGTATTGTGCCCTGCAGTATATGTGCGTACCGCTGTTTAGTTACGATTTGGACTCCCGTGGCTTCAAAGCAGTTTTGTGTCCCGCCTTGTTTTTGAACTCATTTTACTGCACGTGGTGCGGACGGCGATCGAGCTGGGTGCCGTAGTTGTGTAATGTAACCCTTGAGACTTTCTTATCGTAGAGTGGCGCTCCTATTACATCATTTGACAGACTACCTGTGAAAATTCATTAGCGGATTATCAGTGTTTCGCGAAGAAATCGCTTACCGTTTCTGTCGTCCAGTCAATTTACCGTGCGAAGCTTCAGTGTCGCCTTTAGTATTGGATAATACCCCCATGGCTTCGTCCGCCCGCAGCTCTTTGAGTAGTTTCGTTCCGTTCCGTTTCGTCTATGCAGTGTCTGGAAACAGCAGCTGATTGTAGTAGCATGGGACATCAATTTGCCGCACAGCCAAGCTCTTGAAAGGTGCCGTACGTTGTATTAAAGTTTACAGTGCAAATTTAATGTATACAGTGTGTTTCGCCGAAGCATCGGACGTAACGTCGCGGTTGTTTAACTTTTATTGTGTGCTTTTTTGCATTCGTCAAACCATTATAGTTGCTTACCTGTCATTACAATTCATTTACCGTCAGTTTACATGGTTGTTGTTTAGCTTTATGCAGTAGCCCTGTTATCTTTCACAACCGCTACTCATTATAATTGAATTTCGCCTTTTATTACCGCTATTTGACTATAGTGTGATGTTCATATCGTTTTTCAGTAATTTCAAGAGTTAATGTCAAGTTTACCGAATAATTTCAATAGATTGAGATGTTACGCAATTTACCTAACTGCCGTATACTAAACGATTTCATCTTTTTATATCTTATATTCAGATATTTTGTCAATACATTTCGTGTTAATTTAACTGTGGTTTTCTTGCTATTGTGCATGCGTTGTGCGTATTATATTTTACAGTGTAAGAGGAGTTTACCCAGCTGATCAAGTGGATTTTCGAACGGTAGGTCCGATGGTGCTGTACCGGCTCGCTGACCAGAATACTGCCAAGCTTAAAGTCGAAAGGTAAACCCGTTACGCTTCCACGTTTTCTCAGCGGGTTTACTTATGCATTGTTTTAATGTAGGAAATGTGGTAGCGCCTTATCATTTTAGATCTGTTTACCGTTTATTAGACCGTTACCATGTGTGATCTCGTGTTGGACCACCCCTCGCTCCACTGAAGTCTAGTCGGCAACTATTTTGTAATGGGCTTTATTTTGGCTTTTCGTAAATACCGCGTCGTACCGTTCAGAACTGGCGCGTTGTCGTAATTGTCGATTTAGCCCGTTAGAGTCTCTCTCCAAGGCTACTGAAGATGACATCTTAGCTGTTGAAATACATATTTAACTATTGTTGGATATTTGTGTGGTTAGGCGTTTTCAACGAATTGTGACTGATTCAAACCACATGCTTCAACAGTGTTGTAGTTTTGCAGACTAGAGTGCCTAGAAATGATCGAACGTTTTTGAATGGTTATGGTTATACAACGTATATACAGATTCGAGGTTAGCAGGTTAGGTTTTGCGTCAGTCTGTGTCAAAACTGATAACCTCGAATTTGACATAGACTTACAGTGCCACCAACATATTATTCGTACGTTGTATAACCATGACCATTCAAAAACGTTCGAACATTTCTAAAGGCACTGCATATTTGAATATAAAAAGGAAATCAATTGTATGACACAAAGCGCTTTTGATTTCTTTCATTTGTCAATAATTTTACAAGACATTCTGATCAATATAATCTTCTATAGTATAAATAAAAACAATTGCCGCATGTATGTTACATCATCACTTGAGAACGGCTCGCCCGATTTGGCAAATTTTTTTGTTGTGTTCGTAATTGTCAGGACAAGGTTTGTATGAAAGAAAATTTTGGGAAAATCCACCGTAAAAGTCGGAAAATTTGGAATATAAAAAAAATGATTTTGTATGATATTTTTGTATGGGATTTCGTATGTTTTCGTTTCTGAATGGCTTTTCGAAGAGAGAAATGGGAAAATCGAAGTGGAAAACTTGGAAAATTCTAAAAAATCAGTGAATTCGAAAAATTAGGAAAAATCGATTTTTTGCAGGATGGAAAAACCAGAATAGAATAAAATATTATGCTCGGGCAACGCCGGGTATGTCATAGCTATGATTTATACAAGGAATAAGAAAGGATATTTCGAAATTCAACCCCTAAAGGGGTAAAATGAGGGTTCCAATTTTGTATGGAAAAATAATATTAAATAGACATTTCGACTTGAAACTTCGTAGGAGTACTCCGAAAAACAAATAAGCAAACACGTAATTCGTAATTTTCCGAAAATCAACCCCTTAGGGGGCGAAATGGGGCAAATAAGCCTAAAAATCGATATTGGTGTCGTTATTGAGGTTTTTTGGGACGTTGATTGTGAAAATGGCATTTATTTTTAAATGAAAGACAGTGGACATGACAAAATTAAAACTCTATAGTGGTGAAACGGGGTTTAAGAGACAAATTATTTTTGGACAGAACAACGTTTGCCGGGTTAGCTAGTTAAATATAAAACAAGATGACTGTCCGTAACCTTGATCGTATAGTAATCACTTATTTCTGCAGTAAAAAATATGGAAGTTTGATAGTGCCGTAAACCTAATTTTATGTAGTTTTGGAATTTGAAATAAAATATATACGATTCTATTTAAAAATAAGTTGATATCATTTCCGGTAAAACCGAGAATAGTAATCCGGCTTAAGGGTGAACGAAAATTGCTCTTATACTCTAGACCTTTAAAATTAAAGATAACGTAAATATCAGTATTATAGCTCTTTATAATACCGGGTGACTATAAATGATTGAGATTTTTTTTCTTAGGTTGGCACTGTTTATGTTGGTGACACTGAGAGTCTATGTCAAATTCGAGGTTAGCAGGTTAGGTTTTGCCATCAGTTTTGACACAGAATGACACAAAACCTAACCTGCAAACATTGAATTTGACATAGACTTACAGTGCCACCAACATAAACAGTGCCAACCTAAGAAAAAAAATCTCAATCATTTATAGTCACCCGGCAGACGCATGTCGCACAAGTTGCATAACACTTTGCATCACAATACTTTCGCGTTTTCATGTTGGTGGCCATGATGCCACCAAAACATAACCATACAATGTCAAACAGTTCACTCGTTGTGGATTACATTCATTTTCGAATGAACTATTTACGGTCTTTTCTGTTTTTCAGATTTCAAAATCTTCGAGCATGACCGGTTGTTCAGCCTCGAATTAGTACTATTAAGCGTATATACATTAACGTATCTTCATTTTCTGAATAGTAACAAATTTTTTGAATTTGCTGCTTTTGTTATGTGATTCAATATGGCTGACAAGCATTCTCGTATTATAGAGGTGCTTTAATCAGTATGTCATTAGTTATTGCTTTGTGAGTATGGCCGTACGTTTCAACATACCCTGTATATTTGACACTACAAACCGCCCCTAGCAACGATTTTTAAGGTTGGTAGAACTGAGGAATTCGACTCAATTCTACCAACGTTAACGATTTTTATTCCCAACTTCAAATAATAATTAACAGTTCCTATTCAAATGTACATACACAAACAACATAAATGTTTACACATTTATAAAGACTATGTTCTATCACCGTAATTTATTATTGTTATTGTAATCGTTATAGTGTTACTGGTTATATTTAATATGATGTTATATGTTGTGCCGTCGTTTTTGTACGTATAAAATTAGGTTAGTTTGAGGGCGACTAAAAATGACAAAACGTTTTGGAAATTTCACCACAAGTGACAGTAAAAAGCAGAGGACCGAAGAGAACCTAGATGACCTGTGGGGAGACAACCTAGATGCAAAAGATGTAGAGGACTGCTTCTTGCTGGCAACGCAAATTTGGGAACAGGTACTCCCAGGCTTCGCCTTCAAATATATGAGTAATATATGAGTATTTTCAACAGGAAAATGTACAGTGCACACAAAGAAATAATGTTTCGATACTTCCACACTACAGTGCATTCAAACAAAAATCAAAACGTATATTTACTTCTACACAAAGTGACCCCGAACTTAAGTCAAGCTTACAACATCCATCGACTAGTAAAGAATCTGCTACAAATAATATAACATCCTTAGCATCGATAAAAGAAGACTCGCATGCAGTGAAAAGTGGGAGTGACTTGGAGAATGGCTTCAAGCGAACTCGTTCGTTTGGAAGTAGTAATGAGTCGGGCCATTTTGAAACGAAGGTTCAGAAACTGCAGGAACAGTATGTGGCCAAAGAAGGAGAAGTTAGCATTTTGCGCATGCAGCTTAAGGAAATACGTACTCACAATGAGAGTGAGCTAGCGAAAAAGAACAAAGAATGGAACGATAAATTCACAACTACCACTAAACAGTTAAATGCTGTTAAAGGTGAATTGCAGTTCAAGGTAGGAACTGTTGAAATTAACTAATAATTTTTTAATTGATTATTATTGCAGAATTTGGAAATTGCGAATTTAAAACAAAAAGTTGTTGAAATAGCAAAACACAATAATTTAGACACGAGCTTCAATTTAACACAAAGCCAGTTTTTTAAACAACCAAAAGTACCAGAGAGGTAATCTGAAATGTAAAATGTGTATAGTCAATTCTCTTATATGGAAATGCAATCTAGGGAAACCATTGGCAACACTCGTTGTCACCAGATTGAATTGTGTTATTATAGTTTGATCACAGGCTGCTGAATATTGTGAAAAACGTCATTTTATACGTATTGGGCGTATGTGAAGTTTACGATTTTTTCATGTACCTATACCTGTATACCCAAGAGCAAGAATTTCAAATTTGCAATGTAACATCGGCTACCACGTTGATTACAATGCACTGCCGTTTCTGAAATTTTTATAGTAATAATATAAACCACGTGTCATGAATTTGACACGCGACAGCCGGGTGTGAGAGCGAGGATACGGAAGCTCTAACCTTCCGCCTTGCAGGCCAAGCTCCTTCATGGGGTGTCAGTGCCTCACCATTATTATTATTATTAATATAAACCTCTCCTATACTTCCTGTGTTTGGTTCTCTATATCAGTTTCCTACATAAAAATGGCATTTAACGTTATAAATTGGATCGCCCAAATGGAGAACCATGCTCATATTAGCATTGGTTTCAGAGGACAGTCCAGCGTGTACCTGGACTGGTAGTCAACCTGTTAAGTACACTGCAGTGCCGACACTTTCTTTGTTACATTTGTAATTAGGTACTACACGTGTAGAAGAGTGTCCTATAAAACAAATAACTTTTACATTTTTAATTTTAAAAATCTTACAACAGTGAATTACACATAAACTTACAACCTTACAATAGCATGCAGAATAAAATACTCCATTACTATTACTACCTAGTAAAATATTCCAAATGTAAACAAATAATACGATTATTTACATATCACATTCTATTTTAGAGCTATCCAAAAAACACCTGAATGAAAATATTATTTTGCTTTCAACTATGAAGTTTTGCAGCTCCAAAACCTCTCTCAAAAAAAATTAAAACTATAAATATCTAGGATGTACGTACACCATTCGTATTTCTATTAAATTAAAAACAATAGGTCCTTATTTTACTGATATGTTTTACGTTTGGCAGTACTGAAGTGTGTTGTTGGTTGCACTGTAAGTCTATGTCAAATTCGAGGTTAGCAGGTTAGGTTTTGTGTCAGTCTGTGTCAAAGCTGACGCAAAACCTAACCTGGTAACCTCGAATTTGACATAAGACTTACAGTAGCATGAACAATACATTTCAGTACTGCCAAACGTAAAACAAATCACCGTTGCTATGCAGAAAAATGTTGCTAATGCAGAAAAGTACCAGTGGTTTTACTGAATTTGTATGCCCAACGCTCGTTTTCAAACCAGCCATACTCTTTCAGTAACACGACATCACTTTTCTAAACCTGTTGCGTAATATACAATTTTAAAACGTGTATTTGTCTTGACAGCTGCTCTCATTTAAATGTCATCGTGGGTATGTGGCGCCAAAATTGGCGCAGAAATGAAAACGATGAATTTCAAAAAAATGCCCTGACCGTATGAAATGACGTTTGTAACACAATTCGGCAAGCCATGAGTTTAACCATCCCAATATCGTTTTTTTATTTTTAAGATTATCGTGTCAAATTTGTTTATTTCTATGCACTCTTCGTGGAATTGTATATAAAACATCAAACAACCTTACGTTAATTATCGGGTATGTATTGATTTAAAAATGCAAAAGGTACCTCTTAACAGGGTTGGCATGATTTTCCCCAGAGCGAAAAATCCCACCGGGTGTTTTCGGATAAAACCCAGCTGAAAAAACCCGCAGGTTTTAGACTAAATGTGGATTTTTTCAAAAATTTACAACCAAAAGTATTCTAAAGCTGTAAGTGGTATCAAATCTTTCATTAATAGCAATTTCAATAATTTTACATTCTTTTACTTTGTAAAATCAAGATTTTTGCGGAACTATCCGTTTTCATCTCTTCTAATTGAGTTTCAAAGTGATGTCTGTGAGTCTATTGGAGTATCTGCGTCCTCTGTATAGCCCAGACAATGTAATGGAAAATTTATATAATCGTTTCTAATACAAATTCAGAGATCCCAGTGATTTTTGTTAAAATGGGGCGACCGGAAGTGGTACTTTACTCATACGTTTTTTCCGTTTTGCGGGGGAATTTTATAATTGTTTAGTAAAAATTAAATTTCAGTAAACACGATCATACATAAGGTTGTAAAATTCTCGGTAATTTTCTTTCAGCAGAATATTCTCGAGAATGTTACCGAGAAGATTCTCAAGAATATTCTTGAGTATATTCTCAAGAATGTTATTGATACAGTGCCTTTGTATAAACAGTGGCGACAATGGGGTGTCCTATTTTTGATCGTTTACGAGAATATTCTTTTGCCTCCAATACTTGATTACAAGAGAATTTTCTGCCTCCGAATATTCTCGTTTTCATCACTAATCACTAATCATACATAGAGATGTAAAATTCTCGGTAATTTTCTTTCAGAAGAATATTCTCGAGAATGTTACCGAGAATATTAAAAAAATCCTGAATAACTAATAATAATTGGTATCAGCAATTTGACATATAAATCTCCAAAATAATGCTAATTTAGGCATTATTGTTAATACACCAACTCACAGCACAAGGAATGCATGAAAAAAACTGACTAACCCATACAATTTGATTGCAAATCAGCAGGTCAACACCCTACAGATAGAAACACTGGGATTCCCCTGACAGCCACAGTTGTGCTACGTAATTTTCTGTGCCTACTCACTCACTCACTCACCTTGTCCTTGTAATATTTGAGAATATTCTCTGAAAATATTCCTTTGCTTCCAATACTTTATTACAAGAGTATTTTCTGTCTCCGAATATTCTCGAGAATATTCTTTTAAGAATATTCTCGACTCCCATCACTAATCATACATTATGCAATTATCTACAATTTTCGTTTGGATAGTTTTTGGAAAAATGGCAAAATTACATTTTTATAAGGATTTCCTGGAAGCCCAAAAATTAATAATGGGAATATATATTTTTTTAAACTATATTATATATTACGTAATTGTCTATCTCTCTCATGGTTGTCAATCCTGTAGATTGGTTGGGTTCAACACAACGGATTAAATACTATTGAAGACGTCATTCCATTTGTGTTGTCTTCTAGGGGGAAACTTTTAGGCTGCCGCAGAGGTTCCCCGCTGCCTTCCACTTGTTGTTCAGCCTTATTTGGCTGAAGACATTTCCTTCTTCAGCTTTTGTTGTATTATGGAAATCCCCCCAATAGTCGGTCGAATATGGTCAGGCACACGTCGAACTGAGTAACAGCGCATTGTGTCTGGGCGGGGGTTAGCGAGAACAGACTCGATTTACCGCTTTTCGTGTTCTCTGATAACTTTTGTCAAGGAGGTTTTTTTTTTGTTAATATTTATGTAAAATTAAGAAGAACCACAGGTGCCTAAAAAATGCTGTACGTTGTAACTCATCCAGAAATGCCCTTTACAGGCTTTTAGGGCTTGCCTTCGGCATTGGCCTGAAATGTTCCTATGCGTCCTGTAAAGATGCTCTTTCCAGACTTAGTACGTAAACTTATACGAAAATATCACAAGATTTAATTTTTACAAGCAATAAAAGAAAGTCGTGGGATGGCCACATCTAATTTTTTATACTGGCAAATCATTGAATGGGGAAATCCCCTTGAAGAGACAAGACTTAAATGTTTAAAGAATGTTTATCTGTAGGTATATTTGTAGGTAAATTACAAATTACCCAAGTAGCTAGCTTTTACCTAAAATAAAAAATTAATATTCACCCAGATTTTTACATATGATACGTAAATGCACTGCCTCCTACACTTACAAGCCATGCTGTTAGACTTGACAACATTGCATCTCTGGTAGTTGGTGGTCCTAAATTACAATACTCCAATTTGAAATAATTTTGCTTTAAAAAGCACAGTTTTACTATTTATCATATTTTACTCTGTAATTAAACAACTTAACCTGCGTAACCCATAGATAAAGGAACATTTCTGTAATTATTTTAAAGTTTGTAACTTTCTATACACCACTGCTGATTGAAAGTACAACATATATGCAAAAACTATGGTGCTACTGCTGTAAATAATCTTATTTGAACATAATAAACTTATCTGCTCGGTAACATCTAAATTTCTGTCACGTAAATTGTTTCATAAACTTCTAAAAACTGCTGATGTCATCATTTAAAAACGCTTTCACTTTTTGTGCATGTCTTTCCAATACTTGTCTACTTCTACATTCAGGATTTGTCCTTTCTTGAGGCGCTTTCGACGACAAATATGTTGGTAAATTTGCAAATACGCTTGGGACAGCATTGTCAGTTAATCAAGGGTAATGCAGCAACAGTTCTGCAGATCCGCACTCTCATTTCTAACGTTTTCAAATGTCTTTTCCATTAAAATGTATTTCACACACGACAGCACTTTTTCTTGGGGTCCAACGTTCTCGTGCTGTCGCACGAAGCCATGCTTTCTTTCGGATCTCGTCCATTTGAAAAGAAAATGTTGTTATAGTTTGCATACTATTTTCTTGTAAGATACTGTTGTAGTTGGTACACAGCGTCTTCGTGGCATTCTAAATATAAAATTAAAAGTGACAAGAAATGCCCTAAAAATGAGGTTAGATTGTTACTTACCTCAGTGAAATACTTAATAAAAACCCATAAATTCTAGTAGCAATTTTACTTTCACTTAACACGAACAGTACAGTAATATACATAAATGTTATTTCTTCAAACTTAGAGCAGTCCAACATATTAATATTTACTTATACGCCACATTTGAACAGACGTTTATATAAACAGTAAAAAAATTGGTCTACGATCAGCTTTGCCAAATCTCCAACAGCATGGCTTGTAAGTGTAGGAGGCAGTGGTAAATGCAAAAAGCAGTGAATTTATCAAAAACCCAAAAAACCCAGTGTGCAGATAATATCTGAAAAAACCCAGGTTTTTGCCAACCCTGCCTCTTCACTTGTTTCTAGTAAAATTTTGCAATTATGTTTTTACCAGCATGACTTAATCGCACAACAGGTCTCTCATTGATACCATGTTCCTCATTTTGTAAAACTTCTTCTGTATGAACAACATCGTCGGTATCCAGAACAGATTCTGAAGGGTGCTATAGTTTCAAACTAAACACCAAAATATCCAGTTCTCAATAAACTTAAAAACAGAAATAGATTAATTACAAACAGGCGTTGGCGGGAGGGTATTGCAATGGTTAATAATTTTGATCTTCTTTCACCGTCACTTTTTGCATTGTTCAACCAATATGTACCTGATAGTTACCGTAGGGTTATTTGATGGTTTATATACATGTCCACAATGAGTGCGTAGAAATAAGCAAATTTGACATAGCCTTAAAAATAAACGCGATTTGGACGGTCAAACTGTACATAAACTTGTCATCATCTTTGCAGTCAACATGAAACTTAACCTCACTGCAAAAATAATAACCAGAAGCTGATGTACCAACACAGTTCATCCTACAGCCAGTCTTATAAAGGCCACTAATCTGACGTTAACTTTAATTCGCTGTTAAAATAAACAAAAGCGCATAAAAATGTGTTTACTAATGAATAAAATGTCATAAGCACTAACGTTTTGATGCCCTTTTGTTTATTTTAACAGTGAATTAAAGTTAACGTCAGATTAGTAGCCTTTATAAGACTGGCAGTTAGTGATATAACTTGTTGCCAATTGTTTACCTGGAATTTTGTCATTTGCCTAAATGTGCCTAAATGTCAATACAAATAATATGCCGTACCAATTCTAATGCAGAATGGAAATGTTCCATAAATTTATTTTACGTAGAACTTTTTGTTCTAACGTATGCTTGAATTGTTTCAACAAAAAATTATCTGCAGATAGTGATAAGTATCAAGTGCAAAATCAAAGGATTGCAATAATTTGTAACATATATTAAAATTGTTACATAACACTTTTCTTAGCCATGCATTGAATATCCATTTTTTTTATTCTAAAAAGTCATCCAATTAAATATCAACAAATCCTCTAATAAATTAATCTTATGTTTACCAAATTTAGATTAAGATTTATTAATAACTTTTCTATTTATGTTATTAATTTAAACACCAATTCACTTCTACCTTAGGACCTTACGTCATGGGATATATTATATCAACATTTCTTTGTGAGTTGCGAGCCTAAGGGCCGGTTGCAGAAAGCAATGTTAAGTCTGGTGTTAGCTAACATCGCGTCAAAGTGAACAAAATCGCATCAAATTTTGTTTACTAATGTATTAGTTACCATAAGCATTTGAGATTTGATTCGTTTTTGTTCACTTTGACGCGATGTTAGCTAACACCAGACTTAACATTGCTTTCTGCAACCGGCCCTAAGACTGTTAGATCAATTTGGACCAGAAACCAAAGGCCAATTAAATTTGAATTACTTCTTGAAGTAGTTACGAAACACTGCTATAGGATAATATTTTGTTGTGGTATGAGTATTTATACAATATTTATTTCAAGTTTCTCTCATTTTTAATTCCCATAAAGCTGATGTGCCTTGCACAGTTTTTCGCTATAGTTGTCTAACTTGTGCTTCGTCTACCAGTCTAGGAAAAGGTTCATTTGCTATCTTAACTGCTGGATCTATCCAGCAAGGTGGTTAGCAACCTGGAGATCTTGTTCCTGGGACTTGCTCTTGAATTATACATACTCTCATGTTTTCTCAGGATGTGTGTATTTAAGGACATCGCTCGCTTGGCCATAAACTGAAGCCCGTCCAAAAAAGTCCTTAATTTCGTACTTGTAACATAAATAGCTATTAATGCACACATCTGTCACTTTATTTAACACTTCTGTCAAAATGTAGCCAGGATTCCAGTTAGATGGGGGCAAAAATTTATATACACAATTAACTACTATTATTGTTATAGTTTTATTTCATGTTTTGCACATTAAAAAAATATGTTAAATTATCATCAGTTTTCGCAAATCTGCTGCAGATCGTTTTATGGCCTTATCTTCTAGCTCCTTCCGTTTTTCCAGTATCATTTTTTTCAGTACACTTGGCAGACATAATCCACTAAAAAACTGTCTTCTGACATTATTCTTTATTTTTCCAGGGATTGTACCACAGTTCCGCCTGATTCGGTTCCTAGAGCATATAATTAATTGTTGAGTGTCCTCTCATATTCTTCTCTTGTTTCTGGGTTTTCTAGCTTCTCTAGTGTAATTTTAATATAATTTTTCTTTGTTTTTTTGTTGGTTTTCTGATTAATGTGTTTGCTGCCAGTAATCTTTAGTGTGATATGTTATAGTGTTAGTTAGAAATTACACACACGAATAACTATATCACTCCTAATATTCTTTATTAAACGCAACATATTACAGACATAAATTAAATGTGCGGATTAGCTACTATACTATTACAAGTGCGGAGCGAACAGGTCGAGTTAATCAAAATACATATAAGCGTTTGTGAATCTGACACTTAGCTCCTGAAACACTCAAAGGGAATGCTTCAGTAAGTATTGAGATGTGATAACACGTTGAGAATCTGACTCGTCATGTGCTGAACAACCAAAGGTGGTAGTTCAGCTCTAAGACCTAGTACGCAATGATCTTCAAGCTCCATCGCTTCCGTATATATACCCTGGTTGTACAATTTACAAAAGGATTTCCTATTCTAGTCGTAACAATGGTATTGTATTTACAAGACGAAGGGCCGGCTCACTTTCACTTGCCAAAAGGGTTCGATGTTTATGACCCACTCGAAATTCACTCTCGATTTTAACAACTGCAGTTTTATAGCCGTATTGTTCATCCACTTTCATTTCTGATTTAGGAAACTTTTGTTTGAGGGACACTCGAAGACGGAGAGTTTCTTTTCTTTTGAATTCCGCTGCACAAATCACTTTTTGACATTAGGCGTTTTTAACTGCGTGTACCCATTAGCTAGAGAGTTTTCAAATGGCACTTAAGCTAACTGCTTGCACTTCGAGAATATTTATAACACGCACTTTTTATTTTATGGTAACTATCAGCGACGATCTCTCTGATTTATTGCTCCGCTACAAATCTATGATTTGTATGAAGTTCTGCACTTCTAATTACCTTGACATCTTGTAGTGCGTATCTCATGCTTTTGGTTAGTGTACTCTACCACGCCATTGTGTTGAAGTTGCTCAACTCGTATGTTATTTTGTGTATCATTTTATGTTTAAAAAAGGTGTTTCTGTTAGTAGTTTGTTGGTTATACAGAAATCGATCATTTACTTTCCTAAAGCTTATTGCCTCCCAACTGATCACCTTTGTTTTTATTCCATCGTTTACGATTATTCTTACTCCTTTCGTTATTGGAGTTTTTATCTAATTGTATACCCTTTATCGAATTGTAATGGGATAAAAACGATTTTACGACCAACCAAACATGGCACCACGTTGGGCTGCCAGTTTGGAACAGACTACATTCAATATCACGACAACGTGCCAGTCGGTATTTACGAGCTAAACGACTAACACGTAAGCTAACTCGCTAAATCGGGAATGTACTACATAGGACCGCTGCCCCAGCCCGTTACAAAAGAGTTGCCAACTAACTTCAGTGGAGCGAGGGGGGTCCGACACGAGATCACTCAGGGCAACGGCCTAATAAACGAAAAGCAGATCTTAATTGATAGAGCGCCACCACGATTCCTACAAGGGAAAAATGCATAGGTGAACCCACCGAGGAAAAGTGGAAGCATAATGGATTCACCTTTCAACTGTAGCTTTGGCAGCGTCCTGGTCAGCGAGCCAAGTACAACATCGGACCTACCATTTGTTAAACTCACTAGAACAGCTGGCCATTCCCTCTTTTTTTTATCTCTACCATTCCTAAGTTTTTATATTTTTCTATGTCCTCTATTATCTCTGCTTCCTTCCCTGTTAATGTAGTGATGTTCCACATATCAAATTGTATCCTGTTTCTTGCCTGTTGTGTTTGATCTATTCATCCATTTCTGAGGCTTTCGTAGTTTATCTGATTGGTCCGTTACTTCTGGACAACTGGCCTTTTCGTCCATGGCTGTTTATTGTGTCTTAGTGCTGAATTTGCTTGCTTGCTCGTTTCATAGCCCAACTTTCCAGTAATGTTTTTTCTTGTGGCTCATGATGGCCCACATTTTTTTTCACTGCAGCACTTTTATTGGTCTAAGCTACCCTTCTGACATAAATTAATCTTAAATTCAAGATCTGGTGTAACTTATTCTACCTGCAAATAAAAAGCTTTGAAAACAGCAGCACTTGTTTTATTACTACTGTAGAAGTTGTTGAATACTTAATTACTTTGAAATAAATATGTAACTGAATAAAATAACATATCCTTTAAATCGCTAGTCGTTTGAATTGACATCTGGGCACTCATTCTTAGCAAATACACCATATATCGTATTTTTAGATCTGTGGCTAATTCAATTGAAGCAGTTCCTACTACCAGTACAGGTTTTAAAGAATTGGAATTTAAATTGCAACCTGTTTTAGAAACAAGTAAGGTAGTAAAAATAATAAAAATAGCATTGAAAATTACATAGATCACTCTTAGACTATCCCTTGAAAGATGTAATATCACCCAGCATATTTACATTTCCCAAGGAGGAAAAATATTTGATCGATATCAAAAGCAAGCAAATGTGCAGGAATACAATACCGTTCTTGCAGAACCAAATGTCTCAAGATCTAACAGACAAGCTCATCAAGCTGCAGCCGAAAACTACAGTTGTAGACAATGATAGAACCTTATATTTTGATTATGTTTACAGCAATGTGGCGAAACTTATGAAATGTAATTTGAACGATTTAGAGTCTGAAGAAAATTGTGAATGTGTTACTAAGGTATTTTTCAAAATATTTAAAGATTCAGACATTGTAATTTTTGTTTTTGTAGATGTTGTGCGTTTCCGAACAACTAATACAAAACGTACATCAATTTTTACAAGAACTAGAAAGAAGTACCCATGTTGAAAACCAAGGAAAAATTAATGTGATGTATTTGGAATATAATTTCGAAAACATCAGTTTAAACCAGTCACTTTTCGATACGAAGTTGGTCGTTTATTTATTTTGGGAGTCCCGCAATACAATTTTATTGTTTCAGACCATGGTGTAACAATGAAATGGGCATAGCTGCAAGGCAAAGTATTGCGTGTATTTCTGAAATACTGCCGTACAATAGTTATCTAAGAGGGTATTTATTACAGAATAAGCGACTCATCTTTACAGAAAATAAAACTTATGTACAATATCTATCAATCGTTAAATCTAAACTTGAAAACAAATATTCAAATAATTTCGATTATTTAAACCTAATTCTCTCTGTTGTTACAACAATTAAGCGATTGGTAAGAATATTCCTTCTACTTACGCCCGTTTGATTCATGTTTCCTTTTTTAGAAAAAATCCAACCTCTTCCCTGGACTCTTAAGCGCAGTTTCAATGTTGTTGGCCAAAATATGTGCATGTTTTAAAATTGACGGCATGTATGTTACTATTTTCACCCTTTTATCGCACCTTCAGTTTTGATACATTCCAGAAATGGCATTATTTACAACATCACTCGTGAAATTATCCTGTGCAGCCCAAATATCGAAGTTTTAACCTACATTACAGAATTTTTAAAGAATGCCTCACTTCAGAACGTATTTGTTAGTAATTTGTGCAAAATGCCCTCAAAAAATGTGTTACAAGTAAAACATACGGAAGGGATTTTATATTATCATCAAGGTGAGTCCAGTTTATGTTCGTAATACATCTTATATAATTGATTTTTCTGCAGATACAACCTGCATTATGCAAATATTGTGCATTTTGCTGGAAGATTGCATGGCGAAGATGGAGACTAATGAAATTTTAAAAGTGTGTTTGAATGTTAGCGAATTTGTTTTCAATTCTATTGAATGCAGTCCTCAATGGTTGTTCTACCAGGAGAATAAGTAGTAAGCAATGTGACATTTTGAGACAGTAACTAATAGAATATTATGAGTTGCCATGTTTGTGATGGATTTGCAATGTTTTATTGCAGCATAAAACAAATCGGAGCATTGATAAGATGTAACCTTTTAGTATGGGCTGATAAACTTTGTCATTTAATTTCTATCGTTAAAATGTGTTGTTGCCAGAAGTTTGCTTGAACAACAGTCATAAATAGTAATGTAAATATTTGTAAAGCAAGATGTGACCATTTGTTTCTAGCAAAGTCTTAAAAAAAAATATGGGCGCCAGAAAGCAGATGATTTCGAATAATATAATTAACTACAAGTAATCAGAATTTATTAAAGGCATAGTAAATTGGTAATCACCAAATGTAATCTATGTAATTCATAAAATATTTGAAAATGTTTGCTACACTATGTAGCCAAAACTAATCGAAGGTGGCCACACGCATTACCACAAAAAAAAAAACCCTTTTTGGGTCGTTAAATTACTTGAAATTGCAAACTAAATCTAGAGATATGCATATCGCTGTCATTCATAAAAACGTGGGTGCTCCTTTTACAAAAAATCTGGTGTGATACACTCACACAACTTCCTTTTACAGTGATCTTATAATTAGTCAAAAATTTCATTTTTAATTTTTAACCATTTGTTAAAAATTTTCAAAAATTACAAATTCTACAAAAACGGTACAAAATCGAGTGTTAGTTGAAGAGACAAATTTTCTCTAGAATTTTAAGGTGAATTCAAAAATGTAATAATATACCGGGTGTTTTATTTAAAATAGGAGTTAATAAAAAAATAGAAAAAAAACAAAAGAAACCCACTTTAGAAGTATTCAACTGGAAAAACACCTATCTCACATCATTACACATTAAAAATGTAAGAAAAATGTAAAATTTAAAAAAAAATTGTTAGAGCCGTTTTTGAAAAAATCGAAAAAAACTGAAAAATCACAAGAGTAAACACCTACTTCCGGTTATGCGATTTTCTTCAAAAGCTTGCTGTCTCATCTACATAGTACACAAAACTTATATATGAAGTTTCAATTTCATACCTCTTTTCGTTTTTGAGATATTCTGTTCACAGACACACACACATACAGACACACAGACAGACACACAGACAGACCAATGAAAAAAAATATGTTTTTTGGGATCAGGGGACTCTAAAACGTGAAGATCTGTTGAAAACTCAATTTCGAATTTTTGGGGTGAATCCAATACTTCCTTTATAGTAGTAAAAGGAAGTAAAAAGTATAAAGTACACATAAAAATTCAATAGTTTTAAATGCTATCTTTAATTAAATTTACTGAGTGAATTATGTTAGTGATAAATTTAGCATCCGGTATCACGAGCACAAGATTAACTTGGTATAGTCAAAATTATACCCATTCGGAGTCACGTGACTTTTGTCTGTCTCTGTTCATCTTTAGTAAAATAGATGAAATGGAAGAAATTTGAAAAAAAGGCATGTCGATTCATAAAATTAATTTTAAAAATTTGACGTTTCTAATCTGTCAGATTATATTTTTCGTGTAAGTTATTGAGATAAGGGTAATAAAACCTAAAATTGTTGAGCCGAAAACTGGAAATTAAAAGAAACCATCGGACATGCGGTATAACGAGAAGTCACAACAATTAATTTGAATATTATGCGTTTTTTTTTATGAAGAGTACAATATTAATAATAGTAAATCAACAGTTTCACCCTCTAACGCTGTTCGCCGTGCTTTTCTTGCGTTAAATATCTCGGAGAGCACAATTTACCGAAAATATGAGCCAGAAAGTGAAGAATGCAAAAACGGAAGTCGACGAAGCAGTCAAGACACTGTATATAAAATGTATGTAGCTAAAGAATTTGTAACCATAAAAAATCGAAAAAATGCTTGGTTGAAGAATCTGGAGATTTTTCACATTCAGTTTCTTCCCTAAATAGATTGTGCAAGGAAATAGGCTTCAAATGGCAATGTTCTATAACAGAATATGCATGCACAGAAATTGACTTAAAATTTGCTATACGCAGCAGGTTTTTAATGTAGCAGCTGACATATCTTTATTATATTTACATTTTACGACATGTTATGTTTTCTTTAACCTGTAAATTCAGTTTGATTTCATATAAGAGAATAAACCCGTAGCAACCTTGTTTTAGAAATTGGCATATGTCATGATAACCTACAAAACGAAATGTCATTTATTTCCCTAAAATTGCATTTTTAAGAATCGACATATGTAAAATTACTAGATTATCACGTGACTCTGAATGGGTATAAATTTGACTATAGGTACATAACCCGTCCTCGATTGGCGTTGTAATAAAAAAAAAACGAACCAACTAACCTTCTAGGCCCCCACAAGTTTAGGGTGTAAACGCTAGTCGGGAGCTGCTATCACTGGTAACCCGCATACAGCAAGGAATCAGCCTTACGCAACATGCGTGCTGAAGCGATGCAGAAAATAGCAGGTGTTCGTTTCGATTTAGGACAGGAAACTGGACTCCAAGTTGTTAATCCCAAGTGCAATTTGAAAATTCCTGGGAATAGCTAAAGAAATGCAATTAATATGAGAATAGCAAACAGGAAAACGCCATCGTACCTGATTATAGTCAGCCCTTGGAAATAAAATTCTTGTAAAAATTGGTTGAGCGCACGTACTTTTGACTTAATTAAAAATCAAACCTCGACCACGCGAAACGCGTCGGCCGAGGCCTGAAGACAAGTCCCAGGCTCGAAACGTTCGCATTCCTATGGCCAGCGATAACAGATATAGCGGGTCAAAAGTGCACCGTGCTAACGATAGCAACTCAATACAGGTATAAAATGCGCTGGTTTGGAAAATTTAAGAATTCGAAATGCAATTGATTATAATTCAAATAAAAATATATAGGTTAGGCCTGAAATAATTTGGTAAATGGCGAAACAATTAAGCGGAGCCAAAAAATTGTTTCAACGTGAGAGAGAAATGTAATTAATGTAAACCCCATGTGGCGCATTACCTTCATTGCATTTCCTAGATGGTATGAATGATCCTTTACACCGAAGGGCAAAAATTGTTAACAATTCTGCATGAATGAATTAAAGCATGCATGATTGTGATTATGGAAAGTAAAGAAAAAAAATCAAATGGATGAATGGGTACAATATTTCACACATTTGTTTAAAGAAGACAAATGACCTAGCCACCAAAACATAGACATACCACATAATTCATAAATTATACCATTATTAATCGATCAAAAAGGTCAGGATGTAATTCATAATGAGCTGTTAAAATATGGAGAGAAGTGTATACGACTGAGTAAAGTAAAAGCCCATATTTATCTACTCTTATGATAAATCACCATGTAAGAGGTTGGAATAAAAATAAACTCAAGATCTGAGTTTATATATAAATAACAGGAGTTGTGAGCAGAATTTAAGCTTATTTTTTAACTAAATATCCTCTGTTAATATATTAGAACGGTTGCCTCATCGTTGTGGCATCTGCGGAAGATGACGTAGGCCAGCGACTGCCGATTTACTGGCACCCACGCAGCTGCGGTTATACCTTATACCCGTTACAGGACAAAAAAACCCTGGACAAAAAACTGCGGACATAAAACCCCCGGACAAGAAACCCCCGGACCAAAAACTCTCCGGATAAAAAACCCCCGGACTAAAAACCCCCACCATAAATAAAACACTCGCACATTATGTGGGGTCCGTGTGCGATTATTATTATTATTATTGAAAATAAGTTATTAATTATAATTATCATTCATTACTGATACAAGAATGCATAAAAAATGAGACATGTAAAGTGGGGCATTTATTTAATATAATACACATACAGAAAATTCACGACGGCAATTAAAAAGTTTTCTAAATTACGTTCGTCTTGTGAATGCATAATCCGTGCTGTCGAAATGCACAACGTTGTCTAATTCAACAACTTTTCAACGCTAACATTTCAAAAACTATTCGTCCAAGACCAAATAATAATTATAATTTTTGGTTCAATTTTTGACATACAATTGCATGCTGCAAATATTCTTCGCACGTTTTAATACACCCTGTATAATCTTGGCTCTTGGAATACTTGTTTCAGGCGGGTTTGCAAAATTTGATATGTCAGTCTTTTATTCTTCAGAGAAAGCCAATTTAGTTTAGTCTGTCGCCAATTTCCAATTATTAATTATCATTCCGTACTCATGCAAGAATCCATTTGCAATTTTTAGAAAATAGTAATCACCTGCCTTCTTATTGGACAACTATGATTACCACTGATAACAAAAGCTATAATACAAAGATACCTGCTAATGTATTTTGTATTAAATAAATGCCCTACTTTTTACATGTGTCATTTTGATCTGCATTCTTGCATCAGTGGTAATTATAATTATAATTAATAACTCATTATATATATAATAAAAATAATAATCTCCCACGGACCCCACGTGATTTGAGGGTGTTTTCTTTATGATGGGGGTTTTTAGTCCGGGGGTTTTTTATCCGGGGGGTTTTTAGTCCTAGATTCCTTATACCAATACTGCTAAAACCAAAAGTTTCTCTCACTAAAGACAAAAAATTGAGTCATAGATTTTCCAGCGATGTTCATTATTGTTAATACATACAATAGTATGCCTTGTCGGAGATTGACCTTAAATGCCCATCTTTGTAGTGACAAATCAAATACCTATGCGACAATTGCACTGGCCCCCATAACCCGAGCGCGGTCGGCGCTAGGTCAAGCGATTTAAGTGACGTCAGCAAACAGCTGCTTGGATGCTGTCCTGACTCGCGAGTGTAAAACTGAGGTTTTATGGAATGTGGGAAAGCTTTAATAGGAGGAAAGTGAACAGTTAGTAGTTTAAAGTGCAGTGCTACAATAGGAAAAAATAATTCACACACGAAACGTTGCAAGGCCTTGAAATTAAAGAAACATCTGGAAGGTCACCGCCCCGAAGATTGAACTGACGCACGCTTGGCGAGGCGTCACAATTATGTCACAGATACGCTGCAAACACGTCACAGGGAAGTCGCCAAGGATTGGTGCATCAGATGGGAAGACGGAACCAAGTTAAAGGAGCCCATATACGTAAAAACACGAATAATTTAAGAAGTCCTTAGGCGTAAAAGAAGCGAATAAAAGTAAAAAAAATGGAAGATGATGATATAAAAAGGTGTACTCAGAAGATACAAAGGACAGTGCTGGAGAAGCAGGAGGAGATGCAAATACAAATGCAAATATACTGCGAGAGAGTTTGGAGCAGTTTCGGAAGACATATGCTGGAGTAATTAAACTGCGACAAGAGATGGAAGAAAGAGAAAAGGAAATAGAAAAGGAGAGAAGAGAGTTGCAGAATAAATTAGTAAAACTCACGGAAAGATGGCAAACACAACAGCAGGCCAAGAATAAGAAAAAATTCGTGTATTCAGCAGAAGACCTTATGAAGCTTCAGAATAATAAAGAATGTACAGAAGAGGAAAAGTGCTGGAAGAAAATAATTAGAGAAGTAAAGATTAAGGCAAATAGGAAAAAAGCTGCACATAATAAAATAGTATTAGGATACTGGAATGTACAGGGGTTAAATAAAGAAGGGAAGATAAAGCAATTAGTCAACCAAGCAAAAAGTTATGAGATAGATATCCTAGTAGTACAAGAAACTAATTTAAAAGGAACAGCAGAAATGAAGATAGATGGATATATATGGCTAAATGGAGGAGGAGCAGAAAATAGATTTGGAACAGGATTTCTGGTGAAAGAAGATCTGGGAAAGAGGATAGTAGATTACAAGGCTTTAAATGAAAGAGTAAGTTGTCTAAGGATAAAAGGAGTACACAGGAAAATTAGTATTTTAAACGTCCATGCGCCTACAGAAAATGCAAAGAAAGGATCAAGGAAGATTTTTACGATGAACTAGATTACCTATTAGACAGCATCCCAAACTTAGACATAAAGATGATGGCCGGGGATCTAAATGCAAAAGTTGGGAGGGAAGAAAAAAGCGGGGCAACAACAGGGAAAGAAAGTCTGCATGAAGAGTCAAATGGAGGACAAAAACTAGTCAATTTTGCTGCAATGAAACAAATGATTATTAAAAGTACAACTCAGAAGCGAAAGGATATATATAAAGCTACATGGAAGAGCCCAGATCGGAAAACATATAACCAAATTGACCATTTGATAATAGATCGAGTGCGCGAACAATATGTAGAGTATATAAGAACGTATAGAGGAGCAGACATAAACTCTGATCACTTCTTGGTGAGACCAGTAATTAGACAACAAGTACCTAGGTTAAAAGAGTCCCGAGGAAAAAGGGAAGGAAGGTGGAATTCGCAAGAGTTAAAAGAAGAGGAAAAAGTTTGTGGAGGCAGTAGAGTTAGAAGCCGGAAGAACCGATAAGGACGAAGACATCCAGAGTGAATGGAACTTCTTAAAAGAAATTTTATTAACAGAAGCTAAGAAATTAGGAAGAGGAACAAAGGAGGATAGTAAAGATTGGTTCGATGATGAATGTAAGGAGGCGGTGGAGGCTAGGAGGCAGGCAAGACTTATACTATTACAAGGATTTTCAAGGGAGAAAAAAGAAAACTACAGAAGAGCGAGGAATAAGGCACATGAGGTGTGTAGAAAGAAGAAAAGAGAACAATTTAGAAAGAAGATAACAAGGATAGAAGAAGCATATAATAAGAAAGATATCAGGAAATTTTACAAAGACCTCGGGCAAGAAAAACAAGGGTACCAAACTCAACCACTTGCTATAAGAAATAAAAGAGGGAGATTATGCATTGACCAGGAAGAAATAGAAGAAGCTTGGACTGAGCATTACAAAGAGATACTAGCAGTAGGAAACTACCAAGAAATAGAACAGCAAACCAAAATAACATATGAAGAGAAGGATAAAGCAAGAGAACCAACAAGAGAAGAGGTCAAAGAGGTGATTAAGAACCTAAAGGATGGCAAGAGTGCAGGATCTGATAAAACTGAGGCAGAACTTATAAAAAATGCAGGAGAAAATTGGATAGGTAGACTATACAATCTCATCATAGGAATATGGAAAAGAAAAAAAATGCCACAGGACTGGTACAACTCTATCATATGCCCTATACCAAAAAAAGGAGATAAACAGCGAATGGCAAATTACCGCCCTATAGAATTACTAAATGTGACATATAAAATCTTAGCCCACTTGTTAAAAAATCGAGTGCAAGAAGAGTGCGAAAGAAAAATAGGCGAATACCAGGCTGGGTTCAAGAAGAGGAAGTCAACAATAGATAACATATTTGCTTTGTTAGTGGATTTCAAGCAGGCATGTGACAGAATTAGAAGAGACAAAATCATGGAGGCATTACAGAAATTAGATATTAAGGAAGAAACCAGGGATTTAATCAAAATGATGTTACAGAACACAACTAGCCAAATAAGGGTCCAGAAGGGGCTATCAAAAAGTCTAAATGTAAATAGAGGTTTAAAACAGGGAGACGCCCTATCCCCAATTTTATTTAATATAGTTTTGGAATGTATTCTAAGGGAAAGCCACATAAACACAAACTATAATATTTTCTCTCAATCATATCAATGTCTGGCATATGCCGATGATCTGTTACTGATTGCAAGAACAAGAGAAGAATTAAGAACACTAGTAAGGAGTTTAGAGGATGAGGCCGGGAAGATGGGGCTGGAGATAAATGAGGAGAAGTCCAGCTACTCGGTTTTAGGCAGGGAGACAAAAAAAGTAAACAAAAACTTCAAAATAAAGAACATACACGGTAACAGGAGCTACAAGTTTAAGTTAACAGAGAAAGCGGTGTACTTAGGAATAGAGCAACAGCAAGGGGGACGTAACACCAGAAATAGAAAAACGTTTGGCAGCGGGTGCTAGGTGTGCAGGATCTCTAAAGAACATTTTAAATAACAAAAGTATTGTGCGGTACTTAAAAATAAAAGTGTACAAGACAATAATCAGACCTATAGTAACATATGCCAGTGAAACGTGGGTGTTGACTCAAGAAAACAGTGAAAAGATAAACATCTGGAGAAAAATATATGGTGGAGTGCAAGATGAGGAAGGATGGAGACGTAGAACGATTGCAGAGTTAGAGGCTTTATATAAGGAACCAAAAATAAGCATGGTCATCCAACAAAATCAGTTACGATGGTCATATTATGAGAAGTGACGACACGCATTTGGCAAAGCAAACCTACAAAACAAATATGGGTGGAAGAAACCGAAGAGGTCGTCCAAATAAGACATGGTGGGAGAATGTTAAAGACGCCTTCAGCAAGCGAGAATAACAAACTGGGAGGTGTTGGTGCAAGATAGAAAACAATGGAGGAAGAAAATTCAAGCTATGGGCCTACAGGCCTAATTAAGCTGACATTTATATATATATATGAGAGTAATAAAAAAAAAACAAGTTCAAACGATTTTTAAATATGTTGAGTGACGGGGCGTTAACAATGTTATTCAGCAAAGAGTTCCATTCGTTCACTACACACACAAAAAGAATGTTCTGTCGCTCTTTCTCTGGAATCTCTGGTGTATTAGCGTAAAAGAGTTACCTCTTAGATGAAGATTGTCACTAAATTCGAACCCAATGAACACTTATAGTAGCCGCCAATTATTTTATACGATTCGATCAAGTCTCCGCGTTGGCGTCTATCCTTTAGAGAAGGAATTTTCAGCTGTGCAAGCCGTTGGTCGTAACGTAAATTTTTTAGACCCGCAACTAGTTTGGTAGCCCTGCGTTGAACTTGCTCCAGGTGGTCTATGTCTTTAGCAAAGTATGGGTTCCAGATGGACGCTCCAAACTCCAATATGGGTTTTGTAGATCTTTAAAAATACACTAGGTTTTAGGCCCTTGAAAGCTATTTTTATTAAATAGAGCAGAGTTTGCCATTTTCACAATGCGTGAGGTATGCGAAGTTCACTTTAGGTCACTAACCCCCAAATTTACTAATGATATCTTACGAGTTCAGTTAATTTTGTATTTAGATGAAATAAAACTTATTTTACTTTATTCATAGCGACATCTGTTAAGACACTTTAAAAAAGTTGCCATTCTTTCTGGGGCACTTGGTATAACGACTGAATTATACAAGTTGCCTTAACATATACAGTGTGTTTCACTTTACATGGAAGCACCCCTGTATTTTCTGTTTTTGTATGAATCGATTTGAATTTTTTACCAGTTGTACAACTCACCAAGAAGCATCTATTCATGTCCTTGAGCGCAAATGACGTTATTAGCCTGGCCTACTACGATGAAGAACATGAGTCGTACTGTTAATATTTTGCATCGCGTTAGAGTTACAGCAAAAAGTTATTAAGAAAAGTTGTTTAGAATCAAAAGGGTAACCCAGATACCGATTTTCGTTTAATAATTCAAAGTTTTAATTTTTATCCATAAATTTGTCCAAGTCCCAAATTTCAACTTTTAATTTGGTATCAAATGGTGCCATGGAGAAACAACATTTTTATTATTGTTGCAAACGGCATTAGCTATTAATAATGGCTGAATTACGTTTAACTGTAGCTGTGAAAGTAGACATTATTAGAATTACTGGTGAAAATGCAAGATCCAATAGAGAAGTAGCTAGAATATTTAATGGAAGGCATCCAGGGTGTGCACCTATTTAACCTGGAACTGTTTAAAAAATTAATCAACTTTTTAATTAGGTGCGCGCCCTGGATGCTTTCCATTAAATATTCTAGCTACTTCTCTATTGGATCTTGCATTTTCACCAGTAATTCTAATAATGTCTACTTTCTCCTACAGTTAAACGTAATTCAGCCATTATTAATAGCTAATGCCGTTTGCAACAATAATAAAAATGCTGTTTCTCCATGGCACCATTTGATACCAAATTAAAAGTTGAAATTTGGGACTTTGACAAATTTATGGATAAAAATTAAAAATTTGAATTATTAAACGAAAATCGGTATCTGGGGTACCCTTTGATTCTAAACAACTTTTCTTAATAACTTTTTGCTGTAACTCTAACGTGATGGAAAATATTGACAATACGACCCATGTTCTTCATCGTAGTAGGCCAGGCTAATAACGTCATTTGCGCTCAACGACATGAATAGATGCCTCTCGGTGAGTTGTACAACTGGTAAAAAATTCAAATCGATTTATACAAAAACAAAGAAAATACAGGGGTGCTTCCATGTAAAGTGAAACACACTGTATATATGACATTAATGCATCAGGTGCATTCGTAAGATATACTTGCATTAGAAGTTAACCAAGGTTATTTTATTACATAATCTTCAAAACTGGATTATAAATTATAATTATGCCTCTAGCAATGTATATTAAATAAACTAGTACAAGGTCAATAGCTTGAATTGTATCATAAATAATCTCTAAAATGTATTTACGATAAAGACACATTTTCTTTATAAAGAAAATTTTGAAATGTGCTAAGCTACTGCCCTTTCTTTAAGTCTGTGCACATGCACTAACGTATAATGTAGGGAAATTATTCCCAAGAATTAGTGTGTTATTATACGAAATTGTAAGGCTAAGAAGAGTAGGAGTTGTTTTATTATGTTATTCACTCTGGCGACTTAAATCTGGACGAAACTGGATCTTATAAATGACGCAAAATTATGACAAAAAATTAGATGCTTTCTAAACAATGCAAAAATCCAATTATAACTATTGAATAATGTGGAAAAATATAGAACAAAATATAAAAGATTGCATACCCAATGTTAACGCTTAACAAAACTTTAAGAAGCATATTTAAAAATTACCAACGGATTCGGTAACTCATAATATACTACTGTTTTTAAAATGCGTAGCTTTAAGTTAAATAAATAAAAATGTGAATTCTTGCAGTTGTGATTGCCTTTGTAAAATCGTTAAATTATATGTTGAAATCATGTGCCGAACTGTTCAAGGATTTAAAGTATTGAGCAAAGAAAAATTCCAAGGTAACTGTAAATAATATAATTTTTCTTTGGTGACTGAGTTATTTGCAGAAGCAACATTGGAACGTGAAATTCTCAGAAGTGGGCTGAAAATTTTACACATTCAGAACTTCAGAGTGTATGATTTGATTGTAAAATATATAACGACTTACTCGCAATATAAAGTTGTTGTTAAATTGCTCCTAAACCTTAAAAAGGAACTCAATTTAACAGAATGTGATGGTAAGTAACTGTTTTGCAAAAACCTCAAGTGTTCAGAATTGACAGCACTTTAATCATTCCTGTAAAAATAAAAAACAGTAATTCGAATAGCAGTACTTATCTACAGTTTACAACATGTAACTTTAATTCTGTTGCAGTTGAAATGTTGGAAAATTTGAACCTAACAGAAGAATTACCCATATTAGAAAGAACAGTCTTTCACAGTGTAGCATTGTGGAATTAAAGAAAAAAATGTATCAAGCCAATATAATATCTGTGTAGTAAATATATTTTACATATTTTTATAATCTATCTTGTTAACCGTTCAAATACAATAAATTATTAATAAAATCACAAAACAAATTGCAACTTTTATTTGGGAAGAGAGGCACATTTGTATATCTACGACTATGTTTATATCGACTGAAATATATTTTCTATATACATTATATTAACATCAGTAAAATTCACCACTTCTAACATTACCATATCCAAATTTACTCCGGTTTCTTATCCAACTTACTTATTAAATTCTCTATCATGTTTGCATCTACAAGGCCTATAAATTTATCGACGACTAAACCATTTCTAACTGCTAAAACAGCGGGAACGGCCTTAACTTCAAACGTATGAACCAATTCTGCATGTTTTTCTACGTCTACGATGGCTAGATCAATATTTTCCTTGGGCCCGATCAGTTCCTCCATTTTTGGTGTTAAAATATGGCACGGCTCACACCACTCGGCATGGAAGTTTACGATTACTGGGTTGTCTGAATTCATTACCTTCGACATAAATTCATCGTCGTTTTTTATTGTGATGATCTTCTGCAGGCAGAGGGAGTTGGAAATGTATCGAGATCGACCTAAAGTTAATTTCGAAATATTGAGGTACGGTCTTAACATCTTAGTCAATCTAATTAGGGAGAACGGGCTACAACTCCTAATCGTTGAATTACTAAAATATGCTGCTGACATTATGTTTAAAATGATTTAATTAGTTTTGGTCGAACGGGCTCGATACAATGTAGCACAAAAAATGAAACAAATCCCACAATTATGCTTAGTACTAGGAACGATAAGAGAAGCGATCGGTATGTGTAGCTGTAGTCCTTTTCCTAGTAAACATTCCAGTTATTAGATTGAACATGCATATGATTTGTAACTTACTAAGACTGGAATATCCTCCGACTCAATTTGATGTTTTTCTGTTGGAATAACAACTAATATAAGTGTTAAAACTGTAGCAGCTGCAAGTGCAAACCAACCCAAATTACTCTGCACTCGAACGGCTAACACAAACGCGACTAAGGCAAGTATCCAAATTATTATTAGAATAAATAAGCCAATACCAATACTGCCGATTGTTGTCATTACTCCACTGAAAAAGATATTCAATATTAAAATAACTTTTGACTCATTATTTTTAGGTTATGTTACTGTTAATCTTCAGTTTGATGCAATGGAGCGACAATCACTTACACGTATTCTTGATAAACACTAATTAACAAATAGTTTTATCTTATATTTGTATTTGTAAAATTTTCAATAAATAAACTACAAAAAATAAACCTTTGACTGGTTGTGGCTCTTCTTACCACAACGGTACTATATTGCCAAATTATATGTACAACCACTGCCTCCTACACTTGTACAACTCACTGTATCGGCAAAAATCGGTTTCCTTAATGTTGTTTTAGGCGAACAAATATGTTAAATAGCTATTTTTCCTAATTAACAAACCAGGCGCGCAACCTTGGATTGTTTACAAGAACCGATATCACATTTGGTGAAAGTTTTTAGAAATTATATTAATAGTCTTTTAACTACCTGCAATTCTGTTGTTTAGTTTCTTTTATTATAGATACTTATAAGCCTGTATGTTAAGTGTTTTTATTTTGTAAGTTATAACTGTGTGTTTACTTTCTCCGCATGCATAGGATCTTGTCCATAACAAACAAACTTTTCATGCTTATTCTCAAGAACATTTAGTTCGAACATTAAACATTTCCGTAAGGACAGTAAGCTATCTAAATCAGCATTTTGCTGGAAATTTGGATTTTCTTAAATGGTGCTGGCTTATGTGCAAGTAACGTTGAATACAGCGATGCTATTGTTACTATTTTTTGAATATCAGTGGAATAGTTAAAGAACTTTGACCCAGAACATAAGCAAGTTGCACAGTGGTACGAGGGGAGATTAAAATGAAATCTACCTAGTCATGATGTCATGAAACAAACGCACTGTCATGACAATTGTTTACTGTCAAGTAGTTGCTGCAACTTTTTAACGAGTATCTGTGTGTAAATCAAATCATTTTTGTGGTTTTTGTGAAGTAAGCGCGCGAAAATGAATGATTTAAAACTAGTGCATACGAGGGTCACTACATAAATTTCCGCAAAGTAGGCTTAGAAATTGATTTCACGATTTTTCATAAGAGTGCCATGAAACAACAACATTTCAGTAGACAACTGAAGTTGACAGATTGAGAAAAAATTTTACGGTTCGTATATGATAAGCCTTTAACTGTTGTGAGTTGTATGAAAAATGGAACTAAGTCGAAGAGATTATCACGCGATGATTTTTTACGATTTTAAAACAGTGTATCGAACGACTCCGCAATTCTTTTGCGGATAAAGCACCATCAGACCGCCCCGTCTACGAGTGGTTTGCGGAATTCCGCCGTGGCCGAAATTTTCTTATGACGAAGTCCGTGAAGGTTGTCCAAAATCTGCTGTTACTGATGTAAACGTTGACGCTGCACGCCGCGCCGCCTCGTTGAACAAGACCGGCAAATCACCTATGTTGAAATTGGGGCATCCTTAAGCATCTCGGGGACTGCAATCAACATAATTCTTCACCAACATTTGAGTGCCAGAAAGCTATGCACGCGTTGGGTGCCACATAATTTGGATGAAGCTCAAAAACTAGCACGTGTGGATTTAGTGCAAGAAAATGCTGAGGAAGTTTGCAAGTGGTCAGTCAAAACATATGTATGACATCGTCACCGGTGACGAAACATGGATTTATTGTTATGAACCGGAAACGAAGTGACAATCGACACAGTGGATCTTCCAAGATGAAGCAAAGCCAACAAAATTTATGCGATCTCGCAGTGCGTGTAAGAAGATGGTTGCTTCGTTCTTTAGCCGATCAGGCCATCTTGCTACAATTCCTTTGGAAGATCGTCGCACAGTAAACGCTGAGTGGTATTCCACCATTTGTTTACCAGTAGTCGTAGAAAAAGTACGTACACAACGTCCTCGAAGTTGCCTAATCCTACACCATGACAATGCATCACCCCGCACCGCTGCTTAAACAATGGCATTTTTGACCTCTGTAAATGTGTGAAACTACTGGGTCACCCACCTTTAAGACCCGACTTGGCACCGTGTGATTTCTATTTATTTTATTGAGGCATATAATAACATGGTCGCTGAGGTGTCTCCAGAACAATGGTCACGGGTAGTTGAGGACTGATTCAACAGAATGAATAAATGCATACAGTGTAAAGCCGAATATTTTGAAAAACAATAAACTTAAAATCCGTATGTATGTTTTTGGGGAAATGTATCTAGTGGCTCTCGTAGAAGCCTGATAAAGTTTTTGACAAAGCAAGGCAATTAGCCAAAAATTGTACAGGAACGTGTGACTGCTGTATATGGTAAAAATTGTCCATCATATTTTCAAATAAAATTCTGGTCTAAGCAGTTCAAATGTGGACGACTTACGGAGGCAAGGACCGAAGCACACATCAAGAAAGTTGAAGAAATGATGTTAATCGATCTAAGAATCAAAGTTTCGGTTATCTATGAAATAACAATATGCAGAGCATTTGTTTTGATAATTGTGCATGAAGATTTGGGAATGAATAAAGTGTCAGCGCGTTAGATTCCGAGAATCCTGACTCCCGAACAAAAGTTGTGCAAGAAATTTGCGAAGAAAACTTGGCGGATCTATCTCCTGACCACACTCCTGTAACAGCCACTGGGATTCCCCAACAAAACAAGATTCAATGCAGTGGATGTACTACAAAGGATCTTTACCACCCAAAAAAGCAAAGCCGTTAGCATTTGCAAGGAAGCTGACGGCGACAATTTTTTGGGATGATGAGGGCATTCTTTGGATTAAGTATATGCAGAAGGAGTCGACGATTACCATAGATGTCTACAAAAAACACTTAAAAATGTAAAAATTGCCCTTCATAAGGGTCACAATTTCACAAAGTTTAGAAAGAAATCAACGGTTTTGTTGAGTTACAACAGCCCTAACCCAGCTCTGTCAAACTATTACTTCTTTCTTAAGCTGAAGAGACACTTGCGAGAAGCGAGAACGTCGATTTTCTTCAGATGAAGAACTGAAAGACGCCAAGTTTTTTGAGGAGTTGTCGAAATATTTTTTTAGGGTATCGTGTTGAACTAAGTGTATAATTGTGGAAGGGTGATATATCGAAAAAAAAATGTTTTTTCTCAAAATTTTTTCTTTTCTGGTTCGGTAGATTTCATTTTAATCTACCCTCGTATCATCTGCTTCCATAGCAATAGATACTGTTATACCAAATAGTATGTAATTTAGACGAGGTCCAGCGTTATGGATATGAACGTATTTGTTGTCAAATGGGTTGCATACCCACATTTCTGGAATATATTTGGAGTGAGCAAACGACCCTTAAATTTTTCTACCTATACTTGAACCAAGTTACGAAGGCGAGCGATGTAAACAAAGATTCTAACAGTTCTCGGTGCACGCTAAACCAGTTTCACACAGTGCGCATTTTACGTAAACTTCCGTCGCATGTTGCCGTAAAAGAAATTACCACACAACAAAATAACGCTCATTCATCCTCTAGTTCTAGTGTAACAACGCGTATAAACGGTGTTCAACTTTCTCTTCGAAACGGCCAACCACAGAACGCCTTTCTATCACGTGATATCCACCGACCATGTGCGTTTGTTTACTTGGCTCGCCTACGTATCTTGGCTGAAGTTTAGTACTTGGTGGCACAACCATTAGTCACCCCAGGACGAAGATAAATTGACCACTGTTGCCACATTAAAATAGCTGGGTTGTGCGTTCTGAGAAGGTAGATAAGGTCTGTGTTGGCTTTAGCTTCGCGTATATACAGGGTGTATACAAATTGGCGCTAAGGCTCCAGGTAGCGATATTCCTCCTTCTGAGTCGAAAATCTTAATACGAAAATGTTGGATTGGTCTTCATGAGCCCTCACGGGCGGTAGATAAAAACAATTGTTTTTTCATGTCATCAGGAAGAGTTGGTAAAAATGTAAAATTATGGTCGAATGCAAAATTTCAGAAATATCGACTTTTATGAAACCGAAACCTGCTCTAATGCAGTCGGTTAAAAATTAAGTTGTATGATGGCTTAAAAGTTTGTTAATTTTTAGACTTAGATCGTAGGCCGGTTTTTATTTACAAAAAGTACGAAAAAGTTTTAATTCAATTAAATCCTCTAAGCAGCGGAGCGGAGCTTCTGTCGCCGTGGGTTACGATATAACAGCTGCTGTGGCCGTGTGCTGTTAGCTCGGGTGATCGCCTGTGTTCATATATCGTTATAGCGGCGCATTATTCAAACAAGCCACGTTGGTCCAGGGGTGGAATGCTCGCTTGCCACGCGGGCGACCCGGGTTCGATGCCCAGCCGATGCATTCTTTTTTAAAAATTTATATTAATGAATCTCTCTTAAATTGGCGAACCGAAGCGTAGTTCGGGTGACTCACTAGTACTTAAATAATATCCTCTAATGCTAAATAAGTAATGTTTATCCATATATTAGAGTTTCGATTTCTTGCATCTTTTCCCTAGGGCTTCTGATGTTGCTTTATGTATAGCTGTCTATAACTTTCCATTATTCGTCTAGATCTTCTTTTACTGACTACTAAATAGTGATCAGAACATATATTGCTACCTCCGTGTACATGTGTATCTGTAACTAAAAGGGATACTTTTTTGTTTGCAATCATATAATCTGCCAGACATCTAAAACATTAATTTAACTTTGGTACCGTCCAGTATCAACGAAATCACGCAGCGGAAAATACATCATATTTTTTACAACAATAACTCAATGCAGATAATTCTTCCACTAAAAACGTCTTCATTCTTTTACACATTTCATACACTGGAAGTATACCTTTATGTGCAATAGTTTTCATAATACCTCAATGCTGACATTTATACTACACATTCCCGTTACGCTTTGTTTAAACAATTTCTGTAGCATTTGTTAAAAATCATTTTGAGATTAATTTGATATTATCTGAATCTAGAAAGAATACGCTTTCCACTCCTATAATTAAGAATCATTGAGAAATATTCAAAACTAAGCTTGTAAATGCAATGTACGCATAAAATTCGTCAATTTTCAGTAATTTAAAAAATCGGAAAGTATCTTTTTCTGGTTTTTTGCAATCGCAAAAAGAATGGAGGTCTCCACATTTAGATCCGCAAGACAATTCCAGATAATGTACATTTTTTAAAACTCTATCTTCGAGTGTACATCCCATGATCGAATTTATAGCACCTGATTCCTGACTACAATACGAAGCACAGCCTCGCGCAAATATGCGTTTCCTGTGTAGTTCAACACTTGTGATTTGCACAATTATTATGCGGCTCTCGGTCTGAATGGTCAACATAACATACTTATTCTTTGCTCCTTTCTGTCTCCTACAACATTTATCCTGTATATCTGAGTACAAATTATTACCTACTTTTTTTCTATAGCAAATCTTAAAATGTGCTTTAATCGACTCAAAACAAAAGATCAAGTATTACTTTAACAGCAAGGGTAGATGAAGTAGCACTGTAACATCAAGGGTAGATAAAGTAACTTAATGTTCTAACTTTTATGTAAATTTAAATATTACAGCTTTGTATTATCCTAGCAACCCAATCTAGCTACTGAGATTTTAAAATGTGATTGATTTCCCTTATTTTCTTTTTAAATTATTCTTGCTATAGAAAAGAAATTGTATTATACAGGACGATAAAGTTTTTATTATTCACCCTAATTTTATCGTCTTGTATAATAAATTACTATTATCTATTATTCAGTTAAAGCAAAAATAAACAAAATTTTATTTTTTTAAGATACTCGCCCGGTATATATTTGTCCGAAATTTTTTCGATTTCATGCCAGGTAGACATATGATCTGCATGCAAAATATCGTCTTCCTCCAACAAATAGTTTTTGAGTGATACTTGTCTACAAAAGAATCTGTTGTCTATATTGGCTGTTCATGATAAAAAACCACCAAGTACTTTTACTTCCACAGCACATATATGCAGTTTGACAGTGAATGGTAAAGTGAGACTTGTTGGCAAGCGTGATGGTAATAGAGGACTATATAAACTGGAATCCAAAAACGTTTTACCAGATGTTCATGTTTATGCGATGACAGCAACAAATCTAATGCAGCTATAAGACGAAAGATTAGCTCACCAAAATAAAAGACACGTCAAAGCTATATAACCGGAGAGCCAGTGGCAATTCGAGCAACGGACGTTCTGTAAGGCTAAAACTTTTTTTGGTGATGAGTCATAGCATGCCAAGTACATATACAACGACCTGGCAGACATCAGCCCTGCACGTCATCATCCCTTATATTTTTGAAATTGTCAATAAAATTAAAAAAAAAACTTGTCGCTGTAAGCTTCAAATTTTAATATGTTTTAGTTCATGCATTGTGAAGTAGGAAAAAAAATTGACAGGCGATTTCGATGAGCACTAGTACCTGACAGGTGAGTCGAAAGATGTGCAATTTTTACACATGTTTAAGTGAGCGATTTAGAAAACGTGTGTACAATGCCAGGCGGTTCTGGTTAGCATATGTCTTTGACAGGCGACGGAGAAGATGCTATGTGAGCGCGAGTGAGAGACGTAATGTCAACTTCATGGCGCGAGTGAGACAGTTTGTCTAACGGAAAGTTTGAAGGGTCTTATACCTGCTTCCATAAATAAACAGATTTTAAAAGAAAAATTTAGTCAGTTGCAATTCATTCTTGTAAACTGTACAGTCGTGTTTTGCTTTATTACTACGAATTACTGCGTTCTATGTTATATATTATTTTAATTTTTGTAATTTAAACTATATATTAATATTAATTGTGAAGTTTAGTTTGTGCATATCAAATAGATATTAATATTTAAAAAAATCTGGTGTGATACACGCACACAACTACCTTTTACAGTGATCTTATAATTAGCCAAAAATTTGATTTTCAATTTTTAAGCATTTGTCAAAAATTTTCAAAATTACAAATTCTACAAAAACGGCACAAAATAGAGCGTTAGGTGAAGAGACAAATTTTCTCTAGAATTTTAAGCTGAATTCAAAAATGTAATAATGTCCCGGCTGTTCTATTTAAAATAGGAGTTAATAAAAAAAAACAAAAGAAACCCATTTTAGAAGTATTGAACTGGAAAATCACCTATCTCACTTCAATACACATTAAAAATGTAATAAAAATGTGAAGTTTGAAAAAAATCGTTAAAGCCGTTTTTGAAAAAATCGAAAATAACTGAAAAATCACAGGAGTAAACGCCTACTTCCGGTTATGCGATTTTCTTCAAAAGCTTGAAATCGGATCTACATAGTACACAAAACTTATATATGAAGTTTCAACGCCATACCTCTTTTCGTTTTTGAGATATTCAGTTCACAGGTAGACAGACAGACAGACACACAGACAGACAGACCAATGAACAAAAACGCGTTTTTTGGGTTCAGGGGACTCTAAAACGTGAAGATCTGTTGAAAACTCAATTTCGAATTTTTGGGGTGAATCCAATACTTCCTTTATTGTAAAAGGAAGTATAAATAGTGTGCAGGATGGAATCCGAAGACGTTGTTTGTGTGATTTGTAACCAAAAAACTAATGACAAAACAATACAATTTACAGTGACTACTTTGGATAAAAGCAAATCCACATTAAAAATAAGAAAAGAACATAATTTCAAATTCAATAACATTTATTTGCCAGAGGCGGTTGATGCTAGTACAGGTTATCATGTGAAGTGTTATAAAAACTTTCTGGCTGTGATGAAAAAATATCGCCCGAGTGAACCATCAATTTCATCGAATGTACCAGCATCATCATCAGGTATTTTTCTATTGACTTATACATTCTTTATTAGGTTTGATCTTTGAATTAAGCATATTTTTCATTCGGTTACTTGACAGAAATTCAATCACTACTAAATATATATTAGCAATTATTAATTTCAAAACAGTAATAAGTAATATAACAATAATTTTGAAATTAATGTGAAAATCTATGATTGAAGCGAATAATTAATAATAATTATTATTTTCATAAATAAATTATTTTGTGTTACAAGATAATTAATTATCGCATGATAATTTTTTTTATTATTATTATGCCAACTATTGAATATACTTTTAAATTTATTTCATTTCTTGCAATATGAATAATTTAGTATCATATTTTTTCTTACAGAAATGTCAAATATCGAAACTGAGGAGATCACACCTTCAGTAGTTACTGAGCAAAGCGAAGCATCAATATTTAGTGAACCCTCCGTCAGTGAAACTAGCGTTGACAAGTTGTGTGTATTTTGCCAAAATAAATATAAACGAGTAAAAGGGCGGTTTCAAACAGTGCATTCATCAGAAACAGAAGGTTTGATTCAAGCCCTGAAGGTATTTGGCGAAGATAACGAATTTTATGAAAAAGTAAGCAAAATTTCGACTCTCACTAGGGGTCACATAGCATCTTCTCCGTCGCCTGTCAAAGACATATGTTAACCAGAACCGCCTGGCATTGTACACACGTTTTCTAAATCGCTCACTTAAACATGTGTAAAAATTTCAAATGTACAGAACAAAGTTTATTTTAACCCTATATACTGCACATCTTTCGACTCACCTGTCAGGTACTAGTGCTCATCGAAATCGCCTGTCAATTTTTTTTCCTACTTCACAATGCATGAACTAAAACATATTAAAATTTGAAGCTTACAGTGACAAGTTTTTTTTAAAATATTATTGACAATTTCAAAAACATAAGGGATGATGACGTGCAGGGCTGATGTCTGCCAGGTCGTTGTATATGTACTTGGCATGCTATGACTCATCACCAAAAAAATTTTTAGCCTTACAGAACGTCCGTTGCTCGAATTGCCACTGGCTCTTGGGCTATTAGTTAAATAAAGCCAAGTTCTCTAGTGGTTTTGTCTCATATCACTAACTAAATACAATAGTATATTGTATGTTAAGAGCTGAAAGTGCATTCTTGCCGCTTGCGCATGAATATTGCTGGTTGAGGCAAAGCCGAAACGACAGAACAGCTTACGGGTGGACACCCCAATGGTGTTTTGCAACGCTCGGCTAGTCCATTGACCTGAACTTCAGTTAATTTGCGTGGACGACCTGTTTTTGGCAGGTTTATACATGGAATACCCTCTTCGCATTCCGGAATTGTACGATATATAGTACTTCTTGAAATATTTTGCCCGCGAAGAATATTTACTATATCTCGTTTCGGCAGCTGTCCAACCAGGTTGTAGACGGACTTTCGAATTTCTAGTTTATAAGCCATTTCTCAAATGACAAATAAAAATGTGAAATGTTAATAGTAATTTACGATTCAAGTAACGTTATCAAGCGTTTTACATTACGAGAGAATAGTTTGAATGAACGAGCGACGTTAGGAGCGAGTTCTTTAAAATTCTCGAGTAATGTAGAAAGCAGATAACGTTACGTATATCGTAACACGGTTTATTTTATCCTAAAATACTAATCTTTTTAAAAAATAGGAAAAATGGTTATTAATGACACTTACAACAGCGAGTGGTGGTATCACTAGTAAGATAAAAACTCAATACTGTATTGTTGGTAGCACTGTCAGGATATGTTAAATTTGAGATTTTCAGGTTAAGTTTTCGTCAGTTTGTGTCTAATAACAAACAAAACGTAACCTACTAACACTGAATTTGACATAGACTGACAATACATTTCAGTGCTGCCAACATGTGATTAAATGCTAATAAAGTATCGTTATGTTATTTTTCTTAACAACACTAGTGCTGTTAAATGCATCTTAACGCAACTCGTTGCTAAGGAGTTATTGTCATAATAACGACAGGATAAAATAAACAAATTAACAAAACCTCTATCAATATGTTTCTCCATAGTTGACTAGATGTATTACCTTTACTATGTCACAGAGGGCAGTATAAGTTTTTCCCAAAACTTATGTAACAGGTGTTAATAAGGAAAATATAGGTGTTGCTACCAATGAAATTTTAGTGTTCTTATTAGTAATATTACGACCTCTCCAAATTTTGTCAAGTTGGGTCACAGTATTTCACGAATACGTCGTCTGAACTTCAGTTTCAGACTCACCATTGTAATGAAAGCATCCAGGTGTATCATTTGATTCACAGTTTTACATACAACAATCTCATTGATGCCGTAGTCGTTGTTGGTCTGGCGGTTGACTGTCATAAGTTTAGTTCCTCCATTCCAAGTACAAGTAAATTTTTAATACTATTGGTGACAACACACAACCTTGTTCTACCCCCTTCCGTACTCTATATTGACGGGAGAATATGTTGCCAAGTTATTGGTATACCGTGTGAATAATGTAACGGCAACTTTATTTTAGCATTAATCAATTTACCCATGCTAGTAACAATTGTCGGTTTTGAAATTACAATGAAATAATCCAGTTTCAATAAATTTCTATAGTCACTATGTTGTTATTTTGTTTACAAACACCATGGTAACATTAAGTAAATGCCCTATGTCTAATTTTGCATAATTCAGCCATGTACAGTCTTACATTATTCTCACTGTATAGTTCACTCAGATGATGGATTATTAGATGTTCAAGAACACATATGCTGATAAGAATTACGCAAAATGTATTTCATCTAGCATTCGCTTCTTCAAGCTGCGATATAATTAACGTAGTTCTTTCATATTAACATCCCCACAACATGAATTTGAATTACATCATATAGTTTTCAATATCTATTTAGGGATGGTGTCCTATTATGTTAACGACATATCGCTTTATACCTTTATAATATCTTCTTAGCGGGCCTTGACAATGATTTTGAAATGAATCGAAACATCTATACTAAATAGGGGTATAATTTTTTATAATTGGTAACAGTAATAACAGTGACACAATTCTGAAAGTTTACCAAAAATTCCATGACTGTCTTTTCGGAAAATATTTTTAAAAGTTGTGCCAAGATCTGCAAATGGTCCAGTTCATTTGTTGAGCAGTATATATTCTTATGGTTTATTAATGTTGTGGATTGTTATATTTAAAATTAATTGAGTTTAATCATCTCATTGACTCTATCTCATATGGGTCGGGTCTCTACATTCTGTTCAAATATTATCTTGATTTGTAGAAATTATAGGAAATACATTTGCTATTAACTTAATTATTCTGGTATATTTTTTAATAAATTAATTATAAATACTTTGTATAATGCTGATTTAACCACTAGGATCGTTACAATACTGGATTTTATTTAACTAATGGGAAATCAATTTAAATATGGCGAACAAAGTCGTTATTGTTCGAGAAATATCACTGACTACGCAATTAAAGCGGTACAGTAAGTAAATACACGTTACAAAGAAACACTCAGAGGACGCGTCTGTCGGAAATGCACGACAACCCGACGCCACTAAATTTAATTTTTAGGATGAACTTTCCTCACCTTTCTGTTGCTTTTTTAATGGAAACTAGGGCTTAACTCGGGTCTCTAGCAAGTTGCACGATGTCTAGGTCCCTCTTTCTCTTTTGGTTTGCCCATACAACCCGCTGAAAGCCCTGCAGAACGATTCATATAGCTCAACCGCTGCGAAAAACACCTGCACTTCAGCTTCATACCTAGGGCTCCAATTGCTTTTCACCAACGTCGCTTGCCTACCTCTAGCTCACAGGGGCTCTAATTACACTACTCCAAGCTCGTACAAAATCTCGGAAAAACCACCCAACACTCGATGCACAAATCAAACACATTTTTAAACTTCTGCAGAGGTGCTACGAATTAATGTATACTACTACAGCTCAACCAAGCGATATAGAATTAATTTTCCAACACACTGAATTGGGAAAAGGGTATTTATTCACGTATTAATAATAATTTATTGGAGAAGCTAAAATTAACACCACTGCACAGCTTAGCTTCCTTTCCCCAATTGTTCGTCTTCGATCTTACGTTGTTTTACATTTTCCAAGCCTAGTCTGATTATTTGTTATTCAAATCAAAGCTAACACTATTTTTAATACCGTTTTACAAATTATTATCAAGATCAATGCTATTTTATACAATTTTGCAAAACAATTTATAATATGCTTAAAATATTACTAATTGCTGTTATAATCATAAAGGCTTCAAATGTGTTCATATCAATATTTTGATTAACAATAAATTAAACATAATCGTAAACAATATTTCTTCTTAATTACACTATTTTGGTCCTTATTTAAAATTTACTCAAATCACTCTCTCTATTAAGATTATCACTTGATTACAATCTCTGACAATTATTTTATAACTTGGTCATCTAAATTTTTGAATTAAATATACGTATTCTCATAATAGCTGATATCTGAACTATGTTTGCTTTACGATGTTAGATTATAAGTAGTCACACTTTTTATTATTACAATTAATACTAGACGTAGGAGCAACTAACTGTAAAATCGTATTTAATGGTTTGTGCTACCTTTTTGGTAGTTAAGAAATAAATGTTAATTGTTAAGAGCGTTTTGATAGCTTAAGGGGTTCTCTAGCACCCTAAAGCCAGCGCCTGTGTTTCTTCCTGTACAATTCGAGCACTTAATTAAGTTTAGCGTTCGTAATCTGTGGCCATAAATTTACTACTCATAAACGCCGATCAAACTGCAACACGCGTCAAACTAATTTGGCTCTAATCTCTGGCGCTGGATTTAACTCTTGAAAACTCTAAATCCAATAAACTGCTAGTCCCGATCGCATCTTCGAGAAATAAATTGCGGAATCAGGTTAAATCGCGCATTTCTAGGTTTGAGGTGATCTAACTTCTGCATTTTCTTGCTTTTACAACGTGATAGTCGGAAGTTAACGATTTGCTGCTGCCGACTTTTATTTCTGCCGTAGCACAAGAATTACGGCGATAGTAAAAAAGTTTTAATGGTTATATAGCTCGGTTAAATCGCCGACGGCGTTGCTGAATCCTGAAAGAAAAAGTAAATTCATTACTGCTAACAAATTAGGTTTGACACTGAATTTTTTCATCAGTTTTTCATGTAGTACTACGTGCTGATGCTCTGTCGTGCTGAAGAGAAACTGGAAAGTGGTAAATGTTTCCTATCTGATCAGAAAACACGAATCCGAGGAAGATAAAAATGTTACGTGTTAGTGTGTATGTCGGTCACACTTTTCTCAAGTGTTTTTCTATAAATAATTTTAGGATAGCCTTAATATAGAAAAATATATGAAATTAAAAACATAATTTAAATTGATTACTTAATATTAATCACCTAATTCACAAAGTGAAGTTCGTTATGATTTTACTTAAGCATTTCAAAATGTAAAATATATTTCTTTCTTATTAGCTGTGTAACACTCTCTATAGTTATGGCAAATATAATAAAACAAGGAGACTTCTAAGTCGTTTAATACATAGAACTCAGAGCTGTGCGGTACTCGAGTATAAGTACTCAGTAACTATACTCTGAGTACTTTTAGTGTACTCGGTACTCAGTCCACGAGTAGATTTTTCTGTACTTGTACAGAAAGAAAACGTGTTCTTTTTATACAATATTATAGAAAAGTTCTTTCATTTTATTTATGTTTGCTATCATTGGCCGCAGTAGAACGATTATTTTCAACCGCGACACTGGTAAACAGATCACTCATGCCTTGACAGATGACAATTTTGAAAAACTTGTTATTTTAAAAGCCAATAAAATAAGACTTTAAAACATTTTGTGTTTTGTTTTTACCATTATTCCGCCATTGCATTCTTCTGTACTCGGTACTCTGTACTTGTATATGTATTCGAATACTTTCACTGAGTACTTGTACTCGATATTCAATTACATTTTAAGTAAAGGATTTGTACTCGGTACTCGAGTACTTTTTGTCTGTACTCGGGACAGCTCTGATAGAACTAGATCCTTTACAGGTATTTACAATAGTGAAGAGTGATTAACTTAGTGCTTAGATACATATCTTGTGCAATACGCTGAATAAAACTAATAAAGCATAAAATATATGATTAATCTGTTAAGTATGTGGTTTATATACTCGAAATACATAAAAATTAACTTTCAGTTTTCCGAAATTTTAGTTCGCTTTTTAATCGTAAAAGCTATTTTTTCTATGAGATCATAACTAAGATTGGTGAACATAATATTAAAGATGGCGAAAGTGTAAGAGTGATTTTCCCAAAAATTATAAATTTTAATATCCTACAATGTTTTAGAATTTCATATTCTCAAATTCGTCAAAAAAATGTAAACATAATAAACAACAATCGAAGACGCTAAATTGTGATCAATAACCAACTAAAGCACTTTTGTGTTTGTGTATTTTTTTAAATTTAAGTGCCGTTGATGTACTTTACTTTGTAGGTGCTGTATACTAAGAATGAGTAAAACTGGGAAAAAATTGTCTTAAATACATCCTATATTGAAAGCACAGTATTTAAAATAATCGGTTTTAATCATTAACATTTTTTGAAAATAGTTGAACTCTACGTTTATATAAATCTCACTGTCGATGGATAACTTTTCGCCACCCACTTTTTACCATTTTTTGTATCATATAAGTTTTTCGATTTGGTATTCGGTTTTCAATTGTAATAGGAACAGTAATCAATCTGACTAACCTGATTATATACGTATATATCCGTTAGTCGACAATTATAACGAAGGTTCTGTGTTGAAAACGACCGATAATATTATCAATTCTTATATTAATGCGTTGCTTTTGAGATGACCTTTCGACGACCGTATCCGCTAGGTGTAATTTGTAATTAGGCTAGAGCGTTGGTTGAGGCTTTTCAATAAAGGCCTTTATTACTTCGCTTGATCGCTACCGTGCGCGCTCATTCAAGCCTGAGCTTTTTGCTCATGTGGTCCCGTGTACTATTTTTGCATAGAATTTATTACATTAACTAACATGTCAATGATTTATTTATGCCTTTTGACGTTATTAATGTCTCTCTGTGCTTCATTGACGTTGTTAAAAATAAGCGTATTGTTAATATTTTAAATTAGCTGATGGTGTTCCTTTTTTTCGTGTTTGTTATCTCTTTATAGCCTTTCTTTCGTCCCAGCGCATTTACTCCGTGTGGTGGGACTGAACGAATTATTCAACGTGACGTCCTTATCTGTCGGATTCTTGACAACTAGGTGATGAACGGATGGTCTAGCTCGACTCTCTATTCGGAGGAGGCCAACTGAGCAAAATGGTCAGTTTGTCCGTAAATCCTAGGGGTCAACTGGGCAACAAGCAAAAAATTTTTGTACAAAGTTATGAATTTAGGTTATTTGCAGATTTAAGATTTGTATGTACTTAGTACAAACATTCCTGTGTAATGTAAAGATACGAATTTAGGTTATTTACAGATTTAAGATTTGTGTGTACTTAGTACAAACATTCCTGTGTAATGTAAAAAATGTGTGTAGGCCCTAGCGCGAGTCCCTTGCCCAGTTGACCCCTATACTTACAGGTAAAAATTAAGTCGCGGGATTATAGAGTTGACCGTTTGCCCAGTTGGCCTGCACCCTCTCAAGTGGCCGAACTGGGTTCGATTCCCAATGACTACAGAGGCATTTTAAAAATCGTACGCTTCCCGGCTCCAACGTTAATACTTGAAGTGGTCGTTAATCCCTAACAAGGGAACTCATCCTCACTTTCGACGGGCAAGGCTATCCATCTACCCGGCTTACGAGTAAAGAGGGCTCGTAGAACCACAACCTTGTGTATTTAAAGAGGCCACTAAGAAGACAATTATGTGAATCTATTACCCACTCTCCATGCCCATGACCCCTCTCCGGCATTCCGTTCAAAGTAGTTCTTTAAAATACTAGAAGTTACGACGTGGCCATTTTCCATAATATTGCATTTTGTCTGATGCTGGTGTAACAAATGCACTAATACAAGTGTAACATACGAAAATACAGTTTTCTTTGATTTTTATAGTATTACAATGCATGTGCTTTGATTTTTTATATCCTTTCCTTATCAAATTACTTTTCTACTTGCTATCAGTAAAATTGAAACTGACTCTCAATAAATAACGTCTAATTGTGCAGAAGGAAAACTCAAGGAGGCTCTATCTTCCCGAACGTTTTAGTTGTACTCTCTTTGATAGTAGGCACTATGCCACTATTGCGATAAAAAACAAAACCACTCCTGATCTACATTTTGTATACTTTTACGTTGTTTGATATGGGGTTTTCATAAATATGTTAAAGGCTGTAAAAGTAACAGATCAATAAGTAATCGTCTGACTAAAGCTCATAATGCCAACAATGTATAACATTCACACACAATTTTCATGTTTCATCATTCTAACGAGTTTTAACGGAAGCCGTTTGCACATCTCAGACTTTCTGTTCTCTGAGTAAACATTTCAATAGAGAAATGTTATAAGTAATCAACACTAATAAGTTGCAAATTCTCATTGGAACTTAAGAATCTAAATTCATTATATAACACCAACACTTTAATTAATCTTCAATTTAATATCTGGATTATTGTTATTAAAAAAATTTCTGTACAATCTGATTTATAAAAGTACGTCCTTTTACAAAATAATGATGTTATTACTTAGTGGATAATTTGAACCCATACGTATCTACATAAACAAAAATCGTTAAAAATTTTAAAACTTGAGAAGTAGTAATCGGACAGAATATACTTTCGGTCAAATATACACAGGGTGAGCACCTTAAAAGGTAAAATCTGTCTATTTTGTCTTTAACTCAAGAACTATGTGTTATATTATCAGTAACGTTTTGCATATATCTCGGGTGTCTGCCCTCAATGAAAATAGACATATTGGTATAGGGTGAAAACCCTGCAGTGGTCCTGTCACTACCACGTTCTTTATAACCCAGCGGTAAGTAAATATAATAGGTACGTGTGTTCTCGTGGGGGAGAGGTTAAAACATCTAGCTAGCATCGGATTCCGCGAGTTCGAATCCTACCTGCTACAGGGTTGTTTTTATTTGCAAATTGATATAATGTGCATTACTAAGTGTTTCCTCTACTGTTTCAGTATTATTAGTAAAGTTAAGATAAATTTACCTGTCTTATGACGCACTTGGGAGGGAAATTCCGTGCAATCCCCTTTAAAAGTTTTTTTTATTGGCTTGAGTGAAATTACTATTATTAGTTATAGTTTTTCGAAATGTCAACAATTAGTAGAATGTATTGTTAATGCATGAAATATTTAATACTCGCAATACCATCATATCGAACGCGAAAGGAAAGCGTGAAGGGGTGGCGATTTTTTCGTTTGTTTCGTTTTTCGTCTTATATAGCGCAAATGTAGTTATTATATAACTTGTAGAGCTTGAAAATACCAACAATTATAAATTGAAAAACGACTTCAATTACAACTTGTAAAGCGAACCAAAGTCGTCAAGTCAGCGCGTAATTATTATTTCATGTCTCATACAATACATAAATGACATAATGAACTTCATTAGATTATTAGAATCATTATATTTCATAGAAAATATTAGTGAAGAAGTTGAAGTTCAACTTTCCTGGACCCCCAACATTCCAAAAATGGATTTTTAAATTTCGGTTGACTTTCAAGCAAATGTACATAGTGACTGGACTACAAAGCTACTGCGGAACTGAGGGTGGTAATTACTATTTAACACACAATTTTAAATCCTGTCTAGGAATTCTTCTGGCATGCTATATTTAGCATTTTCCACTGCTTAATAGATTAAATTGCAGGTATTTTCAATCTCTACAAGAATTATAATAACTAATGTTTCCCTAAATTGGACGACAAACAAAGTACAAGCGAAGAAACGCAAAGAAAATCTCGATTCCTTCACGCTTTCCTTTCGCCTTCGATATCTCGATTAATATCGCTGGTACGTGGATAATAATTGAGTATAAATTGTAGAGCAGAAAAAATCTAAAAAAACGGTATGTATTATTTTCATGTAACATTAACGGGAACCGAGTTATCGCAAAAAATCAAACGTACCTTTTTTAAGATGGTGGAAATAAGAAATCTTGATCGACAACTTGAAGTTAAGCTTTCCTGGACCCCCCCCCCCCCCCAACACCCCAAAAAAGGAATTTCAAATTTCGGTTCACTTTCAAGCAAGAATGACAGTGACTATTAATTGTCGGGATTGTCGAGAAAAACTAAAGCTGCAAATATAGGCATTGGAAAACCAATAGTTAATCAACGTTTATGAATTTAAAAAAATGTGTAACCCTTCCGAGAAAATTGTTCTTTGATAAATTCTAGGTGATTGTTCTCAACATTTTATACAAGGTGTCCATAATAGAGCCTAAAGCACCAGGTGCTATTCCTATCTCAAATTATCTTCTTTCAAGATAAATCTATGGTTTACTATTTTTAAACTATAATACCAATAAATGATATACATAATCACGTCTAAATCAATAGGATTATTTAAAATATTAAATTGTAATTTTTAGATTTAAGCTTAAATGTCTATCATTTCATGCTATCTACCCATATCAAATTAAAGCTGCTTAACCTACAACATAAATATTAACTTATGCCAGTCCTTCAATTGTTTCGAAGTTATTACACATATTTTTCTATTGAAATGTTATATTGTTCAATATGTCAAATATAAGCAATCGGGGTTACCTTAAGAGAGTTTTGGTGTACGGCTTTCATATGTGTGGTAGCCTTAGTTTGTAGTTACAAATTAAAAAAAATACGCACGCCTCAAATTGATGTTTTTCCTTAAAACTTGTTTGGCAAAATTTTGTCATAATCATTTGTTTAATAGATCCCAAAGTATTGAGAATGGTCATTTAAAATCGCATTAGGGATATTAAAGATAAATTAATTGCCTCCACAATTCGTTTTAAAGAGAAAGTGCACGATAAAGAAGACTCAACCTATATAGGATTACTTGCATTGGAACCTAAGAATTCCGCTTCTCTGAGAACCGCACGATTTTATCTTCCTGCTCGCACGTATATGGGAAGAAATATTTACAATAGGCGAATTACGTATATAAAATTCAGCTCCTAAGCAGGTTATGTATCGAGGTCGCGGACTTATCTTTTATGTAGAAAGATTTCGGAATATTGAGCCAAGCCACTAAAATGTGTAAATTCGGAAACAATACTGGATTTTTATGGAAATAGCGGAGCCGAACCGCCGAAACTTTCTTACGGCTGCATCGAAAGTGCAAATTCGGTTTAGTGAGCCGCTGAGCAGCGGATATAGTAAAAACGCTGAAAGTATGTCGTAAACGTAAGTGAAAAAGTATCAAAGTGTGTTAGACGGGACTGGGGCTTTAATTTTAAAATTTAAATGTTTCGCTATGTGAATATTCAGCTTGCAATAATTAAAATTCCATATGCAAACTTTTGCTAATTTTAGAAAATTGTAATTTTGCTGTCGACAGCCTGGGTCAAAGGTAATCTTACTCAAGGCATATATTATTGCTCATATATGGCTGTAATTAACAGTAGGTTTTTCCCAAAAGTGAAGAGCTTTCAGCTTGATTAACACATTTTAAAAAATGCATTTCCCTTCTAACTAATTTACTCAGCCAATACCATTTTAAATAATTATGAGATGCGGTTTCACCTCTTATAAAATAAACATTTCAGCTAGGATACCCTGGCTTTTAAAGAGGTTAAATAAATAATGGGGTCAATTTCGTGAATCACTGATGGCAATCGATAGAAGCTTTTATCTGAGAGGAAAATCTGTCTGGAAATCAGATTATATTGTTCTGGATCTGATTAGCATATTTGATTTTAAAAGTGATCCAAAACGCCCTTTAAATTATCTCATTCAGGATTATCTACTAGTAACTGACATACAGCCGCATTAAAAGTATTTACTACATTGTTACATTATTGAAAACCCTGAACGCAAAATTAACCAACGATGCTCAATTTAGCTGACACTCCACAGCACTTGTCCGATAACTCTTCAATAACATTGTTAGAGGTTGTGGAATGCGGAAAATACAACTGCCAATTTGAGCTCACTATATATCAAACCATTGTCAGTTAGAGCTATCTCAATTTTATTCCAATTTGCAACGATTGATCTAGTTAATTGGCAGAAATAAACGAGTACTTAGTTTCGCATTTCATTTGTGACGCTGATAATAGAATTTTCTGCGTTGAACAGCTTCTTGGTGACTAGTCACTAGCAGAAAACGGCGCATTTTCATACATCGATAGGTACCAAAAAACAATGCATTGATTATGCCGATGCATTATTAACTGTATGTGCCTCCTGCACTAAAATATATTTTTAGGTTCATTTTTACTAATAAGACAGCGCAAATGTGGTGATTTTCATAACCTTCCCAATTTTAAACTCATTTTAGCTGGTACGTACAAATATTCTTTCAGACTATTCTGGCCTGCTTAATCTGATTAGTCATGAACTGTATGTACTGTAATTTCAATTGCCAGTGTGTATTGAAAGACAATTTGCATAGCCGCGTTTACCTACCAAATTCATTTTTTTGTAAATTATTATCTTTCAATAATAAAATGTTTAGGAATTGTATTTCGTTAAGTTCCGGCAAGCTGTAGTACAGAGCGATCAAAAATAAAATTGATCGTGGAGCCCATGAAAGACATGACCACTGTGCATTTGACCTACAATTAGCTGTATTACTAGTTCATGGTTTTAACACAGTCTATTAAGCTACACATATATCAAAAAAGCAAATTTATACATTAAAGTAATAGGTAACATTAAAATAACAATGGAATAAGATAAACAATATCTGGAAAATGAATTATAAACCAAAAAATTTGACAGCAAAAAGCATGCTACAGATTAGGCAAGTTTTAGTGTTTTAAATGGCTTCCACGATCAAGTTCATTTTTATCTCCCTATATATAGGTAACTTAGACACCAACTATTTTTAATTTAGAAGTGTAAAATATAGTTTGTAAATATACTACTAAAGCTATTGGCGTAATGTGGCAAAAAAACTACAACGAAGTATTTTTCATTTTCGCTTCTTCTTTATTAGATCTACTTCCGTTAATCCCGTTAGCTGCTAGATAAATCAAAAATACAACAATTATTACGCTCATAATAATGCAGGACATTTATGCAAAACCGAATAAAAAAATAATTCTGAGAGAAAAGCTCTTATATCTTTTTTTTAATCGGCAGTGAAGAACGTCGAAATCGTCACTAAAATACAAAAAATCGACAGTGAAGTATTCCATTGTTTTGCGACTTTTTGTAGGCGGCAAGGCGATAGTTAAACGTCAACCGACGTCAACATAACCTATAAAAGTTGGTTAAAATATTGTTATTTCGCGATTTCTCGATTTAAAAAAACATAATGTACTCCTCGGCACTGCAGTTTCTTTTTATCCCTAATGTGGTTCCACATTCGTGATAAAAAGCTAAACTGCTGTGCCTTGGTATACATACTACTATTTTATTAATTTTGTAACGGTTAAGTACATTTTGATGCAGATCTAAAACACATCATTTATATTTCACTGTATGCCAACTTATTTGTCACTGAAGGTTCAGTATGTACAGTGGTAAACAGAAAAAAATAGGACAGTGTTTTCTTTCTAGTGTAAACTGGCCCTCGACAAGCCCACAAATTAACCGCCATTTCTGTCTGAATTGTTAATATATATATTATTTCATCGTACCGAGAATCCACAGGGCGATAGACACAAATAGCACTGCTATGTGTGGATTGATTTTTTGACTTGTCGTATTTTTTTCTGTTCACCACTGTACATAATATAAATTGAAAAATTATTCTACAAATGTCGAAATCGATTATTAATTTTTCTAAAAATGAATTGTAGCTTTTGTAAGTGTAGAGTTTTCACTAAGAGAGATAATATCACATTCGTCCAATCGCCAAATTACTGCGACTTGGAGAAAAACAACAGATTTCTAAGAATATTTATGTCAAAGAAATGATACCTCAGATAAAGTTGACTGTAGAAAAACGGCAACAAAAATTATGGCAAATCTGAACTGGTGTACTTCAATGTATGTATAATATTTTTGAAAGTGCATCAAATCGAAAAAACCTTTGACAAAATAATAACACATTTAATATTTTACCGGAAACTACTGAGAAGCACATTTGATTATACGATATAGCTTGCCCGCCTGAGAAAAAATCTTGCAATTTAAATTATAAAATTTGGCATAAATTATTAGAATTAGTAACGACAAATACTTTTTTCTTCTTTCATATAAAATAGTCTGTGCCTAAGAATAATTGTAAGCATACAAGGTGGTCCACGTAATTCGGTTCCAAATGGACAACCCAAAAGTACACGTACATGGATAACGTGGTTGTGTATTACACATATCCTACCCTGATCCACTACAATTTTTTATAAATACTACACAGCAGCACAGCACGTTAGAAGTGAAGGTGTACCTTGGGTTGCCTATTTTGGATATAAAGGGTCCAGCAATTGAACTGAATTATTTTTGATAGCTTGCTATGGAAACATTTACTGATTAGACGTTTGTCAAATAGTAGTTTGTATACCAAGGCACTGAAGTTTAACTTTATAACACGAATGTGGATTTAGTTGCCGAGGGGATAACATAGTAGATGATGCAATGAGGGAGAGAAATTACACTGAAGCAAAATATCATTCTCTCCAGTTGCATATAAAGTCCATTTTTTTCTATAATAATTTTCAAGGTCAACTTTCTAGGGGATAAGTTGCATTACCTCAGTGGTCCCTAGTTTTAATAATGTTGGTACATAGATATTTAGTTCTTTTCTTCCACTAAAAAACATAATTTCTCATTTTGACAGATATGTCATACTAGTGGGTAAAACGAACAGCCAGTAATAGTAAAATATTGCAAATTTATTAATTATTAAACTTACAATATTTGAAAATAAACATAATGAACGTTTGATTCCAGTAAAAAAATGAAATTTGTCAAGAGTTCAAATTAAGAAACTTTGACATTCAAAATTGGCACATAACCATAATTTTAAAAGTTCTACCAACACGGGGTATAAAAATTTCCTAGCGTTTAATCACATATCTACCAACATTGTAACACTTTGACAGTTATTATAGACAAAAGCGTACTTTACTATTTTTTCACGTTGCAGAAAGATTTAAAACGAAAAACCCGTTTTTTAAACGTCATTTATTGACATTTTAGTTACAATTATTTTAAAATTAGTAGCCTATGGTAAATTTTAAGTTGGTGGCACTGTAAGGCATTATGACAAGACAGAATTATGTCAAATTTGAGGTTAGCAGGTTAGGTTTTGTATCAGTTTGTGTCAAAACTGAAGCAAAACCTAACCTGATAACCTCGAATTTGAGATAATTGTTGTGTCAGTCATAATGAAAGCTCCCTAGGGAAATTTTTGTCTTATTTTTGTGTCTATGGAGTAAATGTTTTACTTCTGTCACAATTTTGATGCTATAGAAACCGACTTCTACTCCCGGTCGCGGAAAAAAGGTACTTCAGTACGAGGGGTACACTATGTTTTATTTGAAATCGAGAAATCGTGAAATGACAACATTTTAACTAACATGTGCAGGTTATGTTAACGTCGGTTGACGTTTATCTGTCACGATTTCAAATAATAGTAGTTCGTATACCAAGGTACTGAAGTTTAACTAATAAACCACATGAGGAATAAAATGAACTTCAGTGCCGAGGAGTACATCATGTTTTATTTGAAATCGAGAATCGTGAAATTACAACATTTTTAACCAATATTTGCCGATTTCAAATAAAAACTATTTATCCGCAAACATCATAAAAGTGACAACTTATGTGTCTTTATTGATAAGGTAAAAGTGTCACTTTATTGGATTAAACAGATAAAATAGCAACTTTTCCGTACTTTATGTGCCTAATCACATAAAATACAAAACTCAAACATTTCAGCGAAATGTTTACATCGTAACCACGGAAAAATTGTATTAGGTGTAAGATTATTTTATTCATTTACTTGCTAATAAATAGTGTTACTCTTTATCAATTTTTAATTTATCTGAATACGTTTGCGGATAAAATAGTATATTTTATTCGGAGTAAAAGTGACTTTATGGGCCGGTTGCAGAAAGCAATGTTAAGTCTGGTGTTAGCTAACATCGCGTCCAAGTGAACAAAATCGCATCAAATTTTGTTTACTAATGTATTAGTTACCATAAGCATTTGAGATTTGATTCGTTTTTGTTCACTTTGACGTCGCGTTAGCTACCGCCAGACTTAACATTGCTTTCTGCAACCGGCCCTATGTGGCTTAGCTGAATTATTTGCCTCACTAACGTTCGGCTAAATTAACTTCAGCTTCGCCACATAAAGTATCACTTTTACTCCTAATAACATAATCTACTATTATTCGTACATTGATACTACCGGGTGACCATAAATGGTTGTGATTTTTTTTCTTAGGTTGGCACTGTTTATGTTGGTGGCACTGTAAATCTATGTCAAATTCGAGGTTAGCAGGTTAGGTTTTGCGTCAGTTTTGACACAAACTGCTGCAAAATCTTGCCTGCTAACCTCGATTTTGTATTATGGAAATTATACAAGATAGCTTAACTAAATCCAGCCTTCTGATTGGTTGAAATCGCTACGAAAAAAAATCACTTGAATACCTACCTTACAGGAAGATATATCAGCTGATATTTTTTGATCGGCCAAGAAACGTCTAATTGTGGATTTTCATTGGTCGCCTTTTGACAGATGACAGGTGAATTGAATAGTCAAGAATATCTATCATAATAACATAGTACTCAGCCGGGCTCCATAGCTCAGTGGTTAAGCCTTCTGACTAGTGAGCTAAGGGTCGAGAGTTCGATCCCCGATCCAGGGTGAAAACCTCTACAGAATACCATCAAGTGATGTAAAGCCATGGGTCCCATGATACTACGATGTGTAGCATGTAAAAGATCCCTTCTTAGGGTTGGAACTACTGAGTCTCGGCAAATTCTAAGTAGGACTAAGGTACCTGATACTCTGCATGTCTAGACCTTGTCCATAGGGTTGGCAAAAAGGGCCTATAAGGGCCTAGTTATATCAATTTTTACTAGGAATCAGAACAAATACATTCACATCGAATAGTATGTATACATCTTCGTTTGGTTCTTTGAACTCCAGTCTCTGTGAAACATTATGGCATTTTCATTGTATGCCGTGTTTGATTCGCCAAAAACCATGGAGTATTACATGGGCTACTAAAAGTTGTAGATTGAAGCGTAGGATTACACTAATCGTTGAATTGCTAGCACATACCCACAGTTCACAGTAGTCGACCAAAGTAGCATAGAAAATGAGCTTGTATAGTAACACCAGTGAGACAGTATTTTTCTTGATCATTAAGATCTTGACACGCGTCATTTTGAATGGTATCATAGACAGTGATGCACCACCTCCCTTCGCTGTCCCTTGTTGAGAAGCTGGAACCGAGTATATCTCTTATTACATCTGCCCCCGTCTGGTTGGGGGGAACTTCCACGTCGTTCCCATCAGGCTTGAATATGTTGGCAAAAAAAAATGTGAGAGTACACTACGCTTGACTATTACTTGTTGTTAACATTTAGAGACTATGACCTAGGGTTGCCAAAGACGGTGTTGAGAAATGCAGTAAAGGTCCTAATAGTTGCTGGGGTTTGAACCCAGAGGTATTTGATTATATCGGATTACAGTCCACTGAGCCACCTCCACTGCTTGACAATTGCTTTAGGGTTTAATATCGTACAACTGTTTAAGAGACTGTTTACATGCGTCTCAAACAAATCGATGCGCTTGGGGAGAGTTTTTTCAATCACCCATGATACCGAAAAGATCAAAAATTAAAGCAGTCTTTTCTTTGTGTATGTAATTTTTTTGACTATTCAATTCACCTGTCATCTGTCAAAAAGTGACCAATGAAAATCCAGAATTCTGACGTTTCTTGACCAATCAAAAAAATATCAGTGGATATACCTTCCTAGAAGGTATTCAAGTGACTATTTTTAACAAATGCGATTTTTATTAGAAAAAGTCAATATTAGTGTTCTGTTACTATAGAAATTGCGTAGTTTGTTGCTGCATTTACTGAAAACTAATTTGAAAAAGTAGTTTGGTTCATTAAATAGTCCCTCGAATACCATTATTAGTCAAAGTTAAGTAGATTATTTTTGCGGTGGTATCACTACTCATGTCCATTGCGCTTGGGATTAGGACTCGTGCTAGCGCACTCGTCCTAATCATACCAAAGCGCAATGGACATTCGTGACACCACCGCAAAAATAGTCGACATAACTTTGACTACTCATGGTATTATAAGTGATTATTTCCTTCATCTCCATAATAATGCGTAATCACTATGGTTTCTGTCAGTTTAACAATGACAAACATTCAAACGTCAAAATTTAACCGCGGTTAAATATGTGTCAAAATTTAATCGCTTGTGTATAATTTTAACATGATTATTAAAGGTGCTTCACCAACTGAATTTTATCTATTTATTCAGGAAATAATCACTCCGAACATCCCGCGTGCATGTAAACTAGCCTGAATAAATTTTGACGATTTTCTGTCAGAATGTTTTGCTCTGAAGAAATATATCTCGTAAATTTTCCGCCCCAAAATCCCTCGTGCTGCGCACTCGGGATTCTTGTTGAGCGGCAAATTTACTTAACATATTTCTTAGCAAAACATTCTGACAGAAAACGTCAAAATTTAATCGGCTATTTTAATGCACTTGGGATATTACTGTTGAATATTTTTTTCTTTCAATATTTCCGCTAGTTACGTCGTTGCAATAGGTGAAAATTGTATTCTTCGCTTGATTTCATGCGTGCAATCCCTTGGGACTCTAAATTATACGAAATATCTCACTACCTGGTATTGTGAAATAATCGGAACATTTACCCGGCTCACACCATATAAACAATCATACTTTTTGTTTTTTTGTAATTAACAATAATACCATATTGCCAATTTGTTGGATTTCCCTGATTCCTTCGTCACGCGCAGCGATAGGTAAATCTGAAATAAAGGTTCTTCTGACCAAACCTTTACACCACCGTGCCAATTATCGCATGTTCGTTATATACATTATAGCTGAGAATGCTTCAAACTATTTTAGTCAAATTTTAAATATTTTTTAAATGAAGAGGGGTTCATGTGAATCCTCATTTGAAAGGTTTCCTCGTGTATAATATGCCTCTTCTTCTTTCTCAATCCGGATTAATTCAATCCTGTACATATGCCTCCTCACAAACTTTCCATGTGTGTCGGTCTGAGTAGATCTAATTCAATTTCGATGTCAGCGACGCATATTCTCTGAGGTCTATCGAGGCTTCTCTTCGTTTGTCGACGTCTCCACTTTACTCTAAATGCCCATGTGTTTCTTAATCTTTGCAGTTTCATTTTTTTTTCAAACGTATTGGTATGTCTTAGATATACGTATTCTTTGACGAATTATATTTGATGATTTTATATGGCAATACCTTCTTGATTTTTACTCATACGTTTCTGCTTGTAGTTTATATTTAGAGGCGCCGTCTTTGAGTTGTTTTAGATCGCTACTAACAAGGACAACATCAGCGGCAATCCGAAGATGATTTTGGTAGTTTCCAGTGATGTTTCTTCCAAAAATTTCCTCATTTAGCTATTTCAAGACGTTTCCTAAGTTAAGGTAAAATGTCTGAGTGATATAAAATCCCGTTGACGTGCTCCCCTCTTCAATTTTATTTGTCATGTTTTCAAGTCATCGTCAATATTAACATGAATTGTAGAGTTTTCATATAATTATATGTTTAATAATTATAGTACCTAGAGTCAATTTTTGCGTTGTTCAGAGCTGTTAGAAAGAGCCACGTTTCTATCGTGTCAAAAGCTTTATGATAGTCTACTAATGCTACGTTGTATAGTATAGTACCTACGTCTATAAACTATCCGGAAAAAGTAATATTGTTTAGCTTTTTAAAAAAACATAGTTTTATTAAAGTACCACTCTTTTGTTTTATCCATAACCTACTATCCTGACAATACGCACACAGCATTTTCTAAAAGACAGTTTCATGACAATGCTTAAAACTATAAAATTCTGTATGCTTTCTAGACGTAGTATATTTTGTAGCTTTTTCTATTAATGTTCGACTTGTCAGGTCGTGATCTATCGGACTATAACCTTTTCGGAACCTGGCTTGCTCATTCGGTTGGTATGAGCATAGCTTCTGTGTTAATCTATTTATTATTACAAGCAATCCAGTGAGACAAATGTCTCATTTAAAAAAACAAAAAAGACCGTTTTTCAAATAGAACGCGTATTAAATAAAAACTGTACCCAGACCTGGAAGGTGTCAAAGTGGTTGCCTAACCGATCGACGTTTTAAGGCGCAGAGGGTCGCAGCTCCGTTTGGCTGCTGAAACATTTTTTATTTAATACGCGTTCTATTTGAAAAACGGTCTTTTTTGTAATTTCTCGAAAACCGGAAGTGTCACGTGACTGAAATTCGGTTCCTGAGCTGACATGACCATTCCAATCATATAACTTTAATAACTTTTTTCTCTATCTCTTACGGTTTGGCTGCTGAAACAGCGTCCCGGACGGACGGACAGACAATTCTACAGCGTCCCGGACGGACGGACAGATAATTCTACAGCGTCCCGGACGGACGGACAGACAAGTCTATTAGATAAAGGATTCTGAAAAATAATGTTTAGAAGAAAAATGGAGAGGCGATTCTGTTGTTTTAGAAGTTAGATATCACAGACATGGAAAATTACCGCTCCATCACCCTTACGTAATTGAGTAGAATACGACCTATAATTTCAGAAAAGTTTGGCCACTCTTAAGATAATGACCCCCGTTTTAGAATTCTTGATCTTGAATACTAGATCAGGCGTCATTTTGTTAAAGATCTTCGACATTTTCCAAATTATAAGTACGTGTCGTACTCAATGAGATTTTTCAAATGAGGTACCACGTGGTCTCCATTTCCATTTAAAATAATATACCTACAGTACAGAGTCGAACGACTCTTTTTTGAATTTTTGATTGACCTCAGTTAGTTTAAAAACATTGGTGTAATTTATTAGTATAAAATTTCACTAAAATATTTTGAAGCATTCAAACGTCAGAGGGGGGCAGACTTTAGTCCTAACTGTTTGTTAAATAAGATAGGGGACAAAACATAGCCCTGTCTAACCGCTTTTACAACCTATATGCATTTGAAAGGTGATGTTTATTCTGATAGGGTTGTCTTCATATAGGGCTTTTGACGAACACAAAATGTTTCGGAACACCCAATTCTAATAAACCTATTTGAAGTATATTCCATTTCACGATGTTGGAAGCGTTTCTATAATCAAAAAAACACAAATAAGTTCGGACATAGTATTCTCTAGCCTTTTCTATAATTTTCCTTAAATTGACAATTTCTTCCAGTATTATATACAGTAACATTGTAAGTGAAACAAGCTTTTAAATATTAGGTTTATTGCCTTACATCCATCTAGATATATATAGTCCCAAATGTCTGATTTCCTTTACTTGAGGAACAGCCATGTTGTTCAGAGTGGCCAGGGGGAAAGTTGAACTCTTACATTTGAAGTAACATATACCGATTCATTTTCATTGAGTATAATTATTCATTTTTGAAACCACCCTTTTTAAATGGAGAAATTCTTGAAGTGTCAGTAATACCGTGCATGGATTCTAATGGCATGCCAAAAAGGTAGTGGCATAGTAGAATAGTCGGTACTCGCAAAGCAAATGTAAATAACAACTGCAGTAGAGCAGTGGTTTTCATCGACGACCATGGGGGGTCTATACAGGCAACAGAAAAATTTAAAAAAAAGAGGGCCACAGTAGCTTGTAAGGATGCCACGATAAGGTTAAAAAATATGTTGTGTCGGAACATTACTCCGAGAGCAAACCCCTCATAGCAAACCTAAGACCATAAATTATGTGAACACAGTTTGCCCGAAAATAAGATCCTCTTTCTTAGAAGAAATGTATAGCACTAAGAACTAGACATAACTTGTCAATCTTCTAGTGGAGCGGAATGGACACAATAATGAGCAAGATTTTGGGGAGTCATACTGATGTCATAGACTCTCATAGAGGCTACAAGAAGAAAATTGTTGAAAACCACTGCAGTATAAGATCTGTACACCCTCTTTAGGGACAACAGCAGTTATTTGTTTTAGTTGAGACGTTTAATTGCCAATTCATGTTTGAAACTAGCGTTTTGCAAGATAAAACTGAAATACTAGGTTTTCTCAAAAAACTTTCCAATATTTTGAATGTTGTGATATAATTTAAAAATCTTTTTTTCAGTTTTAATACATGGTATTCACATTACGTACAATGCCGTTTGTATTACGAATTAGTGATGATAATATTTACAATAACATATGTCTTATTTCTCGAATGATAGTTACACTAAATAATAATATTAGCATTGTTATAACTTTTACCACCGATGTACCTATACTCAATTATAAATCACTTGGAATTGCTCTTTTTTCATATATCTGCTAGCGAGAGTAATTATTTCCAACTAAAAATGTAGTCTTATTTATTTAATAAACGTTTCTAAAAATATACTTTTGTAAAACTGAACAATGAACATACTGTCTTATGCTGCGATAATTCAGTCTATTCTCATCTCGTTAGTTAAACTCTTCTAGATTTGATAATATAAAATTTACCTGCCCCATTTCTTAATATGCTTATTATTTCAAAATATTCTACTAGTTCCATTATAGATTCTACAACCAGTTTTCTCAATCCTACAAATAACATGGCAATATGATCAACTCAAATAGGTCCCGGGTGGTGTAGCTTAAACAAGCGCCCACGTTCGATCAGCAGAGTTAAGTAACGCTCTCTCTGGTCAGAACTTGGATGGGAGTTCCACGGCTGCCTCGTGATACGGCTGTCACGGAAATAGTTGGTCCCGGCGGTCATAACAACATCATGACTGTCGTTAGTGGGGTTGGAAGTCCCCGTAAATGCACAGCGACGCCTATAATTGCCTAACTGCTGTTGACTGAGTGCGAAATAAATAAATAAATAAATAAACTTTCGTGGTCTTCCCGGTTCTCTTTTTCCGTTAGATTTAATTGTTTAGCTTCTTCCACGTGTTAGTTGCATTATTTACGCCGTTTCCTTACAAATATTTCTATATCAGATTTTAATCCCCTTAAAACTACAAAACACTGTAATGGATTATCTAAATAGCTGTAAAATTCGGTCATCCAATTTACTTTAAATATTTACTTCTGTATTTGGTAGGTTAATTTGGCGCAGATGTGAATTTAAAACAAACATTTTTTGCCCTGCTTTGGCTTCTTCTCGGGCAATTTTGGACGGGAAATGTGGCCAACCTTTGCTCATAAATTTGTTCTCATCACTGCTCTGTGCGCTTACCGCACTAATATTTCATGAGTACGTACGTGTTTGCTTACCATGTATGACTAAAACGGGATTCTGTGCCTTATTTTATTGTTCTCGAGTATTAGCACAAACATTTCGGAGGTGATGCATCGCTGGATTATTTCAGTGTACATATATTCGAGACTTATGTTATTAATTTATTATACATAGGAACAAACATTACTGCTGATTTAAATATAAGTCTGTTTTAAATTACATGAAAGTGAAAGTGTAGAAATACAAAATAAGACTGGCGCATTTTCTTTTAATTCTAAATATTGTAGTGTATTGCGAAATATTTTATAAATTTCAGCTGAAATTAAAACAACAATTCCATTGTTTACTAGTTTTTAGTAAAGCTTTTAAATTAAACTTTACAGTTTTTTATATCTGGTAACAAAAGTAGGTAAAAAGTCCAAACGCATAGCTTTCAACCGCAGTGTCATATTAATGTCTCCATTTTTATCAGACAGAAAAATAACAAATAAAAGAAAGTTTTACTTTCTTGGTTTATTGAAAAGGGTAAAATGACCATAGTAATTGCATTAATATGTTTTGTGATTAATTTTCAATTATGTTAAATGTATTAGGGATGTGCCTTGGTTTACAACATTGGTAAAGTACAAAGAGACAAAAAGACAGCAGCTATCAGAATTACATAGAATATCTAAACAATTGTAAGAAAACAAAGCTAAATCACAATTTTTACAAATATAGCTATTTACGATTAATATGAATATTTGTGATATAATCCAGAATTGAAAATGTAACTATGTACTTATTCATTGGCTTGTCTATTTATCGCGTTCCCAGGTTTAATTTGAACCTTTTTCTTGATTTAAGTAAAATAAATAGTTACCACCTTCATTAACTCCAGGTGAACATTCCATCTTTGGAGATACGCCTATCCACGACTTGTTCAATTTGTTTGGTCTTGGTAATTAATTGTATACCTGTCATTCCCACTCTACCGCTCCATTTAGTAACCCTTCTAATTTACCTATCCTTCGTGCTAAATGAGCAAATTACTGGTTCCTTGAGATTAGGTAAGATTTTGACAATCAGTTTTTAATATTGTATTCTTGTAAGCTATATTGTTTGCATGGTGCTGAAATAGTAAAAAACCCGAAACATGTCGCTGCATTACCAATAATAATTTAATTAGAATTTTACATGAGAAAGACTATTTTTATTTCTCCATTGAATTTGTTACTACTCAAATAAATTAAATAGAGCAAGAACAACTCAATGTAATCTTAGATCAAAGCAAACGCCTAAATTTTCCAATTTTGTTTATAACTTAAGTAAATGTAATTTTCAACTTGAATCAAGGTCTAATATTTTCACTCAAAACATATGTCACTAAAGATTTCCTTACAGATATAGCTATTAAAACTAAACGGGTATCGCTTCCTGCAAAGTTAAGAACTCTGAAATTCTTAGAGCTCTCCTGAACAACAAAGTTTAAAGTGTTAATAAACAGTTTATAAATAATCACAGTTTTTATTAAAAATATTGAAAAAGTATGTTCTTTCCTTGACTCGCCGGGAATTGTCAAGATCTTTTTTAATAAACATAGTAAATAATGTTAACTCTAATCCTCCTCTCCTCTATGGCTTACCTAAATTACATATAATCAACATTCTTATTCGTCCTGTAGCTTCCTTCTCCAGTACTCCTGCATCTATAATTACTCCATGGTTAACTCAGATTCTTGGCTCCTCTGTCATTAAAAACTTTTAAAAATCAAATATTGAAGTTGTATGATAAATAAATAAATAAATAAATACAGCCTGATTTACTGCGAAGAGTGTGTGAAAATTGGACCTCCAGATTACGTCATGTACACGCCAGCCGCGGCGGTCACATGCCCGAAATCATATTCAAACATAAATGCCATAAAATTATCTTTCAAATAAAGCCAATTTCATGGATATTAAAAACATTTTTCTGTGTTTTATTTCAATTTAAAGTTCTCTGCCTCTAAAAAAAACACCCTTTATTTTTCCCATTCCTCGACCTCTTCATCTCGTTTAACATAGTCTTACATTGCCTGGTGTTTAATATGTAGCAGAAACCCACTTTCACCGATTCTGTTATTATTTTCTCCGCTCGTCGTCTCTTATCTCAAAATCTGAGTTCCTTCAGATTCCTTTTTAGGCGTTTAAGTACTTGTATTAGTAAATAGACAGCATAAAAAATTGCTGCAAATAACGGTTACTCCCTCAATCTTATTCTGCCTATTTTCTATCGGTTATAACATTATGTGACTCAGAACAAGTTATCATCTACTATATCTCATTATAATAACAAAATACATAATGATCTTTCCTCTTTTCGTCCACTTCCTTGCATTGTCCCTTTTATCAACTCTTTAGTGAATATTTTCTTTACTACCCTCTCTTTGCTTAATAATATCCTACTCCGTAATGAAGATCCTATCCTCTCTCCCTATTAAATGGGGAGATCATTCAGAAAGCGCGTATCCCAGCACCTTTTTTTATCAAACCTAATTACATTTATAATCTAGATTATAAAAAGGCAGCATTTGCCACCTACATCATTGACAATAACCACACATTTAACCGTGACACTAATGTAAAAATTCTGCACTATTGCCCCAAATGCAATAATTTAAATTATTTTGAAATATTCAGTACAGTAGTAATTAATTTTTTCTAAACTTGAAATATGTATAATTGTATGATTTCGGAGGCTTTCACGGCCATTGTCGACCTCAATAATGACACGGTCCAATCCCGGAAGTCGTTTTTTACTTAATGATTAATTGTATGTTTGTTCAATCCGTTTCCGATCTGTTAATTTTTAGTAATGTATTAACACTGCTAACCTTTTTTGATCGTTGAAGATTATTTGCTTTTACTTCTCCTGCATTTTTGCAAATTTTGATTATATATTTTTCGTATTTACTATTGAATCGAAATTACCGACTCTTCGAGGTTAGGTGAGGTTTTGACAATATATTTTTTATTTGCAGTTACCAATAATAATTTAGTTACAAATTTACGTGTTTTATTTTTCCCCACATTCAGCCCTTTATATTCTATAATTATGGAAATAAATATTTATCATTCTCAAAATTCAGGAAACACGATTTAAATGCTCATGAAACGTGTCTGGCAGAATTGATTCAGATAATATCCATCTATTTTAGCTAAATATCCAACAACACCTCATAGTGTTACTGTATTGAAAGGGGAATTACTTTTTCGTGACGAGGTACTTTTATAAGAATACTTTTAAAACACTTAACTCTCACACGGAAGTAACTACGAATACGGTCATGCGCATGTAATTTTGCACTTGTCGCATTCTGGCATTTCAGGACTTTCAGTTCAACACTGTGTTTATTTATTTCGTAACAACTGAATACACTCTCCTTAAAGAACAGCGACCGGTAGCTACGAGAATTTGCTGTTTAAAATCTAAAGTGACGTGTAATTTATATGAACTATAAGGGCATAAGAGCGTTCATAAGTACGTTGATGTTTCATGTGTAGGAAGAAGTCAACCTGCATTAATATTTTTACAATAACCTGTACTCCGCTTTTATAACGAAGCCAAACAAAAGAAAAGTGCATTACAGATATTAATAAACTCTTTATATGTATCCATTTTAATAAACATCACAATTATCTTTACTATCTTAATTTTAATAAATGCACAAAGACTCTGTTAATTAAAAAAAGCTAATGTTTGGTAGACTTTTCGACTTTTTTAAGTATTAAAAAAATGTTTGCTTGAAAGCAACGGAAAAAGCCAAAAATTGCAAGGATTCAGTTTAATTGAACTTGTTACGTACTAAAGACATTTCTGTTATAATACACATTGGTCACATTTCACTGTTTTGTTAGTAGATCAGTTGCTACGTATAGGGGTCATTTAGGCTAATTTGTGGACAGTAAAATAATTGACGAAAGTTTGGCTTTTTCCACGCTCTGGTTGATGTGTCGACATGTATAAAGTTCAGAAGCTATAAATACGTGAATTCTACTTTTTGTTATAAAAACTTTATAGGAAAATTGTGTCATTTTCAATTCAGTGACACAAACGTACATTATTATGTTTTCAGGAACCTTTGAAGTCTAACGGTGATTGTGTCAAAAATCTCACTGACTAGAAAAACATTGTAATACACACATTTGTTGGTTACTCTACGTCTACATTGTTGTGATGACACCAAAAATGTATTCTAAGCTTTGTGGCATTATATCTCAATTTACTTCGCAACGCTAAATAAAATTACAACTCGATAGTACATCTACTACAATGTAACTGTAAAACAAAAATTCGACGTTGGCATGACATTTCAAAGTAAAAGAGGTTCTACGAAGTTGTTTAGTTATGTAATTCCATTGCCCATGATTTTGTAATTGGAGCTCAATCTGCATTATTTTGATTACTCGCTATCCATAAGAGTGGATTTACATGTTATTGCATAATTCTAGAAATATGCTAATGTGGAAATATTCACATTTAGTAAAACAGGCCACTGGATCGCTGACATGTACAAGCGATCAAACAGTACAGTGAAAGCTGTCATAGATCACCATTTATCATACATAGAGCACGTAACTCTCCTTATTAAATAGAATTTGTTCGTTTCTGCCAGTAAGCATTTACTTATGATTTTGTATAGTTTTAGGTATTAAAGATGAAGTTGATTTTAAATCTTAGAAAAGTGTCAAGCAACCTATGATATGTTAAATCGAAAAAAAGCATATTGAAATTCTGCCATAAAATAGACGATTCATTGTTTGGTTAATTTTTAAAAATTTAAACGCCTTCGCTTCTGTTAATAGCTATTTTTGTATCTAGAATGCGAAATGCTACTTTTGCGTTTAAGAATGAAAGTTATTTTGCCGAGCTTTAGCGAATTTAGGAATTGACCGTACTTTGTGATACAGGTTGGAAATCGTTGATCTAACTTATGACAAGGAAAGTGGAGAAGTAACATTATTAGTTTAAAACGTGCGTTTTTGCTTTTGTAATATTTTTTTAAATTTTAAAACATTTATGTTAAATAAACCATAGAGATTTGTTAAAATTAAAATTAAGATTTCTATTCTTTTTCAGTTTCCTTTTGGAAAAAAATATTCATTTCACTCTGTCCAATACTAGTATTTTTGTTTACTACCAATTTTGCTTGCATCCAAACTTGCTTCCAAACCATCTGAGCACTTTTTCTTCTATTTGTCTTGTCAGTGGTTCCTCATGTAGTCTAGCCCTTATTTCTTTTTCTTTGACTTTGTTCCTTATTGCAATTGTTTCTATTCTTGTGAGATATCTCATTTCTAATGCTTCTCATCATTGTCCTATCTTTCTGACAAAATTCAAGTTTCACATTCATACGTGAGTGTCGGCGCAGTAGCTTATACACTGCAAGTTTCGTTTTCTTAGAGATCCTCTTTTTATTTATAAATACCTACCTCAAGAGTTATACAATTTAATTAAATATTTAGAACTTTGTACTTGTCCCTCGTTAACACCCCCACTTTTGTTTTTTCCTCGTTTATCAGTTCATTTGATGGGTTCCCGCAGGTATTTAGCAATAATAAATAGTTCCGAGTAGCAAGAACTCTTTAATAACATTTAATTATAATTTACATACTTATAAACATCAATGCACAATTGCGTACAAAAATTAATATAGTGCGGGATTAACGAGTGATAACGCGTGATAACAGTCAAAATCGTGAGTGTCAAGCATGCTGCGTAGAGAATGAATCGAAACGATTGAAATCAAATTACTCGAATGGACATGACCGGGTTCTTGTCCTTTGTCGTGTTTATATTTTTTCTGCCCCATTGCGCCAGTGGAAAATGAATTGGTCCTCTGACTCGTCTGTTAACAGGGTTGGAATTCCTTGAAAGCGAAAGTGTCGACTGCGATTGTGTCTTCGAGGGTTTTCGTCAGCAAGAAAATTCATAACGCCTTCGTTTGTCTGCTCAGGTGTTCCGGAATTCCCTGGTCCTATAATGGGGCGACGGCCATTATATCTTCAAGAGTTTTATTACCTTGACCTCGTAAGGGAATTGTCTGTCTAGCAGCCGAAATTTCCTACCGTTAGCTTTCGACGCCCCTGTCGATCTGCAAAGCGCACTAATTTATCATTCTGATAATCCCGCGTACTGACACTGTGTTAGCGGATGTTGTCAATCACTCGCGACCCTCTTTATTTTGCGTTTATGGTGCTTATCACTCACTCGCTCCTCTTTCGATGAGTTTCCAAGCGAGCACCTAGCTAGCATAAGACGGCCAGTGAATCTATCGGATGTTTGTTGTTCAGTATTTTCTTTCGGTGCAGCCATGTCTTTCACGAGAATTATTTATTGCTGCTGGACGTGACAATGCAGGCCCGCTACATCAACATATTCTTTGCTTTAAATTGTTGTTCCAATCGTTCAGAATTCTTTGCAATTCTTCCACTGTATTTGCATACATCACTACATCGTCTGCAAATGCACATTTGAACAGCCAGATATTCTTTAAATTTATATACCCTACATGTAACTTTTTTGTTTTAGTCTTGCATTCTTTCATTAGGTACTTTGTACATTATAATGATGAATAGAATTGCGTTCAATGTTCTTCCCTGCCTTACTCCTTTCGCTGTGTTTAATTTTTCAGGCTCTATATTCCTTGGTTTGCTGGCACAATTTGGATTTGTTCTGTATAAAGTATTTGTTACCATAATCAGCTCATCGGTACTCCTTTACTTCTGTAGGTTTTTATAAGCTCTCTTTGAACTTGTTAAATACTTGGTTACATTTCTAAAGCATACAAAGGCCCTTTTAAAAACCATTTTGTAAGTCATCTAAATAATGCTCTACTATTGATTTTTAAGGCTTTCACGGCCATTGTCATTAAGTAACAAACGACTTCCGGTATTGGACCGTGTCATGATTGAGATCGAAGAACTCAACGTTTCGCCCACTTTCGTAAGGGGCTTCATCAGGAGGAAAAAAGCAAAGGAGCAAGGTAACTCAACTCGAGTCGAGTTTCACCTCTGACGTGGTTCACACGTTGAGTTACCGTGCTCTTCTGTCCCTTTCCTTGCAAAGAGTTTCGCCTCTGGCGTGGTTAACACGTTGAGTTACCGTGCTCTTTTGCTTTTTTCCTCCTGATGAAGCCCCTTACGAAAGTGGGCGAAACGTTGAGTTCTTCGATCTCAATCATGACACCGTCCAATCCCGGAAGTCGTTTGTTACTTAATGATGCTTTACTGTGTTTTTAAGTGATCGTTTACATTCCTTTGATATAGTTTTCCTGAGCAGTGATGTCCCCATATAGTTCTCACAGTTCCTACTGTCTCCATTTTTAAGTAACAGTATTATCAGATTATCACTGCTATTTTTACTTCCTTTTACTATAAAGGAAGTATTGGATTCACCCCAAAAATTCGAAATTGAGTTTTCAACGGATCTTCACGTTTTAGAGTCCCCTGATCCCAAAACACATATTTTTTTCATTGGTCTGTCTGTCTGTCTGTGTGTCTGTCTGTGTGTGTGTCTGTGAACAGAATATCTCAAAAACGAAAAGAGGTATGGCATTGAAACTTCATATATAAGTTTTGTGTACTATGTAGATGAGACAGCAAGCTTTTGAAGAAAATCGCATAACCGGAAGTAGGTGTTTACTCTTGTGATTTTTCAGTTTTTTTCGATTTTTTCAAAAACGGCTCTAACGATTTTTTTTAAAACTTTACATTTTTCTTACATTTTTAATGTGTATTGATGTGAGATAGGTGATTTTCCAGTTGAATACTTCTAAAGTGGGTTTCTTTTGTTTTTTTTTTCTATTTTTTTTATTAACTCCTATTTTAAATAAAACACCCGGTATATTATTACATTTTTGAATTCACCTTAAAATTCTAGAGAAAATTTGTCTCTTCAACTAACACTCGATTTTGTACCGTTTTTGTAGAATTTGTAATTTTTGAAAATTTTTAACAAATGGTTAAAAATTAAAAATTAAATTTTTGACTAATTATAAGATCACTGTAAAAGGAAGTTGTGTGAGTGTATCACACCAGATTTTTTATTCTGTTTTTAGTACTTCCGCTCTAGTGTAAACACCCTTTTCTTCATATTACGCCTGTGGCTTCTTGAAATCGACAAAGTTGTTTTTCTATGAGCCATATGTGCTCGCAATCCGGGTAGGTGGCTAGCCTTACCCATCGAAATTGAGGAAGAGTTCTTTTGTTAGTGATTAACGACTACCACTCATCTTAGCATGGTAGCCGCAGAGCGTCCGATATTTAAAAATATCTGTGTAGTCACCAGAAATAGAACCCAATTCGGCCACCTGAAGCTCAAGCATGTTGCTTGCTAGGCTATCCGCTTTCCTCCGTGTAAACACGTTATGCAGGAATTTTATAACTCTTTCACCCATATACTGTAGTATTTCAGATTTTTTTATTCTTTCTACTATTTTCCCCATCTTTTATTTGATTTTGTACTGATCTTTCCTATCTCCGCGTATTCGCTTCTATTACCGGTCTCTTTTTTCCATTTTCCGTACGCTTTTGATAATCCTCAAAGCAAGTCGTTAAAAGTTCTTTGTAATATTTCTGCCATCTTGCCATTATATCTTTCTCCTCTAGTAATGTGCGTCCCGATGTATTCATCATTTGTTTGAGCGGTGTTTCTTTTGTTTTAGGGTTTTTAGCATCTTATAAAACAGCTTTCAATTATCCTTTGTGTTGAATTCCATTTGTCTTCCAAACTCGTCTGTTATTTCTTAACAACCTAGGCTGTTATAGTATTTAACAGTACTAGCTTGGTAAGAGGGTTTTTACTTGCGAATAGAAGGATATGACTGGCTCACCTTTTTGAGCCAGTAAAACCTGTTACCTTGCGTGTATTGCAGAATATTGTATTTGTTCCTCACTTGAAAATTACTAGAAATTTACCATTTATTCAAAATGTCAAATTAAGAAGCAACTAAATTCATCAATATGACACATACTAAGGAAGACAACTCTGGCTTTGCACGCTATCATTTATCTATGAGCACGCTTGTAAAACAGTTGTAACTTGTTAAAATAAACTTTCTTGATTAATACAGTGACTTGATAAGTTGATGTTTACCGGTTTCAGGATATTAAGCCTTTGTTTACATATACAAAAGTAAGCTGGTAACTAGGTCATAACTTATCTGTAGGGTAAATGAATATTACCCTACATGGCAACCATAACCACACAGCAACCGATAAACTATTGAACAAATCACGGATGTTATGAATCATAACAGCCTCAGATGTTTTAAAAGCCTCGCTCTACGAGCTCGGATTTCAAAACATCTGCGGCAGTTATGATACTCATAACATTCCTAGATTTGTTAATAGCTATTACAAGTGAGGAACAAATAAAATGTATAACAGCCATGGCGGTTATGGTGAACTTTTCAGTCAGGTTGATAGTTCGGTTAGTGACAAATAACAAGTCCGTATTATGAAAAATAAATAAAAGTTACTTATTAAAGCAAATATAAGAATGTGCAGATTCTAAATGGTTTAAGTACACATTACTTCATAACAATAACATTTAATAATAAATTACGGTTTGCATATTTGAATCAAAATACACTATACCACAAGCCAAAACTTTCATTATGTTTATACATAAAAAATATTTCTCTTCTTGCACATTTCTACTGTAAGAACCGGCCGGTAATTGCATTATTCAAGCAAATAGAAATAATAATGTACAATTGTTCGCATCAGCTTCGTAATCTAAAAGATGAATAGCGTACAGCAATTGGTTTCTTCCGCTTCTTGGTTTGCTGCCGCAACGTAAAGATGCCAATATCCCGCCGAGAAAGTTGGTTACAAAGAAGTGGAATTCGCAGATAATTAGAAATGTATATGTAGTTATAGGTTTTAAAGACGTAACACTTAATTTAATGCTGCAGGTTTCACATACAGCGTGGAGATGATCCACGCGTGTTGTCCGAGTAAAATACAGATAATAAGGAACAAATGCGGCGTGTAATCATATTCTTATTCCAAACAAATAAACAGTAGCTAATTATAGGTCGGTATAACACTTTGTATTAGCAAAATGTTTTCCATCGATTAAACATCTGTCAGATGTAATTCCCATTTTGTCTTAACTAGAATACAAGCTTGATTATTTAAGATATACACTTTTGTTTAAAGTTTGTAAAATCTGTTACAAACCATGTGGTAGCTTATTAATCAATATTGTCAAAAATTTACTTGCTTAATGACTATAACGTAATAATTATATAATTATGGAAAGACGACGAGACTAACCTTTATGAATTGCTTAACTAAATTTGAACTAGTTAAAATGATATGAATGTAATTTTAACAAGTTGGCTAAGCTATATAGGTGCTTATTTACATAGTATACAATCAAAACTAAGTTGATAAACCAACATAATGTACGCCTAAGGTGGTTGATTTAACAGGAATAAAATGTTGGGATGATGCAACCCTCAAAGAGATAAAACAGTATTTTCTGTTGAGCACAGTGTTATCCTGAATTAATCCAACATATCTACTTAGCCTGCATGTATTTAATTTATCAGAACTACCTTCTTCTGACATATCAGCTGTAATAGCGCATATAAATAGATACTCTCTCTCTCTCTTCCTGGTTGATCCTATGCATGCAGCTGAGTTATTATTTACATCAATTTAATAATATGTACTCATTTAGAACTACATGAATATAAACATATCTCTTTCAGCGACGGTAATGTGGCTATTGCTTACGTGTATTTTTGTTAATTCACTGACATTCACGGAACTTAAGGCACTTGATACTAGTTTGAAATACTTGATGCTATTCTAATGCTCAGTTTTTGAAATAACTTTCGTTTCATTAATATGTAAAATTATATTCACATGTTCCAACACTAAATGTCGTATGAATTAATATGTTGCTATGTTATGTAATAGTATATTACACAACGAGAGCTGTAGGAAGCATATTACACGCGAGTTGGAAAAGTTACGCACAAGCCGCGTAGCGGCGCGTGTGTAATTCCACGAGCGTGTAATTGCTCTATAGCTCGAGTTGCGTACTATACTTTTTCTACGATCACACTCATTTCGTTAAACGAAAAAGAAATATTTTATTAACTGTCAAACTATCTGTCACGCCATCTTAAAAATTAGGCGGCTGCAGTCACATCCCTACACCGCTTCGTACAAACAACAGAAGCTAACTGTAACGTAATAAAAAAAATTACGTGTTAGTCATTACGTAACACTGTTTGTAACAACGAATTTACTAATCAAGTAAACAGTGCTTAATGAGCAATTTACTAATAAAGGAGTAGAAAAATATGTTAACGAATGCAAACACAAAGAAGGTCCTGAATCTTTGTAATATCAAAATTATGAATTGAGGTCTGTTCCTTATTATAATTAAATATCATGCAATACAATTTCATATAAAATTATACACACATTCCTAAGACTGACATCTTATGGTCGACAGAATAGCTGTGCGGAATAAAACACGCAGACAAGTTACACTTCTACGTAAGTATTTTCTGTGGATCTTTCGATGTTTGAACTTTGCAAATTAGCAACACACAAACTAACTGCATTTAGTGGAAGAGTGAACTATAAAAATATTGGGATAAATCAAGCAAGACGACTGTCTTAGCATATAGTTTTGTGCTTACTATTGTCTTGAAATTTTTCTTCATGATAAAAATCTTTAAAAATTTTAACATTTAAAGGTAAAATGAGGTCAAAACCAGTTGTCTACGAAAAATTTATTTATTTAGATACAAATGAAATTGCTTGTACTATTTGTAATACCTATGTAATTCTAATCGGATATTAGATACTGTATGTCATTATCAATTCTAAATGTAATTTTTATAAATATAAAAGGAACTAATAAGCTAACGTGATTGCACTACTTTTCTCTGGGAGATGATTTGCAGATACAATTAACATGGATTTGTCCAAGCTTTGTCATAAGTGAACTACTGAATCATATGAAATGTTCATAAATTTTATTAAAATTGCTACTGCAACAGTTGGAGAAAGTTGCTAGGTTTCTTTAATTTATCAAAAGTGTTTTCTAATACAGCCCCAAAAAGATAAAAACTCCTTCTCCATATTGGGTAAAAGCACGCTTCAAAAACAAATTCAATATTGTATCGCATCGCCATCTGTAAAATCAAGCTACATGTATTGCCACCTCTTTCAAAGTGTCAAATGGCTATTTCAATGTATTCCACCACCAAAAGTTTAAAGTAAGTTGATATATACAATCCCAAGCTTCAGCTGTAGAGCTTCTTCTGAAGCATCTACAAAGTTTTAAAAAAGTGTCAAATTTTTTAATAGTGTAAAGTATGGGCAAATCAACCCTTCTGAAGGTATGTGCATTTCTTATTGGTAATTTAAATCATTTTTGATCCTGTTGTCGCAGCTATTGATCTTGCTATTTCAGTGATTTGGGAGGTTTCTTCAGTTTTTTAAAGCAAAAACTGTAGTTTTGTGAAATGAGATATTTAGTCTTCTAATTAAAATATTTTCGAAGTAAGAAGAAAACGAAATTACATATGTGATGTCTGCCCTAAAATACTGACAAAATTATTGATTTTGCCAACATTACTATTTCACATATCCAGGATGATTATACGACCAGGCAATTCATAATTTTAGTGTGCATGTATATGTATATTCATTTATTTAAATGTTTTTCTAACATTAATATGCAATTATTACAAAATTAAGTAAAAGTTGTTTTAGGCCTTAAGATTGTTCAGTTAGCTAAAACTAACACACGATAATAAAATCTCATTGCAATCTTGCTTAATTTTCGAAAAATAGCTTTTTGGATTTAGAAAATTTCGAAAAACTCCATTTTGTATCTAAGTGAAAATCATTTGATGTATCTGATAGAGGCTAAATAGGTTTTCATACAAGCACGCATTGTTGCTGTAAAAAGCTTTTTTGAAAAATTAAAAATTTTCCCATTTGATGCCGACATTTTGGCGGTCACACTATATACCAAAAAATTTTATTTATAATTTTCAAAAATAAATTCCCATAGCGCGGAAATATATGCATTTGCGTATCATTTCATGCAAAGCAATGATTTTAGACATTTATTCGGATTAGATCTTAAGAAATCTATTCTTGGAAATGTTATGTTGCATATATTTTTATATTTCAAGAATGTAGTACATATTTGCGTACGTGTGCATATTTAATTATGTTAAGGCATCTACATGATGCATATAATTTAAATGTAGCCAAAAATTTTACTCTTCGTAGACGAACTTAACTTTATTTAACGAATGTCACCTGTTTTGTAGATATTTACGCTTCTATTTAAAGAATATAACTGAAAGTAGCAATCTTCTACAACATAAAAGTAAACTGTCAATGCATCGAGCATTATTGCTAACTTCATCCTATTCATTTCAATCTGCCGGGAAGAGAAAGATATTTTAGCCTATGCTTCAAAGTGTGTGCCATAAATATAAAATTATTAACTGTATACAGTTAGTAATTAGATATACAGGGTGTAACAAAAATGGTGGGCTGGCTATACATAAGCTGCTTCTACGACTAAAAATAAGGAAAAAAGTTTATACGAACATAGATCCTAAAATGATTCGTTACTGAGTTACAGCAGTAAATTTAAAAAATTTACTGGTTACACGCATTTAAGCTTGTCGTGACAGTTGGTTAAGTTATTTAAGTCATTAACATTGTTTTCTAATTAATTGTACAAAAATGGTAGATTATTATTTCGAACAGATGTCCGACATCCATTTGATGTACGATTTGGCACATTGTAATAGAGCGGAAGCAAGAAAATGCAGACCATTTTCCAAATTGACCTTTACCAAACGAGAAATCGTTTGAAAAGTGTCATTTTAGATTAAGGGAAACAGGATCTTTTTAAACCGGGAGTCCTAGATCGCGGTAGACCACGAACTACAAGGACTTTGAACTTGGAAGAACGTGTGTTAGATCGTGTTGAGGAAAATGCAGGTGATGCAATTCGATTAGCGGAAAGTGTGAATCATATGACTATGTGGCGGATTTTAAGAACCAATCAACTTTATCCGTACTATGTGCAAAGAGTACAGCTACTTAGTGAGAATGACTTCCCACCTCGAGCAAACAGCTTTGTTATCTGTGCTCCTTACTGACAAAGTTGGCTTTACAAGAGATGGTATCATCAATTTTCACAATTTACATCAGTGGCAAGAACAAAACCCTCATGCCATTATTTAATCCAGGCATCAACAGCAATTTTCATTAAATGTGTGGGTAGGAATCATCAACGACTTATTGATTTGCCCTATTGTATTACCCGGACGCCTTTCTGGCCAGAGTTGGCTGTATTTTTTAGAAAATGATTTACCAGGTTTGCTGGAAGCTGTTCCACTAGATATTAGAGGACGCATGTGGTTCATGCACGACGATGCACCTCCCCACTTCAGTCACACAGCAACCGAATTTTTAAAGATAGTATATCCTGGAAGATGGATTGGTCGTGGTGGACCTGTATAGTGGCCTGCACGGTCATCCGATCTAAATCAAAAACCTCAACTAGCTGTAACTCAATAACGAACCATTTTAGGGCATATGTAAACTTTTTACCTTATTTTTAGTCGTAGAAGCCGTCTGTGTCATATCTAGAGTTTGCAACCTAGTATGTAACATTTTAGATGTTTTAAAGTGCATATTAATTTAAACAAGCGATTGTTTCAAAAAGGTGCACTTGCTCCTAATTTTGGACATCCGTATGGCTCCCCATTGAATAACTAGTACAATAGTAGTACAAATGGCGCCAACTAATAATAAGAAAGGCTTTTAGACGAAGCATGCAGGTGATATGCTAGAAGAGGCCTTGTAGGTATTTTACAGAACAATTTGTTAATAAGATAAGCGGCAGAAGACTATGTCATTCCGCGATCTACCATTGCTCTCGTATTTAGAAATCGATAAGAAGACCTATATTTATTTATCGTATGGTTTGTTTGACCGGTAGTCCCTTGTCTTATTGTTTTCAATACATGTCGAAAATAATATTGCTTTGGGTTTACTGACGTCCTAGACATTAACCTTATATAAAGATATCAAATACGTATATTTCAAAGCCACCTGTTGTTCAAAGAGGACTGTATATGTTGAAGCAAGACATTTAACAAAAGTCATACATATTTTCAATTGTGTATTTTTAGAAACATTGAGATAAACTCCCAGATAAAGCATTCGATAACTTTTATTACTCTTTTTCGGTGCGGAATTACATTGTATTAAAGGAAATTAGACGTGGTTAAATATAGGACGTTCAGAATCCCATGAGTTTTAGATAAGAAAAGAATCTTTCAAAATGTCGACAATTCTTTATGGCCTTTGAGATTTGAGACAGACGATAGGTTGGCGCTGATAAATCTTAGCACTTGAACTTATGCATGGTAGTGATGACCTGAATTACCCTTGGTTCTTAACGACATATACCTCTTGTCACAATTTGAAACATTTATTTCCTTCGACCTATTCTGATCATCTGTGCGTATATCGTAATAAGTGGATTTAATTTAATAACCAGAAATTTCCCATCGCTACAAAAAAATGTTTGTTATTAACAACCTAGTTCGAAGGTAGCAGTTTATTTCAGTTTAAACTAGCTTTACACAAACGCTGTCTTGCTAGAAAATTTATTTAGCCGGAGCTGTTTGCGAGTGTATCTACTGTATATTTCTCATTCCGTTTCTTTCCTCACCGCCCCTTTGTTGTTTTCGAGCTTTTTGCGGGCTTTATTGAACGTAGGCCTCCCTAGGAAGTTAGAGCTTTTAGTTTGAACCAGTACTGGGACGGTAAGCCGCTCATATTTATAGATGCGCTGAAACCTTTCTATCGTGAGCACTCATGATGCTACCTAAAGTCTCCACAGCCGCGTTAGCGGGTTTATTTCGATTTCTTGGAATTATATTTTGTATTTCTTGTTGAATTCCATCCATAAGGTTAGTTTAGTTTTCACTGTACTTGGGATTATATTTTCCCGCATGTAATTATTGAATGTGTAATTATTTTAATTAATAAAATTTATACAGGGTGTATACAAATTGGCGCAAAAGCTTCAGGTAGCGATATTTCTTGTACAATTCTGAGTCGAAAATCTTAATAAGAAAATGTTGGATTGGTCTTCATCAGCCCTCACGAGCTGTAGATAAAAGCAATTGTTTTTTCAGGTAAAGTACCCCTTCTGTTTTAAATATAGAACAAAATGTCATCAGCAAGAGATGTTCAAAATGTAAAATTATGATCTTATGAAAAATTTCAGAAATATCGGCTTACTTTTATGCAACTATGTTATCACAAAAGTACTTCATCTAATGCACACGGTTTCATAAGGGTACGTCGATATTTCTGAAATTTTGTATGGGACCATAATTTTACATTTTGCTGATGGCATTTTGTTCTATTTAAAACAGAAGGGGTACTTTAAATGAAAAAACAATTGCTTTTATCTACCGCTAGTGAGGGCTTATGAAGGCCAATCCAACATTTTCGTATTAAGATTTTCGACTCAGAATTGTACAAGGAATACCTGACGCTTTTGAGCCAATTTGTATACACCTGTATATAATATATAAAAAAATATATATAAAATTTATATAAATAAGGTCAATAAAAATGGCCTGCAATAGGACTTATTAAATTTTAGATAATTTTCAAATAAGTGTATAGAATTTAAATAGACCGAGTATAACTCCTTTGAAATGTAATTTCTGATTCAACGTGCTAACTTTTATCCATGCTAGAGTTACATGTATAATTCTAGTTGATATAAGATCTTACAGATAAAATTTCTTTATTCCTTTTTAAACATATCATCCGCAGGATGTATACAGGGTGCCCGGATTTCGTAGGGACAACATGGGTAACTTTTGTATTTGAAGAGATATAGAGAGAGATGGTTAAATTAGCAAAAAGGTGTAGCTTTGAGAGCTCATTAAGAATTCATCTTCAAATTTTACTTGTCATGGCCCACTTGTCTAAAATTTAAAATAAAACAAAACCTCATTTCTTTTATATGCCGTAACTTTTTTGTTACTTAAGATATTGTGTTGCGATTTGAACTAATTTGCATGGTAATTTAAATACTTTTATTGGCACTTAATAAAACCAATTTCATTTGTGTAAATTTGTAGTAATCTAACCTAACCTCAAAATTTTAAATTGGTACCATGCAATTTTTTTGGTCCTTTTAAGAGAGGATTTTTTCTGAATGCAATGATGTGTTACATGATATAGAAACTTTTTCAAAATTTTGAAAAACTGAGCTTATTCTTTTTACAGGCATAAATCACTAATGCTATGATCACAATAACTTTTTGTTTGTTTATCACGTTATCTGTGAAATTATGTTTTGAAACAAAAAGCAAGCTTATCATCGTACGTGCCTGTCAAGTGTTATTACTTCAACTTATAATGGAAAATTTTTAAAATATGATGTATTTTGTGCGTAGGCTATATCAAGTGCTACAAGAACATAAAACTTACACATCAAACATACGGAACACAGCGACACTACTGGAAGGCACGTATGATGATAAACATGCTTTTTGTTTCGAAACATAATTTCACAGATAACGTGATAAATAAAAAAAAAATATTGTGATCATGGCAGTAGTGATTTCTGTCTGTAAAAAGAATAAGTTCAGTTTTTCAAAATTTTGGATGGATTCTTAATGAGCTCTCAAACCTGCACCTTTTTGCTAATTTAACCATCCCTCTATCTCTTCAAATACAAAAGTTACCCATGTTGTCCCTACGAAATTCGGGCACCCTGTATACTTATGTGCAATAGTTTTTACGATATACGTCGATGCCTCGCCCAAATATGCGTTTCCCGTCTATTTGAAGGTTTGGGATTTACGCATTCATGCGGCTCGCGGCCTAAAAAGGTCAACATAACGCACTTATTCTTTGCACATTTTTGACTTGTAGAACATTTATGAGATAGATATTTATTTATTTCAACTGAAATATTTACAGCCCACAGTACAAATTGATAAATTAATAACGAAATACCAAAAATAAGCAAAAGATAAAGAAATACAAAAACTCAAACCATAAATTAAACAATATAACTAAAGCACATCTTTGTATCCATTATAAACTAAACATTGGAAAATGATCTTATTAATAGTTTTTTAACCATCTTTACTGTTTTTGCCTCTCTTATATTTAGTTGCAATGCATTATATGAATGAAAACCTTTCGCTACTATGCTGTTCCTATTTGTGTTTAAAGCAAACCTAGGAATGTATAAATTATTTGCCTGCCTCGTAGCGTAGCCGTGTTTTTCGTTGACGAAGGTTACAAATTCTTGCATATATAAGGGCACATGGCCTTTGACAATTTTATAAATAAAAACCATAGCTTTTACGTAAAGATATTTTTCAATTGGCAGCCATTGCAAAGTTTCCAACATGTATGATATTTGTGCATATTTATTACACCTTAAAATTATCCTCATTGCTCGGTTTAGCAATTTTTGCAACCTGTCTATTTGTGTTTTGTTAAGAAGAAAAGTTATGGTAGAACAATAATCATAATGTGGTTTAATAATATCTGTTAGGTCCAATTTATGTCAAGGATAAAGCCTACGCTATGAGCAAAGTATTACTTTTATGTATTTATGAGTTCAAGCAAAAATTAACAAAATTTTATTTTTTAATGTACTCACCCTGTATATATTTGTCTGAAATTTTCTCGGTTCCATGCCAGGTACATACATAATATGTATGCAAAATGTCGTCTGCCTCCAAGAAATAATTTTTGAGTTATACTGCCAACAGACAGACAGACAGACAGACAAACACACGGAATTGAGAAAACCTGTTTTTCGTCATCTAGGGACCCTGAAACGTGAAAATCTGATGAAATCTGGGAAGGTAATCTTTTCGTGATTACAATACTTCATTCGTCTTTCAAACAGGGAAGTAAAAAAAACAAAACGTTCTTTAAAAAATCGGTAATTTTGTATTGTCTTTGGCTAAAAAATGCATTGTCAACAAAGATATCTAAAGTTGCTGTAACGATGACACACTTCCGTCTTTAGAACACATAGTTGCTATACTTACTTAGAAATATCGCATTTCCTTGTGTAATGATCGAATTGGAATTTCCGGCGTCGTTTCATCATCATCAAATAGTGAGTTTTTACTTCCCTCGTCTGAAAGACGAAGGAAGTACTGTAATCACGAAAAAATCACCTTCCGAGATTTCTTCAGATCTTCACTTTTCAAGGTCCCTAGATGACGAAAAAGAGGTTTTCTTAATTCCGTCTGTCTGTCTGTCTGTCTGTGTATCTGTCTGTCTGTTGGCAGTATAACTCAAAAACTATTTGTCGGAGAAAGACGATATTTTGCATATATATTATATATCTACCTCGCATGAAACCGGAACAATTTCATACAAATATATACAGGGTGAGCACCTTAAAAAATTAATAACTTTCACATAGGTCAAGCTTTACATTTGCCAAAAATAACACTCAACCGATACAGTATAATGTCACAAAAGAGTAAAAACGATTCAACAATAAGCCCGTTCTGTTCAAGAGAGGCTCGTGCCGCTGCGGAGATGCGGTTACGATCGCTATGCAGGTACGGCGGGTTCAAACCCCAGCGGAATATATTTTTTTAAATTTGCAAATTGATCTAATTCGGGCGAGGAAAGTTCTGGGTAAAGCTTTTTATGGTTTTTTTTTCTTTTAACGCCCAATCAATCAACACTACTCTAAAGGGAATAAATCGATTCGTAAACAGTTATTTGATATGTCGAAAGTAATCAAACAAGCATGTGGTTGGTATCTTACATTAACGGTCCAACAGTTAATATTGACATAGTGTTATTTGTTGCAAGGGAATTCTTTTTGAGATGTGTCAATATATGATCAATTGACAGTTTACTTTATATTAACAATTAATAATTTGAATTTGTCCTTAATTTACCCATATACACTGTTACATATTGACTTAGTGTCTATGTCTTATGTCTAAGGGATCACAACGATTAAGACTATATACTTGACTGTTGTGTAATAAGTTAATTGATAAAATATCAGGATACACCTTAAGACGCGAGTGGTACTTCTCACTCACCCATTTAGTTTCTTCTAGAACATAAAAGATTTTTAGATCTAGGTGTATAGTCTCGTTACTGACAAACTAAGAAGAGACAGATGTTGTTCAAAAGGTTTTTGATCAAAACTGTTGAAGTTGTATAATGTTTGTAGCACTTGCGACACCCCACAGTTGCACACCATACCTCCATACTGGATTTAGTATCACTCTATACACATTGAACTTATTGTTTAATGTAATTTTGGGATTACGTCCGATCAACCAGTATAATTTGGAAAATGTTAGATCAAGTTCTTTTCTCTTCTTAGAAATATATATTCTCTCCAGTTTAGCCGTCTTTCCAGGTAAATTCCGAAGTACTTGCTTTATCGGATTGTGGCAGTTGGTATGCGTTGAGAATGATACCTGGACATATCTTCCTCCGAAGAAATTAGATTATCAAGTTGGGGATTCAATCTCTTCAGGAACAGTTTTTTAAAAAGCTTCGACAGCATGGGCAGCAGCGGGTTTGCAGGCTTTGACACAAGAATTATCTAGGCAACTTTCTACTGCAGTCCAGTTTTCAATATTGCATTAAATAGGTTTCTGATCACTACTAATGCCTTTTGTGGAAACAGTTTCATTATTTTATCAGCGATGGCATCGTAACCAAGTGCCTTTTTCGAAATTATATATTTTTAATTTCGCTTAGTTTACAGGGAGGTGATCCATCATGCTGATAGTGGAGGTGTCTTAATTAAAAGCAATAAAACGCAGTAGTCTTCTCCACGTACATTTATTAGAAAGGCGACATGTTTCGAAGCCAAACTGGCTTCATCTTCAGGCCAAAATGATCATCTACAGAGGCATATGGTTAACAATAGTGTACAATGTAAAGAGAATAACTTACTGGTTAAAAACAGGTGAAACCACGTGTTCAAATTTTTAGGTTAAGTTGAGGTTATGCGCTGAAGGCGAGGTAGTAATACAAAATTCACAAAGAACACCACATTGGAGAAGAAAAATTAATTCAATAACCAGCGAACTACGTTATAAAGATCGTTGTACTGGTTATTACATCAAATTTAACAAATAGCAAGTAAAATAGCGACCATTCTCTGACGGAGAAGGCACTAGAATGGGAAACTAAGATCTTAGCAATGTACAGTTTAGTGACACTGAGATGGACATTTTAGACAAGGGCTTAAAGAACAACCCGATATGTAACGTCAATCATGAGTGCCTTAATGATTTAGCCATTCACTCTGAGAAAGTCATTTTGTCTTCAGGCATTGATAATCCGAACCTTGTTAGGGCTGAGATTAGTAGAAAAATTTCTAACTACAAAAAAACTTTACCTAATTCGAATAATGCACACATTTTAGACAAAACAACTTATATTCTCTCAAAGAAAATTAAAGAATCCAATTTATTGTGTACTAAAGCTGACAAAGGTCACTGCCTTGTCATTTTAGACAAGTGCGAGTATATTAACAAGGTCTGTGATTTTCTTGATTCTCCTGATTTTGACATTCTTAATAAAGACCCTCTTCCCAGTTTCATTACAGCAGTCAGACAGACGATTAGAGACCATTTTGATATTATTAAATCTTTAAATATTAACCCCCTTTCCTTACTCATTATGAACCCTTCCATTCCTAAATTATATGGCCTCCCTAAAATTCATAAACCTGACATCCCTATCAGACCCGTTGTTTCCTTTTCCAACACCCCAGTATCGGTCATTACCTCTTGGCTCAACAAATTAATTCGTAACGTCACTAATTTCAAACCTAAATTTGCCATAAAAAACTCCATAGAACTTACAAAAACTTTATCAAAATTAAACTTACCTAATAATTTCACTCTTTGTTCTTTTGATGTAACCAACCTTTTTCCTAGCATTCCTTCTAATGAATGTGTGTCTTTATTAAAAGAAATGCTTTTTGATTCAGACCTTAATAACAACCAAGTTGAAACTTTACTCATTTGCTTAAACTTAGCTTTATCACAAAACTTTTTCAAATTTGACTCTTCATTTTTTAAACAAAAGTCTGGTTTGGCCATGGGATCTAACCTATCACCTCTGCTAGCTGAAATTTTTATGAATAACCTTGAAAACAAAATTTTCATTGAAGCCCCCTTTACTCATAACATTATTTATTGGGGCAGGTACGTCGATGATATCCTGGTTATTTTTAATTCTAATAACCCTAATATTGATGATTATATCACCTGGCTAAACTCAGTACACCCTAATATCAAATTTACTTTTGAAATTGAACACAATAATTCTTTACCTTTTCTAGACATTTTGATTACTAAAAACAATAGTTCTACCACTAATTTTTTAAATTTCAGTATTTATAGGAAGCCCAGTTGTACTGACCATACTATCCCTTATTCTTCCTTTCACCCCTTATCCCATAAACTTGCTAATTTTCAATTTTTGTTCAGACGTTTACTTTCAATTCCTATGTCCATAGAAAACTTCAACAATGAATTTAACATCATTAAATACATTGCTATCAAAAACGGTTATCCTCTTCAACTCATTCTACCTATTTATTATAAACTCCGTATTAAATTTTCTACAAACTTAACCCCTATCAATAACCTGGATAACAAAACTTTTTATTCAATCCCTTATTACGGTACTATCTCAATGTCCATTAAAAACATACTGAGTAAATACAATTTTCAAATTTCTTTTTCTACTACCAATTCCCTTCAAAAATTGGTAGTTTTCAATAAAGATCCCACCCCTTTATTAGATAGATCTGGTGTCTACCGTCTCGACTGTTCGTCATGCAACTGCTTTTACATTGGTCAGACTGGACGTACTTTCAAAAAAAGAATCAAAGAACATTCTGCTTGCATTAAAAACAACAACTTTAATATCGACCAACCTAATAAATCAGCCTTTGCTAATCACATTTTGGAACATAACCACAACTTTGATCCTAATAAAGATTATAAAATTTTACATATAGCCAATAAAGGTAGGTTGTTGAATTTACTCGAAATTTTTGAAATTATGTCCAACAATAATGAATACAGACTCAATGAAGTCACAGATTTTGATACTAATTACATTTTCCTCAATATTAAATAGTTGTTTTGTCTTTGCCTTTTTGGTTTTAACTTTGTTCTTTTACTTTCTGATCCTCTCTGGTAATTTCAGTGTCATTGACTTTAGGGACTTTTGATCTGGTTCTGTTATTTTTGTACTGACCGTAAATTTCCCATTCTAGTGCCTTCTCCGTCAGAGAATGGTCGCTATTTTACTTGCTATTTGTTAAATTTGATGTAATAACCAGTACAACGATCTTTATAACGTAGTTTGCTGGTTATTGAATTAATTTTCTTCTCCAATGTGGTGTTCTTTGTGAATTTTGTATTACTACCTCGCCTTCAGCGCATAACCTCAACTTAACCTAAAAATTTGAACACGTGGTTTCACCTGTTTTTAACCAGTAAGTTATTCTCTTTACATTGTACACTATTGTTAACCATATGCCTCTGTAGATGATCATTTTGGCCTGAAGATGAAGCCAGTTTGGCTTCGAAACATGTCGCCTTTCTAATAAATGTACGTGGAGAAGACTACTGCGTTTTATTGCTTTTAATTTTCGCTTAGTTTAAAAAGCTTGTTGTTTCTTTGAAGTGTTTTTAATTGAAGACATCACGACCTTGGAACTTCTAGGAATCGATGAATGAACCAGGCATCTAGCAATAGAACACTTTTTTTCAGCAAATACGTCAGCCTTTTAATTGTTGGTTCTAGCCTAGGCTCGATTGTTCTTTCTGAGGGGGGGGGGGGGGGGAGATATAATCCTGTATATTTTAGTCTTGCTGTGGTCTTCCACAACGAATGTTCGATCGATTCGGATGCTATCAGGTCTTCGAAATAGTTCTAAAAATTATTTTTTGCGCTAGGACTGCTTCTTTCTTGTACAACTTGTACAACTTGATATCAACCATTGGCGTTGCTTGCCAGACCGCATCGCGTATTATGTTTGGAGGTTCTCTACTGCTTCATCTATATCAGTAGCATTTTTCAACGAGACGTTTATGTCAATTCTTTCCTCCAACAGGCTTCTAACAGTTCTCAATCTGTTCTCTTATTCCTTAAAGGGGCTAACTAACTTTAATGTGTGTACTATTTTCGAGCTTAATATGGCCCGAGGGTAGTTCTAGATTTTACTTTGTTAAAAGGTAACCCGCGTGAAGAATTTTATTACACACAAGTCAAAATAGTGAATCTTCGTTATCTTTCTTTCCTTGCATCTTTATTTGGTCAAAATGTCGGCATCCCTTGAATATTCCGCTACAACGGCATGACCGTCCACAGACAAGCGTTCTTCTAAACACGCTAGATTATCTTCAACGTATTGATAATATATTTATGCCAAAAGCGGGCCAATTCAAACAGTAGAGTATGTTCTTTCCAAATGGTTCAAATTTCTATTCGAAAGCCAGCGTTTGTAACTGCTCTGTTGCACACTTTAGATAAGTTTACAGTGCCGTCCCGTAAAGTAATCTGTGTTGTTTGATTATCGTCTTCTAGGGTACCTAGTTAAAGTTTTTGTTTGCGTTGTTAGTTGACGTGATTGATTATTCCCCCATCCTTAGGTTGTAGCTTTGATGCTATGAACGAATTTAATTAAAGACCTTACCAGTTTTTGAGTGCGATGGACAATTATCCACAAACAATAAGATTTGATGGTTGTCGCCGTAGAAATTTTGTTTAAACTAAAAAGTCGTTATTCGTACAGTTTGCTGTTCATTGGAATTCTTTGATTGCTTCAGAACTTTTTGGCTTTCCGAACACCGACAGGTCCACTTTTTCGGTACCACACATATTGGCGCCCACCATGCTGGCACCACACACGAAACACCCTTCATTCTTAAGTCATCGTTTTGTCTGGTAAAAACTTAAATAATAGGCTAGTTTCGTCTGCGTTAAAAATTATTTTTCGTGATACGAAAATAATGTCTCCACTCTTTAGAGTCATTTACATTGACATCTGCACTTTCACCGTACACAACGGTTTGAATAATATTATGCTTCTTCTTAACTATACTAGCCATGAAATCAGTGTGCCCCAAGAATTGAGCAGAAGAAAAAGCTGTTTCTGAAATGGATGGCACAGAAATTTAAACAGTTTATCCCATTCGAGAACAGCTTCATCGATGTGTTTGTAAGCATAGGCATTAAAATGTTTGCAATTATTCGGGTATAATATACCATCTTCGGCTTTTCTCAGAATTTGATCACAATTTTTTAGAATCATCGAATGTGTATTTGGAAGGATACCGAATTCTACGGAAATATCCTTCTTTTTTACACCTTTATCACTTTTTCTTACCAAACGCACTTTGAACTTTTTTTCAGTGTATTATAGAAACTCGTCTTTGATTAAGAAACATTCTTTAATTCTTTTATTAAGTGTATTAGATTGTTAGTCCTTAGGGGGGAATTATAAGTCGATGGTCGTCTATATGGTGTCAATTTTTCTAAGAATATTTAGGTTATTTCGCCCACACAATAGAAAAATTCAAGAGAAATAAATTTAGGGGCGTTAAAACTTGACTATTCAACTCAATTGTCATCGGTCAAAAACTAACCAATAAAAATACAAGATTTGACGTCTTTGAGCCAACAAAAATTAACTATATTGACAATTTTCACTAGTGAAAATAGTCGACAACTTTTACCAGTGGTTTTAATCAACTATTTTTTTGAAGTAATTAAAAGTTACAATATATTTATACTAACTATAACTCTTATTTATTACAAGAAAAGATACAACTCAATTTCAGGATAAACAAATTTAAAAAAATGGTTTCAGTTCTATGAATAGTCCCTGGAATACCATTCTTAGTCAAAGTTAAGTAGATTATTTTTGCAGTGGTATCACTACTCATGTTCATTGCTCTTCGATACGATTAGGACGAGTGCTACCGCAATGAACATTCCTGATACCACAGCAAAAATAGCCGACATAACTTTCACTAATGGTATTATAAGTGATTATTTTACCTGGGGTTCTAAAAAAATGGTCATAGAGAAATTTGATATATGAAAACAATTTTTAATGTAAAATGTGGTCTTGATGCAGAAATGTCTTTAAAAATTCGTAATACATATAGAATAACTCTACCTATATAACTTCGAAGTATGGAAGTTCGGCTGTATAGGAAAATTTTGCAGACAATTACGAAAGGTATTGGATGTAGTGCATTTTAACCCTTTGAAAATGTTAAAAACTGTATCCCACTGGTATTACGAGTGTTTTTTTCAAATTATAAGATACAGGAATTTATTTTTAAAAAATCGTTTGTGCGTTTTGCATCTTATTTGCCGGAGATCATTTGGTTTAAAACTGTGTTTTTTTAATAATCAAACCCAGTCATTTTGTTTTATTATTAAATGTTGTGATTCCATTTACACGAATACTTGTTTTAACAACTGAATAATTTCTAACTTAACAGACGCACCTAGGACTTCTACGTATTACTACGACCTTCTTTTGTAGTTTTCAGAACAAATCTCAAAAACATTTCCTTCACTTTCTAACAGTTCTTTCATGGAGTTTTGCATGTTTTCCAACCTCTGTTGCTTAAAACATTGTTTAAAATACGGCATTTAAAGATTTACTTAACCTAAACTACTCATTTTTGATCACAGAACATGAAGCGATTAGGCTGTATGAGCAGAGGCATTGTCATGGTGTATTATCTAATTCCCGGAATGTCACTTTTGTGTGTCTTCGCGTAAACCTCTGTTGTAATAGTACAGAGCGATAGTTTACCCTTGTCAAGCATAATTTTGATGAACAACTCCCACCTAATCAAAGAAAAGTATTACAGAGCAGTTGTTAGAAGGCCCAGTATTTTGAATTGTAATTCAGGGCAATTCCAGTTAGAAAAGTGTTTACTGCTTTTGGAATCGTAACCGTAAACCTCATCGTAATATATAGCAATGTTTCTTTATAAAATTCGCTAGTTGTGCATACTTTCAAACATTAAATTTAACCATCCTTTTCCATGTACACAAAAATTAGTGAATTTATTCGTGCTTGAAATAATTGCCGATCAATGTCTGTTCTTTAGTGTACCTATATAATAATCGGCTTCCGGATAATCGAGGGTCTACTGTACAGATGAATTCTATGAGAAAAAATAAAAGGAGATCAATTTTGGAGAAAGAAATCTTTCTTTTCTAAAAAACGGATCTTAAAACTGTTAAAAACTTATAATAGCTACGAGGATACAATCAATGTGTAATAGTTAGACTGGATTGGAGCTGAAAAGTCTATTTATTATTATATCACAATTGAGCGAGTTTCTTACAAGTAAACTTGGATCTAATGTCCTTTTTCTTTCTGTAATCCTTAAAGCGAATCATTTCATTAGTACGTTTTTTATAAATCTATCTAAACTATTTCCATTATATGAGTAAACAAGAACTAGCATGCAATCAGCAGCGAAATTTCTAAATCTAATTACTGCCACGGACGTGACACTGTGATGTTGGTACAGTGCGATTTAATGTGATGGCCATAAATAATTTCGCCTCTGTGGAAAGCCACTTTACAGCTAGTAGTATTGTAATAAAAAATTAGACATGAATTTACACAGATTGTACCTACATCCGAGATGGAGGTCAAGGTTAGCGGAGAAACATTCCCAGCAAATGTTAATGGCTATGGGAAATTCATGACCACGTGTCGGGTGCACTACGCCGCGTAGTATTCTGAACTAAATTAGCTTTTGTGAAATAAATGCTGGAACAACTGGTTATCACTTTATGTCCTTGTCGGAACATAAAATGTGTTTGTATACGTTAGTTTTACAATAATTCGTTTCAGTACAAACAAGCTGAAATAAAACCTTGGTCCTTCTACGAGTCCTTATGATGCTCTGATACTAAACTAGAACTCTATCAAATCACACGAAGAAGGAAAATTATACTTTTTTGTGTTACTAATATTTACAATGCCAACGCATTGGGTACATGAAATTAAACTGTATCATTTTTACAAGTTGAGCATGTGAAGTTAAAAACAATAATTAATTTTATTGCATGGACGTTAATGAAAATTTAACACATATGGAGCATTAAACCGTCAAGGCTGCTATTTCGATGATATATCGAAAATGTGGAACTGTGCCTGGGTCTAACCGCAAAAGCTGCAACGCGAACTATCCTTGCAAACAATAAACCAAATCCATCGTGAAGAGAATTAAATAAACAGGAGAGTAAGTCTCTACCAGTTTTTTTAAATTTTGTTCACAACTGGATCCGCTATGTAGACTGTTAGTTTCTATCATAATATATTGGTAACTTTCTTACTATGAAACATACAGGATTGGTTAAACTGGCAAAATTGAGCACAGTTTCTTGGAAAATTGGATGCAATGTTTAAATTTGACGCCCTATATTGTTCCTAATAAGAAAGGTACAATTAAATAGAAAATGGGCACCCCTAGATCTATATTAAATATGAATTACTATTATGAATCAATACTAATTTGCGAATTTAGTCTGTACTGACTAATTGTAACAATCAATATGTGGAAACAATTTCATTATGCTAATTTGTGTATTATATTACAGATAATCGCTTTTATACTTCTGAGCTGCGTGCTGGGAGTGCTACCAGAGGAACAAGTCAATGAAGCCCAATCGAAAATAGACCATTTCCTTAAACCTCCCTCAGCTCAAGTGAGCATACAACAGTCACAAACATTGTCGCCACCTGTAACTCAAGAAGACCAGTCGTTTGTGTCAAAACTCGCAAACTGGTTCTTCCCATTCGGAGAATCAAAAGAGAAGACTGATTTAGAGCCGTCAGAAACCCAGCAGCGCTATGCGCCCCAATATCTACCACCTCCTCATTTATCCCAAGGATATCCAAAACAATCCTGCAATCCCTGTAACAAGGAACCATGGATTCCAGTTGTTAGTTCGCATGGTCATAACACCGTAATTGGTTTTGTGCAACCGTCCAATTTAGGAGCTAATGGTCACCTATCGCCCTCTAATTCATACGGACCTCCTTCATTTAGCAATATACAAAACTTACATCCTCCATCTGTTGCCTCTCAGTACGGCCCCCCATCACCTCAGTATGGAGCTCCAAAGCCGCAGTATGGACCGCCTCCACCTCAATATGGACCACCACCGTCTCATCATGGATCATCCTCCTCCCATCATGGACCATCTTCTTCCCATCATGGACCATCCTCTACTCATCATGGACCACCCCCATCTCATCATGGGCCACCTTCATCTAATCTTGGACCTCCACCATCTCATCATGGGCCACCATCATCTAATTATGGGCCACCATCATCTAATTATGGACCACCACCGCCTAATCACGGGCCACCATCTTTCTATGGACCGCCGTCTTTGCAACCTGGGCCTCCATTAACCCAATATGGTCCCCCATCATCTCAATATGGGACTCCAGGACATCAACCTGGGCCGCCAATATCGCACCAGGAACGCCCACCACCTCCTATACATCCTCAATATGGCGTTCCTAAAGATCAATATGGCGTGCCCACAAATATAAAGCCAAACTTTGGTCCACCTCCAGATAATTTTAAACTACCTCCTCAATATTTTACCCCTCCCCCTTCGAAACATGGATTTTCATTTAAATTCGGACCTCCAAAACAGGTATTCCCTCCAGTAAAACTTAGTAATGGTCAAAAATTAGGTCCTGCCAAATTTAAACAACATCCACTGGCTCATCATGGGCCACCAATTCCTTTGAATTTTGGTAAACCTCATTTAGAGAAGCATAAACATCCTAATCCTTCTTTATCTGTAGAATCAGTACCTTCATTGTCAGTCGAAATTAAACCACCAAATGCAAATGCCCATGCTGCTACAAATTATGCTCCTGTTCGTACAAAATATAATAATGGGCCTTTGATAACGCCAAATTATCATACGTCCCATAGTTTAGTCGCAAATAATCAGCACAGTTCTCAACGCCCAACAAATTTCGTTACTCCTTCTTTGCCACTCCCGGGTCCGAATATCGACCATAAATATTTAAGCAATTCTCATATACCAAGCTATAATCAGAACAACTTAAGAATTTCAAACAAACCAATACCCTTCCCAGAACTAAGTTTGTCTCAAGTAGTACCGTTACATAATGCACAACCGTTCCAGAATAGTTTCAGTTCTTCTAATAATATTGCTCCACATGGAGCTAAAGTACATTCTACTAAAGGAGAGTCTGCACACGATATTCAACTAATTCCAAGTATTCGAGTAGCAGACTATCTCGCATCAATTGAACATCCTATTAACGTTATACAGTCACCTCTGGTAGAAGTTACTGCAGTTGATACTGACCCAACTAAGGTAGTTGAACCTATCAGGGATTACGGGAATAACAATGTTCAATTAAGTGAAAATCCAATAATTGTTGACTCCCATGAAGATGACACACACGCTGCTGCAACAGCTCAAAATACATCTTACCAGAATCTTATACAAAATCAAAACCTAAATAAAAACAACGGCTCTGGAACTTCATTCAGATTTAATAGTCAAAATTTGGCAACTACTTTGCCTCCATTCTTAACTGATGTCTTGAATTCCGATTTTTCTAGTCACGACTTTAAAACGAACTCATTTGCTGAACAACATTCGCCACAACCAATCCCAGTTCAAAATTCCGGGATTAATAGTAACGCATATTTGAAAGTAGAATCGTCCGTTCAAAACACGCCTTCATTTGTATATGCAAATTCTGGCATTTCTAACGAAGGTTCAACTTTAGGACAATCTATTCAGAATCCTCCAATATCTTCATTTGGCATTTCCAGTTCAGGTTTCTCCAACAAAGAACCCAAATTTGATTCTACAGCTAACTTACCGTTCTCTTCTTCACTCGGAATCGCGAATTTTGATGACCCCAAAGAAGGTTTAAAAGCAGAACCATCTATTCAGCAACCAGTACCGACTTCGCTAAGTTTTACAGGTAGTGATTCGAAACAAAATTTTGGAAATCAAGAACTATCTGAAGATGCGGTTGTTACTGGTTTTTTAAATCAGTTTATAAACACTGATTTTTCACAAAGTGCAGACAGTAAAACAAAGGATATCAAACAACAGCCTTCAGGAGGTGTCGAAAGCCAATCACTATTTACTCAGCCACCAATGGATTACAGTAATTGGACGCCAACATTTGGATTATCAACATCAATGGTTCCACCTCCATTGGGCGAGCCTGTATGGTTCACGCCAACAGCTGCCGTTCAGCCAATCACAACAACAACTCCAAAACCTAAACAAGTTCAAATTATCATACCTTATACTTCAAACGGGCCTCTTGCACCTTTACAAACAAATACAAAAGTGTCAAAGCCAGAAATCAATGGAATTCGTTCAAGTAAAGTGCAGCAGTCGCCTGCTTTAGATGTACCTAAAACCAGTTCAAGTCCTTCGCTTCCCTTGTACACGCTACCTCCCCCTCCAAGCAAGACTTCCGTTTGGTCTCATTATACGACAGATTACTATAAAGAGGGGCCAAAGAAAGTCACTGCCACAGCATCTACGAAGAAACCAGCAATATCAAATATTAGAGACTTGTTATTAAAAGAAGAACAGAAAAGCGATGTCGATTTGAAGAACTTGCCATTTGATATAGTTAGATTGCAAAAGAATATTGATGATTGGACAGAACAAGAATATTCAAATAGTATTTTAAGCCTTCAAAAGCCTAGCACAAGTGGAAAACTTGTACCCTCTAAAAATATTCCATCTGCGTACTTAACAACTCAGCCATATAATGCATCTGCAGATGAAATAACAACAATTCGAACTCCTACAGAAGCATTCTTCGATCACGAGCCTGCAGGTTCTGACACCAAAATTTCTCAGGTCGAAAGTGATGAGGACATCGATACCAATTTTATCATTACCGAAACAACCCCGCATAGTACACCCACCACAGAAGCAACTACCGTTACTGTAGCAACTACTACCACTAGAACAATAATAAATTCGACAACGACGGCTAGTACAACCGACTCAAACTCTTTGACAAACAATTCCGACACCTCATCAACCACAAAATCTAGTTTAGTTGGTTCAGCATTACGATCACTGTGGGAGAAACTTCAAGTATCGGTTTCTCCATTAACCAAAGAAAAAATCTACGTAGTAACCCCACAACCTTGGCGTGTTACTCCTAGAGAAATCAATGAAAAATTGTTGATATCAGCTACGGAGCCATCAAATATTGGACACACATCTGCGAAGTTTTCCGTGGTTATTCGCCCAGATGAGAAGAACCGAACCGAAAAGCACGAGAACGGACTACATATCGTTTATAGCGAATGGCCGCATTTAAGTAAGTTGGATTACTATATTTCGTAATATACAATATGTTGCAAGCTTATAATTTAACGTCCACGTTTTGGGAAAATGCACAACGCTATGTGTACGTGAATAATCTTTTAGTATACTTGTTTACACTCTTTGAAATGTATTCTTTCTCTTAGATTTATCGACGCAAAAGAGGGTTTCAGTATTTAAACAGTTTATTTTGTTATCAGTTTCGACTTTAGCTTAAACCCAGCTATTAAAACCTTCACTAAATTCGTATTAAACTCAGGTCATCAAACACGAAATTGCTCATCAAGACACTATAATATCTAGCAAATTTAGAAAGTCGTAACATGGCCTAAGTTCTAATGATTACATCATAAAAAATTATTACCGAAAACTTTAACCTGCACTTACTATTAGGGTGCCTTGATGTCAATTTGACGTATTTATCCGTACCCTGGTAAGAACAAATACGTCAAATTGACGTCAACGCACCCTAGTTACTATCATGCAGACATTTCTAAACAGCGTATAGTGCCACTAAATGCATTAATCAGTAAGAGATGGGTGTTTTACAATGAAGGAGAATAAACTTTCCTACTTATCAAACATTAATGGCGAATTCAAAATTAGGCAATAAAATTGCTTTCTCTTCCCAGGGCTTGTCAATCTACACTCTAAAATAGTTGTATATTACTATTGATTGTTTAGTGCTTTGAAGTCGGAAATTGGCTGTAAAACGGCTAAGCGTTGAAATGCAGTTCCTTGTATAAATATTGCTGAAACAATATACATATGTAGTAAGTAATTGAGATCTGTCCGTAACCTAATCGTTGCCCCTTCTTACTCTACAGTGCTTTAGAGTGAAAGGGGACAACGATCTAGCCGTACCCTGGAAAGGACAAATATGTCAAATTGACATCAAGCCACCCTACCAATTATAAAGTACTACTTTTCGTAAGTAAAACTATTGTTTTTTTTTGCTATAATTTCTCTAAAATTGTAAACTTGATAAAGAAATAAAGCTTTCTGAAATACTGGGTTGGATAAAAAGAGTTATTTTGAATTGCTGTTCGGAAGAACGAATTCCAATTACTTACTATATTGTTTTACTGTCCCGCAGTTTTACATTGCTGGAAGGTTTCTCAAACTGTATATTTTCTTTTTAGTCAACAATCTAATAACGACTACAACGACAGCAAAACCAAAGACAACCAAGCATGCACTATTTGGATTAATGGATTTATCGTCCTATACGCCTCCCCCAAATTCAACGGTGGAAACGTACGGAGGGCACTCCAGGGTGAGTAACAACTGCAAACGTGTGCAATTTTTCCCTTCCGATTTTACACGCGAGAATAATATCAAGGAAAAGGTGTAAGCAACACAATAGTTAATGGATTTTAAAGAATTTCCGTCGGAATCGTAAAAGTAGAAACGAATAAGCCGTATTGTTTTAAAATGCAAGTGTAATGGAGATTTCTCACGGAATGCTAACCTCATAAAATATAACGAACGAGCTCCATTACTCGCTTTTTCACCAACTCCTTGTGAATACGAGTTAATTAAGCAAGTTTATTACTTTTGCGGCATATTGTTCAGTTCCTTTATTTGAAGTAACATTTTAACAGGAAAGGAAACGCGTTATTAAAATTGTCTAGATCTGCCGTTTCTTTACTTGGTTGCACTGCATAAATGAACCTTTTTAAACACACAGCCTCTTTCAGCAACGGCATTTGACTTTTTAATTCAAAAAAGGATGAGTAAGGATTATTCCGTCAATTTGGTTTTTCTTTGCCTTTCTTTTGCAGCCAATCGAAGATGGCTCTTGTCAAACGTTTTCAGGCGTAATATTACATGTCACAGACACTAATTCCTTCATAATGCTAAATGGAGCTGCTTGGAAAAAGAGATTTCCTTTCTGAAATGTCTATTTATAGTCTTCTCAAATTCATTCAGACTCTTAGATGGCGCTGGTAGCCATTAAATGTGTTTAAGTATAAATTATGTAGCACATCTTTTGCAATTGGAAATACATTAACACTACAAAGTTGGATTTCAAGATTTTTATTTAAATATATCTTCTATTGCGTAAATTTAGTGGAATGACTTTGTTAACATAATACTAAACTGTACACACAATACTATAAACGGCAATAAAACTTATTGAAATTTATTTTTAGGTTATTACTGTGGTAACGCCTACAAGTGTCACGAAGAAGAAAATTACAGGACTGACTGAGAAAAAGACTACAGCGAAGAGTACCACTCCATTGTTCAGCACAGTGAAATGAAGTTGAAACGTCTCAAATTTCTGTGAACGCGGAATTCGTGTGTGTTTAAAACGTTATAGACATAAAGTGGGTTAAAACGATATACGTACCTATTTTGTTGTGTAAACAACGTGCGAGTGAAGTTTGGGTGCTCCAAATATGCCATATGATAATACTAGTGCAATTATATAATTAGTATTTTGTATATAACGGACACTTACTGCTAGTGTAGAATAGAAGGTGTCTTAAATGTCTCAGTTGTAATATTTGTATTTTACATAATTTGTAGACATAAAATCAATTTTGGCCAGTAGGACTACCAAGGACAATTTAAAAGGCCAATGTGTTCCATACGCTTGAAAATGGTTAATTAAGCTATTTAAATGACAATTAGAAATTATGACATAGTGTTGTTTTTGTATAATAATAAACTAGATATAAACTAGTATTGTACAATAGGTGAAATAGAGCAAAATATAAAGCCTGTAAACATAACCTACATTTATGGTTTAGGATCAGGATAATAGATTCGTATTTAACTAAATTAATAAATGTCGTTTATTATCAGAGTACAATATTTCATGTAAATGCAATGATTTAAATAATCATGTAGGATTTATACAGATGGTTACCTACATTGTAAAAGTTAGTGTATGTTTATAAGAAATGACTAAAATATTTTACAATAATTTATGGATAATAGTATCTAGTATATTATATTATTATATCAAATATTTAACAAACTAGGTTCAACAATTCAGTGTAGAAATTGCAGTTAAATTTATTTGTATTAAACTTATTTATTTTCAAAGAAATCGTAATGTTTTTTAAGTATCTGCAAGATACGAGAAGGTATAAAATAACTCATTAACAATTCTAACTTTAAAGTAGGGGTTTTCGGTGTTCTGGTGCAGGATTCTCTGCAATGTGCATGCAGCTCCACAACCGCTCTTGTTTCACATAAGGAAGAACTTTAGCAACTTGCATGGATCCCTGGAAAAACAATTACGTTAACATTTACATTTATAGGTTAAAATATAACGCTCTTAATTTTAACCGGTTCTAATAGTAAAAAGGAATAACGCTTTACAAAAAACAAGAACCGCGATTTAATTGGAGTTACTGAACAACTTTAGTTTATTGCTCTTTATGTTCCAATGAAGGATAAATAAATATGGTGTGAATGGTATCCAATTTTCCCACAAATTGGATTTTAATCATAACACAGCAGGTACACGAGACAAAAAAGTTACGACTTTTTCTTTTGAAAATAGCTTCCACCTATTGTTTCCTTTACAAGCTCTTTAAAATGCCAAGCATAACTTACAAGTGTTTGAGATCGACCCGTGCGAAGGTTCCATTTGTTCTTTATCGACAATGTACACGCTAACTTAATCCCTCCACGTTGAAGTTCTACAGGGAAATATGATATAAAAATAGCCTTTTCAATAATCCTCTATATTTATGCTAAACATATCTACAACATTTTTTAGGTGATTGGATTAACAAAATAGCAACATCTCAGCAAAAAAAAACTTATCCTAAATTTAAATACAATATATGCCTCAAGCATCACCAGGATGAAGACAAAGTGTGACAAAAACTGGTACGAATGGGAAGACAGATATAAAGGCTTGAAAGCTGGAAACATGACGGAGATGGATGGAAATCATGCAAACGTTCAACCACCGCAAAATGAAAACGGCGAAATAATTTTATTTTCCAACAACCTTTCATATCTGCTGTAAAATAAAACTGAAGAGATCAAAATAATAAAACAATATTGCAGGTAGCGCACGCCGAAATTCATAATGGAGACGGGCGGAGGCTTGTGTAGGCTACACATCCTATATTTTCTTTGGTTCGGGTTTCCCTTATTACTTTTTTAAGTAATGGCAGGATACAACTCCGCGTTCCCACGGAGCCGTCGCTGTTTGTTATGAAAAAGATCATAAACTGATAGAGATTGATGACTCTAGGTTTGTTATTTTTCAGAAGTAATTCACTATGCGAAACCCTTTACAAACTACTTGTCAAAGGAACATTATAGCAAAGAAACGATTTTAATGTACTATGCTAATTTCTACAAGCAAAGACATAATCAATCAATATCAACCCTCTAGAATACATTAGATAATGCTTAAGACGTGGAACACACAAGTATTCAAATCGTTTTCACTACCGTACCTAAAATCTATAAAAACTTTGTATAGCCCTGAATTACAAGGAGCACGATACATTATACCGGGTGTCCATCTGTCCATTCTCAAAGTCGAACATATATATATATATATATATATATGTGTCCTCAAGCTCCCGGGTTGGAGCATAGGGCCTCCACAAATGCTCGCCATCTTGAAGTCGAACATAGGCAATTAAAATTAATGCATTCACTCGTTCCTCATTGAAATAATTCATTTTGCTGTAGATTATTTTAAAAGACGTTGACAAAAAATACATAATTTACGCCAAATAATTACCAATTTTTTTGACAAATGACATTAGCCTGAAGATGGTTTAATACATAAGCCGAAACATGTAGCGCATGTAAAATATATGTTAATTTTATGAGGAAGACAGTGCTTCCTTTACAATAATTTAAATGCTATCGAACTTGAAAAGCAAGGCATGGCATATTTAAAAACTCCCAAGTTTTAAATTAGTATTTTATAATAAAAAATTATTGGTATCATTTGATGCCTAATAATTTTATCTTTCCATTGATACCATTACCTTTTCTGTAAGTTGAATTGGAGAGCAGGAATCTGCAAAAACGTTCAATAAAATGTTAATCGCCTATGTTCGACTTTGAGAACGGACACCCGGTATAAAAAACAGCGTAACAACATACTCTTTAATATGCCAATTGGAATGTTATTTTTGTCATTTGACGTATAAATATGATCTTTGTGTGCTTTAGCATATTTATACACTACATTTTTAAAAAATTCTGAAAGATTGATTACAAATCAAACTTTTCATTTAAACCAGACAAGTTTGTTAATGAGTGCGATTAATAATCAGTTCTAACATGTGAGAAAATGAAAACCAAATCAAGGTTAGCTTTGAAAACATTAAGTCATGTGGTTTATTAATTCTGATGTTCTAAAGTTAAATATGACAGTTATTATAATAGTCCATATCTAACATAATGTGAATTAATAATCGACATATGTTTCAATTATCAAAGCCAAGTTTGATTTCATTTTCGTTTGATCACATGTTAATATCATGAGTTATCAAGGTTATATTGATAATTTTTGGGGTGGTATCACGAATGTCCATTGCGCTACTTAACTTTGACTAAGAATGGTATTCGCGGAACTATTCAATGAACCAAACTATTTTTTCAAATTAGTTTTCAGTAAATCTAGCAACAAACTACGTAATTTCTATTGTAACAGAAAACTAAAATTGATTTTTCTAATAAAAACTACATTTGTTTAAAATAGTCACTTGAATACCTTCTAAGCCGGGGCTGGTAACTCAGTGGTAAGCATCCTGGTTACTGATCCAAGGGTCGCGAGTTCGATTTCCGGTCCCGATGAGGTTTTTAAAAATTCAAAAAAATGAAATGAAAACCTCTGAAGAATGCCACCATTCAGAAATGATATAAAGCCGTGGGTCCTATGTTACTACGATGTGTAGCATGTAAAAGATCCCCTGCTAGGGTTGGAACTCCTTAGTCTCGGCAAAATTCTAAGTAAAACTTTGAGCATATGACCAAAGCAATCGGTGTCTAAGATACCTAGTACTCCACATGCCTAGATCTTCTTCGTACAAATAAACAAACAATACCATCTAGGAAAATATCCGCTGATATTTTTTTGATTGGACAAGGAACGTCAAATTCTGAATTTTCATTGGTCACTTTTTGACAGATGACAGGTGAATTGAATAGTCAAGACATTTAGACGCTTGAGCGCAGCTAACTAGTTAATTGTTGAGATTATAAATCGCTCATAAACACAAGAGTTAGTTACAATATTTTTTAGCGTTGATCGTATCTTATTAAATTGGAGAAATTTAAATTTTTTCTACGATCGTGTCAAAAATGATAATTTTTTGCTCAATTTCTAGTGTCAAAAATGTTTATAGCGCTCTTGAGTTTAGCGGGCAAATTACGTTTGTATTACACATTGCCATCAGTGGCGGGTTGAGCTTAGGAGCTCAGCAGCCATGGCTTTACAATAACAAACTCAACATTCAAGATTTTTTATTCTGAAAAAAAAATCTACTTATTTTTCAGCATTGTCCTCATTTTAAAGCTTCAACAAATCCAGTTTTTTTATAGCATGCTTCACGCTTTTTGATTTGTAGACTGCAGTGAGGGCCAGCGACAAGAAGTAAGTTAAAATATAAGGATAGTTTAAGATTCAATGGGAGCCACCATAGCTGAAACACCTTAAGCACTCTGAGCACGACTGGTAGCGCGCGACTAAAGTAACCCTTATCAGTGAGTTAGTTCATCGAGTGCAGTCTCGAAATTTCATTCATACGCAAGTTTGCAAGCGTGTTGTTTTAATTACATTTATTTGAAAGAGTCCGACAATTGGATTAATTATTTTTTCTACTAGCTGAATAGAAAGTCGGCTTTTGCGCCCTAGTTTTTGGAAACAAAACTGTCAATTTCCAACCAACGCAGCGGGAGCCAATTTTTATTGACTCCCGGCGGGAGCCAATATTTTTTAACTCCCGCATTTATGTATGTGTCACCCATGGATACCACACCAAAGCTTTTAACAAAATATCATCACAGAAATCTAAAGTTACTAGATCTAATAAATTACAAAAGAAAAACGTTAACAATATTGCTTTAAAAACTAGCGTTCGAAGAAAAAATCATATATATCACTGGAGCAAAGGTTCATTTCCTCCCTTGTGTGTTTAATGCCCCCGCTAACGCGTCGTGCATTAAATTCACACGCGGGAGGAAATTAATACCTTTGCTCCCTATTTATATAAATACCTCTTTGATAGATCGCTATAGAAATATTATTGATGTGACGTTTGTCAAAAAACAATTTATTTCACCTGGTCAGCATTCAGAAGCCAGAACCCTTCCGCTCCTCGACCTGACAACACCTAAGGGTATACAAGTAAGACATGCTTAATTTAATTGTTCATATTTTGTAATAAATATATTTCTTGGAGTTAGCACGAGGTGTTTTTATTTTGTATTTATAAAGTTTGTGTTCCGAGAGCAAAAAAAAACCAGTGTAAAATCGTACAGGGTTGTCATAAAATTACCTGTTATGATGATTTTTAAATGATGATAAAAAGTCCCCAAATATATACACTGTAAACTCTATCAAATAGGAGTCAAACGTATTTTAATTTACCCTGTAAGAACATGAACCGACATCTTGAGGATAAAACAAATTTTATAAAGTACGTAAATGGAAACGCGCGATCATTGGTGACACAATAAGAGATTGGCGACAATATTAGAAGATTCTGCAAAGTCTTAGGTAGCATAAGGTGGATAATACCAAGATGGTGATCCTGTGGTACCAATCAAGGTCAATGGTCTACGAAGCCTCCAGGATAATAATTAAAATGTGATTGTAAAGTTAAATATCGCCCTACTATTATTTTGGTATATCAGAACGCAGACCTAAACTAAGGCAAAAATTAGAAATTGTGTTACTGCATGTTACAGTAATAATGGTCTATGGTTCGCACAATAGTGATAGTAAAGAATTAAAGATGATTAGGCGACCCCTCAGTAACGGCTGAAAATGCTGCAAGTACACAAAAATAATAAAACCCAAAAAATGTTGGTACTGTAATGGTGCACACTTTGGTTGAATCTAATGTGTGTTGGCCTACCTTGTGTATTGCCTAACAAACAGGGTAGTTAGGCAAAATGTATTTTCTGCCTTATAATGTGCTTTTTTGTTTATTTCGTATCTTTTTTAGGTTTAATTTTGTGTAACTATCCTGTCTTTAGTTATTACTAGGATCTCTTGTTATTACTGAGTTTATCGGTTTCATTACTGCCAGTCTCTCAAAGCGCCTGTCGTTATTGCATCTTCACTCAAGTCGTGTAGAGGCTGTAAACCTCCGCTTCAAATACCGAAGAGAAACAGATTAACGCGACTTGTACGTTCAACTGTGACGGCGTTGGTCGGCGGGGTCCCTCTTAGCCGGCGTAGTAAAGTTATGAAAGATGAGAGAACTAGAACAGAATTTTGCGCGAATCAAAAGTCACTTCAATGTGAATTTATAATTCACGTAGTACAATAAAAGTTTATAAAAGAAGTTGGTGTGAACCACAAGTCTACTGACAGCAACTAAGGGCTGCGATCTCAACTTATGATGTACGAGCAGAATAAAAATTTAAGAATGAAGTTGGGGTGAATTACAAGTCTACTAATGATAATAAAAGGCTGCGATGTTAGCTTATAATTCTCTTAACAAAATACAAGTTTAGAAAATAAGTTGGTGTGAATTATAAGTCTGCTAATAGCAATACAAGGCTGCAATGTCAACTTATGATTTACGTAGCAGAATAAGAATTAAGGAAAAAAGTTGGTATGAACCAAAAATCTACTACTAGAAATAAAAAGTTGCGATGTTAGCTTATGATTTACGCAGCAGAATAACAGTTTATGAGAAAAGTTAGTGTAAACCACAAGTCTACTAACAGCAATGAAAGGCTGAGGTTTCAACTTATGATTTACGTAGCAGAATAAAAATTTAGAAAAGAAATTTATCTACTAACAATGAAGGGTTTAGAGGTCCACTTATGGTTTACGTCGCAGAATAAAAGTTTAGAAACGAATTTAAGTAAATTGAAAGTATGCTAACAGCAACGAAGGGCAGCGATGTGAACTTTGCTTTAACATGTGTCGTTCAAAAGTTATTAAAATTAATTTTCGGCTTTGGATTTGTTTTCAAAGAAGTGTAACATTTTGATTTCGCTTAGTCCCATGTCATAACGTAGGATAATTTTCTACATTGCCAAAACGTATTAAGAGCCGGCACGCCCTGCGCTTAAACCGATCGTAATGCAAATTCAAGATTCCGCTGGAACTACTAATACCTGAAAAAATATGGACTTACACAATACAATAAATAAACGAAAGCTTTCGGTTATAATTATTTGTACAGCAGCAATAACAAGTTTCTATTTGTTTCACCTGAAAATAAAAGATAACGACGGCGAATACCCGACCCTAACAGTACATATAAACATCCAAAATTATACTATAGCCATGGTTTTTCCTCTTGGCCATTCTGTAGTACATCCTGTATTGTATGCGTCTTATCTGCACTGCTCCTTTCTGTGACTGAAGATTTATTACTTTGACATTAGACTGCAATCTACTACTATAATTTAGTCAATGATATATTTTAATCATGTAGTCGCTTGTGTCTACGTTTGGTAAATTTGTTTGTATTTGAAGAAACCATTTGTTATTTTCAGGGAAAGTTGGTCACATAGATCTACAATTCTATTGCCATCGTCATCTACAGTGCTTTCCCCGTATCGTGCTACTATTGGATCGTTCATTCTTACTCCCATTTTAATATTTAAATAACCCATCAGAAATATTTCTGTTCTTTTATTGAAAATGTTTAGAAGCACAATTAACTGTTCAAAAAATCGTCTTCTATACCTTCTGCTGAATCAAGTGTGGGTGTATATACATACTCCAATGACTTCTGCTGGTTTACCAAACATTTGCATGCCGATCCTTATAATCCTTTCGTTTACTTCGTCCGAGTTCGTTACAAACTTTTAAAGGTGATTAGTTATTGCTACGCATACTCCGCATTTAGCTCTCATGCTCTTATTATCACCAATATATATTGCTATGTTATGCTAGCTGATAAATTTATTTAAATTATCGTATTACTATTTTGCCCTTTATTTTTAACTTTCAATTCAAATCCGTATTTTACAATATCTTTAATGAAACTCTCTCAGGTGGTTCGCAATATCTAGTAACCCAATGATTGATTTGTCAAATTCTCTTTGTTTAATTGCAAGTTGATTGACTTTCAAAAAAATTGACACCTAACGTCAAATTGATCAAAATTCAGAACTAATATCAAGGTTTTTACAATAAGATCTAATATGCAATTCTTTCACCAATCTCTTATGTAAGTATGAAATTCAATTATATTTTTATACCTTCTTACTGGTTATAGCTTTTTAAATGTTCCATTTAACCTTTTAAAAACACAAACCTGATTTAACACTTTGCTTGTTAATACTCCCAAAATCCTTCCAAGCTAGATCCTCACTCCGACTGCACTCAAACACCTGCTGGGTCCTTATCCAAACTGCATCACCTGCGATGAATGTAAACTCTCAGCATCACCTTATTGCCATCCACTTCAAAACTTCCACATCCTATACTGGATTCCTGTCGTTGTCCCCTGCTGCTGTTAACTTCAAGTCTCCTAGCTCCTGTACTGGATTACTGCGGCTCCGATCCCTCTCTGGTAAGTGTCAGCATAAATCTTGTTCCAAATATGAATTTGTCTCTTTTTTTAGATGGTCCTACGTCTTCAATGATACCCACAGGTTTCCCAAAAACAATTCGCTGCACGTACTAACCTCTTGTTTGTGTCTTGTATTCCATTTCCAATGTAGTATCAATAAATCCAATTCTCTTCATATAATGTAATCTTCTGTATTAATTATTTATAATTCACTGCATTGGTTCAATCTCTTCACTGATTGTATTCCTTTATAAGTTCCAATTTATAATATTATACCTCCACCAAGTATATTTGTTTACAGCCTTTTTAAATGGTATTTGATCAAATAATTACATAAAGTAAGGCATAAATTCTGGTTTTTTATTTTCCAAATTCGTTATATTCAAAATTACATGTCTGTTTTTTATGAGTTGTTTCAGTAACTAATTAAACAAATTACAAATTATTACTATTAGACACGATTCTTGTTGCCTCCTATCTACACTTTTTTATATAATCAAAACAGATATTTTATTTTAATTATCATAACAGATACATTTTAGTAGTAACCTTGGTATTTATTCCTATTCAGAATTTTCTTATTACAGATTAAGTTTGAGTAATCAATCATTATGCTATTATTTGACTAACCAATAATAAGAAAGTTAATTTCATTATACTTTAACATGTATTTAGATCCATTAATTTGCTTATATCTGACTTCCAAATTTATTTGACTAAACTGTTTCTTTAGTATTCATATTTAAATTATCAAAGAATATAGTGTATCATAACATAATTCCTCAATTAAGAAAAACATTTTTAATAAACTCGTTTTATTTCAAATGTATTTTCTTAATTCGTTATTTAATTAATAAATTTTGTAGAACCCAACCAAATATCCTATTATCTAAATTAATAACAATCAACACCTATTTACATCTATCTATTTTAAAATTACTATAGAAACGAAATAATTAACTTTACCAACCAACAACATTTAATGCAATATTTACAGATTTTCATGTTTTCTAAGTTTTCGATATATATGGGTAAATCATTGTAATATGAAATCTTCCTCTAATTCGTCCATCTGTATCATTTATTAATTTCATTCCTTACTTGTTCTCTTAATGTAAATGGAATAGGGTAAGATTTACTATTAAAACTTTTTGATTCATCAACCTGCAATTTATGAATATATTTTTGTGCTTGTCCTACCTTTTCATTAATAACCTCCTTATTTCTATAAATTATTTCTAATATTAGGCCTTCAAATTGTTTATTCTTTTCAGCTATTTTCAAATCATTCAGCAAAACCCCCTTATAATTATTATCACTCTGTATATCACATATTACATTATTATTAATTATTATACCTTCCTTATACTTCATTGTATCTCCAATTCTATCTAATTGAACACACTTATTTTCTCGGCTGACACTATTGGTACAGTTCCAAGATTTTTTTACCCCTTTTAAATGAATACACTTTTGTGTTCCATCAATATGAATCCCTAATTGCTGAATTACATCAATTCCTAACACCATATCGACAGTGAGACCTTTTATTATAAACAATCTAACAAAATCTTCCCATTGATTTATACTTATCTTTACATTTAACACTCGGTTTGTGGTTGATATCTTTCTTTTGGTTGCTGATAGCAAATCTATTTTATTTACTTTAATTATATTCTTGTACAGGACATCTAAATTATTTAAAATTACTTCCTCATTTATTAAAGATGTGATCATATTTCATAATAGAATACTGTCTTCTTTTTAGTAGTGCAATGGCATCATCTATCTTTTAATATTTAATATTCATAACTATTTAAATGCTAAAATACGTGTGGTTCTTCATAACATTTTTTTTTTTTTAAATTACTATTTACATATTTACAAGTTCCGAGTTTCCTTTTGTTATCTTAATACTCTTTTAAAAATATTTTCAGTAGTCTTTTGAACATCCTTGTCTTCTTTAGCTGCTTGTTTTAATTTTCTTAATTCATCTTCTAACCTTGGTACTTCATTTTGTCTCAGCTTTTCTTTTAACTTCTTTGCTTCCTCCTTTAGTCGTCGTTTAACTGTTTCCTTCTTTGTTTTCTTCTTATTTTTATTGACATTAACTATATAACCTCCTGTAATTCTTCTTAAATATTTGTTATTTTTGTTCCTCATAATATTACTCAATATAGCTCTTGTTACCACCTTTACTTCTGTATTACTTACCACTTCATTGTATTTTACCTGTTTACCATTTTCCATATCTTCACAAGTCTCTAACATTTGATTTATTTCATTAGTTCCAAATAATAATTCTTGTTTTTTATCCAAAATTCTGTTTTCATAAGTATTGTATCGAAATCTAACTTCTAATTTTTCTTTATCCTGTACTGACTTAGTTTCCATAATCTTTGTTAAATTTTCTTCTATCTCTTTGCGTTCCTCCTGTCTTTCTTTTCTCACCTCATTCTTGAGTTCCTCCTTATAACTTCCTAATGTTTCACTCATCTTATTAATTTGTGCTTGCAATTCTTGCTTATCTCGATTTGCACCTTATTAAATTCTTCTCTTAATCCCAATATCGATTCTTCATCCTTTTTGCCTGTTCTTTTTGCTCCTCAATTGCCTGTTGCAAATCCTTTTTCAACTCTTCCGCATTCTTCGCAAAATCCTTCCTCAGCTCTGCTGTATCCTTCTGTATTAACTGTAATAATTCTTTCTTCGAACTGTTTTCCCTTTCCTCAGCTTCCCTATTACTTTGCTGCATTTGCATTTGCATTTGCTGCATCATTCCCATTCTTTGTTTCATCCTGTCATCTTTTTCTGTATGTTCTTCCTGTAACCTTACCTGGTCTCCTTGTACTTCCATTTCTAGCTGTCCTTCTTCACCTTCTACTCCTGCGCTACTCGCCACTACTTCATCTGTTCTGGTCCTTCTTCTTTCTCTTCTTCCACCTTCTTGCCTTTCCTTGTAACCCTTTTATCTGCCATCTTTCAGTTAAATTGTTTAAATGTACCTATTTTTATTATAACCCTTTATAATGAATCGTATATCTTTATATTTGATTTACCAATTGAATCCGTTATCCAATACTTTAGTTACTCAAATTAAATGTCCTATTCTGTTACTCTATTTTTGCTCAAAAGAACTTAGTTATGATACCCTTTTACCTTTTTACAATTCTGTTCTTTTATTCGTGATTGTTAATTACAAATTAACCATAAACCTGGTTTATCAGCTATATTCAAATAAACGGGTTTGATTGTATTTTCTAATCTTACGTTTGACTTTTCAATTACCTGACATTGACAAGCTACATCAATTTGCTATGCCCTCTCGTTGCGGCGCCATAAAATTTGCTATGTTATGCTAGCTGATAAATTTATTTAAATTATCGTATTACTATTTTGCCCTTTATTTTTAACTTTCAATTCAAATCCGTATTTTACAATATCTTTAATGAAACTCTCTCAGGTGGTTCGCAATATCTAGTAACCCAATGATTGATTTGTCAAATTCTCTTTGTTTAATTGCAAGTTGATTGACTTTCAAAAAAATTGACACCTAACGTCAAATTGATCAAAATTCAGAACTAATATCAAGGTTTTTACAATAAGATCTAATATGCAATTCTTTCACCAATCTCTTATGTAAGTATGAAATTCAATTATATTTTTATACCTTCTTACTGGTTATAGCTTTTTAAATGTTCCATTTAACCTTTTAAAAACACAAACCTGATTTAACACTTTGCTTGTTAATACTCCCAAAATCCTTCCAAGCTAGATCCTCACTCCGACTGCACTCAAACACCTGCTGGGTCCTTATCCAAACTGCATCACCTGCGATGAATGTAAACTCTCAGCATCACCTTATTGCCATCCACTTCAAAACTTCCACATCCTATACTGGATTCCTGTCGTTGTCCCCTGCTGCTGTTAACTTCAAGTCTCCTAGCTCCTGTACTGGATTACTGCGGCTCCGATCCCTCTCTGGTAAGTGTCAGCATAAATCTTGTTCCAAATATGAATTTGTCTCTTTTTTTAGATGGTCCTACGTCTTCAATGATACCCACAGGTTTCCCAAAAACAATTCGCTGCACGTACTAACCTCTTGTTTGTGTCTTGTATTCCATTTCCAATGTAGTATCAATAAATCCAATTCTCTTCATATAATGTAATCTTCTGTATTAATTATTTATAATTCACTGCATTGGTTCAATCTCTTCACTGATTGTATTCCTTTATAAGTTCCAATTTATAATATTATACCTCCACCAAGTATATTTGTTTACAGCCTTTTTAAATGGTATTTGATCAAATAATTACATAAAGTAAGGCATAAATTCTGGTTTTTTATTTTCCAAATTCGTTATATTCAAAATTACATGTCTGTTTTTTATGAGTTGTTTCAGTAACTAATTAAACAAATTACAAATTATTACTATTAGACACGATTCTTGTTGCCTCCTATCTACACTTTTTTATATAATCAAAACAGATATTTTATTTTAATTATCATAACAGATACATTTTAGTAGTAACCTTGGTATTTATTCCTATTCAGAATTTTCTTATTACAGATTAAGTTTGAGTAATCAATCATTATGCTATTATTTGACTAACCAATAATAAGAAAGTTAATTTCATTATACTTTAACATGTATTTAGATCCATTAATTTGCTTATATCTGACTTCCAAATTTATTTGACTAAACTGTTTCTTTAGTATTCATATTTAAATTATCAAAGAATATAGTGTATCATAACAATATGTATACTTGATTTCCTCATTCTTCTATTTCTTTTTCTTTTTTCTGGATCTCTACCAGTATTCCTACGTCAAGTCTTCCAACTCGTCAGAGACCTGTTTATATTTTTCTGCCGTTCCTTCAACATCCCATATACCAAAATTCGTTGTCCTTTTTCTATTGCACAGTATATCTCACACCTCACCTGGGACCTGTCCAGCATGGCCAACCCTACCAATAGCTACGTTATCGTTGACCTAGCTCGAAGAATCACTAACTCAACCCACCTGACAGATCGAGATCTAGATACTCGACGAACAACTTCGTTGATACATACGGCCATCTTGTTCGAATGGAGGAAATAGGAAAAAATAAAGAACTTTGGAAAATAACTAACGGCAAAGAATTAGGTAAAAGATGGCCAAGAAAAGCAGGAACTAGGAAATGGCAAAGGTGGTGAAAAAAGAGAACGACACAAGCAGATACCTTGGCAAAGGACAGAAAAAGTTGGAAGGCTTTCCGCGAAAGATCTTTCAAACCCACCCAACTCTCGACATCTCAGGTATAAGAAGAGCAGATGACGTAAGTAAGTACTATATAGAGTGCTGCACATAACTCGTCGAATGCAGTAAGTGATTTATGCAACACAAATTACATATAGCACAGCAACTAAGAGAAGTTACGTAATAAATATGCCATTACGGATCTTAGAAAACTTTAGAATACCAAATTACTTGCGAGGACCTTTAAAAACACTTTTCGTTCGTGGTGAATACAACGGTTTCTTTCATACTGCAAGTTTAATGAATTTTAAATAAAAAGTTGCAAATCATTTCAAATTTCATGTCAACAACTGACGTATAATTTTAGTACTTGAACTTTAAAATTTTACTTTAAAGTACTAGGACTTTAATGTTCCATTTTTTGTACAATAAATAAGTTTTAAAGTACTTGAACTTTAAAACTTTACTTTAAAGTACTAGGATTTTAATGTTCCATTTTTTGTACCATAAATTATCCGAAAAATGTCATTTTTGACATTAGTATGAAATAATAGCTATTTATATAACAAGGAATGTAAGGACCTATTAACATTGGAGGTAGGCAAGTACAAGCCAAGACGAAGTCGCGGTTTGTTGCCTGCCGAAAATGTTAATAGGCCATACATTCCGAGTTATCTTATTATATTTTTCCCGCTGCTTATCGAAATTTTCCTAGATTTTTGAAAAAATCGTTTGGTGTGTCACCTGTCACCAGAATAAGTTTTCGTGAGTCGCGTTACCTGTGAGTGTCACATGTCACATAAACACTTGCAATTTATAAACAAAACGTCTAAATCTACACCTTGCTTTGTTAATTTTATTATCCTAGGAACTTAATAATAATATTAAGTTCCGTTGTCAAGAAAAAGCAGCAAACAAATATAATCACGGACTTACACGTTTCGTTACTAAGGCTGTATCAGTGACTTACATGATCAGCAGCGGGAAAACAATATTTAACTACCCTTAGTTGCCATGATATACCTATGTAATTTGTGTTGCATATATCTCGTACTGTTTCTGACTACTAAGTACTTCGGACTAGCGTCCCTGTATAATATTAAACTATTTATACAGGGACTCTATTTCGGACGAGTTATGTGCGCCATCCTGTATATGTTTCAAGGTCTTACAGATTCCTGCATAGAAAGAGCTTTGCACAGATCATGTAAGGGCTCCTCCTGCTTATATCTTATAAATTAACGTCAAATGCCTACATGAAATTGATATTTGGTATTTTACTACATCGAAAGATTGAAATCTGTTTGTAATAGAATTTCAGCCATTCGAAAAATGTATGGGGTCGCTATTAATTGCAAATACTATTACTGCAAAACTAGTGTGCGCAATTAATCACTTTAGGTCTCATTTTACTTTGAATAACTGAAGTAAATTTTAAGAAACTAGTTATTCACAATATTGAATATTCAACATTTTCACAAGTAATTGAAATACGATCGACCTTAGCAATACTAATAAAATCGTATGCAAGAGTTGGCGCTTTTATTTGACAGTTTGAGAAGTTTAACTGACAGTTTTTTATCTAATTTCAAATTTATTATACTCATATATGGTATGTTCCATCAATGCGGCGTAATGAATAATTCCAGCATTAATGAATCCTTCCGATGCCTTGGCATGTCTTAATTTGGTAAGTTTAATCCATAGTTTTACTTTATGGCTCTAAATATGCATTTTTAGCACAAGCGCGCTAATGTTACTTTTACAAACGAACGTAAACTGCAGGAAAAGAGATGATAAATTGGTACATTATCGTAGAACTTCACTCCATAATAAAATACCTGACAATGTCGTGCATTTTATTAAATATAGTCATTTAGCAAGACCCAGAAGTTTATCTAAGAACCAAATGAACCAACGTCTGATCGGCCAACCTATTTTAATAGAAAATCGAGACGGACAAAATTTGCCCCCATCACAGCAGTATGGAAAATTGCAAACCTTAGTGAAAATGTTAAAGGCGATTGTGTATGACCAAGAACTGAAGAAGTCTAAAGAGAAATCTTCCGAACAGGTGAAACGGTTAATAAATCCTTCCGAGTTTAGAAAACCAAGTGCTTCATTCTATCAAGGGCGTTCAAGTTCACACCATAATAGTCTATTCAATAAAAAAAAACAAGAACGATACGAAGATATATTAAAGCCAGTAAAAAATGATCGCCTTACAACTCCACCATCGCAGTTACAAAATGGTACGAGCCAAGAGCAAAAAAATAAGTTGTCGCCAAAATTTAGGGCATTTTTAGTGCCTAAACCTCAGAATACTACAATAAAATTTAAGAACAAGAAAGTAAGTCATGCGAAGGAAACAAATTTGAAACAGCAAGAGGATATTAGTTCAAAACCACTAGAAAATGCTGGAAGATGTATGAGCAATCATAAATTGAAATCTCAAACCTCAAAGTTCCAAAATTCAATGGGTAATAATGAAAAGGCTGAAGATATGCATAATTTAAAAACTGGATATAATACGAATTCTCAATTCCACAACAGTCACAGTCAGTCGTATCATGTGAGCAATTCTAATCTAAATTTGAAGAATTCCAAATCTGTCAATGATTTCATTCCCCATTCTAATAGCCACAATCCACCACTTAAAAAGAATTTTAATGTGAAAGTTCTAAATCCCCAATTAGATAGCAATTTTAATCCAAAAGCTAAAGTCCACTATGACATTACAGCAAAAGAGAATTTAAATTTAGATTTTGATAATATTGACAATACGACACCTGGAAATTGGGATTCCTCGCAGTCGCACTCAAAAAATAATCATAATATAGCTACTGGGCATCATGCAAACTCCAAAATAGACGACACACATTCACCACAACTTCAATCTAAATATATAGAAATTGGCAACACGAAAAAGGGTGATGAGAAGAATTCCAATGCAATATATAAAAATAGCAATGCACAATCTAAAAATCATGGTAATGCTGAAACAACAAATCATTACCAGTCAGGCTCAAATATTTCCACTGTAGGCGACTACGTAATATGCGAAAAAGCACATTCTCCACAAATGAAATTCAAGGAAAATCATAAACACATTCCTGAGGATAACCACAATACAGATTTCAAAAATGAAGACCACGAACTAAAGAATACTACTAACGTCGAAACAAAGAACTATAAAGATTTAGATTCGACATCAGACAATACATACTCATTATCACTGCATAATAACCCTCAATTTAAAGACATTTATAATGTCAAGATAGAGAAAGATGATGATTCAAATAACAGTGATGTATCAAACTCCAATATAAGCGATTATATAACAGCCGGAAATGCAAACTATTCGAAATTTCCTGAGAAGAGTTTCTCTACAAAATCGAAAATTGGTGACGCAAACTTAAACAATCGAAACACCAAACTAGGGCAAAAGTACGATTCAGGTGGCTCAACTAACAATGATGTTTTACGCTCCAATATACGCAATTACAAAACAGTCGAAAACGCAGATTTTTCAACATTTCCTAAGAAGAGTTTTCATACAAAATCGAAAATTGGTGGCGCAAAATTAAATAATCAGAACACCAAACTAAGGCACGACAACTACCATTCAAGTGGCTCAAATAACGATGATGTTTCAAGCTCCAATAAAAGTGACTCTAAAACAGCTGGAAAAGTAGATTCTTCAAACTGCAACTCAAGAATAACAATAAGTTCATTCCTGAGAATAGTTTCCCTACAAAAACAAAAATTGATGATGGAAAATTAAATAATCATAACACCAAACTAGGGCACGATAATTACAATTCAGGTGGCTCAAATAATAGTGATATTTCAAACTCCAATATAAGTGATTCTAAAACAGCTGGAAATGTAGATTCTCCAAAATTGCAACTCGAGGATAACCAGAGCTTCCCTACAAAATGGAAAATTGGTGACGCAAAATTAAATCATCAGAACACCAAACTAGGGCAGGACAACTACGATTCAGGTGGCTCAAAGAAGAGTAATGATTCAAGTTCCAATATAAGCGATTATAAAACAGCTGGAAATGTAGATTCTTCAAAGTTGCAACTCAATAATAACCATAAGTTCATTCCTGAAAAGAGAAACCATACAAAAACGAAAATTGGTGATCCAAAATTAAATAATCAGAACACCAAAATAGGGCACGACAACTACTATTCAGGCGGCACAAATAAGAGTGAAATTTCAAGCTCCAAAATAAGCGATTATAAAACAGCTGGAAATGTAGATTCTTCTAAATCGCAACTCAAGGATAACCATAAGTTCATTCCTGAGAATAGTGTCCCTATAAAATCAGAAATTGATGATGAAAAATTAAATAATCATAACACCAAACTAGGGCATGACAATTACGATCCAGGTGGCTCAAATAATAGTGATGTTTCAAACTCCAATAAAAGTGACCCTAAAACAGCTGGAAATGGAAATTCTTCAAAATTGGAACTCAAGGATAACTATAAGCTTATTCCTGAGAATAGTTTTCCTACAAAATCCAACATTGGTGACGAAAAATTAAATAATCTTAATACCAAACTAGGGCACGGCAATTACGATTCAGATGGTTCAAATAACAGTGATGTTTCAAGCTACAATATAAGTGATTATAAAACACACGAAAATTCAGATTCTTCAAAATTGCAACTCAAGAATAACCATAAATTTATCCCTGAGAATAGTTTCCCTACAAAAACAAAAATTGATGATGGAAAATTAAATAATCATAACACCAAACTAGGGCACGATAATTACGATTCAGGTGGCTCAAATAACAGTGATATTTCAAACTCCAATGTAAGTGATTCTAAAATAGCTGGAAATGTAGCTTCTCCAAAATTGCAACTCGAGGATAACCAGAGCTTCCCTACAAAATCGAAAATTGGTGACGCAAATTTAAATATTCACAACACCAAACTAGGGCACGACAATTACGATTCAGGTGGCTCAAATATCAGTAATGCTTCAAGCTCCAATATAAGTGATTCTAAAACAGCTGGAAATGTAGATTCTCCAAAATTGCAACTCGATAAAAACCAAAGTTTCCCTACAAAATCGAAAATTGGTGACGCAAATTTAAATATTCATAACACCAACCTGGAGCAGAACAATTATAATTCAGGTTCAAATAACACTGCCAAATCGATACCAGAAAACTCATATTCTTTGCAACTGCAGTCTAAGAATAATTCTAAACCAATTTCTGAGAGCGATTACAATACAAATTCCAAAAATAACAACTTGCAATCTGGCAATCAGCGTAATGGTACGATTAATGAAAGTTATACTAATTCAAGTTTTGATAAAAACTACGATGGCGTATTGAACAATGTGAATTTCTTACAAATACCATTTAATGGTCATTACAATCCATATATCTTTAAAGACAAGGAAGGAAAAGCAGACAACAATTATATATTAAATTTGGATAATAGTGATGGCACAATATTTAACAATCAGTCCAAAACGGATAGCAATACCACTATTCCTTATAAGGGTTATGAAACAGAATTCCAAAATAAAAACCTACTAACTGTCAAAATTTATAGGATCAAAATATTGAAAGGTTATGATTTTAATAACTACCATAAACTATTTCCCGAAAAAATACTTTCCTTACAGTTGCTACCTAAGGATAATCACAATTCAGTTTATGCTGATGCAAGTCCGAAAAATGGTAAAACACAATCAAATAATATATATTTTTCAAAAATGAGTGACAATTACCATTTTGATCCTGATCTTGATACAAATTTACATTCCAGAAAAGGATATTTATCACAGTCACATAATACAATTTCTGAAGGTGGTTATAGTGCGAAACTAAAAAATCGTGTCACACCTAAGAATATCTTAAAATTAGATATACATAACTTTGACGACTCCATTGCTGCTAAATTATGGCTATCACATGCGAATTTAAAGAAGGGAAACCTTAAGAAGGGCCATGGTACGAAACTCAAACATATTAAACCACAATTAGAAAACATGTATATTGACAGAATTAATCAGAACTCAGATCCAGGCAATACTGATAATTTTATACATAAGGATGCTTATTCTTCACTGTCAAGGAATGGCTATAACCATAACTTAGTTTCTCAATACGACTATACTACCGCACCCAAAAACAAGTATAACAAACATTATGCGTGATTTATTTGAACTGCATACTCAACAATCACCTCAATAGATTTTCAAATAATTTTTTCAGGAAGTAGAGGCCCAGACAATAAGAATACTTGAATTGTTATGCCAGTAATTTAAAGATATGTTACAGATTACAGATATGCTACAGTGGATAAATTGTGTTACAATTGTCAGGGATCAAAACAGTTATTGATGTTTTGTAGTATACACCGAAATTGATCATTTAAATTATTATTAGCGAGAAACGATTATTTAGTCTGGATAAAATTGTTAATTTTCCTGAAATATGAGATTAAATATAAAAGATTAATGTTCCCATGCTCCTTTGTTTTATTCTAATGTAACTATGCTTCTAACTAATATATATTTTTTTTTGTAAATGTTAGTTGGTATATACCAAATGCACCACGGTCCAGAAATCCTATTGCATGATTAAATATTGTTGAAAATCGTACTACTGTCATTAATGACCAATAGAAAAATTAGTTCAGGAGTCGTAACCAAGACAACTAAAAAATTTCTTGGAAATTTTTTGTAGGTAGGCATTACTTCTTTTTAGGGTTTGTGTCGTTACGATTTTCTTACCGAATCTCCATTCGAGCATTAATTCATATCCGGAAATTATTTTTCGTGCATTCAACAACGTCCTAATTTGCCCTCGCGTCCCGCTCGGGCAAATTAATACGACGTTGTTGGAACGCACTCAAAAAAATTTCCGGAAAGAATTCATGCTCTTATGAGATTATATGTGAAAATCGTACGACACTCATTAATGACCAATAGAAAAATTAGTTCACGAGCCGTAACCCAGACAACAACAAAATTTCTTGGAAATTTTTTGTAGGTAAACATTGCTTCTTTTTAGGGTTTGTGTCGTTACGATTTTCTTACCGAATCTGCATTCGAGCATTAATTCATATCCGGAAATTATTTATCGTGCATTCCAACAACGTCCTAATTTGCCCTCGCGTCCCGCTCGGGCAAATTAATACGACGTTGTTGGAACGCACTCAAAAAATTTCCGGAAAGAATTAATGCTCTTATGAGATTATATGTGAATACATCACAGATACAGTATTATACCAGCGTACATAAATCAAATAAGTAGAGACACTTCTATTTCGGTTCCTTTGATGTCAAAATACTGATTTGAATGACCTTGAACGGTGGGGGGGGGGGGGGGTACTTTCCGATAGTACTAGCAGATGGCGCCACCATTTTATCATATCATGATTGGTAGCAGAGCCAGTAACTGGCTCTGATTGGTAGTAGAGTCTCTGTATAGAGGTTGCTAAGAGTTGTACAAACAGCACGATGCATTTTGATTGGTTTGGATCAATTTTGACAAGGCAAGTGTGATAAAAGTGCATTTTTACATGTTTTGTAATACGTTACGGCCGATGGTTTTACACATGCAAATCTAACTTCTAATTAGGTTTATGTATATTCCTAACATATTCGGTTCTAGAAATCCTAAGAATAGTCAATGCTCTGAAAACTCGCCCATCAAAAGCAAAATTGCAAAATTGGCCTTCATAACCTCTTTGTGCGACATATGTCAAACGTCTAATGTGGATCAAAAATTGATGTCAAATCAGGCTGTTTGCCCAACTTTTAGTAAACTTGCAGGACAAGCTCCTTCATGGGGTGTTAGTGCCTCACAAATAATAATAATAATATACAGGATCTGAAATCTTTGTTCTGCCATCTGGTAGTCAAGCTTATAAATACATCATAAGTCACTGTCCCAGTCCCATGCACTCTAGACAGATTTCAACTTTTGGCTTGAGTGTCTCTACTTGTTTGATGTATGTACGCTGATTATACCGGGTGTCTTAAAATGAATTACATCTAGTATGCTTTGAATTCCCCATAATGCAATCTAAAATTTTATTTGAAATTGGCAAGATTGTAAGTCTAAGTATGTCAAATTCGACGTTAGCAGGTTATGTTTTGCGTCAGTTTGTGTCAAAACTGACGCAAAACCTAACCTGTTAATCTCGAATTTGACATAGACTTACAGTCTTGCCAATTTTAAGTAAAGTTTTAGATTGCATTATGGGAAATTCAAAGCATGCTAGATGTAATTCTTTTTAAGACACCCGGTATTATTCCCATCATTATATCGACTACGAATTAATAAATGAATAATGGTACCTATGTATGACATGCAATGTAACTCATATACTAGTTCTGATTGATACGGGTTGTGTACACAAGGGGTAGGTTATCTTAGCAAATTCTCCAATTAATCAATTTCTCAGATCTCAGATTGTAATTTCCTATCTTAAAATGCTTCTGGGCGTTTCTTAAGGTACGTTGTAACATAGACAGAAATCTAAAACTCCCCTAAGGTTTTTACTTCAGATCCATAGTTTTCGTATAAAGCATAATTAAAAATTTGAGAGCCGTTGAATTTGTCATAAAATAGCATGTTATTCAAAGCAGACGGGTATCAATAGATTTAATAGCTATTTAAGTAACAAGCAATGTAAGAACCTATTAACATTTGAGGTAGGCAAGTACAAGCCAAGGCGAAGCCGCGGCTTGTTGCCTGTCGAAAATGTTAATATGCGATACATTCCGAGTTATCTTATTATATTTTTCCCGCTGCTTATCGATTGTTCCTAGATTTTTTAAAAAATCGTTTGGTTTGTCACCTGTCACCAGGATTAATTTTCGTGAGTCGTGTTACCTGTAAGTGTCACATGTCACATAAACACTTACAATTATAAACAAAACGTCTAAGTCTGCATCTTACGTTGTTAATTTTATTATCCCAGGAACTTAATAATAATATTAAGTTCCGTTGTCAAGGGAAAGATGCAAACAAATATAATTGTCCACTTACACGTTTTGTTACTAAGGCTATATCACTGACTTACATGATGGACAGCAGGAAAAATTATTTAATTAGTGACGTTTGTTTGACACTTCTAATATCATTTTATAAAATAAGGTTAGTTAAGTTTAAGGATTTTCTTAACCGCCTCCTATTAAAAACATGCGATTTATTCAGCGGTCTTTATTGAATAAAAACACAACCACCAATAAATTTACAACTGTCCCTGTACAACACATTTTTGAACACGACTGTACATACAGATTGTCTCATTTTTTTTAAACAAGTTGCTCTTTGTAAATTGTGTTCGACCTTGTTGAACATTAATTAATCTTGTCAAGCTTAAACATTAATTAAGTCTCGTTTTTTAAATTCTGAAGCAATTCATATGGTAATTACCTCAAGAGTTGCTGCAATCGCAACTCAGTATTTTGGTCGGCACGATGAACTAGATTACTTATAATGTTACACAACACCATTCAACAAAATCCGTTTGCAGGCGTTTCAACAAACTGCGAAGTTTTGCTAAATATTCATTTGTGTTTACCTTTAGCAATTAAGTTATCAAATATTACAAGGGTATGTCTCAAGCCATAATTACGTGATCTTCTAAGCTGCAGACCGGCATAAGCCTCTACCCTTCACCAGGAGATCGCTTTCCAAGCCATAATTACTTGGTCTCTGAGACTGGAGACCAGCGATCTCGTTTTATTAACCTCTACTACGAAAAGTCACTGAAATTCGGAATCCAGATCAGTGCAAACCGCTGTAGAGTTTCAAGTATGTACACATCAATCAATGCAGACACAACTCCGTGTTTTACACTTTTATTATATATTGAAAAATCATATACTAATCACAACTTTCACATTTCAGAAGTAGAATGGTTCGCCTATTTTGTAATGTAAGGGCGCACCCTGTATAGAAAATACATGTATTATGTCAAACATGTTAAATTAAATTTTATAATAACCATGAATACATAAATTCCCCACCTTTACTCTTAAATTGCTTATTTATCTCTTACACTTCTTACAGCATGTCTTTGTGTAATGTTACTTTGCGTTTCTAGCGCCACCTGTCGCGACTTTTCGTCCTTTAGGGCGAAGCTAATCCTGTCCTTTAGCTGCAAATTTTGTTTTAAATCTTTAGTAGGGGTCTACTATTCAAGCCAGCTTGTGGTTCCCGATTCCCGAGCTACCGCGTAGATGGCTCGGCCATTCAGCTCGGGGTAATTTATTCAGTGAGTCGCAGTGTAACGGGCAGTAGATTGTTAATCACATAATGTAGGAAGGCCAAATATCGTAAAGTTGCGTCTTTAATTACGCCAAAGCCGGATATATACAAGGTCTCCCCGACATTATTGCAATAGTACTGTCGCTGTCGAGCCAATAGTGCCGCTTGTTGGACTACTTTCTGTTTCACGCATAGTGCATTTTCTTTGGCTACTCTATCCTCGCCCCCCCCCTCCTGCGGGCCTAAAATCAATTGTTATCTTCCCCAGCTGTTTTATCGTAGCAGCTTTTGAGTTGGACCCATCTACGAGGGAACGAACTTTTAACATTCCTCCGGTCTGCTCGTATTTTCCTTGGGCTGTGGCGACGCTCTGCGATGACAAATGCTTCCAACACCCATCACGTTCTGCCTGTGGAAATGTATTTTCAAGTGTTTTGGTCATATTGAACTATTAAACTCTTCGAGTTGCCTCTCACGCTTAGTTATACACAACCGGTAGCCCTCTTTTGGGACCCTGTTTATTAAACTATTAGTCCTTCATGCACTTGCTCAATAAATAATTAAAATCATAAGTATCTTGTACGATGGCGCAGCCTCCAAGAGTACATTTTAAAGATTGTTTATGCATATGTACCCTCCAGTTTAATATTGAAATATTCAATAAATGTTTTGCCATATTTTGCGTTTGTTTTATTGTATTTTTCCCATGCTCTGATAAAAACTGTACCGCAGTTAGCAGACGGGGCACCAATATTGTCAAAGGTAAATCCTAGTCTCGACCCAAAGCATTGCTTGATCTCTAACTGGGATAAGGCAGCAAACATGAATCCAAGTATAGAATTCGTGGCGCCAAGGCAACCATCTTCTGAGATTTTATCTAGGCCCAACTTGCCGGTAAATAACTACGACCCTACGTTTTGACGGACCTATTCTTCTTCTTCTTTTCTTCAATCCTCAGATTGGTTGGCAGCTTTCCACCTGATATTGTTGCAAACCATTCTTTTCATTGCTGCATAACTGTCAGCTCCTGTACTTCCTATGAATTGCTTTAAATAGTGTAGTCGTAGCCTTCCCATTGTATTTTTTCCGGGTATTGCTCCTTCCAGGATATTTATCGCAAACTCGTTGTGTCTAATTATGTGCTCTATCCACGAATGTCGTCTGTTATTTAAAATGTTTTGTAGTGTTCTTTATTCTTCCGCCCTTTGCCTGTAATACTGATGACCCTGCTCTTCAGGAATGATTTGATCTTCTTTTTCCATTTCTTCAAAGTCTTTCAAGTCGTTATATAATTCTTCGACATATTCTTGCGATCTATCTGCTACTTCTTCTTCTTCTATAAGAGTTGTTTCTTCTTTCGTCTTAATGACGCCACTTTTGAGTTTAGATTTCCCAACAAGCTTTCTAATGAGGCTGTATGATTGTTCAGTATTGTATCTATTAAACTGATCTTTAATTTATCTGCAATATTGTCCAAACCATTCTTCTATCTCTTTCTTAGCTTTCCTATTTATGAGATTTCTAGGTCGATTATATTCGTTTTTGTTTTATCATGTTTGTGTTTTCTTCGTTTTTCCATTAAAGCTACAGTTTTTCAACTTATTCATGTTTCTTGAGTTGTTGCTTAAGATTACCTACTGTAATTTTTGCAGCTGTTGTTATTGCTTGTTTTAAGTTTTCCCATTGCAGATTTGTATCTATTCCGTCTGCCTTCGTGTTTTTCAAATTTTATTTCAGTGTTTGATTGTATTTCTCTCTCTCGATTTCCTTCTTTAGTTTGTAAAATGCTCATTTAGGATTAGTTAGCGCGGCTTTGAACCTCTACCTTTTATGTTGCAATTTATATTTCATGACAACTACATTGTGGCCACTGTATATATCTGCACCCGGATATGTTCTGCTTTGATGTACTTGTGATTTGCATCTATTTTTAATTATAATATAGTCTATTTAGTACCTGCTATATCACCTGGTTTTACCCATGTGTGTCGTTGTCTTGGATGATATTGAGAGATGGTGTTTGTGATTATAAGTTCCTTTTCTACTATACAAAAGTCAACAATTCTAAGATCTCTTTTATTTCTAATTCCTAGTTCATATTTCCCAACTGTTTCTCTTTCTTGTCCTTCACCAACTACGACGTTCCAATAACCCAGTATTCCCATAACTTTTTTAATATAATTCCAACTCATGTAGTGCTATTTTTATCTCCTGACACTGTAATCTTCGCTCCAAAAGTCTCCTTTGTCTTTTCACTTAATTTCACAAGAATGTCTTTATTCATTCGTTTCATTTCTATTTTTATGCTTTCGAGTTTGCCACATACTCCTAGTGATCTTACGTTCCAGGTCGCAATTTTATTAACGTTATTCATTTCTGAGTCACTTTTAGTTTTGCTTGCGTATCTTTTGCCGATGCTTCTGTCTAATGCTGTCCCCACCCAATTGGGGGACTATTTTACCTCCGGTAATTTTAGTATCAGACGGATTCATCATAGTACTTTGGTTGCTGCTTTGAAATCGTAATGGTGGATTCTCCTTCCCTTCCACACTGCAGTGCGACAGCCTACATAATGGTTCCCATCTTCTCCTGTCGATTTATAAACTATAACTGTACCGATGTGTATCATCTCAACCTATAATCAGTTCCGTAAACGCTGCTTCCACCTTGAAGTTGTACTTCGGACGAAATCCTGATACCCTCTGGGTAGCCCGTCGTAAGTCCGTTTAAGTCCCTGGATATTTTTTTCCCAGTACTCTCTATATTTAGAGGGCATTCCGCAATCCTCCACCTAGGGAAGTGCCAGGTGGAGGATAACTTATAACCATATACGGGACTGACCTATTAGCAGAGATCAAACTTGTGCAGGACTAAACATTAACTGGTTGGGACAACATAGCCATTAAAATGTAATCGTACATCAGACATGACACCCCCTCAAGAGGGCTTATTATCCAATTAAAATCAATTAACGACCTATTGCCCCTGAGGGGCTGTTTTGTGTTTTAAGTACCATTTGGTTCTGCACACTTGTTTTACTCATTACTGTTTCCAAAAAAAAACTGAGACAATCTGAATAACAGCTTTTCCTGCAAGGAGCATGAGATTATACAAGGTTATTCAAGTAAGATGACGAGCCTGACTAGGTATAAATGCAACCCAAAATACGTTTTACTAAGCGCACGTCTATGAGGCTTTATAAATCGTATTTTGGGTTGCAATTTTACCTGGTCCGGCTCGTCATCTTACGTGAATAATATGTAATTTACTTACATTCAATAACGGTTGCTGCAGGGTGTCTGGCAAAAACATGATGATAGGTTAAGCGTATACTGGTGGCTCGTTTGAAATATAAAATAATATAAATAGTAAACATAATACGGTATGTCCCAAAATCACAATCGTAACCAAGTTGCGGGCATCTTGTTTGTTTGCTTGTCGATGGACAACATCTAGGCATGCAGAGTACCAGGTACCTCAAACACTGACTGCTGTGGTCTTATGGTCAAAGTCCTACTTAGAATTTTGCTGAGACTAAGGAGTTCCAACCCTAACAAGGGATCTTTTACATGCTACACATGATAGTAACATGGAACCCACGGTTTTACATCACTTCCGAATGATGGCATTCTGTAGAAGCTTTCATCAGCATCTTTTAATTTTTTAAAAACTTCACCGGGGCCGCGGATCAAACTCGCAACCTTAGATCAGTAATCAGAATGCTTAGCCAATAAGCTACCGACCGCGTCTTACGGGCATCTTAAGTTTAACACATCTTATTTTCAGTAGGGTTGGTGATCGAAAATATTACATTTTAGCTGTTTAAATGGAACATCAAATGACGTGTTCAATTACTTTTAAGTTAGAAAGAATGTTAGGTTAAATATTTGTAAGACTATTTACAAATGCAGTGTTGTCACTTTTACACAGCATATCCAAACATGATTTTCGTCTCCTTAGTTTAGTGGCTTTTAAAATTCATAAATTATGACCATCATTAAATGTATTACGAAAATTGATATAAAATTGAAATAACACTTAACAATTAATATCAATAAGGTCAGTAACATTTTAGCTTAAATAAAGCACAAATTTGTAAAGTTTCCTTTATTATTGGTCTTCATTTGTACAATCGCGTTTTGATTTTTTTCATATTATGCATGGTCACTTAAATCACAAATATGTTCAAGAGCTAGTATAATAAATAATTATTATCATAGTCTGATCAAACCTGCAAATCCCTGTGAAGGGTAAATTCTTCGCGGACGTTTAACGTTGGATTTCTCCAGTTTAATCTAACACATTTTCTTGCTACATGTGTTGGTGTCTTTATGGATAACCTCTTCCTATAGTAACAGTTCCATTGACATAATTCACTTAAGTATGAGGCAATGCTTTGAATATTTTCCATGTTATGTAGGTAGTAGTTTCACCTTTCGTTTCGTTTTTTCTGCAGAATACTTGTGACTATAAATTTCCCAGAGATATTTCAAATCATCCTCTTTTAGACGTACAGGGACATCTGTTGTACTTTTGTATAAATTCTCGTACTATCTATATACTTAGTGGCTCTTTCAATTTGTCTCTTTGTCTAACTACTCTTCTTTACTGATATTACGTTCAGGTAAGTTTTCTTTTTTTAATTTAAAATCTGTCTGGGCTTTGGTGGAATTACAAAATTTAATGCAATAATTTTGATTCTAAATCTTAGAAAAGTCCTTTAAAATTACAATTTTGAAACCAAATGTGTATATCGTTCTACACCTCCATTAGATTACTGGATGAATATTCATTGCCATTACCCTCTGACTATGAGTCGTGTTCTCGCAATGAAATAATAGAAGATGGAAGATCTTCAGTCGGCAAATCTCTCCTATATTTGGTCCAATCAGCAGAAATTAGTTCGTCACAACATTTTGAGGTAATATTAGATTTTTACACGATAACAATCATTGCAGCCCAACATTACAAGCCATAAATCACAATCGCCCCTAATGAAAATAAAGTGTGGACAGATAATACGTTCTACATATCACAATTTAAGAATTAGCTCTCAGCACAACACGATGGTCGACACGCATATATATGTAGTACTAGTCATAATCTGATTAATAAGTTAATCTCTAGTAGGTAACTTTTCTGCATAGACTATACTCTTCATATGTCAGCGGTGATAGTAGTAAACGGGATTAATGGTCAGATAACTACGATAGCAAAACAAATGTGCCCTTTCTTCTAATGAACGATTATGAGAATAATTGTAATTAAGAAATGCTCTAACTTGCCTAAAACATTAAGAGATTCTCCATTCAGCTGCATCCACATTTATTTGTCATTCGGAACTTCTTTCAAACATTCTGATAAAGAAATTGAGATAGTGCTCGGATGTGACACGTTCTTAAATTATAAATAAGTTGGTTGCCAAGAATGTCAAGCTAAATATTCAAATCGATACTGGAAATGAGTTTCATCATCATCATCATCTAACAGCCTCTCTTGTTCACTGCTGGACTGTTTCCAACGTTCACGATTTTGTGCTTTCTGCATCCAGTATATGCTAATGCGCTTCTGTCCACCTTGTTGATGAAATTATTTAGCTTCACCCGCAGACATGTGTCTGCAAAACTGTCAACAATCAACAACCCAGGGACAAAAATCAGCAGTCCACAGGCTATACAGTTTGGACAGATAGAACATCATATGAACACAACTCGAGATTATGCAAGGTTCTCCATACTTTCATTTCATTCAACTAGCACCAACATAATTGGATATCCTTGGGCTAGTAGTAGATTGATTGATTTCGACCATATCAAGAATTGCTTTTTCTTCGGCAATTTCTTGTTTACAAGGGGTGTTTCAGAAATGTTTTAGGAAAACTCCTTGTTTTATTAGATGTCAATGCACATTGCTACACACATCTTTAGCTACCTACTCTTCTAGCAAGAAATCGTCGGTGATATTTTTACCTCCTTTTACAATAAAGAAAGTATCGGATTCACTCTAAATATTAGAAATTGAGTTTTCAACATATCGCAAGGTTTAGAGTCTCCTGAACAAAAAGCACGTTTTTGTTCATTGGCCTGTCATTCTGTGTGTGTGGGTGTGTTTGTGAACAGAATATTTCAAGAATAAAAAGAGGTATAACGTTGAAACTTCATATATATGTTTTGTGTACTATCTAGATGCGACAGAAACCGTATGAAGAAAATCGCATAACCGGAAGTGATTTTCAATTTTTTTTTAATTTCAAAAGCAGCTCTAACGACTTTTTTCAAACTTTACATTTTTAATGTGTATTAATTATGAGATGGCTGATTTTCCAGTTGAATACCTCTGAAATGGATGTCTTTTATTTTTTCGTTTCTTTTTTCCTATTTTAAATAGAACACCCGGTATATTATTACATTTTTGAATTCAGTTTAAAATTTTAGAGAAAATGTTTCTCTTCAACTAACGCTGTATTTTGTATGGTTTCTGTAGAATTTACAATTTTTGAAAATGCTTAAAATGCGTAAAAATTAAAAAGCATTTCCGTTATAGCATTCAAAATTAAAGTGAATATCGGCGTATACTTCACTTGGAAAAGTAAAAATGTTTACTAGACCACAGGGTAGCATTAATATTATAATGCCACAAGGCAAATTAAATATGTAACAATTGTTAAAACCTGATAAATAATCATTATACCAATAGCAACAGTCAAGAAACGATTTTCAGTTAATTTTTTTCTCCATTAATTCAAGACAATATCAATGCATAACGACTACCTTCATTTGATTTATCTCCAAAAAATTAAGGACTTAATATACAATCGTCTTCATCTTCTTCGTGTTATTCTTCTTCATTCCAATTTCCCTATTTTCCTAAACGGCGTCAAGTGTTTTGGTTTACTTCTTAGGCATGTTTCTACTTGTTCTAATTCTTTTTACCTCCACCATCGTTTTCCCTTTTTTCTTGCTATATCTAGGTCTTCCGTTTGGTCCTCTGTATTCCGTTCTCGCTTTCAGTACGTTTCTTGGTATTCAGTATTGTCATTCTTTTTGTGTGCCCATACCATTTTAATTATTTCATTTTTATTGCAATTATTTGAGGACCCACTTCCTCCAGTTCCTCCCTAAAAGTTGAATTTCTTATTCTGTCCCGTTTTGTTTCTCTAGTTATTTTTCCAAAATATTTCATTTACGCCATAATGATTTTTAATTTATGTTTCTCGGGGATAGTCCGGCTTTCTGCAACATAGGTCAAAATTTGGGCATATTCCGTTTTATATGTACTGTTTTGTTCTCTCTTTCTCCAATAAAAGTTCTATTTAAGCTTCCCATCACTTGTAATTCTCGTCACCAAGTACTTTAGTGATTTCTTCACTTCTATATTATCTATCTTAATTATTTTCCCCGGTTAGTGTTCATATTTTGTTATGCGCATGGTTTTTGTTTTACTGATGTTGATTTTTAAATAAACTCCTTCTATTTATTTTTGCTGTACATTTACTGCTGCTTGAAATTGATCTCTACTTGCCGTTACTACTATAGTATGATCAAAAATTATTTTCATCTAGTATGGCTATGGAATAGTTTCTAATTCATGAATGCAACTATGTTTACACTTGAATCTGAAACTTGACATTTGATTTTTAGGTGTCTTATAGTTGCATTTATAAATTAGGAAGTATTCCATAGCCATACTAGATAAAAATAATTTTTGATCATACTTTAGATTTAGATCATCTGCATAGACAATGTTCAGGATTTCCACTCACTCTAATCCGCAGATTACATTTTCTTATAACTTTTTCACTACTAGAATGAATAGAAGAGGACTAAGATTGATTCTTGCTTAAGTCCGTCTTTAACTTTAAATTCATTTGTTTGTTCTCTACCAAGTTTAATTATACGCTTTACGTTTCTATATGTATACACTTTCTATTACCCGCTTAAGTTTTTTGTTCACATTTATCTCATTTCGTACTTCCCGTATTTATTTTCTAGGTATAGTACCAAAAGCAGCCTTGATGTCAATAAAGTCAAGTGCAAATCCTTCTATTAATCATGTCTTCTGTTACCATTCTTAGCGAGGATATATGGTCCTGCGTTTTATTTTCTTCCCTGGATGCAGCACGTTCCTCTTCCAACTGGTTTTATACTTCTTCTCTTGGTTTTTGTTTTAACACCCCTGAGTATCTTCTAACCCAGAAGGCGAGGGCGAAGGTCATATGGCTTTACAGTTGTCACAGTCCGTTGTCTTGCCTTTTTTGTGTATGGGTCTGATAGTTTTTTGCTAATCTTCTGGTACTTGCTTCGACTCCCAAGTTTAGTTGCATATCCTGGTCATTCGGTTTAACCTATATTTTATACCATACTGAAAAAGTTCTGGCACTATTTCATCGCTGCTAGCTGCTTTTCCATTTCATATTTTCATAATTGACGCATTTACTTCTTCCTCTGTTATGTATTGTGTTCTATTGTATAAGATATCCTGTGGTTCTAAAATGTCGTTTTTTAAACTTTTTTTTAAAGCATTTTCTCCACGTGTACACAATTTCTTTTGTTTCTGTTTTTAGATGGTCGTTTTTATCTGTTATATATCTTGTTTGCTTCCATTTGCGTTCTCTTAGGCTTTTGATTGTAATCCAGAAATGTGTTGGTTGTTTTGACAACTATTCTCTATTCTTGTTCTCAAGCCCTCAAAGTTCTTGCTTTTACCTGTTTTACTTCCTCTTTTGCTTCGTCTCTTCTGATCCTATAAGTCATCATCTTCATCAGCTATTCCATTCATCATCTCTTGTAAGCCTGCCCAAGCAGTTTCCATTTGTGTCGTTTTGTAGCTCTCTGCGTCCATTCTTAACCCACTTGCCATTTGATATTATCTGTCCATCTTGTTTGAGCACGTCCTATTTTTCTTTTGTGTCTACAGGGTCTCCATCATACGTTTTGTCCAGCGATTATCAAAAATATCGGCGACGTGTCCCGCCCAATTAGATCGCAATTTACGTATGAGGTATATCAAGTCTGTCACTTTTGACCGTGTCCGTATTAGCGCTGGAGGACAAGTTCAAATAACTTGACTGTGATAGAAAAGATATATCGATAGACGGGGATATGTTACCTACGTTTCGCCGGTCATTTTGATAATCAGTGAGAGCAGAGAGGAATTGTAAGAAATGTTAGATGACCTTCGAATCAGATCTAGGGAAATAGGAATAAAAATTAATATATCCAAGACAAAATATATATACGACCAATGATAATGTAGAAAATAACAATAATTCGGCGGTTGTAGTAGCAAATTATCAAATAGAGAAAGTTGGCTCATATACAGATTGGTGGTGGATAATGTGCACATAGAAAATCAAATGAGATAGAATACAGTACGGCTTTGTATGAGTTAGACATTAACATCTAGTATCCTCAGAATCAAGGTGTTTCGTTTTTAGAAAACACCGAATTCTGGGATACTAGATTTCAAGTCATATATCTCTATTTCTGTCTAACGCATACAAAACCCATAAACTGTTCAGACACATGAACTGTATTTAACTGAAAAATAACTTACTGTTTTTGAAACAAAAGAGTAAACAGCATACTTCCGGTTATGCAATTTTTTTCATTTAGATAGTACAAAAAACTTATATATGAAGTTTCAACGCCATACCTCTTTTCGTTTATGAGTTATTCTGTTCACAGACAGACAGACGGACGGACGAACGAACACACAGACCAATGAGCAAAAACATGTTTTTTGGGTTCAGGGGACTCTAAAACGTGAAGATCTGTTGAAAACTCAATATCTAATTTTTGGGGGTGAATCCAATACTTTATCGTAAAACCCGTCTGCAAAACTTAACAGTGTGTTATTTACTAAATGGTTAGTTGTACGTAAAAAACCTGTATAATCTTTTTTGTAGAGAATTTCCTAACCTTCAATTTTTGTAATAACTAAAAAAGTCATACGACCCATAGAAAGCGAGATATTTTCGAAAAACTTATTTCTGTCACCTTTCACCTTGAATAACTCAAAACGCAAGTGCGATATCGATTGGGACTTTTGAGACATTATTTGTAATGTCAAAATAAAGGTGTACGCAAAATTTCAGCTCCCTTGGATTTTTCGGCAGATGATGCGGTTTTCCGTCTAATGTTACTGGACTATAAGAGATGAGGGTGCTCCATGGTTTGTGGATCCAAAACAAGACACCCTACGGCCTACATGTCCCAACTCTTTTATATACAGGGACTCTAATGTAAGTAGGTAATAAAAGTGTACTCTTGATATCAATTAGTGACATTTATGCAATACGTATTGATCATTCATAATATTTTTAACACTGAAATTGTTTAACGAATTGGAGATGTGATGCGAGTACGCGGCTCTTTTAGCGATTTGTGGGTTTGGGGGCGGCAAAATGGGGAAAACGTTATAACTATCAGAAAAACCTTAAAATCAATATTTGTGTGAAATTTGCTATGTGGTGACTTTTTACTAGTCGATTGTATTTTTTAAGAGTATTCGGTTTGTGGGGATTTTGCGGTCCAGGTGGATTTGGGGGTTGCAAAATGGAGAAAACGTTATAATTATCAAAAAAACCTTAAAATCATTATTTGTGTGAAATTCTTTGTTTGGAGATTTTTTACTGGTCAATTGTATTTTTTATGAAAATTCTGGATGTGGGAATTTAACGACCCATGTGGGTTTGGGGGTTGCAAAATGGGAAAAACGTTATAATTACCAGAAAACCCTTAAAATCAATATTTGTGTGAAATTCGCTATTTGGAGACTTTCTAGGGGTTCATTGTATTATATAAAAAAATTCGGGGTGTGGGAATTTTGCGGCCCAGATGGACTTGGGGGTTCTAAAATGGAGAAAACGTTATAATTATCAGGAAAACCTTAAAATAAATATTCGTGTGAAATTCGCTATTTTTAGACTTTCTACTGGTCGATTGTATTTTTTAAGAGTATTCGGGATGTTGGAATTTTGCGGTCCAGCTGGATTTGGGGGTTGCAAAATGAAGAAAACGTTATAATTATCAAAAAACCTTAAAATCATTATTTGTGTGAAATTCTTTGTTTGGAGATTTTCTACTGGTCAATTGTATTTTTTATGAAAATTCTGGATGTGGGAATTTAACGACCCATGTGGGTTTGGAGGTTGCAAAATAGGAAAAACGTTATAATTACCAGAAAACCCTTAAAATCAATATTTGTGTGTAATTCACTGTGTATAGATTTTCTACTGGTCGATTGTAATTTTTAAGAGTATTGGGAATGTGAAAATTTTGCGGCCCATGTGGATTTGGGGGTTGCAAAATGGAAAAACCGTTGTAATTATCAGAAAAACTTTAAAACTAATACTTGTGTGAAATTCACTGTTGGAAGACTTTCTACTGGTCAATTGGATTTTTTAAGAAATTTCTGGATGTGAGAATTTTGCGACCCATGTGGGTTTGGGGGTTGCAAAATGGAGAAAACGCTATAATTATCAAAAAAACCTTAAAATCAATATTTGTGTGAAATTCTTTGTTTGGAGATTTTCTACTGGTCAATTGTATTTTTTATGAAAATTGTGGATGTATGAATTTTGCGACCCATGTGGGTTTGGGGGTTGCAAAACGGGAAAAACGTTATAATTATCAGAAAAACCTTAAAATAAATATTCGTGTGAAATTCGCTATTTTTAGACTTTCTACTGGTCGATTGTATTTTTTAAGAGTATTCGGGATGTTGGAATTTTGCGGTCCAGGTGGATTTGGGGGTTGCAAAATGGAGAAAAAGTTATAATTATCAAAAAACCTTAAAATCATTATTTGTGTGAAATTCTTTGTTTGGCGATTTTCTACTGGTCAATTGTATTTTTTATGAAAATTTTGGATGTGGGAATTTAACGACCCATGTGGGTTTGGAGGTTGCAAAATGGGATAAACGTTATAATTACCAGAAAACCCTTAAAACCAATATTTGTGTGAAATTCGCTATTTGGAAACTTTCTAGGGGTTCATTGTATTATATAAAAAAATTTGGGGTGTGGGAATTTTGCGGCCCAGATAGACTTGGGGGTTCTAAAATGGAGAAAACGTTATAATTATCAGAAAAACCTTAAAATAAATATTCGTGTGAAATTCGCTATTTTTAGACTTTCTACTGGTCGATTGTATTTTTTAAGAGTATTCGGGATGTTGGAATTTTGCGGTCCAGGTGGATTTGGGGGTTGCAAAATGGAGAAAACGTTATAATTATCAAAAAACCTTAAAATCATTATTTGTGTGAAATTCTTTGTTTGGAGATTTTCTACTGGTCAATTGTATTTTTTATGAAAATTCTGGATGTGAGAATTTTACGACCCATGTGGGTTTGGGGGTTGCAAAATGGGGAAAACGTTATCATTATCAGAAAAACCTTAAAGTCAATATTTGTGTGTAATTCACTGTGTATAGATTTTCTACTGGTCGATTGTAATTTTTAACAGTATTGGGGATGTGAAAATTTTGCGGCCCAGGTGGATTTGGGGGTTGCAAAATGGAAAAACCGTTGTAATTATCAGAAAAACTTTAAAACTAATACTTGTGTGAAATTCACTGTTGGAAGACTTTCTACTGGTCAATTGGATTTTTTAAGAAATTTCTGGATGTGAGAATTTTGCGACCCATGTGGGTTTGGGGGTTGCAAAATGGAGAAAACGCTATAATTATCAAAAAAACCTTAAAATCAATATTTGTGTGAAATTCTTTGTTTGGAGATTTTCTACTGGTCAATTGTATTTTTTATGAAAATTGTGGATGTATGAATTTTGCGACCCATGTGGGTTTGGGGGTTGCAAAACGGGAAAAACGTTATAATTATCAGAAAAACCTTAAAATAAATATTCGTGTGAAATTCGCTATTTTTAGACTTTCTACTGGTCGATTGTATTTTTTAAGAGTATTCGGGATGTTGGAATTTTGCGGTCCAGGTGGATTTGGGGGTTGCAAAATGGAGAAAAAGTTATAATTATCAAAAAACCTTAAAATCATTATTTGTGTGAAATTCTTTGTTTGGAGATTTTCTACTGGTCAATTGTATTTTTTATGAAAATTTTGGATGTGGGAATTTAACGACCCATGTGGGTTTGGAGGTTGCAAAATGGGATAAACGTTATAATTACCAGAAAACCCTTAAAACCAATATTTGTGTGAAATTCTTTATTTGGAAACTTTCTAGGGGTTCATTGTATTATATAAAAAAATTTGGGGTGTGGGAATTTTGCGGCCCAGATAGACTTGGGGGTTCTAAAATGGAGAAAACGTTATAATTATCAGAAAAACCTTAAAATAAATATTCGTGTGAAATTCGCTATTTTTAGACTTTCTACTGGTCGATTGTATTTTTTAAGAGTATTCGGGATGTTGGAATTTTGCGGTCCAGGTGGATTTGGGGGTTGCAAAATGGAGAAAACGTTATAATTATCAAAAAACCTTAAAATCATTATTTGTGTGAAATTCTTTGTTTGGAGATTTTCTACTGGTCAATTGTATTTTTTATGAAAATTCTGGATGTGAGAATTTTACGACCCATGTGGGTTTGGGGGTTGCAAAATGGGGAAAACGTTATCATTATCAGAAAAACCTTAAAGTCAATATTTGTGTGTAATTCACTGTGTATAGATTTTCTACTGGTCGATTGTAATTTTTAACAGTATTGGGGATGTGAAAATTTTGCGACCCAGGTGGATTTGGGGGTTGCAAAATGGAAAAACCGTTGTAATTATCAGAAAAACTTTAAAACTAATACTTGTGTGAAATTCACTATTGGAAGACTTTCTACTGGTCAATTGGATTTTTAAGAAATTTCTGGATGTGAGAATTTTGCGACCCATGTGGGTTTGGGGGTTGCAAAATGGGGAAAACGTTATAATTATCAGAAAAACCTTAAAATCAATATTTGTGTGAAATCTGCTGTGTGGTGACTTTCTACTAATCGATTGTATTTTTTAAGAGTATTCGGTTTGTGGGGATTTTGCGGTCCAGGTGGATTTGGGGGTTGCAAAATGGAGAAAACGCTATAATTATCAAAAAAACCTTAAAATCAATATTTGTGTGAAATTCTTTGTTTGGAGATTTTCTACTGGTCAATTGTATTTTTTATGAAAATTGTGGATGTATGAATTTTGCGACCCATGTGGGTTTGGGGGTTGCAAAACGGGAAAAACGTTATAATTATCAGAAAAACCTTAAAGTCAATATTTGTGAAAAATTTGCTGTTTGGTGACTTTCTACTAGTCGATTGTATTTTTTAAGAGCATTCGGTTTGTGGGGATTTTGCGGTCCAGGTGGATTTGGGGGTTGCAAAATAGAGAAAACGTTATAATTATCAAAAAAACCTTAAAATCAATATTTGTGTGAAATTCTTTGGAGATTATCTACTGGTCAATTGTATTTCTTATAAAAATTCTGGATGTATGAATTTTGCGACCCAGATGGATTTGGGGGTTGCAAAATGGTTAAAACGTTATAATTATCAGGAAAACCTTAAAATGAATATTTGTGTGAAATTCGCTGTTTGGAGACTTTCTACTGGTCTATTGTATTTTTTAAGAGTATCGGGATGCTGGAATTTTGCGGGCCAGGTGGATTTGGGGGTTGCAAAATGGGGAACACGTTATAATTATAAGAAAAACCTTAAAATGCAAAGTTACTTAGTTTAGATAATGTAAAAGCTCACCAAACAACAAATCCTTTTAAAATATATTTATTGAAGAATTAACACAAAACTAAAGATACATATCGACTAAACAACTCAAAGGTCTATTCACATCTAATCCCTTTTTCAGATTGCCCCGTTCCTCCTAATAAAAGCTTCTTCGCTCCAATTCTTATATTTGCTATTAAAGCACGTTTTATGAGTAAACAAAATAAACTATGAAACGTGTTTGCTAGCGCTCACACGTTAAATATATCGATTATTAATCGCTCTCATTAACACGCTTATTTGTTAAATAACTATTAAGTAGCAGCAAAATAGGAAACTGAGTAAAGGAATTTATATTACGTGTCCGTCGCTAAGCCATATTGGAAAAAGGATAGTGTGAATACCATTATTGGTTTTTACAGCTTAGAACATAAATTTGCAATTCCTTGAAATCAAATAAGTTGCAAATTAATATGGTAAATAAAGCTATAAAGTAAATAGAAAGAATCTAAAAGTTTAATATAGCTTTTCGGTTCAATTGGAAACGCAACTTGGACATAAATTCTATTAGGCACATCTCATGATTTTGAGAATATGTGGTATTCATATTTTATGTTTTTGTCGCGATAATATACCAAGAAAACGAAAAAGTTGTAAAAATCCAGCTAAAATGTGACATCAGCTGCGATTACTTCATAACTTCGGAAGCCCCATGTTCCAATATAGTCAGATGTATAAACAGCCCGAATAAAAACGCGGAGGGTGAAAAAAGTAATTTAACGCACGCCCTGAATTATCTCATGGAGGTTGACAGTTATGAAAAGAAAACAACCAGAACTTGTTCTGGCACGGACGCAAACAATTTCAAATTCAACAGTTACTCTTTATGATTGAATTCGAATACACGCGCTCCCGGAATTGCAATATCAGTTTCCAAATTGTAAACAAGAAAAACAAAGTCACTGCGAAAACTCCTAAATTGAGGAAACATAAATTCCAGTCGCTGTAACTTCAAAACACTACGTCTCGCTTGAATTTTTTCGGTTCCGCGTGAACCGTGAATACGCAGCTCTCTGATTTACTGCGGAGAACGAAGACGAAACAACGTAAAGGGAATTACGCGACAGAGGATATATCTTGTGCGGTGACCCAATAAATTATCTATAAGGCTGATTTACCAAGAACTTTTTCTTTCTCCCCGGCTCCTGTCGGAAGTAAACAAGTGAATCCTGAGGGATACTGATATAGGATTGTTCATTATGTGTGCCCAGCGATTCAAATTTGCTCGGTTGACAGTCTAGATCCAGTCTTAACGTGCTTGTGGTGAAATCGGCGCTAACTGACAGCCATGTCCAAGCTGAAACAATAGAAACAACTTATTTGCTATGTGCAACTTACTCAGGAAATGTAAACATTTGTGTATGCACATCCGGAAAAGCAAACAGAACGTACACGTGTCAGAGACAACATTGAATGAAACAACTACCTTTTGAATTTGATTTGATATACTGCGATGGCTATCTACAATGTTACAAATCCTGTAAATATTTAAACGTAAATTAATTTGACAATACCACGTGTTGTCAAATCATTTCACAAAACTTAAGGAAATAATGCGATCGAGATCTTAACTAAAAAATTGGAATTCTGAAGAACAACGAATTAAAATTACCATTTTGGCATCAAGTTGACGTTTTGAACAAATACGAATATTTAAAGACGCAAGTTCTAATAGAGACTTTATATTAACTTTCATCTGTCAATTATTTGTTTTTAACGACAAAAAATTAGTTAGGTGTGTGTATGGGTGCGTGTGAGATCTCTTGGTAGTATCGATCAATACGATCAAATGTTTCACCAAACTGATTAGTAAAGCCATAATTTATTTATTTCTTGATAAGAATAACAACAGGCTACAATCCCAATTACAGTTATCCCAACAAAAGTAACATTAATTTATACGAGAAGTGAAAACAAATAAATATAGATTATGTAATAATATAATGAGTAAAAGCGTAAATTAAGATTAAAAGGATACCATCAATTTACGTCACAGATCAAAGAATGAGAAAAAATTACAAATGCAATAAATGATATAGAAAAGCATTAAAAATACAAATAATATTTTTGTTTATTTGCGAAGCAGGCTTAGTGCCCTCTTTAAAGATAACAATGAAATATTAAACATATCGATATCAAAAGAGACATCATCTACTAACCGGCGTAGTCTTCCAAGTAGTGACTTCTGTTCATAATTTATACGACGCGATACTTGTAGAATTGATTTATCCCTAGTTAAGTGTTGTGGAACTCGTAGAGTTAACAAACCCAATAGTCAGGACAATCTATTTCATAGTTAAACAAACATTTTATATACAAAAACAACTTTTTGCTGCTTTCTGCGACATTCGAGGGATGGAGCACCGACAATGTTTAATCTTTCAGAGCAAACTAAATGCAGATTTGCAAAAAAAAATTAAATAAAATAAAACTGATCATTTTCTTCTGCACATTTTCCATTCTTGTTTTGTGACATTGATAATATGGTGACCACGAAATACAATAATACTCCAATATGGATCTTACTAACGAATAGTAAAGCAGTAATAGCGCGTGCATATCTCTAAAATTGTGGCAACTCCTAATTATAAAATCACACATTCTTATTGATCTTGCTGTAATCCGACACCTTGTAAATTCTGTCAAGAATAGTGTTATACAAAATATAATTGTAGTGAGCAACAGTTTTCTTTCTATTAAATGAGGTTATGTGACATTTTGAATTACTAAGTTCCATATCATTTAATTGTCTCCAGCTTTTGGCGCTCTTAAAGAATCTTTAATAGTTTGTACTCTAGCGTACAATAAATTTTATGTCATCTGCAAACAAGAGACATTTACAATATTCAAAATTGGTTGCGATATAATTTTTAAATAACAGAAACAAATATGGACCCACGTGGTATCCCTGGGGTACACCAAAAGTACAGTGAAAGGGTCTGAATAAGTAGCCTTTAGTCCTTACTTTAACGTGTCTACCCGATAAATAGCTAACCACTATATTTGTAAATTGGTTATGAAAGCTTTTATTTTAAGTGAATCTAAAAGATATGTCTATGAATTACTGGACGACGTCTGTTTTTGTTTAGCATTTTCAATGCTTAATACTGTACACTACCATATCTCCTGTGTCGTAATCATGATAATTTGCATTTCAATGAAGTCATCGGTAGTGTAACTACAAATTTCTCGCATTCTAAGAAAATGCCCACATTAAGAAAATCTATATTTAAAAAATTAAAGAAGAAATATGTTGACTATAGTCAGTTTGAATATCGACAATTAATAAAAAGTAAGATTCACATAATATAGCAGAAATATTTGAATTTCTCGTTCTAACGCAATTAAGCGTAATATTCCGATTGCAGCAATGCATAAACGCAGTAACGACAACTTTAGTTTAAATTTTAATAAGCGCAACTGACGTACACGTGTGAAAATGTTAGGTTGCCGTTTTGGCTGGAAGCTTCTGAAAACCGATCGATATATTCCTTGCGGGGTCTCACCAATCAAGCGCTGTCAAAGAAGTAGCGTGTCCTAGTTAACCAATCGGGTGCAGTCAACTGATCGTTTTCTTTATATATATATAGACTTATAAACGGTCATAGTTAGGCCCGCCGAATATATGAATAGTACCTTGTTCAGCCATTTTCAACGCTGATGAGCCCGCGTTTGGCTCAACAACGTACCCCAGTGTATATCATCACCAATTGGTTAGAAATGCTTCAAAGATGCAGTACACAATTTTTTGAGGTGGGCTCAGTAATGACCGGTAGTATGGTCGATATACATGGAGTAGTTCTGCAATATCGAGTGTAGGGGGCGCTTTTGGAATGTTTTATATACAGTATATAAAAATATGTAAACGCTCGTTATTAAGCCCGACATGTCACGACGCTGTTGGGCTTCACAACGAATTGATATATATAATAAATATACATAATGGGGTTGAAAACGTATTCATACACATACCTACATAAAACATTAATAAGGTGTAAATAAAAATAATTTACTTTATCTACGACCACTACTAAAAGTAGGCCTTTTAACGCTAGCTTGTTTCACTAAAAGTGACGTTTTATAGTTTACCGTGGTTAAAGAAATCAGCTGTTTACTTTTAGCTCCAGCGATAAAAGTGAAGTGAGGTTATAAAACTACAATTTCGAACTGGAAGTGAAGTTGTAAACTTATTCTAGTTGCTTCTTGCGGTACAGGTAAAGTGTTTTTGAAATAATTAAAGCGTTATGTAATAAATACACTCAGATGTGGAGTATTAATAATTACATTTCGTAATTGACCTTCTCAGCACTGGCTTCGCAAACATTCGCCCGCGCATGGGCTACTATTTATTATGACATAAATTAGAAGTGCCTTAGATGAAAACCTTTGTTAAATCGATATTTATGGATTAATAACAGTAAAATTAAGGTCGTAGATAAAATATTGTATGCAACTCGTGCATAAACGTTGACTTTAAGCACTTGTTGCATAAATAGATATTTTATAGTAATCATCAAAAATTTCACACTCGAAATTTTTGCGGAAATATCCGTTTTCGTCTCTTATGATTCAGAAAAGTGGTATTCGAGGTGATTTCTGTCTGTGAATCTGTTTGTATCCTCTCTACAGCACAGACGGTATAATAGATCGGCTTGAAAATATATCTGCGTTTCTTATATAGTTTCGGATATTACAGTGAATATTTGATAAACTCAGCCTAACAAAAGTGGTACTTTAGTCAAGCATTTTTCCGTTTCCAGTAAATTTTTATAATTTTGGTAACACTATTTTTTAGAATAACATATATTGTCATTGAATAAAAATTTTTTAACGTTTTTTTTGTGAAAAATGTAGCTTTTGAGAAATCGCACAATTAAATTCTCACATAAATATCCTCAAATTTTTATAATTGTTGGATAAAAATATATTTTATCTACAATCTTTGTCTAATTTTGTTGTGAAAAGTACTTATAATTTTTAAAGAACAAAACTAAAATTTTAGAAAAATTTGCTCAAAATTTTATAATTGCTAGATTAAAACAAAATTTCTTAAACAAGAGCCTATATTATACTAATATCTGTCACTTTTCGTTCAAAAAGTTTTTTTGAAAAAGCGCAGAATTATATTTTTACAAAATGTTCTCGAATTTTTTATAGTTGTGGTATGAAAACACAGTTCTGTGAAACAACATCGCATATTATATAATTATCTACAGCGTTTGTTTAAAAGGTGTTTGGGGAAAAAGAATAGATTTTGAAAAAATCACAAACCTATTTTTTATAAATAAACGGCCAAAAATTAATGAGAATAAAATATTTTATGTACGAGTATTATAAGATACTGTTTATGACATAATTTCTCGGCAATAAAGTAGTTATATATAGTACTAGTAAAATAAAGTTTACCTATATTATCTTGCTAGCACTATAAAAGTACGTACGCTATCTTACTAGTATTATCTAACACCTCCTAGTTATAAGACTATTACTAGATCGATTTTAGACCTCTGAAGTAGCCCATAACCCACTACTGAATTTGACATAGACTGACAATACACTTCAATTCTGCCAAACGTATAACACGAAACACTTTCCAAATTGTCACTATGACTTTTCATGGCTGTCAGTATAAAATGTAAGTTTTTTAAGGTATTTATTGGTTAATGTAATTATAAGAATTGAATATAATTTTGCATTGTACAGGACGATCAAGTTATTATTATCCACAGTTGAATCATTTACCTCGCGACTCGATTTATAAATGTATTTGACCTCTCGGTACTTTTCAATTTGTCACTATGACTTTTCACGGTTGTCAACAAAAAATTTGTTTTTTAGATATTTATTGCGCTGGATAAAATTTTGTATATTTGTAATAATTCACCGAGAAATGACACCTCTTGGCCTGGCGGCCTCGAGGGCTCCTCTTTTCTCTCGTGGATTATTTGTAATATAACACGCTTAACCATAAATAACTATTACATCAGTTGTCAATGTCAAAATATATGCCTTTCAATATATGTAAAGGTACTCTAATGTCAAGTCTTTTCTGTCACAGAATAGACATCAAATCTATAAACCCGACTTTTTTAGATTTTAGAAGTGAACATAAATCTTTGTATACAACTCGTACATAATATGACTTTATGACCCGTCCTCTTTACTGACCTCGCTTGCTTATAAAAGAAATTCGTCAAATAATGCCCTACATCATGTACTTCTTATATCAATAGCTATTGAAAAGGTGTTATAAATTACGTAATTGTCTATAAGTTTTCTCAAAAAAGGTTTTTGGAAATAGTTTTGAAAAAATTTTAAAATTAAATTTTTACAAGCAGTAATAAAAGATCGTGTGGTGGCCCACCCCGTGTTTCATTTTCATTGATTTGCAGAAAATAATGGTTTTAATAAAATTTGCAATTTTAAAACTGGCTTTTTATAAGCAAATACAGCATTATTACTACGTACTATAATTTTGGGTTACCTGAACCCTTAACCTAGTAGGTATTGTTAAAATCGACGATGTTGACTTCTAGCTAAGAAACATATTGAAACATACGAAAGCGCTCATTTTATCTTACTTGCTGTATATTTATTTGAGATTTTTACTACCCTCGTCCAACAAACGAAGGGTTCCTAGATGACGAAAAAACGGTTTTCTCAATTCCGTCTGTCTGTCAGTCTGTTGGCTGTATAATTCAAAAACTAGGAACAAGGAAGACGATATTGTGCATGCAGATTATATGTCTACCTGGAATGAAATCGAGAAAATTTCGAAGAAATAAATACAGGAGAGCACCTTAAAATATAAAATCTTGTTTAGTTTTTTACTTCCTTTTACAATAAAGGAAGTATTGGATTCACCCAAAAATTCGAAATTGAGTTTTCAACAGATCTTCACGTGTTAGAGTCCCCTGATCCCAAAAAACATATTTTTTTTCATTGGTCTGTGTGTTTATCTGTGTGTCTGTCTGTCTGTGAACAGAATATCTCAAAACGAAAAGCGGTATGGCGTTGAAACTTCATATATACGTTTTGTGTACTATGTATATGAGACAGCAAGCTTTTGAAAAAAATCGCATAACCGGAAGTAGGTGTTTTTTCAGTTTTTTCGATTTTTTCAAAAACGGCTCTAACGATTTTTTTTAAACTTTACATTTTTATTACATTTTTAATGTGTATTGATGTGAGATAGGTGATTTTCCAGTTGAATACTTCTAAAATGGGTTTATTTTGTTTTTTTGTCTATTTGTTTTATTAACTCTTATTTTAAATAGAACACCCAGTATATTATTACATTTTTCAATTCAGCTTAAAATTCTAGAGAAAATTTGTCTCTTCAACTAACGCTCTATTTTGTACCGTTTTTGCAGAATTTGTAATTTTTGAAAATTTTTGACAAATGTTTAGAAATTAAAAATCAAATTTTTGGCTAATTATAACATCACTGTAAAAGGAAGTTGAGTGAGTATCACACCAGATTTTAAACTGAGAAATACATCAAAATAGTAATTTGCACATACCTTAGGCTTTACCGTTGACGAAAGTGATACTCAAGAGATGCAGGATAAATGTTGCAAAACAGAAAAAGGGGCCAACGAAAAATGCATTATATTTAAGACAGCCTCCACGCAAGGACGCTAGGAGTATTCCATGGCGCATGTAGGGAACGGGAAATGTGCTTGCAATATCCTTCCAAACATTAGAATAGCGTTCGCAGCCGCTGCCGTTCTAATCGACCGCCGGTAGTTTTCCTTTTAATTTTAAAATTGATGTTATGTGGATTATCAAGTGTTTTCTTTTATTATTTCAGTATTATGAGAAACGTGAATGCATTTTTACCCTTAGTTTTATTTGATTTTAAAAATTATTTAGTGTGACAACGTCCACTTGCGAGATTTCTGAGTAAAGCCCTTTACAGATATTTTCAAAACAATAACTGATTCTAAACGAGCACTGTTTAAACACTAAATAAACGTGATGAAATGCATACATTATGCCAGGTATTTTCATAAAAAATGAGTCTCCAATTTATGATTTTCAGCTGTTTGGGTTTGTTTGGCGGTGGGATTATTTACGCAAATGATACATTTTTTCTTAAAAGTGAGTTAGCAGTTTATCAGTCACATAATGTACGAGGTAAGTAAATTTTTACTGTGCCAAGTAAAATCAATCACATGGAGATGTTGCTCAAACCTAGATCTTACTAGTTTATTTCAAAATTTTAGGTTATAAGTCTTTGTTAATCAAATGTTAAATTGTTAATGTAAACGACTAAATTTGTTAGTGTTACACATCACCAATACTGCATATATTTATTATTACTTTTGGTATAAAGCTTTATTCATTATACCGATTGGCCCATAATTAAATATAACGGAAATGAGATAGCTAGAACAAAAACAAACAGAATGCATAAGTAAGAAAGAGACTAACATAAAAAGTTCTTATTTGTATACCATAATCCCACTATTACTAAGTGAGGACAAAAAGGGCAGCCGTGCAGTTCGTTATCTGGAATTTAGGTGCCAACGATGAAACAATAAATGCAGTGTGCAATAATTCGATGAAAGAACCGCAAAGTGATTAGCCCGTAAGGTCACAGGTGAGATGTAACATGAACACTCCCGCCAAGACAACAAACAAAACCAGATAAATAAAAATCAACTTCTATTTTCCAAATTGTAGATAAAGTAATGAGTAGTTTTGAAACAAAAATTATTAAAACTATTGACGATAGTGTAGACAATTCCATTCCATAAGTAATCAGCCGTATATCCTGTGTAAGATTTTAATATTGGCAACATATAAACGAATTCACTTCAAACATCAATATTATTACTAGATCACAAAATAAATTATTATTAAATAAAATCCCTCGCTTTAGTTTTGTACTTTTCTTTGAGATTGATTTATAGTTGACCACATTTACGGAGGTTTTCGTTGCTTAGTAAAAATATCCCATAAAAAATTTGCATTTTGGATATAATAAGTAATTATTTTATTCGTACGTGTAGCAATCATATAAACCGATCAAAACCGCAATAACTTGATAAAATCGTTCACAGTGTGCAATATTTCGATAAAAAAAAACCGCACAGGGGTTAGCTTGCTCCAGTAAAATCAGTGGCGAAATTTGAAACACAACTACACTGCCGTCATTGTATTTAACAAATTTCAATAAAAATTATGAATAGTTTTGGAATAAAGGTCACTAAAAATATTGAAGATACTGTAGAAAAATAAATTTCGTAAGTAATCAACCGTATACTTTCGTGAAAGCTATTAATAGCGGCAAAATATTTACTAATCCTACCAGAAAACCCTAACTAGCTGGAGTAAAGTATTAATTATTATTAAAGTATATCTTGCAACTGCATATCGAGGTCTGAGTTGAAAATAATTGATATATTACCGGTTTTTTTGATGTTTTCTTGCTTAGTAAAAATAATATTTTTTTAATAAAAACTTGAGATAGAATAAGTCATTTAATTAAATTAACTGCATCACAAGTCTAGTTTATGCAATATCTTTGAGGAGCGCAGCGACGTCCCAGCTTATAAGGATATTAATTGTTATTAATAATAACATAAGGTGTAGCGTATCACTTGCATGATTTTAGAGCAAGAGCTAGAATTTTTCCCCACGATTACTGGATATTTTAAAACCTAGCAATATATTAATTTGACTAATATAAGCCCACTATTACTCAATTGTTACCTGGCAACTTTTATTTATTATTGCTTAAGTCAATTCGAAATATAACCTATAATTCATAGTTTTGACATTAGTAGCTTTATTAATTGTTTCTAGTTACCCATAGCTTGGCTTAAAATATTAACCATGATATAAAGGATTGTTTTTAATTGGATTTTGACATTGACAATCCGGGACTATAGTGAATAGAGTATATACGGGGCATTTTCAAAAGTATTTAATTTGTTGATATAATTTAAAAATATTTATATGCCATAAAATGACAATATAAAAAGAAACAATTATTTTTAAAGTCGTGATTGAAATTTATCTATAATTGTTGTATACTATAAAGATAGTTCCTCTCACAGCTTGTGTGGTTACATACACAATAAAATGTTTTTCCTTGGCTGGGACAGGGGTTGGAATAACTCCAATCTCAGTACTACGCACAGGTACCAAGCTTTAATGGTTAGATTGAAATAAAACCACTTGTGTAATCGCCTGACGTTTCGTATTTATTTAATACTTTCTCAAAGGATAAGGAAAACAATTTACAAATAAGCAACTGTGTTATAAAAGTTATTGTGAGTGAAGGTCTTACCTAACAGCTTGTGGAAACCAAACACATGTTTTTAAGGACATGTGAAGATATTCAAATTTGAACAAATTCATCGGAAAAAAGGGCAGTAGGCCACCAACGTTGCTTATTTGTAAATTTTTGTCCTTAGCCTTTGAGAAAGTATTAAATAAATACGAAACGTCAGGCGATTACATACAAGTGGTTTTATTTGAATCTAACCAGTAAAGCTTGGTGCCTGTGCGTAGTACTGAGATTGGAGTTATTCCAACCCCTGTATATATAATATACAAGGTTATACATTCCGTCACGGAATAGTAACCGTTTCTTCAATGAGGCTCTCAGACGCATTTGTTTTTGTGGTGCGTCACTCCACTTTTCTTTTTTCTTCACATGCCCTTCTAGAATTTTTGTTTTTCTTTGTTACCTCTATTTTCTTCCACTTTTTCCTGTCCTGTATTTTTCTTCCCCAATCTGTAATTCCCATTATCTTTAGGTCTTTCTCGATTTGGTCGCTCCATCTGTTCTTCGGTCTTCCTTTTGGTCTGCTTGCATCTGGTTTCCATTCTGTAATCTTCTTAACATCGCTGCTATCCTTCATCCTTTTTATGTGTCCATACCATATCAGTCTTGACGCTTTTATTATTCTTACTATATTTTCATCCTAAAGTATCTCTTCTATTTCAAAATTCATTAGTCTTTGGTTCTCCATATTTTTCTTATAACGTTTCTTTCAAAGCATTTTAGTTTTTCCTCCTCTCCACTTGTCATTGTTGTAGTTTCAGCCGCATTCGTGACTACTGGCCTGAATCCTGTCTTGTATATTTTCATTTTTCTTTCCTTTTTTATAGTTTTGCTATGTATTATTTGTTTATATTTATAATGGGTGATCCAACGGTTAGCGTGGATATTGATTGTCGTTATCTGACATATATCGCAATGGCCATGAAAACATTTGTTGACAAAAGTCAGGTATAGACTTTGGCAATTGCAACAATAGAGTGTTTTTCAACCTCACAACGAGTAAAAGTATTCAAACGTACTACGAAAATGATCGTTCCATCAAAGAAACATTTCGTAAAATTCGAGACTACTTCGGTCAAAATAATCGTCCTGTGAGTCGTGAATCTGCAGAGTAATGTGACGATTTGAAGAAACTGGATAGGTGGAAGATCGTAAAGAGTATCAGCATCATCATACAGCTCATTAAAAAAATATTGCTGCCGTGAGTGTTAATGTGCGTGAACAACCAAACACTTCAATCCGTCACCGGGCCCAACAATTGGGTATGACCTATGGCACTATGCAACGGATTTTAACATCTAAGAGAATTGTTTAGGCCTAAATTGGATGAAATGGATATGAATCAGCTCTGGTTTCAGCAAGATGGCGCAACATCCCATACAAGCCATAAAACAATCGCTTTATTGCGCTCGAAATTCGACGATCGCATCATTTCCAGAAACTGTGAGGTGAATTTTCACCCAGGATCCTGTGATCTTACTCCTTCACATTATTTTCTTTAGGGAATATTTGAAAAATAAAGTGTACGTATACTAATAACCCACAAACACTTCACCAACTGAAAGACCACATTCGAGCTGCATTAGATGCCATTGATCAACTTTTACTGCGAAAAGTTATCGAAAATGTTGACGTTCGAATAACCTCCTGTCAACGAAGCCATGGAGGCACTTTGAATGATATTGTTTTTCATACATAAATGCTACATATTAAACTTTCTGATATAATAAATATTTCAGGCGTACTTTTATAAAATGAATTTTTATTTGATGAAAAAATCCACGCTAACTGTTGGATCACCCATTAGTAGGATCGATGTCCCGCCTGTATTCGCTGTGTTATTACATCCTTTTTGTAATTTTTGTAACTGAATTTTTTCCAAGGTATCTGAAATTCTTCACCATTTCAAATATGAATTTATCGATAATTGATATAGGTACTTTATAAATTTGGTAGTGAATTTTGAGAGGATTGTAATTTAAGGTAAAACTTGCCGCTTATTAAGTTTTATATTGAAAAAGTCACGGCCTGCTGAATAGTGTGACAAATGGACGTTTGTCAAACAATTAATCAGATCGTGGAAAAAGTAATAAATATGTTATGACCCACTGATTAATAGTCATTTAAACCTTTTCAAGGGCTGCTATTAAATTTTATATTTATAATATTGCATATTTTAGACCAAAAAAGTGTTTCGAAGGTAACCTTATCTCACCTTAAAAACGTTTAGCCTATGAGTGGAACAGATTCTTATATTCTATAAACAATTTAATCTGAAATTTAATTGTGAATTAAAATAAGAAAAAAATACTTTTTGCACTTCCGTGGCTGAAGTTGATACTTTAGTCCCCGTAAACAGGGACTAAAGTAGATCATTTAAATCCCTAGGAACTAAAGTAAAAATGATTCCGTAACTATGGTAAATTTATGTACACACGAGGTTAGTAGGTTAGGTTTTGTTTGTCATTTGACACACACTGACGCAAAACTTAACCTGTAAATCTCGAATTTGACATATACTGACAATACACTTCAGTACTGCCAACTGATTCAGGCTATCTAGGACCTGCTGCAATTCAGTTTTTAATAAATTGTAATTGTCAGTTTCCAAATTGACAGATTCCAAATTTTGGAAATGTTTGATGATAATGTTCCCAAAAGTACAAACAATAGCGTATATACCTCGGGACTAAAGTGCCTAAATCCCTTGAGTGGTTGTTGCCCTCGGGCTTCACCCTCGAGGCAACAAACTCCACTCGCGGGATTAAATGGTGCACTTTAGTCCCTCATGATATAATATACTATTATTTCATACTGTCCGGAAAATACGTCTTTACGTCATTAATTTGAGACTGGAAGGTGGAACATTACATCACATGGCCGGAAAGTGTTGCTAGGTAACTGCTGAATAATAAGTTGGTGACACTGTAAGTCTATGTCAAATTCGAGGTTAACAGGTTACGTTTTCCGTCAGTTTTGACACAGACTGACGCAAAACTTAACCTGCTAAAATCGAATTTGACAGACTGAAGGTGCCACCAACATATTCATACGTTTGAGTTTTCACAGCCGCCCCTTATGGACTTTTTCAACGAACATGTTGTATAAAACAGTATGAAATAAAACATTGTACGATACACGGCCGTAAAATATTATTAAATTACTCGTTTAGAAATTCTAACATCTAACATTTTCCGACCTTGTAACGTAAATTACTATTTCGGTCGTTTCTCATACTAGACTTATACATAGAATAAATTTAGAGCATCTGATCGTTATAGAATACTAGCAAAGATACGTTATTCAGCAGACTGAGGGTAAAAGTAACGAAATAACACTAGCTATTGGTAACAGTATCGAGTTTCGCTGAAACACTTTAGTTATCTCCCAAAGTGGTTAAGACATCCACTAAGTATAAGGTGAGCTTTATATATACTTAGAAGCTAATAATAACTAAAATTACTTTCGCGTCAGGTATTATATTACTTACTTAATTTAAAATGAAAGTTTTAGAACAACATTTCAGCCTGAAGGCGGTGTTAGTCTATCACTGGTAATATTTCTAAACGTGCAAATTGAAATTTGATCTACTTCTGTATAGTTTAATTAGAATACTTTGCCAGATGGTTGAAGTAGCATATCGTTTACACTTTCGAAGAACTACTTCCAGTAAGTTATATTGTACAAACTTTAAATGCTCTTGTAAATAATGCTACTTTTGACAGACCTTACAAATTTCGACACGTCTTTTTGTCTTTTTAGAATTCTCAGCACATTTTCGTTTCGTTTTCGCCACCACCTAACGACGACTTTCCATATAATTACTTTTACAGCAACGTCTTAAAAATGTAAAAACGTGTCCGCGGAAGTTATTTAAAATCATCACATTGCGGAGAACGGCGGCAGCAAATGGCGTAATGCAACGCACCCGGATTTTTGAAGGAGAATTCATTGTTAATAAAGCGTGTCATTATATCTGAAAGAGGATTCACATTAATAATGTCGATGCTGTTGTAGGTTTGAGAAGGGTGAATTTTTTATGACGAAAAAGGGACGAAAGCTGTCACAAAATACTAGCGGCTTATGATGGGTTTATAAATCGCGAAGGGCTCACGTAGCGGGTTACTGAATTTTGAGTTATTTACAGCAATCTCGTTCGGGACTGCTGAGTATTAAATATTTAAGGTATGGGGATGATGTTTGTGCTGTTATTGTAACTCTTGATTTTACGCTACGTTCGTGCCGAAAATACAGCTAGAAGGAAGATTGGGTTGGAAGTATTTATTACCTCTTTTCTGAATTCTGTTGTGCGGTTGTTATTGTCACTATGGTATTACATACCTGCAATATTTTACAATGAACATTCCCTAACAACGCTGCAAAATTTATTTAATATTATATATTATCGCTTGTGCTATCCTGGTACAATGAATATTACCGGTAAATTTTAAGAGCTCATGAATACTTTTGCAAAAGCATGGGCGATTAGAGAAAAAATAATCTGAGAATATCTAGTGCAGGTAGCATATTCGACAAGAACATTGCCCTATGTACCAGTGGCACGAACTAGCGTTGAAATTTTACACTCGTGCAAATTATCGTTGAAATTGTGCTATTGCGCCATTACTGATAATTTTTTGGTTTACAACGCTTTTACAAAAACCAATTGCAATTAACAAAAAAAATTATCTGGGAATATTTAACATACGTGGGATATTCCGATTAGGGTATTTTCTCGGAACGGGTTTGGTTGACTGATTTTTCTATGTAGTTTAAAGTCAGTTAGTCAAAGATGACTTTGTAATTACATGTCATCACAGGTCATCAGTGTTCTGCAAATTGCATGTGAATTAATCAGTTCAAACGGACTCAATGAAAAAAGTATGGTTATGTGACAATTATTTCAAGTGAAAAAAAAACACTTGATTAGTTTGAATTTGTACAATATTAAGTGAGATGGAGTTAACATGTATTAGTAATTTTTATTCAGAAGTAGTTTGATAGGATAAAACAAAAAAAGTTGAAAGGCAGTCCGATCTTATACGGAATTGTTATGTTTTAACAGCATGATGTCTACAAGCATCGGAATCATTTGAAACTTGCATCATGGACAATCCAGTAATAGTAAATGATGCTCAAAATCCAAGCTCTGGCTGTTCAGTTATTTTTATATGTGAATTTCGACGAAGCATTTAAAGTGTTTTTCTACAGCCGTGATTTTAAACTGTTTCCAAGGGTCATATGCGGCGTGCTTTATGTTGTCTATAAAACACGCCATTCCATTTAAAGCACGGAGTACTTTAAGAGGTTATAAAACCTTATTTGTGAAGATTAAAAGTACAGTTATTATATCGGACCGATTTGTATGCGGAGCCCCGAGTGCCCGATTGGAGAGGGGCGGAGCCCGATGGCCCCTTTGGAGAGGGGCGGAGCCCCGAGGGCCCCCTTGGAGAGGGGTGGAGCTCCAAGAGCCCCCTTGGAGAGGGGCCAAGCCCTGAGGGCCCCCTTGGAGAGGGGCCAAGCCCCGATGGCCCCCTTGGAGAGGGGCGGAGTCCCGAGGGCCCCCTTAGAGAGGGGTGGAGCTCCGAGGGCCGCTTTGGAGAGGGGCGAAGCCCCTAGGACATTTAAGCTAACAAACTCCCCGGCTGTAGAAAAAATATTGAAGCCAACTCGTGTTTTACAGTTTAAAAATCTCGGTTGATCATAAAATTCTCGCTTCGCTCGAATTTTAACATGATCGACCTCGATTTTTAAATCCTCTATAAAACACTAGTTGCCTTAATAGCTATTTTTCAATTAAAGTAAGTACCTACTAATAATCTCTGTTGAAACATAATTATTAACCTCGTTTTTTATGTTTAACCTCTTTTCGAAAGATCAGTCTAACATTTTAATTTTAATTTTACAAATACAAGAAGCAGTGTTGCCAATTTTAATAATCTGATCAAGGTTTGCTTTAATTCTGCTTTTTTTCTTCGTCCGATATAAAAGATATAGATAGTTTAAGGGGCTCAATCAGAATAACTCATTGAAAGAAAGCAAATGTAAACGTTTAAAAGAAAAAGAACGCAATTTCGTTAACAAAATGAAATGTCAAATTTGAAAATGAGATGTTATTTAAGTAATATGGTGTGAAGCATACAGAAAGCCAAATATGAGCCATCTTCAAAGGTTTTCTACATCTTAAAGTAGGTAAAATTTAATTAAGAAGTTAACTGGAAATTGTGATAATTTGAAACACGACGAATGAAAAAAAAACAAAATATTTACGACTTACGAATTTCAACAATTTCAACTAATGTCAAAAGCTCCTGATTGGTTGATTCAAAAGCCATGCGATAGACGCGAACCAATCAAATGTAAGAATTTTACAACAAAATGTATAGAAACGGTCATTTCTTAGCAAAATTTTGACAAGTTGCTCAAATGACGCGGTATAAAACGAACGTGTGTGTGTTCCGCTCCCATAATATAAATATTAAAAAAAATAATTTGTAAGCAATTTAAAAAAATTCATTTACCTTTGTACCAAAAGTATTTATGTGAACAATAAACCCAGTGTTCACGAAAATAGTAACTATAGTTTGATTTTCTTCATCCATAATCCTCCATAAATAAAGAGTATTCGGTAAAGAACAACCAAGGTTAAACAATATGACCAAAAAATTTAAAAAAATTAAATATTCCAGTGAAACGAGTTTATTTGGGGGGGGGGGGGATTTGGAGAACAGTAAACGAATTAACAGTATTCAAGAGCAGGTGGATTTGTTGGCCATAAGAGCAGTTTGGAGGTCAAGGAATTCCAGTTGCAGTTGCAGCCATCGAGCACTCGAGGTCAGTTAAGAGTGTTTATGCTATTACAGCTTACAAACGGGATCAGAGCAATCGGAGCAATAGTCGAAATAACCAACCTAAATTGAAACGTACCGTAAAATCGATCTAATTTTGTATAGCATACATGAGTGTTTGTTTCTGGTGTCAAATAGAAGTTTTACTCGGCTAAATTAGGGAAGCTTCAATAATCGAAAAATGTAAACCCTGACAAAACCGGAAATTATTTAGTTTGCTGCGATCAGCTAAATTAGACCTTTTATGGCCCACTGAATTAATGAAGTCTCAAAATTAAAGGAATTGTTATTAGTAGAAATAATAAAACCATCGATTAACAACTCGTATCAGATTGATATTCGGTAGCAATATACTATTATAGTACTGACTTTACTATGTAGGCCAATATTACTTATAATAATATCTAATAGACTGCTAAATTACTCCTATCCATTCACTTCAAAATGTTTAAATAAAATATTTGCCTTAATATTTTAATTTATTTCTTTGACTAGTTCAGGTTATAATAAACATCTTATCTCAGGTGGGTACTTGCGTTAGAGAATTCTATCAAAATAATTGTACAAAATGTTAGGTTATTGGCAAATTATTTCAGAATGATTTTAAATCTTTCAACTGTCACTGTCAAATTACTAATATAACACTTAGCTGAATTTATACTTAATTAACACAAATTAGTTCCAATATGTTGAAAAGAGTAAGTATTTTTGTAAGTAATTCATTATTCCACTGTTAATACTTAAAAAAAATATTAATTACATATACCTGGTTATCTTCCCTTTTTAAAATGAATCCAATTCTCCTGTAGAAAAGAGCACAAATATAACCAAACTATTTTGTCACATGTATTTCAATCTTCAACTAGGAACCCTACTTCAATTAGAATCCCAAGTGTTACAATGAACCAAACACAGCCAAAGTGTCACGCAACTACTTCAACAGCCACCCAGCTCTCCTAGATGGTAGATCATTTATTACATACAACTGCGAATCCAAGATGTAATACTCTTTACAGCAACCAACATGGTATCCAATCCTTCTATTCCATTCCATAAATACCGACCCAAATGATAAATTTCTGACAGCAAGACTAATCAAAATCCAACTCACAGATGTCCTCACCTCTACTGCGACCCGCACGAACTCGAATCAGGAATTCCCGTTCCAGGTTATAATTAATCCATTAATAAGTATATGCCAGCATACCCATTCAAATTATTCACAGGTATCTGTGTAGTGATAGAAATCCATATTACAGCTCTTCCAATCAACCCAGTTAGTACAGAATCATCTCACCAATTCCAATATTCATAGTTCTTCCTTTATTAACTAATTAGTCCCCTTCTTCATGTTAAAATATGTCTCAGTTTTAAATTATCAATTATTCCATTTTCTATTAATTAATGTTGTTCTTTGCACCCTTATATATCACACCATTAATAAACTTTGATTATAAAAGGATTTATTCTATAACTTTTTCTTAATACAAAAGAATTATGTCTACATTTTTTAGAATCGAAATCAGTTGTTATCTAATAATAAATTTTACTATAGCAATCGTCAATTTTTAACATAATATTTTAAACTAACATCCTGGATTACTTTTTACTACATACAGTACATTTTCTTAATTAATCTGACCAATTCCAAGTAACTTACTTAAATATTAATTCAGCTTATGACTTTCATATTGTTTCAGACTCAGATCTTATTATAAATTGCTCTCTGTTATTTCAATAACCATTCATTTTTAATCCAAAGATAATAATTTAAATTTTTTTAGAACATTATTTTGTATAGCTATTCTGTTTTAATTTTTGATTGATTTCACCCTTGGACTTTTAATAATTAGATAGTTTTTCTATCCAAAATAACTTCTATCTAGTAATTTTATTTTTTTAACAATAGATCGGCAGTCCTGGTCTGCAACTATCACAATACATTTGATTATATACGCAAAAATGTTAAATGCAAGTGTCCACCAGAATAGTATTCTTGAATGTAATTTCTAATGTTAACACACAATAAAACGTCCGTAGCAAGGAGTCAGTAAATAAATATTACAGATAAATAAATTTGTTTAAATAAGATGATAGATCAGATATAAACAGGTAGTATTTACGTTCAGCATCCACGCTAACAAGTTATAATAAATAAAAATCATTTAATTGATATGTTTTTTGGAGAATTCAGTACACGCATTTCAAATATTTATCCGATCATCACTTTTGTTTAATAAACTGTCAATGTGTCAGAACAATTACTTCATCCTAGTGTTGCATAAAAAAGTTATAATTCGTGTAAACGAAAACGTGAAACCCGCTGAAACTATGGTCAACTTAGAGCACAGCGAATTTATGTAAATAATACTAATATTCAATAAATTTTATACAGTTGTTGAATCACGATTAAAATTATCTGAATCAGTTGAAATAAATGTTGATTGTGTGGAAATAATGAAGAATTTTGATACAAAAAAGAATGTGCAAAAAAGATGTTTTGGATTTTAAGGAAACCTCTGAATAGGTACAAAGGAGAATGAATAGGTTTCTTTTAGTCATCATTAACGTAAGATGAATCTTGCGTGCAGAATTCATTCCCTAAAAAATTAAGCTAAAGTACAAGTAAACCACAAACCACAAAAAAATACTTTTTTTTTAAAATCGGCAGTGAAGTACCTAGAAATCGTCATTAAAATACGAGAAATAGGCAGTGAAGTAATTTGTTTTACGACTTTTTGTAGGCGGAGGGGCGATAGGTAAACGTCAACCGACGTTAACATAACCTACAAAATTTGGTTAAAATGTTGTTAATTCACGATTTCTTGATTTAAAAAAACATAATGTACTCCTCGTCACTGAAGTTCCTTTTTATCTCTCATGCGGTTTATTTGCCTTGTCCTTACAGGTATAGGCACCTAAATCCACATTCGTGATAAAAAGCTAAACTTCAGTGCCTTGGTATACAAACTACTATTTGGTGGAAAGGTAATGTTGGGTATTTTTGTTTGTATTGCTTTTCTACTTTTACTTCCCCTCACTTTCTCTACAGTATAGATTTATTTACATGTGATTACCACTTTTTGCTCCATTAAAAATAGTGAAATGAAAATGATGAACAAACGGGCTTTTGCGCAAAACTGAAGACTCAATCGTTTCAAAATTGTCACACAGATGTAGCAAATGCGTTTAGTTAACGGAAGAGTACGTCGAACATTAGCAGTAACTGTTTTCTCAATACGTTATCTCAATACAGTATCATACAAAAATGCGGATTCATATCTGAACTATCCTCTCCTCGAACAGCGAACAGAAGTTACAGTATTTATATACGTATGATGTACACAGAATTATGCTAATAGCTATACATGTCTCTCATTATACTAGTATGATGCAGATGATATATTTTCAAAAAGTTTTTGTTTGATTTATAAAAGGTTTAAAATTCACAACGTTTACTTGAGCAACTTCAGCTGTTTCAAATTTGAAATAAATCCATTAAATATTACTTAAATCAGACTAAACGTCGGAATCCTAATGATCAAAAAAATTCAAATTACGCTTTTTAAAAACACTTTACGTTTTAATCAAGGAATGGATATAAAATTCCGCGATTTTTAATTAAATTTCCTGAAATTACAAAGTTCGTCTTTTCGCGTTAGTCGGCGAAAAATTCCGTTTCCTAAATCTTCCTCTTATCATTAATTTCTTAACAGTCTGAGTTGCTGATCGGATTACGGAATTTGTGTCGAAAACGCGTGTTTAAAGTTCAGCACCGTTCAGTGCTTTTAATTTTAAATGAGCCTGCGTTTTACATGCCATTTCTTTCGCAGATACTGCAGAAACCTTTTCCTTCGCGCTGAAGCTTTGAGTTTTGCCGGAATTTTTATGCACGTTCTCTGTTTCATAATGCATGGAGGAATCCACTGCCGAGTGCTTCTTAGTGTGATACAATTATTGCAGAGCTCTTCGAATGATGTTTTCGTTTCATGTTTGTAAATTTACATATTTGAAGCTGAAGGGGACATATTTATATTTTGAACGTAATTTTCAAGACGAGCTGTTGACAAATCATTTCTTTTTATTTCCGGACTCCTGATTTGTGCTGTAGTTTTAAGTTTCACACACTTTTTGAATTTTAGGAAAGATAAAATACGCCAGATACTTCAGCCAAATATTTGTAAGGCAGCAACAGTTTGCTACAATTATTTCAGCACTTTATCTTAAGCCAATTAACCATGAATATTTTTAATGCGAACCAGTTTCAAAACCGTAGTTTTTAAACAATTGAAGTACAAGAGATGTATTTTGCAATCCCTCACAAAGACAAATTCCGACATTCCGATATTTACAAATATTTCGCATATGGACTGGCAACAGTTTGCATTAGTGAAAAAAATTACCAAACTTTACAAGTTAATAAAATATGATAAACTGAAATAAATACATCTTCTTCATTTTTTTAAATTTAGAATTCGGCCAAAACAATTGGATCTCCACCGTTTGAGAATTAAGTTTTCGGCCAATCGTACTAGAACTGTCACATTATTGACAAAATTTTGTGGAGCAAAGTCAAACATTCCATTGCATCAGCCGTTGCTAGGCAATTTACAATACAACTGTACAGGAATAATATTCCCGGCCTAGGCAGGGAATATTCGAGTACTATTTCCTATTTTTTTAATTACTCGTATCGATCGGCGGAAAAAAGTATGTGTATCTTGGACAAAAAGCAACATTCCCAGACTCCTCCACAGTCATCTGGGAATGTTACGTTTTTCGTACTAGATACACAATATACTATTACCTTCACATCAAATGAGCATAATATAATAATAGGAATTTATTGCTTTATTTCAAACTTTTCTTCGAGCAAATAAGCCAAAAATTCTCATTAGTAGATGCCCGATACGTAACGCCCTCCAACAATTGCGTGATAAATATAAGATATAATAATTACTAAATCAAGTAATACCTACTTAATACAATAATATGAAATCTATTAATAAATGCAAACAAATTAAAATCAAACAATCTAGCTTGTGGCCTTGCGTACGAATGAAATCGCAGGACACTGCGTCACCCTACGCTCCGAAGTTGTAAGCATCGAAATCGTAAATTCAAGACGCGCACTGTCAGAGCCTCGGTCAGACTGCTTGTCCCAAACTTAAAGTTGCCCCGATTCAACGCTATCCAGCCTATAATTGCGGGTACGTCCTTCACAGCTTTACGCTCGCTGCAGCCCATAAACTGTCGAAAAGCGGGGCCGCTTTGATCTGGCCCCAAAGCGTACATGAAAGCAAGCAAGGGACTATAGTACAGTTTATACTAATTAAATAAAAATTACTCGAGCTTTGTTTAAACTTTAAAGTGAGAAGAATGATGAAAAATAAGTACAAAGAGACTAACTCGGACTGACCCAAACCAGCAGTGGTTCCGTTTTACAATCTTAATCTGACTCAATTACAAGTTAACATTACTATTCCGCTCTAATGCTAAATATTTTACATAGCCTAAAAATTGCTCTTCTTGCCTCAAATGTAATGCATAAAAATTATTGTTTTATTCGGCGAGATCTTTAAATCAATAAAGTAGAACTAACGACTAGTGTTGTCCCATTTTTTCTTTGTTTTCAAATTCTACCTTCACAATTTTATATTATGACCACATTATTAAATTAAACTAGCAACAAGTTTTTCCTTTCCATTTTTTTAAATATACATTTGGGGAAGAATACATTCCACAGGAATGCTACGTGTTTCTGTAAAAGAACAGAATTTAATAATTTAGTAAAATCCTACGAAACTTTTATACATTGTAAGTATATAATTAGAATGTATTCTTGCTGAAACTATGACAAAAGGTAACTCTTTTTAAGTTCTATATATTTATTATACCAGGTTCATTTCGACACGAAATCAACTGCAGAAGGACCAAATTCGAAATAAAAAGCTTTATTAAAGAAGAAATTATCGTCTGGTTTTACACGGGAGAAATTAGTTTTCTTTTCATCGAATTCCATCTATAGTAAACTAGTAAAAACGTTATTATTCACCACATAACTCATTTTATTTGTATATTTGGGCAGTATAACATGGAATTTCATAGTGTACACTTTGTAGAATATCTAGTAAATAGTAAGTTGACAACAACAGTATACTGCAATTTAAGAATGTATTCGGGTCTTCAAGGTAAAAGGTTACGGAGGAAACCGAAAATTCGATTAAGTGTGCTCAAATCTGCTTTATGCCAGACAAGAGAAACTTGGCAAATCTCTTGCTTCAGTATTAATGAGCAATATATTACAATAGTTTGCTTCAGTTTAATCACTTTTCACTTTAAACAGATTTTCGGTTTAGAAAATATCTGTTACAGTTAGAACAGAGTTTAGTAATAAAAGCCTTTATAATGACAACTATTCCTCTAAGAGTCGAAGACATCGTTGAACATAATACAAATGCGAAATTGTTTCTGATATTTCGCACGTAACCGTCACATCCTATAGCAGTAAAATCATATGGATTGAGCAACTCATTCATAAATGTGTTAACTGTTAGGTTAAAAATTAATGTTTCTAACAACTACAAATTAAAAAATTCTTTGGAAATAGCTTTTGAAAACTATTATAGAGTGTGGTTCTTAAGTACATTCCGAAAATTAGGATGTGATTCCTTCACTAATTTCGTAAATTTCCTTTACATGAACCTTAGGCCTAAAGAGCTTTTTCGAAGTGCGGTTTTTTCAAATTTTCACGTATTGCTTTTATAAAGCGCTTGGATTGATTTCGATAATATTTGTTGTTATGACATTCCAAGCTGGTACAAGTCATCCTTTCAGATTATATTCTTTATTATCGGTGGATGAAACCCCGTTATCACATGCAGATCAGGCAGTACGTAACTCCTTTATACGAACTTTTCTATTTCAGCAAGATACATTCATTAGTAAATTTCCTGTGTATTCGTAATGTTTGTTATCTGATTCAGACAGGAAAATATTAAATATTTCTGGCTCTTTGTAGCTGATCAAGTTATAATAGCTGGCGAGGAAGATTCAGGATCATTAGTATTTCATAAACTATATAATATGTCCTAGTAGAAGAGTGCAGTTTTCAAGGTCATGCCGCTCAGTGAAAAGCAACTAATATGTTCGAAAAACACTGGAAAACATCAGCACAACACAAGTAAACTAACGGGTGTTCATAAACAGTCGTCATCCCAGTAGGTTTTGACTTCAGAAACGTATGTCTATTAAAATTGAAAAAAAATGCGCTATGACAGTACTCAATGACGTTTCATGTGTTGCACGCATTAATCAAAGACATAACATTTTGTTTTTCAAAGCAACTGGGATGACGACTGTTTATGAACACCCGTTAGTTTAACATCCTTGACTGCAAATTATCCCGTCAAGGGGAACACAGAGAAACTCAAAATGTTCCACAATATTAACAGTCCCACATAGTAGGAACGATGGACACTGAAGAATAATGACATACAGCTATTTCAAAATACAGAAATAAAAATGCTACACTCAATAGCTGCGCTCGGTATAAAGAATAAGAAAAAGAGCATCGACATATCAAATGAATTAAACATATTTAATGGTTCTGAGACAACAGCAACATAAACAATACAATTTAAAAGAAAATCCGCCAGGTTTTAGATATAATCGCAGTTTAATTTCTACTTCTGTTTCTACTTTTAAATCAAAATTGTTTACATCGAATGATACAGTGTTGCATTCATTTTGACGTAAGTACTTATTTCTGATTATCTTCTAATGTTAGCCCTAGTCATCTATCTCAACTGCAGCTAATTAATGGCCATGCAAATTTAAAATGATATAGTTGGTTTTATCTGTTATACTTAACGTTGGGTTTGGGTGCAGTCGTGCGTTTGGTTTGGATTTTTCGTCATCTCTCTCTTCGAGTTGTGTGATGTTTCCTGGTTTTCAGAAGCCCCTTTAAAAGCGTTATGTTAATTAATTAACTCTAGCAGCTCAATGTTCACCTAATAAGATTAAGTGTTTATTTGACGTTTTATGAGGCTACGTTATAGGTATATATGCTTATATGCCGTTAGTGATTTTTTGTTTGCAAGGACCATTCCGTTGTTTCATTATTTAGCTTATCTGGTCGTATCTGCGCGCGATATCTTGTACTGCCTTAACTTTTCAGGCGTTTTTATTGGATTTTGACATATAGGCTACCATACTTTGCGCACTCATTGCATTGCAACCGTGAGTCCTAGCACGGTTGCTTAGAAACTTCCTTCTGCGGTTAGATTTACTAGGATGTTTTGTCCCACTGTGATGGTGACAGAGAATATCGGTTTTTCCTTTCAATTAAAGAACTTTCGGCTCGATCTCGCAAAAAGAAAACGAATCTATTGCAATTTTGGAGACACCGCGTCTGTCCCTTTGTGAAGGATTTATAATTGAGGTGTCGCAATATCTTCGTTAGTTTTCCAATCCTCTATCTGTGGTTAGTTAAATGGAAACTAAGAAAACACCATTTGACGGATTTACGGGAGGTAATTGTTTTTTATGGTAAGCTCCATCGAGAAGCATATGCTGGAAATTTGTTTTACGCACTTTTTATCACATTTTAGATGGTTTTCAATAAGTCAGTACCTTCCTCTTACTCTACTTGAGATTGGGTTGCTAAGCCGATCTACAGCTGAAGTGGGTTTTTCCAAATGGGCTCCGCGTCTGTACGCTAATTGCGACTTATTTTTTGTATTTATGGATGTTAGTATTCCCAATCCTTTAGCCCTTTTTTTAACCTCGTGTTCATAGAACGCTAGATTCAACAGATAAGCCAGAACTTTGCTTTAATTTAAATAAGTAATTTTCTGCAATTCAAAATGTATTAGCGTGACTAAGTCTATAAAACTACGATATTTAAATATTCCTGGTTATGCCGGGTTTACAATTTATTAATATAGTCATATTATTATTGATTTATATGTGTATTTCCTATGTATGTGCTTTTTATTTATGCCTTAAGTTTACATTTGAAATTAAAATACATACGTCAAGCTGTGGGCGCTACGTGTACACGTCGCGGGTTTGGTATTGAGTTCGCCTCAATTAAGTACCTACTTACGTTGTCTTTAGATATCATGAATTCAATAATTTATTCCTGTACGGGGAACTGCCCTCTTATGCTATTTGTCGACATTTATTAAAAATAAATATCATGTTAATTGTATTGCATTTATGTCTATTTTATTCTATAACACTGTAACTTGTTATCAAAGAGCCTGCGACTGATAAATGTATTTATGAGATGCCACCCTTTAATTTAAGTTGCGATTACCAGATCTTTGAAGTTATATTCGCATGTTGCTACAAATTAAAGTTGGTGGCGCCCTTATTTGTTTTTATCATTTTAGTATTAACTCACTCCCTGCTCCAGAGTAGCTCAATTGCATCGTTGAACGCCATTAGCTACGACTATTTTGGATACGATTGCAAGTCAAATAAGAGTGAGAATAATTTTTTATTCACGAAATATATTAGGTACTGGTTTTTTCAAAATACTCACTCGGAAACTGTCACCGCAGTGTTATCAAACGCTTACGACTACGTGATCAATTTTCATTGTCCTATATTCACTGCATGATACAATAAAAATGCATTCTCACTCTTATTTGATTTGCCCTCGTATTTACAGCTCGCTATCCGGCTTGTTTTGAAGTGTTGTAAGATTATAATTAGTTTTATTTTTGTACTTTCGCTCAGCAGTAACAATAGCATAGGAAATATCATCCTTTAGTTGTTATTTTTAATTGTAATTCGTAAATCAAACTAATACCTCCTTTAGAAGCCTTTTCGGGCATACCAATTTCCACAACTGTTTCGACCAAATCTCATATTCACAACCTGCTAAAATCTATTTCCAGAATTGTATCGAAAATCTATCTACATTAAAATATACATATCTCCAACGCTAACCACTACTAATTTCTTTTGTAAACTTGACGAAGATGAAAACTTACTATGACAATTTCCTCTTGGCGCCAAGCCACTTTAATCTGATGCGAAGTTGAATCCTTTGTTAGCATTCTGAATTCTTTATTAGCAATTATTGCCAATCCATCGAGGATTAAACTAGAGCATGTGCTCTATTGATCTTAATTATTACTTATTCAAAGTTCACCTTAAACGTACTGCATACACTTCCATTTAAAAAGTGTCGTTGCTTACCATAATTGATCGTGGGCATCGGAAAGTTAACTAGCGGTCGGCTGATAAATTAAGTGGCGGACAAGATAAATGAAACTTCCTCGCAATTCGTGGTTTGGACTGTGGCTGTCTTCCCAATGTTAACGTTGACTGATCAAGTTTAGCATAACATGCTTTTAGTTTATTGGAACTCATAGAACTCTTGGCAATTTCATTGCTAATATTTTGAGGAACAAGTACAGCTGATGTGAAAAGTAGAATGCTTTAGTATTTGTTTGCGAATGAGTGCTATAATAGATATTTATGCACTAAGGGATATATGAATATGTTTTCCCTGAAGTTGACATGGTTCGAGACCGAGGGTAAGCGCTAATAATTGCTACTGGTCTGACACAAATCCTAGAAGAGTTCATAAAAAACCATCGGACCTTATTTCTTTGAAGATGCTAACAGTTAATCAGGGCTACTTGAAAAAAAAGTTTATTTCTATACGTTTTAACAAAATAAACGAGTTAAAAACCCGCATTCTTATCGAAATTGAAGTTATCCTTAAAGATTCTACTTAAAGTCATTGTTAAAAAAAAAACAAAGAGCGAAACAAAATGCAGAATCGCAGAACTGCCGGAGACAAAGATCACAGCGTACAATGGAGTAACGCATCCTTAGTAGTAAATGAAAAAAACAAGTTTTTCTAGGAAACTGAAGCTATACACATAGCGCAAGTAAAAGATCCAATTAGCCAGACTATCGCAGAAATCAATCCTGAATAGATGCCATTATTGCGCAGATAGTAGCCTTATGACTGACAGAAACGTAATCACAAGTTATGACTGGTCTCGAGTGCCTTGGGTACGCAAGCGCGTACATAAAAGAGACTTGCGCTTCACGTTGGGCGCCAAATTTAAGTCATAACAAGCCACTGCCTAATATGCCATCATTCATAGAACAACGTTTTTCTAACCTTTGGATATATAATGTGTCTCACCAACTATCAGACCTAGCTAAATAATACACCGTAGGATTTTCATCTGTGAAGCGGCATGCAGTTTCGCGCACTCTTGCAGGAAGAGATCAGGGAACAACAGATCCATACGTGGAACTCAGCACGTACATTACCTATCGCCGAGAAGACGTTTTCCTGGTTCAAATTTCTCAGTACTTCACCGGCAAACATAATGTGGCGCCCTTAAAAATAACACGAATTTGTCCCCGTATCTTTCCAGGTACAATTGTTTTGACTATAGCGAGATAGTCCCTTTTTATTTTAGTCTAAGATCCACTCCTTACGCTGAGCTACCTTAAATAGGGTTTCCTCAGTAACACGGTACTGTTAATTAGTTGAATGAAATGATATTATAATCTAATCGAATAACACTGGCCATTTTTGAATTATAACCGCCTCTTCTAGCTGCTACTTTTAGGAAACACCCCTTGCGGGCTGTTTAGAAAGTTTTCAATCAACCTAATTTTTCGAAAATATTGTTACGGTTGAAAAGCGCCACGCTTCGATTCCATATTTGTTTTTGCCGTTCATTCTAGCGCCTTTATTGTTTACATTTTGAGATTGATGAACTCACTTGGGGACCTCGAGTTTTTGCGAAGCAAATCATCGTCATCATCCGTCTTTAGACCGGTAACTAACTCATGTGTGTTTTGTTTGTAGGTGTGTACAAGGTTGCCTACCGAACCCACGTACGTCTTCGTTGTGTTAGTTGCCCTAGTTTAACAGCGGCGTAATTTCGCAGATATGTAACAGGGTTAATTTAACGAATATTATAGGATTCTGCATTTCGTACATGATACAGATTCTTACGTCACGTAGCGTATGGAGCTATAAGTCGGATCCTGGGAGTAATTACGCATATCGTCCAAGGTAAACAGGAACTTGTATTGGTTGTTCAATCCGAACCCTGAACTCTGAAAATGCATCATGCTCGAATCTTTGTTCAAGTTTTACCTGTGCATTTATTGAACTAAACTTTTGCCTATCGTAGTGGTATTTCATGACCCCCATCCATGTTTGGTTTTACGGCGTCACGGTGAGCTTATAATATTGACTAATCAACCTGCCAACCCAATTACGAAGGGACTTTTTTGCAACTTACGTGTTTAGTTATATATACGTGGTGGGCTAATGTAAGTGGTTGTGCAACACACTTCTTAGGCAAATTATTGTGAATTAGACAGTTTCTCGCAAAATCGCTGATGCTTTGAAGCTCCTTCTAGAATTTGAAACACTAATGCCTGGACGCTCCTGTAATTAGCTTATACTAATTGAACTGTCTGTATTTATTCGTATTTATCCCTAGTTTCATGTATGATTATTTCCTTCATATCCATAATAATGCGTAATCACTATAGTTTCTGTCAGTTTAACAATGACAACAATTTAAACGGCAAAATTTAACCGCGGTTAAATATGAGTAAAAATTTAATCGCTTGTACATAATTTTAACATGATTATTAAAGGTGCTTCATCAGCTGAATTTTATCTATTTATTCAGGAAATAATCACGCCGATCTCGCGTGCACGTAAACTAACCTGAATAACATTTGACGATGATCTGTCAGTGCTACGCCCTCGGGATTATTATTGAGCGGCAAATTTACTTGACAAATTTCTTAGCAAAACATTCTGACAGAAAACGTCAAAATTTAATCGGCTATTTTAATGCACTTGGGATATTACTGTTGAATAATGCAAGTAATTTAGGTGACAAGCCTTTCTAAGCCGGTTTCAAGTCGTAGCGAATTTGGCTACGCAAATTTTAATGCATTTAGGAATTCTTGTAAGAGAATGAACTTATCGGTTGTATTTAAAGACTCTTTGACGCCTCCTGGCAATTTGAAAACCATTTGCTAATTTATGAAAAAATTGCATGCCGTCTTCACTCCTGCTGGTTGGCCCTATGATTTATCCATGTAACCTGAACGTTTGTTTGATCCGATTTGAAGCTGGTTCTAGTATTTGAATCTGATTTGTTTGGGGTTGAGTCTAAATTTGTTGCCGTTCGTAGCGATAGGTATGGGGCATATTTTATTATCTATGAACATCCCTTATGTATTTTTCTTTATATTAAATTGAGAGCAATTATATAACTCAGCTACGAACCTAGCCCGTTTTACGTCATCGCCTCTCTAGAAGCTTGTTGATGCAGTTGAAAGATTTTTCACGAACAAAACTATAATGAAGCTCTGGAATATAGTTTGGAAATAACAATAACCTTATACATTTTTCGTAGATTTTAAGAAATGTATATTTTTATTTAAAGAATTGCGAGTTATCTACACAAGTTATATTACAGGCAGTTCCCACATAATAGCAGTGCTAGTGAACCTGGCGGCTTATGTTTTGTCAGCGGAATCCACGCGCTCGCCTGAGTTATGACATCTTGCACTTTTTATGTTATCAGCGGCAGTCTGTAGTTAGAACTCGTAATAGTAACATGTGCTTTGCGTAATATTTGTAATCTTTGTCAAAATAAAGTGGTTTTTAAAAAGGACCTTACGGCAATACGTAATTTAAGTTACATATAGTATAAACGAAAGTCACAACCCTGACTAATCAACGCAGAGCCGTAACTGCTGGTACTGCGAACTTTGGGTGGAAGATTCAATTGGTTACGTAAGGTAGTGCTAAGAAGGGATTTTTTGATATTCGATCCCTAAGGGGGTGAAAAGGGGTAAAATTTGTTTTCACGAATTCCTAAATATCTCTTACACCCAATCAGATATCGACTTGGTATTTACTTGCAACAATTTTCAATGCAAATGCCTAGAAACGCATTTCAGGATTTTTTCCTAATCAACCCCTAAAGGTGCAAATATGGACTCGGGGTGAATTAAAGAACCCTTCGTATCTCCTATATTTATTGGCATATAGATGTAGTTTTAAAATATTTAAAAAGCGGTTTAAGGGATTTTGAAAAAGTTACTCCCAAGAGGTTGAAAAGGGCTACACTGTGTTCCCACGAATTCCTCAATATCTCTTATACCTGATAAGATATCGACTTGGTGTTTGCTTGCATAGGTATCCAAGGCAAATGTCTAAAAACATATTTCAGGATTTTGAGCTAATCAACCCTAAAGGTGTCAATTTGCATTCGGGGTGAATTATAGAGCCCCTTGTATCTCTTTTGTTTGTTGAGTTAGAGCATTCTTTTGTGGCATATAGATGTGTTTTTTCAAATCTTTAAAAAGGGTATTTTAGGTCATTTCAGAATAAAACGATATGAAAGAATTTTTAAAAAATTTTACCCCTAAGGGATGAAAAGGGGTAAACTGTGTTTTCACGAATTTATTAGAATAAAATAGAAGAATTTCTGAAATTCCATCCTCTAGTGATGGAAACGGGTATCCTGCTATAATTTATGAATACAACTTCTAATAAGTATTTTTGATTTTATCTCATTGTTATACTAAAAGTATAGTTTTATCAATCTCTACAAGGGTAACGACCATTACATACACATTTTCAGGGGGTACGTGAAGAAAAAAAGAGTTAAGAAGAACTTCTTTCGGAAGAATATTGTTTCCCTTTACCTACAATATTGTTTTGCAGCCTTTGTTAGTTTAGCATATTGAGTGAGGGGGAGCAGGGCTCCATAATTCATTTAAGATTTAGAAGAAGAAACAAACATTTGTAGTCCGTAGGAAGAACGGGCATCTTGCTAGTATAGATATAATATTAAGTTAATACATATGATGCAAAGACAAGGTCGGTTTAATAGAAAATACAGTAACAATAGGTAAGTCAATGAATTTTTCCATAAATGATATTTTCGTTAACAGTTTTTATGAAGTAAAATTCAACTATTTTATTGATACTTAGTGTATATCTTTGTATATCCGATGCATACAATTTTCAAGAATAAATAAAGAAAAACTTATTATAACGTTTGTTAGACTTTGTGCGATGGAGAAATAACTTTATACTAACATCTATCACTTACAGAAATAAATGAAAAGGCGTACTGAAAATTCATTCATTATTTTAGTGCATAAAGTGCTTTCCATTCAGTTCAATTCAGTTCAGTCCATCGAAAGCTTCCAGCTCAATTTATACTTGCAGTAATCAAAACTTCGTAAAAGGTGGAGCTTCCGAAATAAAAAGCGTTCGAAATAAAGACGAAAATTAAATACAGAAGGCCAGGCTAAGTTCACAAATCTTTCATGCAATTTCCGGTGCATTGTAGAACAAGCGTTCAATTTCCTGAGCTGTGCCTGATGGTTCGTTTATTCGGGAACGGTAGTCCGGCACACGGATTTTGACATTTCACTCTGCCTGGCCGAAAACACTCAAAAGCAGCGCCAAAAGGGAAGCACGCTCACTTTTGGTTAGAATTTATTGCGGACAGGGCCAAATTTGCTTATCCCAGCATACAGTTGCGTGTGAAAAATTATTACCGCCTTTCAGAATTCCTATATCGTGCATCCATAGAGCGCGGTTTCGATTATCTGGAAAATGAAGGGCTGATATTAAATCGCTCAAATAGCGAAAGCGCTTTAAATCGAGCGGCGAGCGAGCGAGTAGTTTTTATTCGCCTTTTGGAAAACATTCGCGGATGATTAAAAATTCAGATTCCAATTTAATCCTATAAAAGCTTTCATGGAAAGTGGTATTTTGCGAAGTCTATGTTAATGTTTAATAAGGCTTTCTTCAAAATCTACAATTCATTTAAACTCAACTGCGGCCGCTTTGTTCCAATTCCGAGACGTCTAGATGTGAAGGTTTAAACTCATAATCAGTGGCTTAATATTGGAACTGCAGCGAGGGACGGCCGATGTAATTCAGGGGTATTTACAAAATTTCCATTGTTAATTCTTGCCTCCGTGCTCTGTAATATCTGAAACGTCACGGTGGGCCCAATTAAATGGGGGATATTTGCTGAATATTAACATAACCGAAAAGCAAAGCGTACTTATTACATTTTGCTGAAATATTTGAAATTTCAATCGAGAGAGAAAGAACACACGACATTTATTCTCATCAACTTTAATAGAAGTTTTATTGAAGTTTACCCCTATACATATGGTCTTCATCAATAAATGGAAGATAACATATGAGGTGTCCGTTCTACTTAGACATTTTCTCAGAACGAAATAAAGAATCAATAAAAATGTCTACCTGAATAAAAGCAACGGTTTTAATTTATACAATTATTATTGTATCTAGTAGGACTGAACCTGCTAGACGTATTTACAGTACTTTGAAAGAAATCATCTCTGACTTGTTAGAGGATGTGCCTTTGCAAATTTGCAAGCATACGTGCTACCAGCATGGACGATCAAGTCTCGTTTCCAACCACGTCCAGGCTTACCTTTCTCTATATTCGGTGCCTGACGAATCAGTCGTTCGTTAGCCACCTAGATCGCCGGGTTTGTTTTGTCCCTGAAATTATTCTCTCAAGAGGAAAATCAAAAGCATCGTTTGCGAAACCCCTGTAAAATCCGGGTAGCCTAAATTATCGCAACTTATGACATATTTTGCAACACTTGTGCTATTTTAACAAGTGTGCCAGTTAATAATACGTCGATGCTTTATATTCAAGTTTATAGGCGATATTTCAATTAACCATTATAATTTATCTGTAAAATGCGCAGTACCACATAGCAGTTAGTATCAGTTAGTATAGGTATATCCACCCTAACGGTAATTATTTCAGAAATAGAGAGAAACTGCGCAGTCATTTTTTAAAACACTCGTTGAATAATCATAAATGGACTTTCTCAGTTGGTTCTACACCTACCAGTAAGTAATAATTGAAACAAATATTTTATTGAGATAACAAAAATATTATTGAAGTACCCTCGCTCGCCCATTATAACAATTACGAAAAATAACCTACATACATCATATTTTCCCTTAAACATGTATAAAATAATTTAAAAATTGTCTTTGGTACGATACAAAAAAAAGAGTGCCTAGAAAATTGCTTTATGGAGAAATGTCATCTTTTTTTCCACACAATGGAATATTACTTGTTTCTACAGCCGCCAAAAAAACATGACATTTATGCATCGCTATAGATACGCGAAGTTTAACTTTTTTTAACACGTGAAAAATAGTAGATTATGCAATAAGCGAGAGAAATTGCACTGAAGCAAAATAGCATTCTCTCTGAGTTGCATATACTATTTTTTTCACGTTGCAGGAAGATTTAAAACGAAAACCCGTTTTTTTAAACGTCATTTATTGACATTTTAGTTACAATTATTTTAAAATTAGTAGCCTTTGGTAAATTTTAAAGTTGGTAGCACTGTAAGTCATTATGACAAGAGCTCACAATTATGTCAAATTCGAGGTTAGTAGCTTAGGTTTTGCGTCAGTTTATGTCAAAACTGACGCGAAACCTAACCTGATAACCCCGAATTTAGCATAGATTACCATAGATACAGTAACATTTTTTACTTTAGTCCCTAGGGGCTAAAGTAATTACTTCTGTCCCTAGAGAGTAAATGAGCTACTTTAGTCCCTGAAATAAGTGACTAAAGTGCCAACTTTAGTCCCGCAAGTGCAAAAATAATATTTCTTCACGGCTAGCAGTGAAAAAACGGTTTTGGAACACCATTTCCTTAGTTACAACACATATAAAACGTTACGTACATAATAATATTACTCTACTTATTTGCTATATACGTATGATTTTGTTGCAGAGAATCTTTTATTCTTTTTTTTTACGGCTGTAGAAAAAACGTTGTTTGTATTTCGTGGCAAAATTCGTGTTTTTATGGCGCGTTTGAATGACTTTTCTGCCTCGACCTAACGGTCTCGGCGAAAATTTACATTCTCACCCGCCATTAAAAAACACTCATTTCGCGCACTTAATACAAAAATTACTATAACAACAAAAATAGTTACTATATCCGGAGACATATAAGTACATATACTGGCAGCTGTAAAACTATGAAAGAAATACAATAGTAAATTTGTACAACTAGTTTTGAAAGTCATACTTTTTTTCATGATTTTGCAGTTTAATAACGAGGGCGAAGCCCGAGTTAATCAAGCAAATGTATGAAAAAAAGGACTTGAAAAACGTGTTGTACACGTAGTTTTTTTGCATAGTGAACTCTTGGTCGAAATTTAGTCGGAAAGGGCTTCGGAATTGACAACTGGCAAATTGACATTTCAATAAAATAGTTAAAAAAGGTGCACTTTTTTCACGATTTTTGCGATAAAAAAAGTGGAACTTTCTATACGATTTTTCGTAAAAAAGACGATTTTCACAATCACTATGCAAAAATTTGTCTGCCACTGATTCTCTCTCAAAATTGAAATATTTTCTGAAAACAACTTAAGAACATCTCCGAAACGAAGTCCAATCGATAAATAGGCTATTTTCAATTTTTTAATAGAACTTCAAACAGAATATGAAATTTAATTTTTTGCATAGTCATCATGAAAGTCGTCTTTTTTTAACGAAAAATCGTATTGAAAGTATCACCTTTTTTAACGCAAAATCGTGAAAAAGGTACACGTTTTTTTACTATTTTATTGAAATGTCAATTTGACAGTAGTAAATTCTGAAGACCGTTTCGACCAAGAGATCACTATGCAAAAAAACTACGCGTACAACACGTTTTGAAAGTCATTTTTTTCATTCATTTGCTTGATTAACTCGGACTTCGCCCTCGTTGTCAAACTGCAACAATAGTAATTTGTACAACTAGTTTTGAAAGTCATACTTTTTTCATGAATTTGCAGTTTGACAAAAATGACTTTGTAAACGTGTTGTACACGTAGTTTTTTTGCATAGTGATCTCTTGGTCGAAACTTAGTCGAAAAGGACTTCGGAATTGACAACTGTCAAATTGACATTTCAATAAAATAGTTTAAAAAATGTACTTTTTTTCACGATTTTTGCGTTAAAAAAGTGAAACTTTCAATACGATTTTTCGTTAAAAAAAGACGACTTTCACGATCACTATCCAAAAAATTATTATTTTCGCCTGCTACTACTGTAAGTTGTGAGTAGTGCGTTACTATTACGCTTTTTCCTGTCATTCCACTGCATTTTTCGTATATTTCTCTTAGTAATTGCTTTCTTTATTCTATCTAAACTTTTTTGTTCGATATATGTTTCTTCTTTGTCTTGATTCATTCCAATGCTGTTCAAGCAATTTCTTATTTTTCCTACGATGTACTATATCAGCTGACGTTTCTCCTCAGCTTTTTTCACTATCGTACCTTCCAGGCCATGTTATTTATTTACATTTTCATCCCATCTTGGTAATGTAAAGCCTTATCGATTCGAGACCATTTTAGTGGATATTAATTCCTTTTTTTTATTATTTCCGGTACGCCTCCGTTTAATATAATAAACTGCGTTTTAATATTATGTTAGATATACAGAGTCTGGCAACAATGCGGATGTTCAAGATATTTCTAAAACCATGAGAGTTGCCTAAATATCATGTACACTTGTGCTCATAAAAATGGAATACAAGTACTGCAACCGACTTTTGTAATATTTTAGTTTTGTATTACCGGTTGGTTGAAACATCGATAAAGTGAAATTGTTTGTTGTATTAAATTATAAGAAAATAGTTAAATAAAAATATCGTATAAAAATGCGAATAATACGACTTTTCAAATCAGTCCAACAGAGAGTGTATTCCATTTTTATAAGCACAAGTGTACCTACAAATTGTAGGTAGGAAGGTGTTTGATTATACAGGGTGGCTACATTTAGGTAGCTTGAAAGTTTTGCATTGAAATACTAATCATTTGATATAAAGTTGTTTGAGTCTAACGTCTACTGTTTTCGAGATATTAACGATTTTATGCAAAGAAATGCTGAATTTCAGGCTGCTGCTGGAAGTAACAGAAACAATTAAATGATGGAAAACGTTACAAAAAATATATATTTTGTGAGTTATATTGCGAGTATAAAATGGTGGATATGAGTATTATTGCTCTACAGAGTGCTCAACAATTGCAAATTTAATCATTTCGGATTTTTTTACTGTATAGTATTGTATTTTTCAAAACTTCTTTTAATGAGCTTTCATTTGATATGTTACTTCATAACCCTAAATTCAATTGTTTTTTAGATACGCATGTTTTAACATAAAAAAAAACAATTTCAGCCCCCAAGATGCCCTATTTCAAGGCATAATAAATAAACTCCATTATAACACGAATTTAAACACTTGCAACTCTACGACAGCAAAAAAAAATTATTTAGAAAATAAAAATGTAACCACTGCTGAAACCAGAAATTACAGGAAAAAACAAAGTAAAGCAGAAAACAATTGAATCTAAAAGGCGACTGAATTTAGGGCGACGAAATGAAATACCGAAAGAAGTTTCAGTAAAAGTACTTTTAAAAATACAGATATATTTAATCGAATCGAAATAACTATATTTGCAAATTATGGCCCCTCTGTAAAGCTTTAATACCCAAAACACCCAAGAGAAATATTTGAAGATTTAACTTACTTTCGTACAGGCTTTTGATGTATTCGCTTTTTTAAATCCTTTATCTAATAGACGTGTCTGTCCGGGACGCTGTTTTGTCTGTCTGGGACGCAGTTTTGTCTGTCTGGGACGCTGTTTCAGCAGCCAAACCGTAAGAAATAGAGAAAAAAGTTATGAAAGTTATATGTTTGGAATGGTCATGTCAGCTCAGGAACCGAATTTCAGTCACGTGACACTTCCGGTTTTCGAGAAATCACAAAAAAGACCGTTTTTCAAATAGAACGCGTATTAAATAAAAATGTTTCAGCAGCCAAACGGAGCTGCGACCCTGTGCCTTAAAACGTCGATCGGTTAGGCAACCACTTTGACACCTTCCAGGTTTGGGTACAGTTTTTATTTAATACGCGTTCTATTTGCAAAACGGTCTTTTTTGTTTTATTAAATGAGACATTTGTCTCACTGGACTGATAGTCTGATTCTATTTGATCATATAATTAAATTACTTCTGCATTTCTCGTTTTTTCGTGTTTATTATATCTTGTATCAAGAAGGACCTGGTATTATGTTTTGTTTGGAAGGCTTAAATATTTAAATTATCACTTTAACGGTGTATGTTTGTTATCCATTGAAATAAAGCATCTTAAGGGGCTATTTTTTAGGTTCAACACGCATATCTAAAAAAAGAGTTGAATTTAGGTTTACGAAGTAACATACCAAATGAAAGCTCCTTAAAAAGGCCTTTGAAAAATACAAAAAAATACAGAACGTTTTGTTTGAAAAAATCCGAAATTATTAAATTTGAAAATGTTGACCACCCTGTATAGCATTAATACTCACAGCCACTGTTTTACACTAGAAAAATAACTCACAAAAGAATAATTTTTGGGAACGTTTTCCTTCATTCAATGTTACTTACAAGAAGCGCCTGTTCAGCATTCTTTTGCAAAAAATGGTTAATATATCTAAAAGAGTTGACGTTAGACCCAGACAACTTTATATTAAACTGATGGCATTTCAAGGCAAATATTTTAAGCTAACTAAATATAGGGCATTCCAATAAAAATAGGAAGTTTGATCCGCCACACTTTTTTGAGCAACCCTGCATAATCAAAGCTATTTTAGTAATGTGCAGCACCTTCGCACCTACAAATTTTACCTACACGATATTACGTAGCTCTCATAATCTTTGAATTATCTTCCACTTTTGCACAGACCTTCAAAGTGCATTGACGTGTTCGAATCGTTCCGTTATCATTCAGCCCAAGCATTTGCCGACCTGAGGTCAAGTTTACCTACAGAAATAACAACAAGTAAGTTTATTTACAACTAAAAGCTAGCAGTGTAAAATTAAAAATGCAAGGGAACAGCGATGGATTCCCCGTTAATCTTAATAATTCCCAATTCATTAATCCTCACAACAACCCCGGAGGACAACAGCAAAAATCACAATACGCGGGCACACAAATGCTAACGCCACAAAGTTATATGTTACCACAAGCCGCAGTACACTCACAAAACCCAATGTTCACAAATCAAATAAATCCTGCAAATCCAACATACAGCCAGATGCTTCAATGGCCGCTAACTCCTCCTCAGAGTTATCAACAGCAACCAGAGGTGTACTCCACAGCAGCCCACAGTTCCTGCTACCAGCATGGTCCCCCAATCTACAATCAAACACCATTCATCAATCAGACAGGGCCGGCTGCGCCTCACATAAATTATTATACACCCCATACCCCCACAATATCGCAAACAACATCAAACGGGACAGCCATCCCCCCTGACAACATGTCAATTAACAGCGATGATACAGGGCATATGGTTCTTAATGACTTCCAAGAAGTGAAACCAAGAAACAAAAGGAAAAAAACCAACACCCCCCAAAATACAAACACAACGGTAACAACTCAAAACAGATACCAACCCTTATCAAATGCAAATGATACCAACGCATCCAGCAATAATGCAACAACGGAAAATAAAGAGAAAGTTCCGGTATTTATCTTACACTTCGTAACAGCAATTAACCCGCTGATTACCCTCATCGAAACTCATATCAACAAAAATAACTATTGGTACCAACTAATGCCAGGTAATAAAGTAAAATTGCAAATTGATAATATAGCCGATTACAAGAAGATACGTGATGCATTGGACCAGCATAAGGTTGCAAGACACACATATAGCCTTGATGAAGAGAAAAAGTATAGAGTGGTACTAAGAAATTTACACTACACAACCAGTGAACAATTCATTAAAGAATTCCTAAAAAAAGAAGGTCACGAAGTTGTAAGCATAATGAACGTACTAAACAGAGAGACAAAACAAAAGAAGAACCTATTTTTCATTGATATTCTGCAAAAATCCAACAACAAAGATATATTCAAAATCAAACGCATTGGTAACGCAGTGGTAGATTTTGAAGAACCAAGAAGAAAACAACAAATCCCACAATGTAAAAACTGCCAATGCTATGGTCACACCAGAAACCGTTGCACGAGACCAGCGCGATGCGTAAAATGCGCTGGACTTCACGACTACCGCACATGCGTCAAAAATAAAAAGGACGGTAATCCAGCCAAATGCGTGCTTTGCCAAGGCGACCACCCAGCAAACTATAAAGGTTGCAAAGTTCATCTTGAAATACTACGCAGAAGATTCCCCTACCACCCCCAATTCAGCTTACACCAAAACAAACATCCAGCCTCACAACCGACATACAACACCCAAGCAGCGTCTCCTTACCCTCCCCAAAGCCAACATCAACAAACAAACAGAAACATAGTCTCAACCGATCATAACAACACCCACCAGTTCCCAAATAATTTCCAGGCACTTAGTCAAACACAATTAGGAGCATATAGCACCCAATTCCCACCTTTACCACAAATCCGTCAAAATTCGCCTCAGTCACCAGACCAACAAGCCAACAACCTAACTGCGGTTATATTAGCTATGCAACAAACAATTCAAGACCAGCAAAAAACCATAAACGACCTAACACAGCAAATCAAACTTCTCAGAGAAGCATTAATTGGGAAAAATGGCTCAAATATTTAAAATAGCGTTATGGAATGCAAACGGCATTCTCAATCACAAACAAGAAATAGAAATATTCCTCATACATAACGATATAGATATACTACTGATTGCCGAAACACACTGCTCTAATAAAACCTACTTTAAAATTCCGAACTATACCACATACACAACAAATCATCCAGACGCAGAAAGGTTCGCGCGAGGGGGAACAGCCATCATTATCAGAAATCAAATGAAACACCATCAACTTCCAGAATTTAAAGAAGACTTCATGCAAGCCACTAGCATTATGTTGGAAGACTGGCAGGGACCCTTAGCGATCTCAGCGGTATACTGTCCACCAAATTACCCCGCAAGCAAGAAAGGCTTTATAGACTTGTTCAGCACCTTAGGACCCAGATTCTTGGCTGGAGGAGACTATAACTCGAAACACACACTATGGGGCTCCAGGTTATCACCTCCAGGTAGAGGAAAAACGCTTTACCAAGTGGTACAAGAACTACAACTAGGTCACTTGTCAACATATCAACCGACCTACTGGCCGGCTGACCCGGGGAAGAAGCCGGATCTCCTCGACTTTTTCCTAACAAAAGGAATCGCACCTGGCTATCTGAAAATCACACCAAATTGGGACCTACATTCGGACCATTCCCCCGTCGTAGCTACAGTAAGCACCTCTATTATTGAAAAAGAAAAACCAATAAAATTAAGCAATAAAAGAACCAACTGGGACTATTTCAGAAAAATATTGGACAACCAGGTAGATCTAAGAATTCCTTTAAAAACCAAAGAAGACCTAGAACTAACAGTATACAGGTTCACCAAATTATTACAAGACGCTGCATGGCAAGCTACACCTGAAATACCGGCCAAGAGAATAAACGAACAGTGTCCCCTAGTAATCAAGCACAAAATTGCGGAAAAAAGACGGTTGAGAAGAATTTGGCAATCCACACACTACCCTTCAGACAGAAGACGGTACAACCAGGCAGCCTCAGAACTAAAAAAATTAATAAAAGAGCTAAAAAATGACTCCTTCCAAGACTACTTACAAAACCTGAGCGCCACAGCAGACTCCGACTTTGCGCTGTGGAAGGCAACAAAAAACATTAAACACCAACATCAGCCAATACCCCCCATACAAAGAAATAACGGATCCTGGGCACGCTCAGATAAAGAGAAAGCAGAAACCTTCGCCAACCACCTCACATCAGTGTTCCAACCACTACCATCTCAAATACCCTTAAACGAGGAACAAGAAATAAACGAGGCACTGGAAGCACCGTACCAGATGACGCCACTACCAAACCTCTTTACAGTTAGTGAAATAAAGGAGATGATCAAATATAACCTAAATCCAAAAAAATCTCCAGGCTATGACCTCATCTCCGGCCAATTGTTCAAAGAACTTCCTCGTAAAGGCGTTGTTATGCTAACGTTAATATGCAACGCAGTGTTAAGACTAGGCTACTTCCCGTCCCAATGGAAGGTCGCACAAATGATCCTCATTCCTAAACCCGATAAACCACAAAACGAGGTCTCCTCATATAGACCTATCAGCCTCTTACCTATCATGGGCAAACTTTTCGAAAAACTACTCATGAAGAGATTAGAACCAATCATAGAGGATATGAACTTGATACCAGATCACCAATTCGGGTTTAGAAAAGGTCATTCAACAGTTCAACAGGTGCATAGGATCGTGGATGAAATCAATACAACCTTCGAAGAAAAGAAATACTGTTCCGCGGTTTTCCTGGACGACAGCCAAGCCTTCGACCGAGTGTGGCACAAAGGGCTTTTATATAAGCTTAAAAAAACAATTCCACACTGCTACTATACTATCCTTAGGTCATTCTTGGAAGAAAGGTATTTCCAGGTAAAATATGGTCAAGAACTGTCAGAGCTGAATCCAATTAAATCCGGAGTTCCACAAGGGAGCATACTCAGTCCAATTCTGTACCTACTCTTCACGGCAGATTTTCCTACAAGCAGTCATTCAATTACGGCCACGTTTGCCGACGACAAGGTGGTTCTAGTCAAACACAAGGATCCCACGGTAGCTGCTACACTACTACAACTGAACTTATATGAAGTGGAAAAATGGGCCAGAAAATGGAGAGTTAAGATCAACGAGGATAAATCAGCTAATATTACTTTCACCAAATGTAAAGGCAGCCCACCACCCGTCTTTTTAAACAACACTCCAATAGCTCAAGTCAACGAAATAAAATACTTAGGGATGCATTTAGACAAAGGACTGACATGGAGAACTCATGTCTGGAAAAAGAGGATACAATTGGGACTGAAACTACGGAAACACTATTGGCTACTCGGACGCAGATCCAAGCTATCCCTATCAAACAAGGTGTTAATATACAAGGTCGCGTTCAAACCAATCTGGACATACGGCCTTCAGCTTTGGGGCACTGCAGCAAACTCAACTCTTCAAATCATAGAAAGGTTCCAAAATAAAACACTCCGCGTTATGTGTGATGCGCCATACTACGTAAGAAACGCAGACATCATAAAGGACCTAAAAGTGAAAACAGTGAGAGAAGAAATAAGTGAAGGCAGTGTCAAATACTTAAACAAACTATCGTACCACACCAACGTTTATGCAGTTAACCTGCTTGACAATAGTGAGGACACACATAGACTGAAACGGTTTAAACCACTTGAACTACCATATAGATTCAGTTAATTAACTCATAATAGTGCGCAAACAGTAACAAAAGAGTGTCATTCAAAGGAATGCCGCTCCCACATTTTTAAACATGACATTTTACAAATTGTAACATATATTTTGCTTATTGTATCTTTTACAGATTGCAAACAGTTATTTTAATAAAAAAAAAAAAAAAAAAAAATCTTCCACCCTCCTCCATCTTTGCCTCACCCTGTATTACATGTTCTTTTCTTTGTGATAGTTCTACTGTAGAATCTATTTAGAGGATTTACAATTTTTCTTGCGTAGACAATAATCGGCAGCTCCCATCCTAAGCAATTATACTTCCGTATACAAAATTAGTTTGTATAATAATATAACTGTAGTAATCCGATTGACAATAACAATGCAAGTGCTTTCATAAGAAATTCCTGGTAAATGAAATAACAGTGATTTTTTCTGGTAGTCATTTTTCATCATGTTTATGGATGAATTTTGTGCATACGATAATACTTTTTTTACTGCCTTTTAGAATAAAAGAAGTATTGGATTCACACCAAAAATTCTAAATTTTTTTTTTTTTTTTTTTATTGACAAGTCTGCTAATTTACAATCTACTCCACAATAATATACAAGAGTATTAAGTAAATATGTTGTATGTTTTGGCGTGGAAGGGTTTCATCATCCAGCGATAATGCCCTTAGAGTTTACTGCGTTGTCTTGACGCGCGTGGAAGACTTCATCTCAGGTCCAGTGGCCATTGTTTATTGAGTCTTCGGGTCGGGAGAGGATCCGTGAGTTGGAGAATGAGGGTGTTTTCGTGGCCAGGTAGTCTTGCAAAGTAAGTCGATGCTGAGTGTGCAATTACATCCGTCACAAACGGAATATTGAGATCCTCATGAATAGTTGAATAGCTTCACCACTCGGGACCCTTTTACGATAAAGAAAGTATTGGATTCACCCCAAAAATTCGAAATTGAGTTTTCAACATATCTTCACGTTTCAGAGTCCCCTGAACCCAAAAAACATATTTTTTTCATTGGTCTGTCTGTGTGTTTGTCTGTGTGTCTGTGAACAGAATATCTCAAAAACGAAAAAAGGTATGAGGTTGAAACGTCATATATAAGTTTTGTGTACTATGCAGATACGACAGCAAGCTTTTGAAGAAAATCGCATAACCGGAAGTAGGTGTTTATTCTTGTAATTTTTCAGTTTTTTTTTCGATTTTTTCAAAAACGGCTCTAACAATTTTTTTCAAACTTCTCATTTTTAATACATTTTTAATGTGTATTGATGTGAGATAGGTGATTTTCCAGTTGAATACTTCTAAAATGGGTTTCTTTTGTTTTTTGTTCTATTTTTTTATTAACTCCTATTTTAAATAGGACACCCGGTATATTATTACATTTTTTGAATTCAGCTTAAAATTCTAGAGAAAATTTGTCTCTTTACCTAACGCTCTATTTTGTACCGTTTTTGTAGAATTTGTAATTTTTGACAAATGCTTAAAAATTTAAAATCAAATTTTTGGCCAATTATAAGATAACTGTAAAAGGAAGTTGTGTGCGTGTATTATACCAGATTTTTATGAATAGTGTTCGTTTCAATTTAGGTTATAATTTTTGAAACAACTAATTAAAATTAGGAACATAAAATATATAAGTCTAATAATGGACGACTTTAACGAGAAAGCCGCATAAGAAAATATAACGATGAAATAAAATAACTACATATGAAAAATGAAGAGAGAGAACGACTATTGGCATTTCGCAAAAAAAAAGAACTAGTGGCTACCTACGCATGATTTAAACTGCCTCGCTGAAGATTACATGCATTCTCTTCACCATACATAATGTAATCCACAGAACATAGTAGAGTACGGACACAAATATATTTTATATTAATTAACGATGCAATAGTAGGGGAATTGTGTCTAAAACGACATACTTTTTCTTAGAACATATATAAACTCCTTACAGTAAGCGAAAAAAGGCTGCAAATTGGAGACTTTATTCTTCGAACACTTTACAACATTACACACTACATATAAGAAACCTGAATTTACATTTTATAATAATTTTTTTTTAAATTATGGTAGGTACTGCTATGTCATTTTACCTGTACATACTAAGGTAAAATGACATACCCGTGTTTAAGCATGGTTTAAGCACACAGTTCACAAATGAAGCTTTTTATCTTGGAAGAAACATCCGAACAGGCTGTGTGGCACCAGTTTTTACACGCCTGACATTGTATCCATTTTTCTTTGGCTTTAGATTGCGAATAGACTTCATTGCAGTAGATGCATGCCACATCATCTTCGTCCTCTGCATTTTCAAAAATGTTCACCTCGTCTTCGCCGTCGCTTTCATTCAAAATTTTCTTTTTCACTGACTTAGCAGCTTTCCTTTCCTGTTGTCTTCTTTCCTTTAGCTATTTCTCTTCTTGTTTTCTCCTACTAGGATAAAATGACATACCTGTGTCATTCTACCTTTGCACTGCATATGTCATTTTATCAGAGAAACACCTTACATATAACCTAAAAACATTCAATTATTTACAGTATCCACAAAAGCGAACCGAATCATTAGCGTGATCACTAATAAAGTCCCACAATTAAGATGTGAGTTTTAGAACAAAATAATCACACATACCTGAGAAATTCCTTGTCAAACTAGCGCAGCAAAAAAACTTTTCACCAAGCACAACACACATTTGACGGTAAAACATGCAGTTTAGTTCAGATCACAATCAAAGTTCGACTGATACATAGTGACATCATGTTTTTCATGTAGATGGCAGCATATATTGCACAAAAAGCATCCAAATATTAAAAATCGTACTATGTCATTTGAACTTGATATGTCATTTTAGACACAATTCCGGGGAATTGTGTCTAAAACGACATACTTTTTCTTAGAACATATATAAACTCCTTACAGTAAGCGAAAAAAGGCTGCAAATTGGAGACTTTATTCTTCGAACACTTTACAACATTACACACTACATATAAGAAACCTGAATTTACATTTTATAATAATTTTTTTTTAAATTATGGTAGGTACTGCTATGTCATTTTACCTGTACATACTAAGGTAAAATGACATACCCGTGTTTAAGCATGGTTTAAGCACACAGTTTACAAATGAAGCTTTTTATCTTGGAAGAAACATCCGAACAGGCTGTGTGGCACCAGTTTTTACACGCCTGACATTGTATCCATTTTTTTTTTGCTTTAGATTGCGAATAGACTTCATTGCAGTAGATGCATGCCACATCATCTTCGTCCTCTGCATTTTCAAAAATGTTCACCTCGTCTTCGCCGTCGCTTTCATTCAAAATTTTCTTTTTCACTGACTTAGCAGCTTTCCTTTCCTGTTGTCTTCTTTCCTTTAGCTATTTCTCTTCTTGTTTTCTCCTACTAGGATAAAATGACATACCTGTGTCATTCTACCTTTGCACTGCATATGTCATTTTATCAGAGAAACACCTTACATATAACCTAAAAACATTCCATTATTTACAGTATCCACAAAAGCGAACCGAATCATTAGCGTGATCACTAATAAAGTCCCACAATTAAGATGTGAGTTTTAGAACAAAATAATCACACATACCTGAGAAATTCGTTGTCAAACTAGCGCAGCAAAAAACTTTTCACCAAGCACAACACACATTTGACGGTAAAACATGCAGTTTAGTTCAGATCACAATCAAAGTTCGACTGATACATAGTGGCATCATGTTTTTCATGTAGATGGCAGCATATATTGCACAAAAAGCATCCAAATATTAAAAATCGTACTATGTCATTTGAACTTGATATGTCATTTTAGACACAATTCCCCTATATTTTACAACTTGTTATGAAAGTCATACTTTTTTCATGAATTTGCAGTTAGGTTAACGAGGGCGAAGCTCGAGTAAAAATTTAGACGTATTAAGTGAGCGAGTGACTAGAAAGTTTGAACAAAAAATATCTAGAATCACACTATTTTTGCAGCTTTCTAAACCATCCTCCAACATGGCCGGGACAAGAGGCTAGCCTAACCCGTTGATTAAGAAAGAATGTCCTTTCATATAGGCCACCACAATGAATTGAGTTGGTATGGCGTACAGCGTAACCAATATACGGGTGTGAGGTTCGACTGAAACCGCAAACGCTTTATCAGCAGGCTACTAGCTTTGCCTAAAAGCTAAATATAGTAATTTACTTGGAAACGAAATAAAATAGGTATATGTAAAGCATTTTTTTTTTGCTTTGTGTGCCCTACTTCTTGTAAACACAAACAAGGATTTTTGTAATAATTATGTTTGTTCGTGGCTCGTAAAGCCACCCTTGATTGGGTCCGTGTTGTTAAAGTAACTTGTTAACACGAATACTTAGGCAGACTTCGATTTTTGCTGTTTGTTCACCCCTGCAGATTAATATTGCAGCTTTCATCATCAGGGTAAAAGCTCTAAGAGCTAGAGGTAAGAGTGAAGGTATTTAAAGCCCTCTGCGGCCTCGTACAGAACGGCGTGACGCTAATTGATCGTTCGAGTCCAGTGCACTTGGAGCCGGCGGCGCGTGATCGGTTGAAAAGCTGTGGTTGTGTAGTTTTGAACCGTGAAAAAAGGCCAAATTGCACTAAGTCTAAAACCATCTTTTCTGTTTATATTATGTTGTTGTTTTTCTATTTCTGTAGCTTAGCGCATCATTAGTGGGTGCACAACCAGCAAAAGGCCAAGTCTGTCTAAGTATTCCTATTTATAAAGTACTTTAACACAGGCCAAATCATAGGTAGCTTGTACGGGTTTACATTCCACCAGCAAACATAGTAGTTATTACAAAACTCTTTATTTGGGTTCAGAAGACGTAAGGCACATAAAATTCTAAAAAATGTGAATGTTAATCTAAAAAGACAACGCGATCTAAGCCAAATTTAATATAAGTTTAATATTGACAATTCTAGTAACTGCAAAAGCAATATTACATTTCAACGAAATATCTTTACAAATGACACTAAAAAATGTATGCAAAAGATAAAATACACAGTATCTATTATATCTGAAAAACATTACCGAATTTTATTGATTTTCCACGTAGATATAGCACAATCGAGAACGTGTTCAAGCATAATAGTTATACATATGATATACTGATTATTGCAAATAAATATTATCAAACCTCTTAAGTATAATATAATAGTTATTTATGTACCGAAGGCGTAAGAAAGCGTTTAAGGGTAGCATAACAGAATAAAGGGTCCATAAACGCTAGTTATGTACGAGATGCATACAAAATTTTGAGCGCAGACCGGAATATTCAACAGTAATATCCCAAGTGCATTAAAATAGCCGATTAAATTTTGACATTTTCTGTCAGAATGTTTTGCTAAGAAATTTGTCAAGTAAATTTGCCGCTCAACAAGAATCCCGAGTGCGCAGCACGAGGGATTTTGAAGCGGAAAATTTACGAGATATATTTCTTCAGAGCAAAGCATTCTGACAGAAAATCGTCAAAATTTATTCAGGCTAGTTTACATGCACGCGGGATGTTCGGAGTGATTATTTCCTGAATAAATAGATAAAATTCAGTTGGTGAAGCACCTTTAATAATCATGTTAAAATTATGCACAAGCGATTAAATTTTGATATAAATTTAACCGCGGTTAAATTTTGACGTTTGAATTTTAGTCATTATTAAACTGACAGAAACCATGGTGATTACGCATTATTATGGATATGAAGGAAATAATCACAATTAAAACCAGATTTATAGTTTTTATAAATTTTAGTAACCTACAATGACATTGCTTGTCAAACTTGATTTTAAAACACTAAGCGGGTCGTGAAGTAAACGGTGTTCATTAATAAAACCGTTTGGTTTTTTCAAAAAACATGCAAAGCTATTGGTTTTTCAGTTTCTTCAGTTCTGAGTTTTTTTTTCAGTTTTCTCAGTTATGAGTTTTTTTCAATTCTAAGCGAGCCGTTTTTAAATAACAGTGAAAAACACCGCAGGTGAATATACTAGTGAACAATGAGACAGTGACGTTTACTCAAAGCTGAGAGACCTCAAACAATAAAATAGTGTTGTCATTTAATTGTACTAACTAACTTGTATTCCAACCGTGAAAAAAACAATCAAGCCTTTTTGTGAAAAAACTGCTTTTTTATTTGAAAAAAACCGTTTTTACAAATAATAGTGTTGGCTATGATTTACTGAACATATGTCTAGATTTAGTGCACTTACTCTCAGTTGTCATGTTATCTGTCACGTCATTTACGAATGTTTAATTAAGAGAAGACACACGGTTTTCTAGTAATTGTCAACCCTAAACAGTTTTATTAATAAACATCCGTTATTCTACAGCACTAGGACCGTAAAGTAAAAGATTGCGCCTTCAAAAATAGAGTATAAATTGACCATTTCAGCCAGTAGAACATAAAATTAATTAAATAAACTGAAAAAGCAGAAAATGTTTATACATAAGTCGTTTACTGTTTGAATCTTATTCACATTTAATCTGAATCATATAGAAACGAAGCGAGTACGTTTTTATTGGTGCAACCTATGTATTGAGGAGGTAGTAATTGTATCGGATGTCCGCTGACCGGTTTCTAACCGAACATAGCAAAATCATGTTATATCGCAAGATTACTAGAAACATTTGATTTAATTTAAAAAATAAATTTGTTTACCTAGCTGAGAACTTCAAATTATAGCGAGGGGAAAATGCTGAAAATTCTTAGACATCAACTACGTTAGGCGTAGGGTTTCCAAGTCCCGGGACCAAAAGTGTTTTCGGGACTTACGAGCTAAATTTCAGGTCCCGGGACTAGTCCCGAAGATCCCGAAAATGATCCCGAAAGAGAAATAGTGTACAGGTGAAATTTCCGAATAAAATTTCCAAAGAAAAACAAGTGTTTTAAGTTAAATAAAGTATTTCTGTGCTGATAATTTGTGTTGGGGCTCGTCTACAACTTCATTGCTTTCTTCTGGTACTAAAAATGCCTGTCGCTCTTCATCTTTTGCTTTTGTTTGAACTGCAAAGTGATTATGATAATTTTGTAGGAACCAACTTTACGTTTCGCCAACTGTTTAACTTCAATATATAAAACTGTTTCCATAGTGACTTCAAATCGTTATTTTTTTAAATGTAGAATGAAGGTAGGTTGCGAATCGGAATTCATTCTAATTGTAACGGTTTAGCAGACAAATAACGAACACACTTAAAACCCAAAAATATAAATTATTCAGCTTCTTCGCACATATCTAAATCCAACAAAAAAACATACAAATACATAAATAGAAGAAGATATGCAAATGTGGCTGAAACAACACACAGGTTTAATTCTAACCTACCGAAAACAATACCTCTCCTGCCTACGCAAAACGCAAATAATGCAGAATGTGCCAGAGGCATGAGTAATACGCCGGACGCCGGTGAATACCCGTCCTAAATTCTCTGATATCGAGTATACGCACGCATGTTAGCATGGTCCCGGGACTTCGCCTGGGCCGGCTGTGGTCCCGAGACTCGGTTTTTGTGGTAGAATCCCGGGAAGGTCCCGGGACTGGAAACCCTAGTTAGGCGTATCATTTGTTTACAAAAAATTGAAAACTTCCTATGTTCGGTTTTGAAACCGATCATCTGGTACACCAGGTGACAATGGAACCAGGGCGATGCTTGTATATCCTTTATTTATGAATCGATTTGGATGAAATTTGATGGGTGGAACCTCGACATAATTTATAATTGATCTATAGATATAGTTAAAATGGTCAACTTGTAACATCCCGCCTTTATTTAGAAATATTTTAAGCGGCCTTATTGCCTCAGGTATGCTCAAGTCGGAGGATACGTTCAAAATGCTCTGATATAGTGCAGATCAATAAATAACACAAGATAAATAATAGAAATAAAATATACTGTTTTTAACTATTTACATTAAACTCAAACTTAAAAGGACACACTATATATTACGGACAGAGGGGTAGTTGTATCAACAGGGGTTGCTCCTGGACGCCGGTGGGGCTGCTACGCGGCGGCGGAGGGATTTGGCAGAATGCCCCGGCCTAGCGCATGTTACGCCTCTGGGCGATGTCTCGGAGTGGGTCAGCCGCGCGCCAGCTGCCTCGCGCATGGACTTCGGAGTAAAGGTCGTCGGTCGCAGGCACCAGGTGATATTTGTTTACACTAGCTAGCTGCTGCGAACACTTCGGATTAGTAATGGTGTTTCAAGAACATACCTGCCGGCGTAGGAAGCTGCAGGAGTTCGCGTTCGGTGTGGCCAAACCGGACCGGGGGCCGCCAGACGATTTGCCGGCTTCCGCAGCTCGAAACGATGCAGCGGTCGGACTCTCGAGAAATTCGGGAAATTCGCTATTAAAGCGAATTTGCGGCTTCGACTGGATTGCGGCGGTGTGGAGATCCTTTTCGGAGGGCCTCAGAAATGTTTATAGGATGCTGGCGGTGATTCTTACAGGCAGGTCCCTTATCGCATAATCTCTGTATGCGTCCAGCCTGGCGGCGGCGGGCTGTTGATTACTTCCTGGTGCCTCACAATTCGGGCGAGTTAATACGGTTGAAATACGGTTTTCGAGAACGCAAATGAAATGCGCCTCGGAACTCGGGACGGCGGCGGCGATCTCGTTCAGCGGAATACAGGAATTTTAGTTACAAATTCCACGGTTTCGGCCGTTAACTAACATCGGTTCGGATACAAGGGATACGGGGAAAGCTAATCAGTAGCCACGGTTTCGGCCTTTAAATTAATGACGGTTCGGGAACGGGTTTGATAAGGAGCTCTAGGTTATCGGGGTGTTCTTGCAGGAAGACAGTAACCATACCTAACCCGCAAGAACTTTTATTTAGGCGATTTCTCCCTTGCTAAGACAGTAACCATACCAAAGCAAGGGAGTGATCGCTCCGGGTGGATCAGGAGGAGTTTAGGAGAGGACTCGGGAAGAGAATCTGACTAGAAGTTTTCGGGTGTTCGTTTTTATACGTTTCAGCGGCTCCTGGTCGGCGCTCGTGCTCCCCACTTAGATAGCGGGGGAAACACTCCTACGTACAATCCTGGCCGTCCGCGCATCGGCTACTGGTCCGCGCTATCGCTTCTTAGCGCGGTCTTGAGATGCAAACGTTTGATAATGCGGCGAATTAAATTCCCAATACGATTCAAGTATCTTTAGAATTTAGATTCACAAGCGAAACGTTACACATGACCCATCCTTCGGAGGAAATCGCTTCATGGTGGGCATCTTCTCCGAGGAATTTCGAATTATATTATTCAGGATGCAGGTATGCAAAATATAAGGCAACTGAAATGCCTTCGGAATAGCTCTTTTAGAAACTCAGCGTTTCCTGGAGCGAACGTACGTTCTTGTATGCCCTTAGGCGAACGTATGAAAATAAGTTCACGTTACAAGATGATACGAAACTGCGGTTTCAGTCCGCCATCTTGTCGACGTTTATGCACACACCCACAACTGCGCTACTGAAGAATGTAGGCGTTGCGGCGTCGGCGTAACTTCGGGTAGTGCATTAAATTGCACTTAAAACATTAACACTTTCTGGAGAGAACAAGCTTTCTTGTAGGCCCTTGGGCGAAATGCTCGCTCTGGATTTGGTTAATGAGTGAACACAAGTTCAGATTACCAGCTAATACAAAACACTGCGGTTTCAGCTTGTATAAACATTCTGGAAATTATTTTAAATCGCGTGAAAACATGCAGGTTTTCGGACAACCTATTTTTCACATAACTGGCAGGCTAGGGAAATCGTTGAGGCCGCGGGAACCGGCGTACGATCTCCAGAAAACGGCAAACAGGATTCTGGTACAGGAAAACATCTTTTCACCTTCAAGCTTCGACGTAAATCTACAATCTCCTGTCAATGTCCGGGTTTACGGTGACAAAAGGAGCACGCTTCAGAAGAGAAAAACATTCGGAACAACTTGCGCTAACTAGGGCGGCATTTAAACGCATTTCCAGGTATCCATGCATATTCAACTTCAGGAAATTCCTGGAACGGAAGCAACTTGCAAAAGCATTCGGAGCGGAAGCAACGTTGCGGTTTCAACGTGCAAAAGAACCTCCTGGAATTCTCGGAGCGGAAGCAACGTTGCGGTTTCAACGTGCAAAAAAAACATATCCAGGGGCTTTCGGAGCGGAGGCAACGTTGCGGTTTCAACGTGCCAAAAAGAAACATTCTGGTTTCGGAGCGGAAGCACCATCGCGGTTTCGACGTGCTTGTAACGGCGGTCTGGTTCTCCAGGTGATACTACGCGGGCGGACATCTGGGTTGTCCTGGACGGTCCATAGTATCTTCGGACATCAGCTAGGGTACCTCGGGGTCGCCAAAATCCCGTACCAGCAGTTAAGCCGCTGGCCCCGGAGGGTATTTAAAGGACTAGGCCTTCTGGTACATTTTTCCGGACGGCTCAACTGGAACAGTTTGACAAAAATGCATTATTTACACAAATAACATTTACAGGATTTTTCGGGCTCGGGCGCCAATATCTGATAAATCGGTTCGGCGAGCGAGTGTTTTTATTGATCTACTCATATTCGAGCTGTCCCTGCTTTTCGGGCGCCATGTAACATCCCGCCTTTATTTAGAAATATTTTAAGCGGCCTTATTGCCTCAGGTATGCTCAAGTCGGAGGATACGTTCAAAATGCTCTGATATAGTGCAGATCAATAAATAACACAAGATAAATAATAGAAATAAAATATACTGTTTTTAACTATTTACATTAAACTCAAACTTAAAAGGACACACTATATATTACGGACAGAGGGGTAGTTGTATCAACAGGGGTTGCTCCTGGACGCCGGTGGGGCTGCTACGCGGCGGCGGAGGGATTTGGCAGAATGCCCCGGCCTAGCGCATGTTACGCCTCTGGGCGATGTCTCGGAGTGGGTCAGCCGCGCGCCAGCTGCCTCGCGCATGGACTTCGGAGTAAAGGTCGTCGGTCGCAGGCACCAGGTGATATTTGTTTACACTAGCTAGCTGCTGCGAACACTTCGGATTAGTAATGGTGTTTCAAGAACATACCTGCCGGCGTAGGAAGCTGCAGGAGTTCGCGTTCGGTGTGGCCAAACCGGACCGGGGGCCGCCAGACGATTTGCCGGCTTCCGCAGCTCGAAACGATGCAGCGGTCGGACTCTCGAGAAATTCGGGAAATTCGCTATTAAAGCGAATTTGCGGCTTCGACTGGATTGCGGCGGTGTGGAGATCCTTTTCGGAGGGCCTCAGAAATGTTTATAGGATGCTGGCGGTGATTCTTACAGGCAGGTCCCTTATCGCATAATCTCTGTATGCGTCCAGCCTGGCGGCGGCGGGCTGTTGATTACTTCCTGGTGCCTCACAATTCGGGCGAGTTAATACGGTTGAAATACGGTTTTCGAGAACGCAAATGAAATGCGCCTCGGAACTCGGGACGGCGGCGGCGATCTCGTTCAGCGGAATACAGGAATTTTAGTTACAAATTCCACGGTTTCGGCCGTTAACTAACATCGGTTCGGATACAAGGGATACGGGGAAAGCTAATCAGTAGCCACGGTTTCGGCCTTTAAATTAATGACGGTTCGGGAACGGGTTTGATAAGGAGCTCTAGGTTATCGGGGTGTTCTTGCAGGAAGACAGTAACCATACCTAACCCGCAAGAACTTTTATTTAGGCGATTTCTCCCTTGCTAAGACAGTAACCATACCAAAGCAAGGGAGTGATCGCTCCGGGTGGATCAGGAGGAGTTTAGGAGAGGACTCGGGAAGAGAATCTGACTAGAAGTTTTCGGGTGTTCGTTTTTATACGTTTCAGCGGCTCCTGGTCGGCGCTCGTGCTCCCCACTTAGATAGCGGGGGAAACACTCCTACGTACAATCCTGGCCGTCCGCGCATCGGCTACTGGTCCGCGCTATCGCTTCTTAGCGCGGTCTTGAGATGCAAACGTTTGATAATGCGGCGAATTAAATTCCCAATACGATTCAAGTATCTTTAGAATTTAGATTCACAAGCGAAACGTTACAAACTTCCGGTTTCACCGGAAATGCCATAAACTTTGATTTTTTAAATGGATTACTCTATACTTTTAGGTTTCTTGGAATATACGACTCAAACTACATACGGTACTCTTTCCAAATTTTCATTTTTCTAAACAAAAATTACTTTATTTGTTATTTTATTTTTTCTCATGAAAGTCCGTGATTGGAGAATATGTGTTCTAAATGGCTCTAGTAACTCATAATAATACCCATTTTATTAATTTGATCAACAACAAATCGTTCATGAAGGAATAAAATTTGCTAAACCTGTTTTTTGAGAAAAAGTCAGTTTTTTAAATGGCACCTACCAAGGACCATCATGTCATTAGATAGAAAATTTAATTACCAGTCTAACGATATGCATCATGCACTACTTCATCTTTATATAAAACGGACAAATGATTAATTAATAATTTTTAAAAATATATTTGAGAAATACCTAAGCAAATTTAGCAACACTGTCGTATGTAATTTGAGTCGTAGATTACAAAAAACATAAAATATACAGAACAACCCATTTAAAAAATCAAAGTTAATGATATTTCCAGAGAAACCGGAAGCCTCTCAATCCGAAATTATGTTTATTATCCTTCTAGCATGTTTAATCGAAATTCTTTGATAAGTGAAGGATATAGAGACATGGCCCTGATCTCATTGTCACCCGGTATATCACCAATAACATACATGAAAAATAAAGACATAACAATGCAAAGAATGATTTTAGTGGGCATATGTTGACAGATGTCATAACTTGAATGATCGTCAAGCCTACTCAAACATTTGCTTCTACGTTTATCGCGTTCTTACTCAAGTACTGCATTATATTTTCCTTGTTGCTGTTGCGTATAATTATGGCCCCATACACATACATATAACAACAATGAGATAGCATAAACAAGAAAATAGACTGCGGTAGTAAGATAGAGATAAGCATACAAAAAAATATTTTAGTAGGCATATTTAGTTACATATAGCATAATTAAAATAAGCCTCAAGCCTACTCAATATTTGCTTCTATGTTTATCTCTTTCTTACACAAACAGTGCTTTCTGTTTTGCTTTTTTCTCTTTTTTATGTTTCCAGAAAGTTGCTATTGCAATTATCTATACCTACTCAGTTGTAATGTAATATTGCTAAAAAAACTAGTACAAAGTTTTTTTAACTGCGCCCTGTGCATAACTGACATTTTAACTGACAACTAAGATGTGAATACATTTGAAACTATTTCAAAAAGTGTAAAGCAGGATACTGTATGAATGATACATTTAATTTAAATAATATCCAGATATCTACTATATATCATGTGATATAGGCAACAGTTGTATGTTTTAACTGGTGGGGTTGTAAGGTCAACCAGAGGGTTGTTTATATTTAGTAGTAAAAATCTGGTGTGATACACTCACACAACTTCCTTTTACAGTAATCTTTTAATTAGTCACAAATTTAATTTTTAATTTTTAAGCATGTCAAAAATTCCCAAAAATTAGAAATTCTACAAAAACTGTACAAAATGGAGCCTTAGTTCAAGAGACAAATTTTCTCTAAAATCTCAAAAATGTAATAATATACCGGGTTTTCTATTTAAAATAAGAATTAATAAAAAAATAGAAAAAAAACCCACTTGAGAAGTATTCAACTGGAAAATCACCTATCTCACATCAATACACATTAAAAATGTAATAAAATGTAAAGTTTGAAAAAATCGGTAGAGCCGCTTTTGAAAAAATAAAAAAAGAACTGATAAATCACAAGAGTAGACACCTACTTCCGGTTATGCAATTTTCTTCAAAAGCTTGCTGTCTCATCTACATAGTACACAAAATGTATATACCTATGAAGTTTCAACACCATACCTCTTTTCGTTTTTGAGATATTCTGTTCACAGACAGACAGATAGACACAGACAGGCAGACAGACAAACACACAAACAGACCGACCAATGGAAAAAATATGGTTTTTGGGATCATGGGACTCTAAAACGTGAAGATCTGTTGAAAATAAATTTCGAATTTTTTGGATGAATCCAATACGTCCTATATCGTAAAAGGAAGTTAAAAAAATCTGGTGTGATACACGCACACAACTTCCTTTTACAGTAATTTTGTAATTAGCCAAAAATTTGATTTAAAATTTTTAAGCATTTGTCAAAAATTTTCAAAAAATTACAAACTTTACAAAAACAGTACAAAATAGAGCGTTGGTTGAAGAGACAAATTTTCTCTAGAATTTTAAGCTGAATTCAAAAATGTAATAATATACAGGGTGTTCTATTTAAAATAGGAGTTAATAAAAACAAATGAAAAATAGAAAAAACAACAGAAACCCACTTTAGAAGTATTCAACTGGAAAATCACTTATCTTACATCAATACACATTAAAAATTCAATAAAAATGTAAAGTTTGAAAAAAATCGTTTGAGCAGTTTTTGAAAAAAACTAAAAAAACTGAAAATCACAAGAGTAAACACCTACTTCCGGTTATGCGATTTTCTTCAAAAGCTTGCTGTTTCCTCTATATAGTACACAAAACTTATATATTAAGTTTCAACGCCATACGTTTTTTCTTTTTTGAGATATTCTGTTCACAGACAGACAGACAGGCAGACCAATGAAAAAAATATGTTTTTTGGAATCATGGGACTCTAAAACGTAAAGATTTGTTGAAAACTCAATTTTGAATTTTTGGGGTGAATCCAATACTTCCTTTATCGTAAAAGGAAGTAATAACTTGAATTGCTAATCTACGAGAAATAGTCACGTTAAGGGTTAAATTCCTATTGTGAAGAATAATAATTTATGGTTTGATATGTAATAGCAATATAGTGTTCTCTACGATCAAATTTGATTTTAAGTCACAAATATTATTCAAATATAAAATTCAAGATTGTTTGATTCCATTTAAGGTGGTATATTACTACGAATCCAGTAAAACCAGTGAAAGTTAATGTTGTGGTATGCTGTTGAACTGTCTATCCGCATAATAGAAGTTTGAAAGGGCTACAAAGAGCTTTGATTTGGTCGGGAACAACCTAAGGAGGTGTTTGCTGACTAGAATTTATCCAGTTAGGAGCTGAGATAGGTTATTCAGGTACAAGATAGACAATCAGAAGGTGAGTGCACATTTCTTATGAAATATTTAGAAGTTATACAGCAAGTTTGGTGCGGAAAATCATTAAGATAATTGTAATTATATTTAGAAATTGATTTAGAAGAATTATTTTTCTAACTGCAATAGTGATTCGAGTACTCGACGTTTTTTGACCATTATATTTTGAAATTTATACTTCTTGGAATTAAGTTATTTTATAATTTTCATTTACATCAAGTTTGGATATTTAACATTTGATTAAAATAGTTTTGACAATTTGTATTTTATTTTGTAATGTCAGATCAAACTTCAATGTGCTATTAACAAACTGAAAGTATGCATTTAATTCTGTGAAGTGCCTGAAATTTATATTTGATTTATAAAGTTAAATAGTTATTATATTTTAAAAGTAGTTCAGCCTTTAACTACAAGATAAAGTTGTTAGTTGAAGATTAACCCATTCAGCTGGGATTTATGAGTCCCATTGCTTGTAAAACTGACTAGTCGAGGCTTTTAAAAAACAATAATCACATGACATAATTCTAAATGTCAAATTGATTTATGAGATACGAGTACGTCAATTACTATTTATTACATTAAGAAGTGAGCTATATATGATAGTGCTTCTTGTTGATAATTAGGAAAAGGGAATATTTAATTTGATATGAAATAGTGCTCCAAAGAGAGAACTATTATATTTTAACTTACAATTTGGGGTTTGACATTAATTGTAATAACACCGCGAGAAGGAGTTATATTACAAACGTCACTGTCAAGAATGCCTAATATGAGTTTAGTTTAGTTTCAAAGGATTATTTTTGCTTAGAAAACGGTGTAACTATTTAGCAAATTGCACATTTATCTGTTTTATAATTGTTTCGTATTACAGTTTTTCATATTAAAATTTCTTATAACATATGAGAAGTTTGAATTATTCACATGACAGTTAAAGCCATTTCATCAACTAAAATTATAAAAATGTATGGCTGATGGTTTTAGAACTTGTCCTAGTTTTTTTGTTGTTACAATGGCATATGTTTTAAATTCCAGTAATTATCCCGATATTCATGTATTGTTACTTAATATGTATATTTAAATTTAGGTTCCGTATAATAAATGAAGGTTTATAACACACTTTAATTTTATGCTAAGTTTTAATTTTAACTGTTAGTTGTCTTTAATAAATATTTATACATAATAATTCAGGGGAAAGTACGAACCCCATTCCACAAACAGGCAACACAAAATACATATCACACGATACTACAATATCAAAATATGCATTTTTTGCATAGTGATCGTGAAGGTCATCTTATTTTAACGAAAAATCGTATTGATAGTTCCACTTTTCTTAACGCAAAAATCGTGAAAAAAGTATACTTTTTTAACTATTTTATTGAAATGTTAATTTGACAGTTGTCAATTCCGAAATCCTTTTCGACTAAATTTCGACCAAGAGATCACTATGCAAAAAAACTACGCGTGCAACACGTTTTGAAAGTCCTTTTGTTCATTCATTTGCTTGATTAACTCGGACTTCGCCCTCGTTATCAAACTGCAAATTCATGAAAAAAGTACAAAACTAGTTATACAAATTACCATTACGGCATTATGAATTACAGATACACGGGGGGGTGGGGGGCAAAACTTCACGGAATTTTTAAACCTACACTGCAAAATAATGCTGCACTTACACTTTGAAGTCCATAACCCCCCCCGGAAGGTGGTGTACGCATAACATTTTTCAATACTGCCAAACATATCAAACGGACATTCACAATACAGTAAATAAAAATTAAGATATCCCAGCTTCCTGTGATCTGTAATTTGGGTTGCCTAGTTTTGCAATATTGTGGGATCGCATATTCCCGTAAATTACCCTCCATATTAAATTAGCGTCGATACTCTCGGGTTATACTTCAAACATGTACAGGTGCACTATATTGAAATTGACACAGCAAATTTGTGCAATTAAAATGACACTATAAATGTAATTATCAGTTAATTCAGTTTACACACGTGTACGTAATCGTTGACCTGTAATTAATTGGATGTTAATTTCATTCGTTTTACCCCATGCCTTTTTTAGAGAAAATATTGCATTTATCTAGTGCAACTCTTCGTTTTTCATTTTTAAAAGTTATAATTGTAACTTTTAATTCTCTTGCAACCCAGGAGGCATGTTCCACAAATTAAATTTTCCAATAACCCCTTTCAGTTACAGCTTTCGCAAACGACGCTGTTAATAGAATCATAGTAGGTAGTTATTATCACCATGGTAACATGCTCGTTTTTGGTCCAGAAATCCAGTTGTGACAGAAATAACGACTTCAGTTGCATTACAGACTCATGAAATGTTTGCTGTAATGCGCTTCAGCCCGATTAACCATTGAAAAGGCGAAAACGAAGCCATGATAAAATTATGAGCAATACAATGATTAGTACAACAATAAACGCTACAAACTTTTTATCGGATTCAGCTTTTGCATAAAACATTCAGTTCGCTTAGAGCCGCTTCAGCTTATTCTCTGCCACAAAAACTAGTTAGTTTTGCTCTGCTCGCCCTTTTCAATTCCGAAAATGTCTTAGTAAATTACAGAAGCCCCATGTTTTACCGAAACGGCAGATGGGGCACGCATTTAGCTCCGAATACTCTTAGTTCGTAGGGAAAATAGTCAACTGAACCGCTGCTTAAGGAGGTTCCTTTTTGTTATGTCCGAAGTTCGCTGAAAATGAGGAAACATTTTCAATGGACTTGGAAAATTTCAGAAGCCCAAGCTAGACCAGTTTTTCAATTAATTTAATTCTCTGAGATTCTTAACCATACGCAATTCTGTTTAAATCGCAGGAATGATTGATATTGCAGAGATAACTTCGAAGCTCACCGTTTTCGCAGCCGGTCAATCTCGTAAGCCCAGCTGAGTTTAAGTTGTCTGGATTACCTATACACCCACTAGAATTCCAGACGAGTTTATTTTTCCCTCCAAATCCCTTTATCGTTCCTGCTAAAGCATACTTGTCAACATCCAGCTGCTGTTAGATAGGACGAGTGTAATTACCGAGATCAGCTAATTTGGCAGAATTTTTCTGCCTTAGACCTTAGACGAAATCAATACTAAAAACTGAATCTACTGCGTTGATTAAAGATCCAAGTATCTTTCATTTGGCTCTCGGGTCTTATACGTCAGCTCAATTTGATGAGCGAGGAAGCGATCCAAAGTTTCTTATGCGGATTTCAGAGGTCAGATTAAGAAAAGGTCGGCCCGTTTCATATCGATTTTAAAGGAATCCTTTGGGAGAAAATTGGAAACGCTCTTTTGTACTTGTTAATATTTCAGCATATCGAGCCGAACATATTTCAAGTTTAACATTATTGCCTATAACATAGTTTCAAGCAAGAGAAATGGATAAACGTCGAATTGTTTCAATTATAGCAATATTGAAAAGTAATAGAAAATCTATTCTAGCAAACTATTAGTCGCTATTTACACAATATATTCTCGTCAATATGATTTATTTGAGAATGAGTCAACTGTAAATATCATTTTAATAAGAATATAAACAAGTGATCATTGGATATGGTTCTCCATATCAAAAATATTTAACAATATCAACTACAAACAGTGTTAGAGTATCAACAGCATGGTCACCCATGTACAATATTTGAGATAGTACATTATTTTGTTTTTTTTTAATATTAAATAGTTAACAGAAGACTTCTGTCCAACTACTCCAAAGATGCAGGAAGCATCTGCCCACTGGAAGAGCAGCAAAACAGAATACAAGTTGCGGTTTTTGAACTGGTATTTGACCCCGCCCCTCTTGGAGCTAACTGTTTTCTACCTAGATGATCAGACAACGACAAGTCAGTTTCATCGTATTGTGAATTAGTCTTAAACGCTGTAAAACTATAACCGAAAGTGCGCGGATCCTTTTGATATCAACATGTAGCGGCAATCACGCTGCCGCCATAAGTCGGGGATCAAGCACCTGCAACTCCCGAGTGCATTGTGCGAGATGCATTGAATCGGCGGAAACCGTTGTAATAAATAATTTGCTGTCTAAAGTTTTGAGTGCAGCAACCCAGCGTTTACACTTCAAGTAAATGCTGTTTTCACCGTGTACGAGGTGAATGCACAAATTTGCGAAACAGTCAAGTATATTCAATTGTGAAGACGTCATTGCAGCTCCGAAGCGAAGAGGCGGGATTTCTCCGCAGTATTTAGTGTAGTAACGTTCCACGCATCACGCCGTTCAAGGTTTGGCAAGCCCAGAAATTCTCATGGCCTAACTTCCAGGTGTAGGTATCTAATATCGAGTTTGCAGTTACACAATAAGCGTTCGCGGTCAGCTGTGTGAGAGTTGCACTTACGTGTGTGAATCATGCCGGGTTTTGATGCATGTAATCGTGGAAAGAGTTGGACTCAAACAAGTACTGGCAACATGATTTTGTACGTTTGTACTTTCAAAGACAGTTACGTGTATTTTAGCGTTCTGTTTTAATGTTGTTTATGTGTGTTTTAACAGTACATGCGAGTAGCCCCAAGCTATTTGCACATGAATGTTTGAAGTTCTAAGCGTATTTCCTTTGCCTCGACGATATCTTTGTATAAACAAATTAGTTTCTCTCGTGGATGTTGTTTGAAATCAGTTTCAGCCCAAAAATACAGATGTGAACTAGCTTCCTTTTTTTGTTAATTATCGACACTTAGCAACCACAACAGGGATATTACCAGGGTTTCATGTTCACCGAGCTAGACAAATAAACAAACAGGGCAAAAAATTCTAAAGCGTGCGAGACGACCTATTTAAATTTAACGTCCCGGCGGAGGGGCTGAACAGAAGTACCGTACCCTATTTTCATATTTATCTTTTAAGGTAATCTCCAGGTGCTCGAAATCTGTATCTAAAATATCTTTTTACTTCCTTTTATGATAAAGGAAGTACCTATTGGATTCACCCCAAAAATTCGAAATTGAGTTGTCAACAGATCTTCAGTCCCCTGAACCTAAAAAACATATTTTTTTCATTGGTCTGTGTGTGTGTCTGTCTGGGTGTCTGTGAACAGAATATCTCAAAAACGAAAAGAGGTATGGTATTAAAACTTCATATATAAGTTTTGTGTACTATGTAGATGCGACAGAAAATCTCATAACCGGAAGTAGGTGTTTACTCTTGTGATTTTTCAGTTTTTTTTTAGATTTTTTCAAAACCGGCTCTAACGATTTTTTCAAACTTCACACTTTTATTACATTTTTAATGTGTATTGATGTGAGATAGATGATTTTCCAGTTGAATACTTCTAAAATGGGTTTCTTTTGTTTTTTTTTCTATTTTTTTATTAACTCCTATTTTAAATAGAACACCCGGTATATTATTACATTTTTGAATTCAGCTTGAAATTCTAGAAAAACTTTGTCTCTTCAACTAACGCTCTATTTTGTACCGTTTTTGTAGAATTTTTGAAAATTTTTGACAAATGCTTAAAAATTTTAAATCAAATTTTTGGCTAATTATACGTCACTGTAAAAGGAAGTTGTGTGAGTGTATCACACCAGATTTTTTTTACTTTTGTTGTTCCTATTTTAGTTTCGGGGTAATAGTTGTGTACGTTTTGATTGTCTTTTCACAAATTGTTTCGTCCAGTTTAAAGAAGAAAGGGTTTCCTTAAAATATCAAATTTTCATACCTGATTTATCCAAATCTATAAGGTGGATGGAAATCCTCATTTCGAAATTACCACTAGGTGCGAAACTATAATAAATTCATCGAAAGGGGAAAACGCCAAAGATTTCGTTGGTGAAAACGCATCTTGTTACTTCCCTCGCCTAAGGCAAAGAAAGAATTTTAATCGTGAAAAATTGCCTTCCGAGGTTTTTTCAGATATTCAAGTTTCAGGGTATCTAAATAAAGAACAACATGTTGTTTTTTTAATTTTGTCTGTTCGTCTATCTGCCTGTCTGCCTGTTGGCGGCGTAGCTCTGATAAGACGATATCTTGCATGCGGATGAAGTGTCTACGAAGCTCGAAACCGCATATACTTTTGGGCAAATATGCGAAGGATGACCACCTTAAAAAATTAAATTCGGTCGATTTTGCTTTAACTGTTAATTAAACAAAAGTAATATTATCCACATAGCTCAGCTTTTTAGACTTGACGAAAATAGACGTATTATGGACCCAACAGATGCAGAGTGAGTGAAGAGAGGAGAGAAAACTATAACAATTAAAAATTAAACTGTTAAACCAGGCTGCTTTATTTTTAAAAACTTGCCAAAGTATATAATCGCATCAAAAAGTTCTAAACCTACTTGGAATGTAAAAGTCTGTATATCAACTGTAGTAACTAGAAACATTAACAGGAAATTTGAAAATAGAATTGTATTGGCGATATAATTTCAGATTTGATAAATGCAATAAATTATGTTGTTATCTATTTATTTTATCAGAAGAACGGGAAACAAAACAGAATACAAGTTTTACTGCAGAAACTGAATTGTAATACCAGCTGGTAAAGCCTTTGGGAAAAATCAAAATATTTATAAATATTAACAAACGAGTGAAGTGAAAATAATCATGCATTATAGCTATTTATGCAACAAGTGCTAAAAGTTTATGTTTACGCACGAGACGTGAAAATTATGAAAAGAAGCCGAAGGCTGAGTTTCATAACATGTCGGGTGCAATAACACTTTCAACACAAGTTTGCACACAATATTTTTTCTACTACCTTAAATGTTCTGTTATTAATCCATAAATGTCGATTTAATAAAGGTTTGCATTTGTGACAGTTATAATTTATGTCATAATAAAGAGTTGGCCTTGACGCGCAGGTGAATGTTTGCGGAGCCAGTACTTTCAAAGTCAGTTATCAAAGGTAATTTTAATACTATACATTTGACTTTATTCATTACATAACGCTTTAATTATTTAAAAAACACTTTACCTCTAACGCAAGAAGTAACTAGAATAACTTTACAACCTCACTTCCAGTTCGAAATTGTAGTTTTATAACCTCACTTCACTTTATAATACATGTGCTAAAAGTAAACAGCTGGTGTCGAATTTAGAATTTTGAACTGGAAGTGAGATTATAAAGTTATTCTAGTTACTTTCGTTAGAGGTAAAGTGTTTTTTTAATAATTAAAGCATTCTGTAATGAATAAAGTCAGATGTGTAGTATTATAATTATCTTTGATAACTAACTTTGACAGCTACCGGCTGCCGAAACAGTCACCTGCGCGTCAAGACCATCTCTTTTTAAATGACATAAATGATAACTGTCATAAATGCAAACATATATTAAATCGACATATATGGATTAATAACAGTAAATTTAAGGACGTAGAAAAAATATTGTGTGCAAACTCGTGCATAAACTTAAATAGCTATTATATTTATTGTGTTTTCTAGATTCAATCGTAGATAAAATATTGTACGATACACATGCTTAAAGCATCTTTAGTAACTCACGGGATACCTCTGCCCCAATGGTGACTAAGGACTACCATTATGCACTTGTATCTAAAATAACTATTATCTACGACAATGTGTAAAATTGACTTTTAGTTTGGTACTTTTAAGTTTGTAAAACGACAGTTTAATAACTTGGTTTCATTAGTCACGTCAGTAGCAACGTGTGTAAATTTTTAACCACGGCGTCGGCGGTTACTAGTAATCCTAATTTACATCTAAAACCAAATATAAGGGCGTTATTCTGCATCAAAAATTAAGAGAAAACTAAACATAAACATATGTCCTACAATCATTCATTTGAAAGATATTCTTGATTAACGAATTAAAGGTAGGAGTTCGTTTTTAAAACGTTTAGATTTAGTAGGATGGTGTTTTGTTTTTATTATCTGTAGGTTTTACTTACAACTGTCAAAATTATTATGAGTGTCTCAGAAAAAAGATATTACTTCGAACAGTTCTATAAGTTTGACTTAAACTTTTTATTATAGAACATAGCCCGCATATTGTATGTAAACAAAAACCATGTCTTGTAACAAAACACCAGCCTACGTTTGAAAAACAGATTGCTATCTTTAATTATTTGATCAAGGATATCTTTGAAATGAATGATTTTAGGACATATGTTTATTAGAGTTTTACTTTTATTTTTTTATGCAGAATAACGCCTTTATATTTGTTCCGTGCAATTTTGAAACACCAGTATTTACGTGTTTTCTAGATTCTATCGTAGATAAAATTATTGTACGATGGACATGCGTAAAGCATCTTTATCACTCGCCGAGCTTAAAAAGCTCGCTCACTCGCGTTCTAACTCTGCTCCACTCTTGACTAACGACTAGATTTAAGCACTTGAAGCGTAAATAACTATTTCACTGCATATACCATTACGAAAATAGTTGCGTAAATGTTTCTTATATTAAATAGCACATAATGCATTGGAATATTTCCATTTGAGTTACCAGTAGAAATTAAGTATTTATAGTTTACAAGTTCTACTAAGTATAGTAAATCGAAGAAATTCAATGTAGAATTACAACAATAAAATCAACTATCAAATTATATAATTCTGCAGAGCATTCGCAAACTATAATAATTTGTCATCAAGTATTTCACATATAAATACAGCGCTTGCTAGAAATAACACTCAGTTTCACATATTATTTCTCCATAATGATTGTTGCAAATTCTAAACTGTTTGTTTAATAGTTGAAGTTCTAATTCCCGTATTTTGATAATCATTTGACTGAATTATGCTTAGATTCAACGTTTGTATGGTAGTTTCTAACACAAGCAAAAAATTATTTTCCAACTTTGTAATTATTGCTATTGCAGATGCACATTTGTATCTTTGAAACCAGATTAACGTGTGCGTATTACATTACATTATCTTGTATCTCATATAACAAATGATGCACTCAGTTTAGCAGTAATTCAATTTCATCTCCTTCATTACGTGATAGCACGTTGCCATGAGATAACAATAACATCCGAGTAGGCTGAAAAGCGGGTCATTTGCTACTCCACGTATGAAGTTAAGTACTTACTCTAGGACCAGTTACAATCACCAGTCAGTTTTATCTCGACAATAAAGCCCATGGAAACCTCTGTTCTCAAGGGTTTCCATTATGCATATTCCATTCATAGAGTAAAGTAAGCCGAAGGCTGTAAAAAATTTCTGTCCACAAAAACTATTAATAAAGCGAGGATATAAGATGTTTGAACGATTTCATTCATTACAGAACTGCAGCTTATAAAGTAACAGCTATCACACTCATAGCAGAAGTACTGTTCCTCCAAATAGCGTAAAATTCAATACATCACATGTAATTATAATCTATTACTACTTATATTGGGATGAAAATGAGGATTATTAGAAATGGCAACATGAAAATGTATAAGACTAGAAGCACTATTAATTGAGTTAAAGTAAATAAGAGGCTACATTTCTCAACATCTTAAAATGTAACCGAGTAGATTAAATTAAGAAGTCTTCAAAATAGTTCAGATATTTTTGGGATGGTGTAATTTGATTTCTGACGTAATATATTTCGCACTGAAGCCTTAGGCGAATATGCTACAACGGTTTTAATATTATCGAAATCCTAAATGTTCGTTACATAAACATAAAAATTTTAATGTTATTATAATAATTCGTGCAAATATTGATTATAAAAGGCTATTCATTATAACGACATACAAAAATGTTAAATTACATTTTCCAGAATGTTGCAGGATTCGGTTAATCTTTCTAGTTTCTACAACATCTACACTGTTTCTCAAAAACTGCCATCACAACAGATTTCAATGAGAAACTTCGGGATGGTGCCGTGTTTATCCAAGATTTTTCCCGTTTGATCTACCAACAAAAATTAGACAAGAAAAGAAGCAAAAATAACTTACTAATCTTTTTTTTTTATTTTATAAGGTATATGGTAGTTCTATGCTTCTATAAATGCTGATATACCCATTAAATGTATCTTGTGTTCCAAAAAAAAAACTCATTCGCAGCATGCTATGATCAAGTTGAAGTTTGCCATAACTTGATACATACCTACCTACACATTGTAGCAAATGAACTAGTATCAGTCAGCGAGAACTAAATTACATCTTGATCTTGAACTATTTCCCTAAAGATATACAAAACACTTACAAAAACAATTTTTATTGACCGTTATGGTTATTACACTCTTTGTTGTTGTGTACATGGCATCTTATTTTCCTTTTTGCTTGATACAATTAAACTTAATGCAGTGTAAATTTTATCTGTCACAGTGACATATGCGTTCATAAACAAATTGCAATCTGACATTCACTTACAGACTTAAGTTAAGACATGACTAAATTTTCTACCTTTCTTTCCAAGGCCTACCCTAAATGAGCTTTTTATTGGAACGCACGATACATTATTGTAAGAGAAAATAAAAGAATCATATATATTTCATATATCAGATTTTTGTCGTATTAGTTTGCTCATTCAGCTTTGCTTTACTGAATTTTGAAGATTGTAAAACTAGTATATTCAATGCATTGAATTATATATTACATCAAATATTTCTCACAAATTTATCCTGAGTTTAAACCTCCATTTGTTTTGTTAATAAAGAACGTCAATGTTAGTACAACTTAGCTTATTTCGACACATTCTATAATGCTATTAAATAAAATTGTTCTATTTTTAATTTGCACCTTTGATCTTTTTGATAGTAAACATTACGAATTTTATATTAGACTAGCCTTAATAAACAATATTAGAAGATAGAAGAGCTCATGGAGTTGCCCCCATAATTGTTCGGAGTAACATTCGACCCTGCAAAGGGAATAATATGCAGGGATTATTTGCAAGCGACTAGTGTAACTACTGAAAATGAATTGGGCTCATAAACTATATCAGTAATGTATTACCCTACAAAACATAACAACAAAAAGGACAGTAGTGATTACAATGCGAAAAATCCAACAAGCCGATGACTCCTAACTACCCCAAAAGGCAGAGAATTGGTAACAATTATTGTAATCTAAAGCATATATCAACAGCCCAACCGACATGCTGGCGTACAGACATTGAAAAGGTTCATGGGGTGATAGACTTTTGTACAATGAAAAAAATAGATTCAAAATGTTGCAGTGCTGAATCGAGTGTCGACTTGCCATCCGACCACTCACCAGTGATGGTAATGACCTAATGACCATTCACCAGTGATGGTGATAAGCTGATGACCATGCACTACAAATTGTTGAATAAAGAAAGACAACCCTCATACACAAAAAGCAAACTGATTGGGAACTATTCAGGAAACAGATAAACGAATCAATCAACTTAGAGTGCCAACTGAAAATCGAACAAGGAATCGATGAGGCAGTGCAAAACCTAACAAAAAATATACAGTATGGAATGCTGCACCCGACTTCGAAAGCATCCAGAAGAAAAGAGAAAGTGACCCTTCATAAGCAAGCAGAAAATTGAAAGAAGTAAACAAGAACTAAAAAGGCAACTAAACAGCTAAAACATATGCCACTCTAAATTAAGAAACAAGACATATAAGATTATCTGAAAAGTCTAACGCCGACGAAAGCAACTGATTATGCACTATAGAAAGCAACAAGGAAGCTAAAGCGACCACAACAACCAAATCTACCGATCAAAAATGGGGACTGAATGGACATGAAGTGATACAGAAAAAGCCGAAGTATTTGCCAATCATCTAAAACATGTGTTCCAACCCTTTGTTTCACAATCAGCGCCTGAAGAAGAAAAAATAATCACCAACTGGACTTAACTATCAAGAAGCTCAAAACTAGTGAAATAATCCAAAACACAATTGGTGAACGGGTGGAGCCGCCAGCAAATGTTCGAGTAGCAGGGGGCCGGCTCGGGTTCGATTTCGACGACTACAGAAGGATTTTAAAAATTGTACGCTCCCCGCCTACCACTCTAAAACCTGCGGTAGTCGTTAATCCAAGGAAACTCTTCCTCAATTTTGACGGGCAATGCTATCCCCCTACTCGTCTTAAGGGCAAAGAGGGTTCATGAAACCACAACCTTGTGGATTTAAACTAGCTACTGGCCTGTAATAAGAGGAAGAAAATAATTATGACAAAGATCGACATAAAAAAGCTCCTAGCTTTGACGTAATCACTAGGAAAGTTCTGCGAGAAGAATCTAGGAAGTGTTTTAAGTTTATTATCTTCATCGGTGTTGTTATAGCTTCTTAACCAAATTAATTTTAGTATCGTTAAGAGCTTGATTACCGCACTCAGTGCGGTAATGGATAGATATTACCGCACTCAGTGCGGTAATGAATATTACAGCACTCTTTTATTGGTGAAGATAAAATATTGAACAATACACGTTTGCTTATGGCACATAACAAGACTCGTTTGATTGCCGCAAAACTCGGCTCACCGCCTCGTTTTTGGCAATCAAACTCGTGTCGTTAAGATGTTCATAATCAAACTTGTATCGTTAATATCTATTACATACATATTTAATGCAAAACTTTGGAAAGTTGCCCAGATCATTACGGTTTTTAAGTCTGGGGAAAAACCAGAAAATTTCAGTTCATACAGGTCAATCTTAGGCGACATAATATAGTTCCAGACCACTGATTTGGTTTGCGAAATAAATATCAAGCTATTGAACAAGTCCATAGAATCGTCAACAATATATACAAAGATCTAGATGCCAAAAGATGTTGCTCAGCTGTCTTCCTTGATATCATTCAGGCATTCAAGAAGGAATGAATTACTGGCCCGGATTACAAACTGAAGCACAATTTACCTCAGTTACATTTCCATCTACACCGATTCTACCTGAGCTACTGACAGTTTTTCTGTCAAATAAAGTGAATGTACCGACTTACTTTCTATCTAATCCGGAGTACCCAAGGAAGCGCCGTGAGACCCATTATATACCTGATCTACAGAAGCGACCTCCCAATGACCATACTAACAACTATAGTAACATTTTCCGACGACACAGCCGCCCTAGCTTCACACTTCGACCCAGCTGCAGCATCCCGGAATCGACAGACCAACCTACACGAAATTCAAAATTGGCTTAAGAAATGGCGAACAAAAGCCAACGAATATAAGTCAATCCACGTCCTTTTACTCTGAGGAGGGAAACATGCCCACATGTGGAAATCAATTACTGTCAACTACCATAAATGTAAATACATATTTAGAAAAGGGGAATAAATAAAACTGAAAATGCGACACATTTATTGGATCATCGGTAGGAAGTCAGAAATATCTTTGGAAAACAAAATACTGCTCTACAGTCATGCTTCAACCAAGGTGGAATTGCGATTTATAACTATGGAGAACGGCTGTCAGTTCCAATATAGAAATCTTTCAGAGATTTGAAAACAAAGTGGTACGTCCAAATTGTTTCAGTGAAAGAGTTGATTGTATGCTAAGAGATGAAAGTGCAATCTTACCGCTTGCGCATAAAATAGCGACATTATAGATGTAATAGACAAAAACTCTTTGAATTCCAATTTAATATTTGACGATTAAGCTCTGCTTGACGTGCAATTAATTTCAAGTAGATTTTCGATTCTTTCAAAACGAGGAGGTAGATAAAAATACATTTTGTATTCAGGTAAGGTACCTTTTCTGTTATAAATTCGGCAAAACATAATTTATTTGTTTAGAATGTAAAACCCCTGCCCTTTGCAAAATTCAACGAAACAGTTATATTTCAGATAAATTGCCGCTTCCCCAAGAAATAAAAAACTGTTTTATTAAAAAATGCTATTCACCACGATGCTACATCAGGATACCTGTGATAAATATAGTCGATTTTTTAAGATAAAGCTCATTGATAAACGAAATTTCAGCTCATTTATAATAATTAATATTTACATATATACGAAATTGTGTATCCAGTAATAATTAGATATAGGTTTATTTGTTTGGCTTATTTTAGTTAAATGTGTGCCGGGGATTTTATGTACCCGGCAGATTCCAGTTTACAATGTTTACGAGTGTTGCTGGAAGTTAATGTTTTAAAGCTCCAAAGAAACACTGAGTGGTGCGACACCTACTCCTACGGTGGGCAATTCAACCATTTGCACTGCTGAATTGTGGCAACGCCCAGCAAAGTGCACTTAGTACGAGGCGCTGATGTAACTCCCCGACCCAAGAGATTGTTTCCAACTCAAGTCCTTGCGTAATTCTGCGGGTCCTGAAAACAGTTCGCAAATCAGTTACAATCATCGCCAGCGAGGTGCTGCAATCCAAGGTGGTACACGATTTCCAGAGCGAGGTCAACTTCAACTCCTTCGAGCAGCGTGGCGCAGCCCGCTCCAGGTGCAAAACAATGGATTTGTCTACCTACACGCAATTATCAAAGGTCGGTGCTCTTCACCTTTCAAAACCAGTGAAACCAGCGGCTTCTATCATATTGAATCATATTCGTCATATTAATCCTTCAACCCGTGAGGCGAGTTGGAGCCGCGCCTAAATCATCGTTGCAACGCGTGACTCCAAACGGCAACCTTGAGCAGCAGCATCATATTACAGTGCGAAACGTGGAGAAATACAGCGCGCAAAACGGCACTTTCACACAGTCTAATGTTCACGTATTAAAGACAGTTATCTCGGTGTATTTTAACGTTATTTAATAATAAATGTATTTCGGACATAGTAATTCTATTTTTGATTGACTTGTAAGTACGTGTAGAAACTAGGTATTGCCTGTACATTTATTGTTCACGCCGTTGTATTTAAGAATAACCATTGATTCTAGGTGTTAATCCTATTGTCTACATTGTTTTATGTGTGTATCTAAAAAGCAATATACACTTGGGTTACACTGATTGTGAGTAGATTAGCATTTATTTGCATAGCTCTTGGAGGTATATACTTTTAGTGTTATGAGCCTGCGTTGTTGCATTAATTATACGTAACAACGACTAGGATAACACACATAATTTGCAAAAATTAAACACGATGGAGCTACCAAGCGACTCATTATAAGTTAGATTGAATAAAGTGTTTAAAGTTAAATCTATAATTCTTTTAAAAATTAAATTTGGACCCTTTATTCATATTTGTAATGATATAAATTTTTACGTATAAACTTAACACATGTATAATTTACTGATTGTATTAGACACGTCAACTGACCTTTTATTTTCGAGTTTCAACAATCAACATTATTTTTCTTATTATATTTCAGATAGTTATTTTATTACCTTTTCAGCGATTTAAAACATGATAATAAAAGAGACACAATAAAGGTATCAAACAACAAGAAGGAGTTTGATAAGAGCTAGGGCGTGCGATTTGATGATGTTTATTATAAAACAAACGATCACCTGATCTCTCAATTATATCATAGTTCTTAGTGTCCCACCGTTCAATCGCATTCGTATAGTGTTGTTGGAATCATTAATTTTACCCTAGGTAAAGTTCTTTATATATTTATTGTTTATTTGAGACGCAACCGAAACCGTGCAGTCACAGAAAATTAAATACATATTCCTTCCTCAATTTGCACCAGAATGAATTACAAGTTACTTTAGATTAAATTCCTTGGGCGAGTTTGTGAAATATGTGGTCTCAGCAAGTTGGATCACGTGTTGACAGTGCTAGACTGATTAATTATTATTTAAATGAGAGATTTTGTAAATGTCGGGTAAGAAATACAGGATATCTTTTATGCCCAACGGGTTCACCAGATCCCATTCCCTTATATTAGTTTTGCGGGAATATATAAAGCACTTTGTTTATTCAAGAACAAATAATAATTATAACCCCCCATTTCATTTTGTGTTACGTTATTAAATAGTTCCTCGAGGTAGTTTGTTTTATATTATGGTTTTTCCGCGAGCCACGCTCTTCGCGTGGCGTGATTTAGATTTTGCCCAAAAAACGCTCGATCTGTAAAGAATTTCTCCTTGCGGTCTCTCTTTTGCTAGTGAGCCATGGTCAAGGAACGCTAGGCTCGAAACAATTTATTTAGAGTCCACCTCCGGAGATTCGGCATAGTTTTAACTAACACGCTATGGAAGCATCGAATTTCTGTAACACTTAAAGTATGCACAACTGCGTCTCTTCATGCACGTTAAGGGTGATTTCCAGCTGTGGTGAATTTCCTTTTTAGTTTTTCTTGTGAATTCTAATTTCTTGGTAATTAGGCCTGCTTCAATGCCTAATGCTTCCATGCTCTTACTACAAGCTACCGGCTCCCAGGCATCAAGCTCATAAGGATTGCGGGTTCCTAGCGATCTGCTCCTGTTGCGGATTCATCGTAGCACACGGCTTTTACGGCGTAGGTCCCAGATATGAGCAGTTTTGGTCGATGGATTGACTTTCCTCCGGCGACAGCAGGCTCCTGGATCCGTTTCAGGGCCCACTTCAACAATTCCATGCAGAGGCTCGCGAGACCGCTCCTAAAGATCGCAATGATAATGCTTTCAACTACGTTTCGTGAGTACATGCTTTTATTTTCAGCTTGCTTGTTTAATTTATCGGTTAAGGTCCATTGCCTAAGAATAAATAGTTTTACGAGGTCCTTCGATTATTACCAAACTGTACGCGATAAATACTAGCTTGTTTGCAACGCGTGAAGCGTTAGTATTTCATACGTTCATGAGGCTGAAAGTTTGTATGTACCTAATACTTACTTCCACAAACGTTTTTGAGACGCCCAGCACTAACGGGTGTTTGCATGGCATCTAGATGTCAATTTTTGCCAGGTTATGCTAGCGCGAGCCTTTCTTTAATGTTTTATTCTACAGTGTATTTCGAATTTTAATAATTCATAACATTTGTGTGTGACACCAAATTCAATTATTTGTTAATTACTCATTCTGGACCCAGTTGAGCCTCCAGCTTTATTTATGCTGGATATTTGTTACACTGTTGTTGAATATTAAATTATATTAACTGTTGCTGGTTTATATTTTCTTTGTACTATACTACGATCCCTCATGAACCTGCTAATGTTCTTTTTAAGATTTAGGATGAAGTAAGAGGCTTACAAGGTAGGTGATGATTTGCTTTGGTAGCTAAATTTGTTTTTATTGTGTTTAACGACAAGTACCCAAAATTTTGTTGTTTCATAAACATTGTATGCAACCCTAAGGATCGCTGCCTAGTCCCTACTCACACCATATTTCCTGCCTACCCCTCGTTTAAGGGTGCGGTGCATAATATAATAGAATTGCAGAGATGTATTCTTGATGTATTAGAAAATATTCATCAGAGATTTTTGTCTGAAGAATTGGAAGTAATAATTTATTTTATATTTTTTATAGCTATAGTGCATAGTTTGTCTTTTGAGTACTTTTGCCATCGACATAATTAACCTTGAAGTGTTATTGATCTGATCAGGATACAAATTATTCGCGATTAAATTTACTTTTGTAATGTCTTCTGTAAACAGCAAATGTGTCAACAATTCAGTTTGTATTTACTTTAAGAGTAGTAGTAGTACCTTCCGTATAAAATTCTACGACTTACAAGAACGTGTTATTAATTACTTACAGATAATTTTTTTTAACAAAATGAATTTTCGTTGTTTTATGGCCACAATTAAAATAAAGTTATCTGTAGCTAATCGAAAACAAAGATGTTTGCCTATCTAATAGGTACATTTTGCACAATTTGTTATGTGTATTGGTCAAAATTCATTAAATTCATCAAATCTAAATAAAAAGTATTGTCTGTATAATTTAAACGAATTTTTATCTCTTTCCGAGATGCCAATAGCAGTCGGATTAACAGTTGACACGCTGTATACTCTTAATTTATTATAGCTGCAGGCAATTAGTTTTGTTGTGATTATGATTTTTCAATTGGCTTTTCCAAAATATAGTGACAATAGCCGATACGTTCTTTAGATTTAGAAAGGCAGATGTTCAAAGTCTTTGCCTCTCTGCATAAATAGTAAAGTAGAAAATGAGAGGAAAGATTCCAAATCCTTTTGCTTTAATTCCGTTCAGTTTGTGATGTAAATAGAATTAAAGACCACCCTCACAAACGCCCAATTAATTTTGGCACACCAGCCCTTGAGGCTTTTCGGGCATTCATTTTCTCAGCTTATCCGCCCGCGGCACAAAAAGGCGCCGAAGAGTCGGACCTGTTATTAATTAATTTACTTATTAAGGGCTCGCCGGAGCTGCGCGCTTATCTCAACCGCGAGAACATTAGCTTAACAAGTATTTACTGTTAATGGATAGGCGGTTGCTTACCTGCCAGCGGAGATTTCCTGTGATGAATAGGTAAGCTCCAATCGACTTGATGCAGTCTGGAAGAGGCATTGATTCGGTACTTCAGGCTCAAGAACCCGGTTCTGGAGTTGGAGCTGAGCTGAAACCATGGAGTCAGTCTCCCGGGGGAGTTGATAGAAAGGAGGGTTCCCAGATTATTCTTTTGTTGGCGATATAAAAACACAACCGTAAATCCGGAAGTGCTCGACATGGCTGTCGTAACCGCCGTCGAATTGGCCAAGGGGACGTTGCCGTAAGGTAAGCGGAATTTGTAGGCCGGATAGTTGCTTATTGGACCCTCTACTAAAGAAACGCCGGGATCTTTCGCCGTCACATTTATTAACTTCAATATATCAACCTCATCTGCAACAAGTAAGGGCATCAGTGTACTGGGGAATGTAGGTATAAATCTGCGACTGTAAATGATCCTTCAGAGAAGGCCTTCTCTAGCTGTTAGAAATCTTGGCCCATAGAGATTTTCAAGCTGATGTATGTGCAGATATTTTTAATACAGTTACAAGCTATCCAACTTAACTATTCTAATCATAGGGATCTTGACAACCATAAAACACACAAAGTTAGTTAAATGGCCTACCTTCACATTTCAGAAAAAATGTCTTTCTAGATATGACAAAAATTTAAAAAAATTGGCTTTATCTTTTACTTAAAAATTATAACGTACTTTAAAAAGGCAAAACTTTACACATTTACGTAAAAGCATAATGTGCATTGTACAGTATGTATAGTACCAGAATGAATGTAGGTTTCAAATATCTATTCTAATTACAACTGTTTGCAATTTTTAAATTATTGTACCATAGATAAAAAAGTTACAGGTAAAAGTGTTTTTAATGTAGTTTATCAATCAAGCTATGAAACAAAAAACTTCCAAAAATACCATGTTCTTAAAATAGCGCAAAAGCTGTCATGATGTGTTATAATTTTTCATTACCGTAATAATTAATCGCTGATTCTTTCTTTACAAACACTATTTCTTTTTAATGTTCAAATTTGTTCAAATATGTTGTTATGTGTACATTTATTGTAACATTTACTTGAGTGACAGTTCAGTCCAATTTATTTTATGACAGTAATACAATAAAGAACAATTTTGCAAACAAGGTCTTTAAGATGCAGTCGAGCATAATAGTACTTTATGTAACTAGTCCTCAAAGAAAGGCTTTAGGGGACGAGTCGTAATGTTTCCGTAATATGAAGATGAGTCCTCTAAAGCCATTTGAGGACGTGTTGCATACAACGTTTTTTTGTATTAGCTCTCCAAACATTATAATATGAAGTTTCAATTACCATTAACGCGGCATTATATTATAGTCCAGTCAAGATGTACATCCGTGCTTGCAAAAGGTCCGGTCGTTCTGAATTTTTTACTTCCTTTTACAATAAAGGAAGTATTGGATTCACCCCAAAAATTCGAAATTGAGTTTTCAACAGATCTTCACGTTTCAGAGTCCCCTGATCCCAAAAAACATATTTTTTTTCATTGGTCTGTGTGTCTGTGTGTCTGTCTGTCTGTGTGTCTGTGAACAGAATATCTCAAAAACGAAAAGAGGTTTGGGGTTGAAACTTCATATATAAGTTTTGTGTACTATGTATATGCGACAGCAAGCTTTTGAAAAAAATTGCATAACCGGAAGTAGGTGTTTACTCTTGTGATTTTTCAGTTTTTTCGATTTTTTCAAAAACGGCTCTAACGATTTTTTTCAAACTTCTCATTTTTATTACATTTTTAATGTGTATTGATGTGAGATAGGTGATTTTCCAGTTGAATACTTCTAAACTGGGTTTCTTTTGTTTTTTTTTCAATTTTTTTTATTAACTCCTATTTTAAATAGAACACCCGGTATATTATTACATTTTTGAATTCAGCTTGGAATTATAAAGAAAATTTGTCTTTTTACCTAACGCTTTATTTTGCACCGTTTTTGTAGAATTTGTAATTTTTTAAAAATTTTGACAAATGCTTAAAAATTTAAAATCAATTTTTTGCCCAATTATAAGATCACTGTAAAAGGAAGTTGTGTGCGTGTATCACACCAGATTTTTTTATATGTTGTTAGGACCTAAACCAATATTAAAAAACCAGATTTGCAATTTCCAAAGTGCTGTGCGAGCGGCGGTGTACCCAAAAAACCATGAAATTTTCGGACTGTTTTCAGTTTTTGCTCAATATCTCAGTGAAGGAAGGGTCTGACAGGTATAGTCACTCTACATGCTTTTAAAGTAGACTAAATTTGCTACAATTGGAGACCAGGGCGAGCTCTATACAGCCATTGGTTCCCAAGATACAGTTCTTCGAAGATAGGCAATTTTTTCCAAAAAGTGATTTTTTTTTTAAATGGTCACCTAGTTTGTGAAATATCTTCTAAAATACGCATCCCACGTCAAATATATGAAATGAAGTTATAGTAAATTTAATTAGCTTTTATTTGAGACCAGACTGGTACCTGTAGGCCCAGCGGTTCTCTCAAAAACGGCAGATAACCAAAAACAGTCATAAGTGGGTTTTGGGGGGAAACGCAAATAAACTGTTCGCACGTCTTTTTATGGTTTTATTTATCAAACAGTTACAATTTATTTATTTTTGTTATTGTTAAAAAGTTGTTTGCTGAAAAAATAAAGAGATAATATACCTATCGGGAATTACGGTAGGTGGGGGCAAAAACCTGCACTTTTCAGTTTTATCCTTCCCCTGAAGCTAATTAATAGATATTTATGCATTAAGAGAGATATGAATATGTTTTTTCCCTGAGGTTGACTCTGGCCCGAGGTCTGTAAGTCAACCGCAGGTAAAGAACATAAATATCTCCCGTGGTGCATACAATATTTTATCTACTAGCATATTCGTAAAAATAGTATGAAATTTCAAAATGTCATAATGACATTTAAAATTAGAATATTTAAGTAACATCAAGAATTGCTTCATTGTATGGTTGCTAAGACGTTAATTGTAGTTGCATTGTTACCATGCGTTTGGGGGAGAAATAATTTGACAAGTCCCTTGGGAGTTATGAGTAGCTTTTCATATTTTGTTTCTATGACGAAAATGTACAATATCATGTTGCTAGTAGATAATAGTAGATTATATTATAAGTGAGAGAAATGCATCATTATTTGCGAGTGAGAATTTTGAATCGCGAGTGCCCCAGCTCGAGCGATACAATTTCTCACGAGCTTATAATGGCATTTCGCTCAAGTGTGATATACGACGTTTTATCTTACAGTAGCAATTCGTATGCCTAAACAGTTTGAGCCGTCATAATATGTCGCAAAACAGACAATAGATAGTTACAGTAGCACCTATTACCATACATTATACAACTGATTTCAGTGACTAAAATGAAGTTTTATTCACTAGTGAGTGTAAAATACATTATACAACTGTTTTCAGTGACTAAAATTAAGTTTTACTCACTAGTGAGTATAAAAATATTTTATACTCACTAATGAATAAAACTGCATTTTAGTCACTGAAAACAGTTGTATAATGTATGGTAATAGCTGCTACTGTAAGATAAAGTAATTTTGATCCGTTTTTATACTAAACGTTAGTCAGGGATCTGTTGCATAACTTCCGCACTTCACCTGCCGTTTCTAATCAATAGACGTAAAGAAATTTGAATTTTACCCATACAATTTTTTCCGGGGGTATGCCCCAAGCAATGGGGCAAACACCCGCAGTGCGGGGATTTGCCCCAATAATGGAAAACTAGAATATTTTAAAGAAAAACACACCAGGAAAGCTCAAAAACTTTTTATTCTTGAAAAAATTAAGATTCTTCTCTATTTAATGCTGGCTTTGACAAAAATATGAAGAAATGTACGCATAATAGTTAAATCACAACGAAATAATTTATCTAAAGTAGGTAAGATTAATAAGAAAAATATTACTTAAACTTAAATGAAAGGAAAGGAACGCAAAAAACATATGAAAAGGCGGCAGCAATATAGAAATTACTTAACTTCAATAGAGAGTATAATTAGACAAATCATTTTGGAAACTGATCATATCTTGAAATCGCGCAGTATTGCCCTCAATCGGTTTTGATAACTTCAGAACCACATATTTTTTATCGATGAACTGAAAACTTGTTCGTTGGGTGAACTCTTTTAAAAAACACCCCATTATACCCGTCTTTTTGAACAAAAACAATTTTGGCGACGTATAGCCTGAAAGCATCTTTTGTTTTACCATGAACCTTAACAATTGCGAAATCATTCGACTCAATTGCAAGTGAAACCTCGTCTTCATCAGAAATTGTATCATTTTCCTCATCAGAAAACAAGCCATTAATGTCGGAGCTGCTGTTATGGACTGACATTTCTTCATCCGACTCAGAAGATCTGGAAGGAACAGGCGCTGACTTGTTATTTCCTTTCTTTGTAGCTGGCCTGGTCTTAGTGTGGAATAAGATTCTCCTTTTCAATCGTTCGTGCGAACGTTTTTCCTTTTCAGCTTCTTTTTTTTGTTTTTCAGCTACTTCTTCTTTTCTCAATTTTTTGTGAGTTGTGGAGGTGAGCAACACTGACTTCAAACCTTTTCCTAAACGTTTCCTACTAATTGTAATCTTTGGAAAAGGGATGATATCTGATGGCGTTGTCACTGTAGTCAGATGGATGGACGGATGGTTTTCCCTGGGTGGGGTTGAGGTCGAAGTCGAGGGTTGAGCTGCCTAACTGGAGCAGGCTGGAGTTAAGGTCGAAGTTGAAAGTTGAACAGCAGAACTGGAGCAGGAAGCAGGAGGTTGGTTATTGATGATAATATCAGCAGAGTTTGAGATAGGTCTGGAAATGTCTTCGGGGTTTGTCTCATTACGGTCATTCACTGTTTCATCAAATTCCTGCCATTTTGGTCAATTTCTTCCTTATCTTCCTCTTGAAGGAGGTCTTGGTCAGTCACCTCAGAAGGTAGAAAATCAGCATCACTGAACACGTGTCGGTCAAATGGGTAAATCCCACTAACTTTGAAGCCTTTAGTGGCAGTTTCGACTGTAGCCGCCTTTTCAAAGGCAATTTTTGCAGCCTCAGCAACATAAAAAATGCTGAATGTTTGACCTGGATGGGAATAGTTCCAGGAGTCCAGCGCGGCGTCGTAATAAGCCTTGAATGGTTTGAGAAAAACCCTGTACAGTGGCTGAGTTTTATGACTACTATGGGGAGGTAGGGTGAGCAAATGAATATGGTGCGATTTTGCGTAGGTAATAGCCTCAAGACTCGTATGCGAAATATGATTGTCGAGAGTCAGTAAGATCGGGTTGTCTTCGGTTGGGTTGGTGTACTTTTTAAAATGTTTCAGCCAATCAATGAATGTTGGAGTATTCATATAACCCTTGTCGGTGATGGCCATTTCGCATCCAACTGGACCACCTTTTATGAGAATACGATTGAATCTCTTTCGCACGAAAACGAAGAAAGGAGGTATGTAGTGCCCCATTGCACGCATAGCACATACCAGCGTCACAGTTTGGCAGCCACAGTTTTTGAGACCACTTATGACTGTTTCTGGTTATCTGCCGTTTTTGAGAGAACCGCTGGGCGTACAGGTACCAGTCTGGTCTCAAATAAAAGCTAATTAAATTTACTATAACTTCGTTCTGTATATTTGACGTGGGATGCGTATTTTAGAAGATATTTCACAAAATAGAAGACCATTTCGAAAAAAAAACACTTTTTGGAAAAAATTGCCTATTTTCGAAGAACTGTATCTTGGGAAAAAATGGCTGTATAGAGCTCGCCCTGGTCTCAAATTGTAGCAAATTTAGTATACTTTAAAAGTATGTAGAGTGACTATACCGGTCAGACCTTTTCTTCACTGAGATATTGAGCAAAAACTGAAAAAAGTCCGAAAATTTTATGGTTTTTTGGGTACACCGCCGCTCGCACAGCACTTTGGAAATTGCAAATCTGGTTTTTCAATATTGGTTTAGATCCTAACAACATATAGAAAATTCAGGACGACCGGACCTTTTGCAAGCACGACCCCCTTTTCATGTTTAACTTTACTGGACTATTATGAGGCCGCTCCCCAAACTGGTTACTTTGGAAACTGTCTAGGATCCTCAAAATGGCCATTTAGAGGCCTTGTACTTAAAGTCGTCATGGCAACTAATGTTTGAGTCCGCTAAAATGTTGCCATGACGACTTTAAGTACAAGGCCTCTAAATGGCCATTTTGAGGATCCTAGACAGTTTCCAAAGTAACCAGTTTGGGGAGCGAATACAAAAAAATGTATTTTTGCACTCTCACATACCAAAACTATTGTATTTTGTCAAAAAATATTTTGCAATTTGTCCAAAACTCAGATCGTATTGGGAACATTTGATTACATCAAAATGCGTCTTATTTTGTTCTTGTAAAAAATCTTGTACATAATACGTATGTAAATATATTTTATGTTTTACTAGTATATTATTATTTATTAATAACTGGGGTACAAGGCATATTATGGGGTACATAATACCCTGGCGGGCAGTTACTATGGTACGTTAATGGTCACCAATGAGAAGTGTCAAATTTCTGACCAATCACGTACTCCGATGCGTCGACGCGTTTAGAGCAGTCCAATATTAGCTTTCTAATTTATTATTTACATTATGAAGAACACTAGTAACACAAAATTTGAATGCATCCCGGGTATTACTTGATGTTTATACCCTCGGGTGACTTTCAAGCTTGTCACCTACGAGCGGGCGTAAGCATCTTCACAATGCCATTGATATATAAATAACTATTTTGTACTCATTACTTCAAAATTTATATTTCCCGGTCATTCCCGATGTGCCGAAAGTTACTTTTCCCGCACCGGGGTGCTTTTTACTTTCCAACAAAAACTAGGACAATTGTGCAACAAGGATAGATATAAAAAATCACTAATAGCGGTACCTTGCACTTTAGTGTGTTGATCTACGACAAAAGTTAACAAGTGCGTAAGGTGTGTATAAAAGTTTAGTGATCTAACTCTTTCGGGAAGAATTTTCCCGAATTCTCACTACATGCAGCACTCCCTTCGGTCTTGCTGCAAATAAAGTGCTCATTCGGGAAAATTACCTTCCCGAATTTGTTAGGTAAATAACTATTACGGCCTTCGTTCGGTTTTCTTCGGGACTCTGCTGGTCATAAAACTAACTTGTACACACTAAATGCATACAGGGTGTCCGGGTCTATATATCTCGGTAAATATTTGTTTTATCAAAAAATGTCTGAAATAAAAGTTGTCTAGTATTTAGTTCTTCATTATAGAAAGGTATGTATAGTTAGTGGTTTCTTAAAAACAAAGGAGTAGCGAATATCACTACAATTTTTTTTAAATGACAAGGTACCCCTATATTGTACTCATTTGATAGAGATGTTTTTTCTCTTTTCAATGATATAAAGTTTAATACTTTTACTGAACTAGTTTTTGAGAAAAAAGCGAAAAAGTGATGGTAGAGTTATGTTAAGATTATTACGCAATCTACATTGTTAACATAATAACTGAACTAGTTTGAAATAACTCTAACAAGTTTATTTTTTTGGGGTTAAGGGGTGTAGGAGAGGTAGCACCTTTGAAGGGGTTGACCCGACACTGGTCCTCACCACCCCAGGAGCAAGGACGCGAACATAGTTCCTCAACAGGAACCTTAGCCTCTCCTTGACTCAAGACCGTCCGTGCGTGGTGAAGAGCCACATCCTTCAAGAGGTAACCCTGACCTGCAAAACACGGCGGATCTAGACCAGAGAAGGTCGAAAAAAAATCCTGCTCTGGTAAGGTTAGCAGCCTGCTGGAGACGACACCCTTAAATTGCTCACAGAACCAATAATCAGCCTCGGAACAGGACTGAACAATCGATGACGAATACGGCAGGAATAAGGCGAACGAGAAGGACAGATATAAAGCAAATACCAACAAGCAAACGAAAGAAACAAGAATGGAGAAAGAACATTATCAGATGCGCGTGCTGGAATATAATGACGTGGAACGGAAAAGAACAAGAGATAATGCTAGAGATGGATGAACATAAAATAGACATCTGCTCCTTGGCAGAAACAAAAAGGAGAGGTAAAGGAACAGTAAGGTACCAAAATTATACATTCATATATAGTGGGCGAGAAAAACACGAAAGAGCACAGGCAGGCGTTGGCATGCTTATCAGCAACAAATACGAACAAAACATTGACGAAATACACTATGTTAACGAAAGACTTTTAATGGTAACAGTCAATCTAGGCAAAGAAAAACTCCATATTATCAGTGTTTATGCTCCCGATACCAACAAACCTAAAGACGAGATCGAAATGTTTTACGAAAAGCTACAATCAAATATTGATAAAATCCCCAAGGGCCAAAAAACTTTAATAATGGGAGATATGAACGCCAGAATAGGTAACACACCTATAGCAGGAATAAAACAACGATTTAATGAAAACGAAACTAACAATAGTGGCGAAATGATGACCGAATTTTGCGCCCACAACGAATTACGAATTAACAACACTTTTTTTGCACATAAACCCCAACACAAAATAACCTGGTCCAACACAAGAGGGCAAACTTCCACAATAGACTACATCATATCAAATAGAGCAATTCATCCGTCGCAAATACTAGATGTCCGCACATTAACCTCCGCTAATATAGGAACGGACCACAGTCTAGTTTTGGGCAAAATAAGACTGAACATACAGCGGAAGAAAAAACCACAACCGGAATACATCGAAAAGATAAATATTGAATCAATTATGGATGAAACCACCAAGCTACTATACATGAATAGACTATCTCAGAAAATCGAATCTAACCCAATTAAATTCAACACTACTGAAGAGGAAGACAGTGTGGAAGAAGCCTGGTCGAAAATTTCATTTAACATCAATCAAGCAGCATATGAAGCATTGGGCAACAGAAAAATTAACCTAAATGCCAAGAAAAACGACAAGCCTTGGTTTACAGAAGAAATAAAGAGACTAGCACAAGAAAAAAGAAAGGCCTACTTAGAATACATCAATAACAGAACAACAGACGAGCACAGAAATTACGTCGAAATAAGAAACAGAACAAATGCCCAAATCCGACAACATAAAAAGGATTACTGGACCAAATTTACAAATGACATGGAACATGATCTTTATGGGGCCCAACGCAAGATCTGGGGTATGCTTAAACGCCGAAGGCAAGACATCAATGAATACTCACAAACACAGGCAATAGAAGAAGGCACGTGGGTAACATACTTTAAGAACTTATACGAGAAAAACTCTACAACGGCAGAAGATCAAAACGCCCAAAACGAAATAGCCACTGTAACACTAACGATAGAACAAATCACTGAAGCCACAAGAAAACTAAAAAATCGAAAAACACCGGGACCAGATCAAATTCAAAACGAACTTCTCAAATATGGAGGAAACGATTTAAGCATCGAATTGAGAAAGCTGTTCCAACTAATACTGAATAAGTGCACCACACCGAAAGATTGGAAATCAAGCATAACGATACCCATATTTAAGAAGGGAGATAAGAAAAACCCCAATAATTACAGAGGGATCACGCTGCTTAGTTCCGTTATGAAACTATTTACAAACATATTAAAATCGCTCATTACTGATACCGTAGAATTATGCGAAGAACAACAAGGATTCCGGAACAATAGAAGTACAATCGACGCAATATTTACCATACGTCAAATAGTCGAAAAATCCATCGAGTATAACAAGCCGGCTTTCATGTGCTTCATCGATCTAACCAAGGCGTTTGACCGAATAAATGTAAATGACGTTCTAGGAATACTATACCTTTTCAACTTCAAATTGGGACTAATCAATTTCAAAATGGGAATAAACAATTTCAAAATGACATAAATAATTTCAATTTGAGAATAAACAACTTCAAATTGAGACTAATCAACTTCAAATTGAGAAAAAATTTTGTTAACGGTAGTTTTTGGAAAATGACATTAAATGGTTGTGACAGGACGGAACTAATTATTGTTAGTTGTTGCTGGTGTTCCGTCCTGTCACAACCATGTAATTGTAATTTTCCAAAGACTACCGTTAACTAAAAGCTTTTCTCAATTTGAAGTTGATTAGTCCCAATTTGAAGCTGTTTATTCTCAAATTGATATTGTTTATTTCATTTTGAAATTGTTTATTCTTATTTTGAAATTGATTAGTCCCAATTTGAAGTTGAAAAGGTATAGAAGAAAAACATGTGCCCAGAGAAATAATATGCGTCATAAAACAATTAAACACACACACTAAGACACGCATACGAATCAACAACAGATTAACTGAAGAAATCGATGTACCAACCGGAATCAGGCAAGGAGATTCCTTGAGCCCTTTGCTCTTTAACGTAGTGATGGACAAAATTATAGAGAAGGTAAAAAGAACTAGCAATGGATATAAAATGGGAAACCAAGAAATAAAACTGATATGCTATGCAGACGACGCCGCGATTATTGCTGAAAATGAAGATGACCTACAGAGGCTACTGCACACTTTCTATCTAACAGCTCAATCCTACAATCTGGAGATATCTGCGGAAAAAACCAAATCGTTAGTAATATCTAAAGAATCTAGAAGATGTAAACTGGTAATCAACGAGAAAGCCATAGAACAAGTAATGTCTTTCAAATACCTAGGAGTGGAAATCTCAACCGATAGAAACCTAAATACAGAGGTTAAATCGCAAATCAATAGAGCCGCAAGGGTGTCCGGATGCCTGACGGAAATAATCTGGACAAACAAAAACATGAACATCGAATCAAAGGTCAGGATATATAAAACGTGCATCCGCCCCATAATGACTTACGCCGCAGAGACAAGGGCAGACACCACCTATACCAAACGAGTACTCCGCACCACGGAAATGAAGATTCTAAGATCCATAGCAGGACACACACTCTACGATAGGATACGTAACGAAAACATAAGGCAGACGTGCAACGTCCAAGACGTTGTTAGATGGACGAGAAGACGACGTAGAGAGTGGAATGACCACGTAACAAGAATGCCCAACGACAGACTGCCCAAGATGGCGAGAGACGGCAAACCTAGAACAACACGCCTACCCGGAAGGCCACCAAAACGCTGGATGGATAGCTGGGCTTCTGGATCACAAGAGCAACCGGGATAATTATTGGAGCAAACAGGTCTCAGACCTATTACAAGAAGAAGAAGAAGAAGAAGAAGAAGTTTATTTTAAGTTAATATTAATCTGGACACAACAAAAAAAAAGGAAACTACAATCAATGTTCAAACTGAGCACCGTTCACAGCCTGGCAGTGATAATCCTGCCAATATGGATTTCACAAGATTACGTTTTTCTCCAAAATTCGATTTATTTCAGTTTTAGAAATATCACATTGAGCTGCAATTTCCTTACTGAGAGATCGATATTTAAATTTACTAAAACAATACCATCTACTTCTCAATTTTTCATCAATTCTCGATGGCATAGTTTTTGATCTCGAAAATAAATGTTTGTAATATTTCCAGATAAAGAATTGCACAGTTGATGATTATAGCTACTGAATTGCTATGATTTTTTATGTAATACACAATCACATCAGCCTTCTCTTCGTTACTAAACTCAGTCATTCTGTATGTCGGTATTTGTAACAAACAAACAAATGACAAATAAGTTACTGGCAATTTCAAAAATGATAGATATTTTTCTTAAGTTTCTAATTTATGACTTTCTTGATTTACTACACTATAACATCCTTATATTATAAGGTGTAGTGCCTGCGTATCTGCGTATATCTCACCGACGTCGATGTTTTTTCTTTTCGAATTAATGTAATTCACATTACTAAGTTTTTCTTTTTACTATTTCAGTATTATTTTTGTATATTTTGTATTATCATTTTGATCACTATTGCGGTGTGCTTTCTTTATTAAAATTGTTAAATCATTTTATTCTGTAACTTTTTTATTTGTAATTTAATTTTAAAAATGCAACAGTTAGTTTAACTAGAATAAGACCACTTAGGTGGTGGACTCAAAAGCTAGTATTTTGAAAAATCTGATATTAACAGTGAATGTACATTACTGCTATGCGTAAGTATACCAACATCCACCTTTTTGCAGCGAACAATTGCCAACTTATAAAAACTGAACAAAAGTTAATTTTTATCATAAATCTATAATCATTTTTTCTGAAATCTAAAGGTACACCTCAGGTGACAACGATTTAGTACAACATTTGTACCAGTCTACTAACCTTGTACCTCTAAAATGCAGTTACCAGAATCCCCATCATATTTATGAATATTTAAGTGGGAAGACCTATATCTACGAAAAATGTATTATTGCATATAGATCTCTTATATACATCTTAAATAATGTTCACAAGTATATTTTGTGAAACTACGTTAGCAGTGCTTTTATAAATACAGAAAATACAAACAACAATTTCGTGAACTTAATTATTAAGGAAATCTGATAATTTGCAATTTACGAGTACCTATGAACCTAAGTGTTTCAAACTGAATGTTGGAATTCAGTCCTGCTTGGTTTGAAATTAACTTTCGGTATATTTTACACGTTTGTAAATCAAGACCGGCATGACAGCCAATCATAAAGCATTTTTTCGCCAGGTAAAGCACCTTATCGGTTCAGATTATAGAAAAATTATATTAAAACAAGTTTCTCAGAATGTAAAATTCTAAAATCTTGACATTGGTAGTTATTTTAAGTTAAATTCGCATAGGTATTCTAATTTTTGCCAAAAAAGCAATTATGTTACTTAGTATCGAGTAGGAATTACATCCCAGAGTAGACGATAAGTACTAATAAACACGGTGTCACAAAATTAAATTGATATTTCTGGAACTTTTGTTTATAATATTTTTGTGTAATATATAAGGACAAGGAAATTCACACGGCGAAAAAAGTCTTTATTATTGACTGTAATGACCGTTATAAAACATCAAGTTGCTATTAATTGCATTTTACGAGCTTGTTTACACATTTTAATATCTATTTTACGTGCTATGAAATTCATATTTAAGTAATTAGGTAAAAATAGTACAGTACTAGAACATAAAAGATTGTATTATTCAAGTAGATCCTGAAAAGTCGATTTAGTAATCGAACTAAATCATACTTTACGCTATAATAAACGAAAAATATATATAAAGTAGACTCAGACGTCAAATTCGTGCAGTTGCCGAAATAGAATGTCCAGTCCGGGAACTGCATAAAACCTAAATTCTCCCAATTGCTGAATTAATTCGCTCAATTGCAACATTGGTCAAATTTATTTCGACAATTGAGCAAATTCGACATCTGAGTGTAGCATATGCAATCCTAGAATTACAATATTCACGTCCTATGATTTCATTGTGAACAAAAAATAAAACAAACTTAAAATTAAACGTAACCACAAACTACAAATACTAGAAAGTTTCAATATATTTAAAACATTCCTATTCCAGTATTATAGCTGGGAACGTTCTGATAATTATTTGTAGCATTCTCAGAACAAATATACATAATCTAATAGTTATGTGTCTGATTAACTGCGTTTTCATTCTTTTAAATACTTAATACGTAAAAGAAAAGTACGCCGTTTATACAGTTACCTATTTTTACGTCTATATTTTTGTCACAATAGACAAATTCCAATATGCAAATGCTTTTCTAAAAAACGTCGTTCAATTTGCTTATTCACTATTTGACATACAAGGAATTTCTAAAATAAAAATAGAACGTTGCGATTATGTTGTGAAAAAATTAAATTATCAATTCTAATTGGTGAAATGCTATTAAACATAAAGGGAAATACTTTAAGATTAGTATGCATCTATTTATATTATGTATACAATTACGTATGATCAAAAACATTTAGGATTGTGGAAATGTTTTGTTAAAAATTTATGTTGGCAGTCGTGGTAGTAAAAGTCTAATTGGTATTTTATATCTGTCAGTTTAAGGTTATGTCAGTAATGTGATTTTAACAAATACAAACATTTTTGTTGAATACAAAAAATGTTAATAACAAAAACTGTTCAAAGTGACTTCCTCCATTTTCCATGCACAGCACAACTTTGTCTCCAGTATTAAACATCTGTCAAAGTTAAACGATACTGTCAAAACTGTACAGGTTATATTATTACGTATCTTTATTCAACAATACCAACACATTTTTTTTAATCCACAACTCTCTAGAGAATAAAAGTTTTCATAACAACAAAAGAACTCAATCAATGTACCTACATACTGTACAATATAACTTATGTGTTGTAATTGAATATTATTTTGCGTTTTTCATAACTACCAAACGTACTTGTTGCAATTAATTTGAATACATTTGAACGATCTATTAAAATTGTTCTCTTCTTTTATTTTTGCTTGTAAAATCATCAAATAATAGTAATTTACGATACAAGTGCGTAAAGCTACTCTTTAGGCACGAGTGGGGTAGAATTAAAACGCGAGTGAACGAGCGTTTTAAGCCCCGCGAGTGACTAAAGATGCTTTACGCATGTGTATCGTACAATATTTTATCTACGATAGAATCTAGAAAACCCGGTAAATATAAAAAAAAATGAAATGTAAATTAGGATTACCAGCAACCGGTCGTAATTTTGCCGGTTTTAAAAAGTTTAAAACACGTTGTTACTGACAACGTGCCTAATGAAATCTTTTAAACACGTTACTATTGAAAACATGTTATTAAGCAGTCGTTTTACAAACTTAAAACTGCCAACTAAAAGGAAATTTTACACACTATCGTAGATAAAAGTACTTAGATAACAGCATGTCAATTTTCTATTGCTAATACAAGATAAAAAATAAGATATTGATGAAACTTAATATTAAAAAACACAACTTTATGTAACTTTTGCGACAACTAAACTATATAAATACTCGAATACTAATTTTCTTGCAATGACAAGTAGTTTGACATTTTAGAAAAAAACAAGATTTGTAGTTTAATCTTAGTATGCTTACCATTGCTCAACTCAAAAATACCAGACTAACATAAATGTATAATGTTATTCAAACATATAAATGATATATTTTAAAACACAAATTTAAATCTTTGAAGTACAATCGTAGTAGACAAACGAAGAACCAACAAAAACGACTAAAAAGGCAGTTTCTCTACAATAATTGAAGGTCCAAACAATGAAAGAACGTCGAAGAAGGCTACAAATGGGCATTAGACAACTTATAAGGAAATGTAATATTTAACTAATCTAGTTTTGTTTACTATACCTCAACTATAAACACGACAACCAGATATCTAATATGTAGTTATATTACTTATTTTACTCAATTATTTCTGAAATTTAAATTTTTTAAACTTACCATGCAATGCAGAAGCAGGTGATTTTGGATTTACTGGATGAGTTTCGTAGCCGTCTAGTTCATTTTCTGTACTGTAAGAATTTAAATTCGATGCACGAATTCCCACAAGGCATAAATTTGTAATGCACCAAGTTACGGTTAAAGCTAGTATCTTCATATTTCTGTAACAAAATAAAAAATATAGACAATCGTTACTACTTAGATTTTTCTAATGAGTTGTAATAAAACAAATCGTATACGATCGGTTACACGCAAACATTTTTCTTCTAACACTTCTGAAGGAAAAATACACTTTCCTAAGTACACACATTTGTAACACTGTTAAGAGTGTTAAGCGGCAACAATAATTATTCCATTGTTCTCCTTATCACGAAAGGTTAAGCGACTTGATCATGTTAACAAAGCGCAGTAGCTGTTATCACTGTTTGCCACAATTTGTGCCTGGACACGAAATTATTTGATTGTATGTGAGAAACTGTATTTATTTTATATATTGCTTATTTACAGCAAATCATATTATAGTTAGATTAGAAATATCATTATATGTATAAAATAATTTTTATGAATGCTTTGTCATTTTAATCCCTTACACTGTATAAGTGCATATACTACTTGAGCACAATATAAATTGCAATTAATTCAAATTGATAGATCGTTCCCCTTTTAAATTAATTCTATACATTTGGCGAAAAAGAATTACGTGTATGTAGCTATTAATTGAGCTCATAAAAGCAATAAATAACTACGATACATAACAGACTACTTTATTTATAACTTTACCCTTTCCAAGTCAAAGCGAGTGATATATTACCGTTTTATGTGCCATTCCTTGAAAATAAATCAGAACTGATCCTGAACAGGCGTTTCACCTAAATGGAATAAACTTGTAATTTTTGAGAATGTCGTTTCGCGAACTGCTCCAGAAATATCTATTACCCGAATCTTTTCGGAAGTAATAGCTGGACCTCACTGAATCTCTGATATATAACTTTTCAGTGTAGTAGAAATAATGTATCTTACTCACTAATCGCGTAACTTCGTTTTTTTTTAAATTAAATTTACTTCCTGTTTAATGAACTTTGATTAAATGGTTATTTTCAGCTTAATTAATCGGATATTTAGCATATAATTTCATCACGCGTTGTTCAAAATCAGCGCATTCAAATATAAAAATAAGAATAGACAGCTTTTACCCCCTTGGAAAAATTGTTTTGCTATTATGCAGTAGATACGTATTATTATGGTGTATTAACCTTACCTGATTTTGCTTTTCATAGAGAACAAAAGCAAATTTATTTTTAATATATACAGGGTGTTTTATATATGCTGGGTGTTATCTAGAAAAACTACGCGGTCTAAGCTCAACTTCGATTTTATAAGATTAATACAGGGTGTTGCTTAAGTCGACCATGTGGCTTCTGAAACTAAGTGTTACGTAAAAAAAAACTTCTTCAATGAATCAGATCCGTAGTTTCCTTACAAAACATCCTTAAAAACGTAATGAAAAGGTTTTGAAGCAACTGAGTTTGCATAATATTGTCTTGTTTTCAAAAGTAAGCTTGTAACAAAACAAATTAAATTAACAAACATAATTTTATAAAATGTCGTTTACATAACACCTTACATCACACATTGAATGATAATGCGACAATATTCAGCAGAAGAATCCTCAAATGTACACTATGTATATAGAGAATTTTTACGTGACGCTTGTGGCATCGACAAACACTCTTGACTTCACAAATAATTGGTGAAGCAGATTCTGTTTTTCCAAACGCTCTCAAAGTTAGTTGACCACGAAAAACATACGTCTTTAGTATGAAGGAAGATATTCTCGAGCGACTGGAAAAATATCAACGCTTCATTTGCATTTGCATCAGGCAAGTAGTGCGCGAACTGGTCATCAGGAGAAAATATTAGGACAAAATATTGTTTACCCATATCGTTTACAACTTGCTCAACAGTTAAGTGATAGTTACTATCTTGTTGCCTTTTTACTCAGGTCGGTAATCTACGCACATCTATACCATCATTTCCCGTTTTCAGTTCTACTTTACCTAGTACTATACTGGCTAACATTAAAACAAATCCGTCCTGTTCTCAAAATGTTTGCCTGACCGCCCTTAAAATTCTGCATCTTGAACTTCCCTTTAGATGTGTTCATCGACATTTATCAGTTTTGTCGGTATTCCTGATCCTTCAATTTGGTAGAATATCGTAAGCCTACGAAGATTTTTATAAGTTTCCACATCATAACCCAGGCTTTTTCTAAAATTTGGCAAACAACGAAAGGTTTCTCTATGATCGATATATGTATTTTCTTAAATCCGCTCTGCTCTTCTCTGTCAGCGTTTCTTCAAAATAAAGGGTTATTCCTCGTCTTATTATATTCTGTAAACACTTTGTAGGCTGTGTATAGTAGTTACATGCATCTGTATGTGACATGCTTTAGCGTTCTCCTTTCTAGTAGGAGCAAATCATTTCGTTCTGTATGAGCGGTTGTATAAGCGGCTGCGCTGCATTTAGTTATATATTTTCTTCGCTGTATGGTCTTGCGTTCTGCCTACCAAATAATTTTCTAAAACGCGGCTTCCATCTTTCCATTACTTGGTTATATAAACATATGTCCGCATGTGTTTTCATATAGGTATTCATTTTCAAAGTTGGTAGTTGTTTCTCAGTTTATTATGGCGGTTTGAAATACGGACGCCGCCACTGATTTTATGCCAGCTGAAGAGGCATTTTGTGTTAAACGTCGAAACCCAAAGGCCGGCGGGAGGGACACGATTCAGAAATTAGACAGTTAGTTAACAATGTGCACTTCTTGGCTTTCTTGTTTGGAATACAATGTAATTCGCCGTGTGAGAGTATTTAGCGGTCTCGTGTCATTTCGGCGTTTTAAGCCAGATATATACCAGTTTCCCTGACATAAAATTATTTTGAAGTTCTGTTGGTGTTCCGTTACTGTATCGGGCAATTTCACTTTCAATTTTTGATTGGATAGCACGAGCACTCCATTTCACCTTGTCCGCTATTGCTTCATCTTGATATAAAGTCGTCTTATAAACAAAGTGGCCTAAACCGCAGCTACTGTCGCGTATTTCCGAGCACGAAACTAAGTCAAAAACTTCGACGTGTATCCTGGCTTGGTTACCACCAATCATTTTGCTCAAGTCCGAGGATAGCTGTGCCTTTCTAATCTCTTGCCATAAATTCTGGATTAACTGCATTCAGTTAAGTCAATATAAGTTATTGTTTTATCCTCTTTTTAAACGCAGAAATTAAAGTGCATTTTCGAACCAACCGCTTAACATACTTAAATTGTAAGCTCATTCCCGTCTGTGATGTGCAAGTAGCTCCTTAAAATCGGTGGCTGACTGGTGGTCAGGTCATCAATACTGTCTTTCTACCTAACACATGACGTTACATCGCTTTAAGGATAATTTGACACGGTTCCCAGAATTATATTTATCTTCTCGTTCAGATAATTAGTTCCATGCTTTTTTTAATTTTTAGACATAAGCCTCCTCACTTCGCTTTCAGTTTTCTTTAGATGTTGCCTTCCTTATCCATGTTGCTCCTGCTACCTTTGCGATATCATCCGACCATCTCATTTTTGGACGACCCACACTTCTTATTATCCTAGCTCGCCATTCGGTGATCTTTCACTCCACCTTTCATCTTGGCGTCTTGCGAGATGTCCTGCCCATCTCCATCTAAATTTACAAATTCGAGTAGTAACGTTTTCTACTTTCCTTCGTTGCCTAATATACCCATTTATCACTTTATCCCTGAGTATACCACCTATCATTCCACCTAACTTCTAACTTGTGTATTAGATCCTTAGTCACAGTCCACGTCTCTGCTCCGTATGTCAGTATTAGATGTAAAGAAATTTTTTGTAAAGAAAAAAATACTGCATCCGTTCATACTAATGTTAACAATTTTTCATTTTCCCGAATAGTATAAATCAATGAAAAGGAAAATTAAATTTTCAAAAAATCATTGGTGCTTAGGAATTAATTAAACAAACAATAGGTGTTTGTTCGTTTGTCATTGCTGTTTGGCGTTTATAAAAATTCATTATTAATTTTGTTTTACTTTAGATGGGTATTTCAAAATCTAGAAGAGCTGGAAAATTGTGCTCTAGCAAAGAGTGGTCAAATAACTCAGCATCAATAGCAACAGGTTCAGCGCCAAATGGTGAGTTATTTGAACATTTAATTTGATTTTCCATTATTTTTGTGAGAAAACAAATACAATTTGTTCTCTGAATGTCATTTTTTGTCAGTGGTCTATTATGATATGTTTTTCGGACTTTTTCCACTGTCTAGGGTGTAAATCACACAACGTTTCAAGAGTTTTGATCTACTCCCGTCTTCAGGTGTTCTTGGTTAGTCCTGAGAAGGACTGATATTATACGTTTTTCTACGTAAATTTGTGCCTCCCCCGGGGTTTGAACCCGGGACCGCTGATCACTAGCCTGCCACTCTAATCACTAGGCCACCAGGGCGGTTATATATTTTAGTTGTAAACTTATATACAGGGTGAGGCACATAAAGTGTTACAGAGCAATAGCACTCAAACTATTGATCATATCCAAAAATGTTTCAGACAAAAGTTTCAGTGTTTGAGAAGGCCGTCATACTGGACCACCCTATTTTTTTATCGGTGGAGGCGCTGAAGCTACGTCAAGGTCAACTCCAGATTTTTAAATGGAACTATGTATTTTTTTTCGATGACTTTATTACCGATTTTAAGACAAATTCAGCTACCTACAACACAAGGTCATTCTAGTTAGCAAAGTATGAAGATAGTCAAAAAATCGAAAAATATCGGAATAATCACTTTCAAAGGATCCACTAACTTTGGTTTGATTCTACCTACACAAGATGCTCAAAGTGATGACCCTCGACTTGTAAGCACTTGTTAATTCGCTGATGAAAAGACCGTCTAACTTCAGCTAACATTTGTGGTGTAATTTCGGTACATGCTCGTCGTATTCTGTCTTTCTTGTCGTCAGGCGTGGTAGGTGCTACCGCCATTACGCGATCTTTGACAAAACCCCATAAAAAGTAATCTGCTGATGTTAGATCTGGCGATCGAGGTGGCCAAGCTACAGGACCGCCTCGTCCTATCCACTTTTCGCAAAAAATCTCATTCATCACTTGTCTTAAACACAGAGCATAATGGGGTGGTGCACCGTCGTGTTGACTCGTGTTTTGTTGCACTGTTGCATTTTTCGATTTTTCCACTATTTTCATACTTTGCGTGACTAGAATGACCTTGTGTTTCAGATCGCTGAATTTATCTTCAAATCGGTAACAATGTCATCGCAAAAAAAATACATGGTTCCATTTAAAAAAGTGGAGTTGACCTTGACGTAGTTTCAGCGCCTCCACCGATAAAAAAATAGGGTGGTCCAGTATGACGGCCTTCTCGAACACTGAAACTTTTGTTTGAAACATTTTTGGATGTGATCAATAGTTTGAGTGCTATTGCTCTGTAACACTTTATGTGCCTCACCCTGTATATCTTACCGCTGTATGCGCAGTAGACTATTTTTGTAATTCTCTGCGCAGTAGTGGCATCCAAATGGACTTTAGTTCTGCGTTAGCCTGGCTAATTGAACACCTGAAGACGGGAGTAGATCAAAACTCCCGAAACGTTGTGTAATTTACACCCTAGACAGTGGAAAAAGTCCGAAAAACATATAACAAATACAATGGTTTCCTATTATGCGTTTTATGGTTTAATAGCACCTGCAAATGCAAAAGTCAACTGCAATGATAGACAAATGTAAGTGCATTGCTTGTTTAAACAATTCCATGGCGTCACTGATTTTTGTAAAAATGCTAGTTTGATTTTTTGTATCCTTTTGGTTCCGGAAAATGTAAAATTGTTAACAAAAGTATGAATGGATGCAGTATTTTTGTCTCTACAAAAATTTATTTACGCTGTCGCTCTAAATTAATTAGGAG
>OW679197.1:127871778-127984769 GCA_940337035.1 Agriotes lineatus | reverse complement strand
CCTTTCCAATCAATTCTAAACCAATTGTTGAGTACGTGTTAGCGTTGGCACGATGACCACGTATAAAATTATTATATTTTGATCGACGCCAGGTGTTATAGTAGTACAATAAAATTTTCTGTAGTTAACGTATATTGAAAAACGTGCTTTTCAGACGTTCTAACGCACCTTAATACTAAACTATTAAACTTGAATTTTTTGGATGCAAAATAATTTAATATAGCAGTTTTATATGGCTAAATAAGCTCTAAATGCACTCCTACATTGTTTACAACCTTTCCAATCAATTCTAAACCAATTGTTGAGTACGTGTTAGCGTTGGATCGATGACCACGTATAAAATTATTATATTTTGATCGACGCCAGGTGTTATAGTAGTACAATAAAATTTTCTGTAGTTAACGTATATTGAAAAACGTGCTTTTCAGACGTTCTAACGCACCTTAATACTAAACTATTAAACTTGAATTTTTTGGATGCAAAATAATGTAATATAGCAATTTTATATGGCTAAATAAGCTCTAAATGCACCCCTACATTGTTTACAACCTTTCCAATCAATTCTAAACCAATTGTTGAGTACGTGTTAGCGTTGGCACGATGACCACGTATAAAATTATTATATTTTGATCGACGTCAGGTGTTATAGTAGTACAATAAAACTTGCTGTAGTTAACGTATATTGAAAAACGTGCTTTTCAGACGTTCTAACGCACCTTAATACTAAACTATTAAACTTGAATTTTTTGGATGCAAAATAATTTAATATAGCAATTTTATATGGTTAAATAAGCTCTAAATGCAATCCTACATTATTTACAACCTTTCCAATCAATTCTAAACCAATTGTTGAGTACGTGTTAGCGTTGGCACGATGACCACGTATAAAATTATTATATTTTGATCGACGCCAGGTGTTATATTAAATAAAATTTTCTGTAGTTAACGTATATTGAAAAACGTGCTTTTCAGGCGTTCTAACGCACCTTAATACTAAACTACTAAACTTGAATTTTTTGGATGCAAAATTATTTAATATAGCAATTTTATATGGCTAAATAAGCTCTAAATGCACTCCTACATTGTTTACAACCTTTCCAATCAATTCTAAACCAATTGTTGAGTACGTGTTAGTGTTGGCACGATGACCACGTATAAAATTATTATATTAATAATAATAATAATAATTTATTACGTTTCATCAGACTGTTGTACACAGTATGAAAATAGTCACATTATTACAAAACAAACAAAACATGGACAGGTTACTACACTTACAATGTTATGGACTTATCACTAAGGAATTCTTCCACAGAGTAATAACATTTGGCGAGTAATAATCTTTTGATTTGTCTTTTAAAGTGATTGTATGATAGCTCACGAACAGCATTAGGAAGCACGTTATAGAATTTTTTCCCTGCATATATTGGTGACTTCTCGTAACGCATTAATCTATGAGCATCTACAGTTAAGAAGCTGGAATACCTTGTGTCATAGTTATGGTCGACGCCAGGTGTTATAGTAGTACAATAAAATTTTCTGTAGTTAACGTATATTGAAAAACGTGCTTTTCAGACGTTCTAACGCACCTTAATATTAAACTATTAAACTTGAATTTTTTGGATGCAAAATAATTTATTATAGCAATTTTATACGACTAAATAAGCTCTAAATGCACTCCTACATTGTTTACAACCTTTCCAATCAATTCTAAACCAATTGTTGAATACGTGTTAGTGTTGGCACGATGACCACGTATAAAATTATTATATTTTGATCGACGCCAGGTGTTATAGTAGTACAATAAAATTTTCTGTAGTTAACGTATACTGAAAAACGTGCTTTTCAGACGTTCTAACGCACCTTAATACTAAACTATTAAACTTGAATTTTTTGGATGCAAAATAATTTAATATGGCAATTTTATATGGCTAAATAAGCTCTAAATGCACTCCTACATTGTTTACAACCTTTCCAATCAATTCTAAACCAATTGTTGAGCACTTGTTAGTGTTGGCACGATTACCACGTATACAATTATTATATTTTGATCGACGCCAGGTGTTATAGTAGTACAATAAAATTTTCTGTAGTTAACGTATATTGAAAAAAGTGCTTTTCAGACGTTCTAACGCACCTTAATACTAAACTTGAATTTTTTGGATGCAAAATAATTTAATATATCAATTTTATATGGCCAAATAAGCTCTAAATGCACTCCTACATTGTTTACAACTTTCCAATCAATTCTAAACCAATTGTTGAGTACGTGTTAGTGTTGGCACGATGACCACGTATAAAATTATTATATTTTCATCGACGCCAGGTGTTATAGTAGTACAATAAAATTTTCTGTAGTTAACGTATATTGAAAAAAGTGCTTTTCAGACGTTCTAACGCACCTTAATGCTAAACTATTAAACTTGAATTTTTTGGATGCAAAATAATTTAATATAGTAATTTTATATGGCTAAATAAGCTCTAAATGCACTCCTACATTGTTTACAACCTTTCCAATCAATTCTAAACCAATTGTTGAGTACGTGTTAGTGTTGGCACGATGACCACGTATAAAATTATTATATTTTGGTCGACGCCAGGTGTTATAGTAGTACAATAAAATTTTCTGTAGTTAACGTATACTGAAAAACGTGCTTTTCAGACGTTCTAACGCACCTTAATACTAAACTATTAAACTTGAATTTTTTGGATGCAAAATAATTTAATATGGCAATTTTATATGGCTAAATAAGCTCTAAATGCACCCCTACATTGTTTACAACCTTTCCAATCAATTCTAAACCAATTGTTGAGTACGAGTTAGCGTTGGCACGAAGACCACGTACAAAATTATTATATTTTGATCGACGCCAGGTGTTATAGTAGTACAATAAAATTATCTGTAGTTAACGTATATTGAAAAAAGTGCTTTTCAGACGTTCTAACGCACCTTAATACTAAACTATTAAACTTGAATTTTTTGGATGCAAAATAATTTAATATATCAATTTTATATGGCCAAATAAGCTCTAAATGCACTCCTACATTGTTTACAACCTTTCCAATCAATTCTAAACCAATTGTTGAGTACGTGTTAGTGTTGGCACGATGACCACGTATAAAATGATTATATTTTGATCGACGCCAGGTGTTATAGTAGTACAATAAAATTTTCTGTAGTTAACGTATATTGAAAAAAGTGCTTTTCAGACGTTCTAACGCACCTTAATGCTAAACTATTAAACTTGAATTTTTTGGATGCAAAATAATTTAATATATCAATTTTATATGGCCAAATAAGCTCTAAATGCACTCCTACATTGTTTACAACCTTTCCAATCAATTCTAAACCAATTGTTGAGTACGTGTTAGCGTTGGCACGATGACCACGTATAAAATTATTATAATTTTGATCGACGCCAGGTGTTATATTAAATAACATTTTCTGTAGTTATCGTATATTGAAAAACGTGCTTTTCAGACGTTCTAACGCACCTTAATACTAAACTATTAAACATGAATTTTTTAGATACAAATAATTTAATATAGCAATTTTATATGGCTAAACAAGCTCTAAATGCACTCCTACATTGTTTACAACCCTTCCAATCAATTCTAAACCAATTGTTGGGTACGTGTTAGCGTTGGCACGATGACCACGTATAAAATTATTATATTTTGATCGACGCCAGTGTTATATCCAATAAAATTTTCTGTAGTTAACGTATATTGAAAAACGTGCTTTTCAGACGTTCTAACGCACCTTAATACTAAACTACTAAACTTGAATTTTTTGGATGCAAAATAATTTAATATGGCAATTTTATATGGCTAAATAAGCTCTAAATGCACCCCTACATTGTTTACAACCTTTCCAATCAATTCTAAACCAATTGTTGAGTACGTGTTAGCGTTGGCACGATGACCACGTATAAAATTATTATATTTGATCGACGCAGGTGTTATATTAAATAAAATTTTCTGTAGTTATCGTATATTGAAAAACGTGCTTTTCAGACGTTCTAACGCACCTTAATACTAAACTATTAAACATGAATTTTTTAGATACAAATAATTTAATATAGCATTTTTATATGGCTAAACAAGCACTAAATGCACTCCTACATTGTTTACGACCCTTCCAATCAATTCTAAACCAATTGTTGAGTACGTGTTAGCGTTGGCACGATGACCACGTATAAAATTATTATATTTGATCGACGCCAGGTGTTATATTAAATAAAATTTTCTGTAGTTAACGTATATTGAAAAACGTGCTTTTCAGACGTTCTAACGCACCTTAATACTAAACTACTAAACTTGAATTTTTTGGATGCAAAATTATTAATATAGCAATTTTATATGGCTAAATAAGCTCTAAATGCACTCCTACATTGTTTACAACCTTTCAATCAATTCTAAACCAATTGTTGAGTACGTGTTAGTGTTGGCACGATGACCACGTATAAAATTGTTATATTTTGATCGACGCCAGGTGTTATAGTAGTACAATAAAATTTTCTGTAGTTAACGTATACTGAAAAACGTGCTTTTCAGACGTTCTAACGCACCTTAATACTAAACTATTAAACTTGAATTTTTGGATGCAAAATAATTTAATATGGCAATTTTATATTGCTAAATAAGCTCTAAATGCACTCCTACATTGTTTACAACCCTTCCAATCAATTCTAAACCAATTGTTGAGTACGTGTTAGCGTTGGCACGATGACCACGTATAAAATTATTATATTTTGATCGACGCCAGGTGTTAAATTAAATAAAATTTTCTGTAGTTAACGTATATTGAAAAACGTGCTTTTCAGACGTTCTAACGCACCTTAATACTAAACTACTAAACTTGAATTTTTTGGATGCAAAATTATTTAATATAGCAATTTTATATGGCTAAATAAGCTCTAAATGCACTCCTACATTGTTTACAACTTTTTCAATCAATTCTAAACCAATTGTTGAGTACGTGTTAGCATTGGCACGATTACCACGTATAAAATTATTATATTTTGATCGACGCCAAGTGTTATATTAAATAAAATTTTCTGTAGTTAACGTATATTGAAAACGTGCTTTTCAGACGTTCTAACGCACCTTAATACTAAACTACTAAACTTGAATTTTTTGGATGCAAAATTATTTAATATAACAATTTTATATGTCTAAATAAGCTCTAAATGCACTCCTACATTGTTTACAACCTTTCCAATCATTATTATATTTTGATCGATGCCAGGTGTTATAGTAGTACAATAAAATTTTCTGTAGTTAACGTATATTGAAAAACGTGCTTTTCAGACGTTCTAACGCACCTTAATACTAAACTATTAAACTTGAATTTTTTGGATGCAAAATAATTTAATATAGCAATTTTATATGGCTAAATAAGCTCTAAATGCACTCCTACTTTGTTTACAACCTTTCCAATCAATTCTAAACCAATTGTTGAGTACGTGTTAGTGTTGGCACGATGACCACGTAAAAATTATTATATTTTGATCGACGCCAGGTGTTATAGTAGTACAATAAAATTTTCTGTAGTTAACGTATATTGAAAAACGTGCTTTTCAGACGTTCTAACGCACCTTAATACTAAACTATTAAACTTGAATTTTTTGGATGCAAAATAATTTATTATAGCAATTTTATACGGCTAAATAAGCTCTAAATGCACTCCTACATTGTTTACAACCTTTCCAATCAATTCTAAACCAATTGTTGAATACGTGTTAGTGTTGGCACGATGACCACGTATAAAATTATTATATTTTGATCGACGCCGGGTGTTATAGTAGTACAATAAAATTTTCTGTAGTTATCGTATATTGAAAAACGTGCTTTTCAGACGTTCTAACGCACCTTAATACTAAACTATTAAACTTGAATTTTTTGGATGCAAAATAATTTATTATAGCAATTTTATACGGCTAAATAAGCTCTAAATGCACTCCTACATTGTTTACAACCTTTCCAATCAATTCTAAACCAATTGTTGAATACGTGTTAGTGTTGGCACGATGACCACGTATAAAATTATTATATTTTGATCGACGCCATGTGTTATAGTAGTACGATAAAATTTTCTGTAGTTAACGTATATAGAAAAACGTGCTTTTCAGACATTCTAACGCACATTAATACTAAACTGTTAAACTTGAATTTTTTTGATGCAAAATAAATTAATATGGCAATTTTATATGGCTAAACAAGCTCTAAATGCACTCCTACATTGTTTACAACCCTTCCAATCAATTCTAAACCAATTGTTGAGTACGTGTTAGCGTTGGCACGATGACCACGTATAAAATTATTATATTTTGATCGACGCCAGGTGTTATATTAAATAAAATTTTCTGTAGTTAACGTATATTGAAAAACGTGCTTTTCAGACGTTCTAACGCACCTTAATAGTAAACTACTAAACTTGAATTTTTTTGATGCAAAATAAATTAATATGGCAATTTTATATGGCTAAATAAGCTCTAAATGCACTCCTACATTGTTTACAACCATTTCAATCAATTCTAAACCAATTGTTGAGTACGTGTTAGCGTTGGCACGATGACCACGTATAAAATTATTATATTTTGATCGACGCCGGGTGTTATAGTAGTACAATAAAATTTTCTGTAGTTAACGTATATTGAAAAACGTGCTTTTCAGACGTTCTAACGCACCTTAATACTAAACTACTAAACTTGAATTTTTTTGATGCAAAATAAATTAATATGGCAATTTTATATGACTAAATAAGCTCTAAATGCACTCCTACATTGTTTACAACCATTTCCATCAATTCTAAACCAATTGTTGAGTACGTGTTAGCGTTGGCACGATGACCACGTATAAAATTATTATATTTTGATCGACGCCGGGTGTTATAGTAGTACAATAAAATTTTCTGTAGTTAACGTATATAGAAAAACGTGCTTTTCAGACGTTCTAACGCACATTAATACTAAACTGTTAAACTTGAATTTTTTAGATACAAATAATTTAATATAGCAATTTTATATGGCTAAACAAGCTCTAAATGCACTCCTACATTGTTTACAACCCTTCCAATCAATTTTAAACCAATTGTTGAGTACGTGTTAGCGTTGGCACGATGACCACGTATAAAATTATTATATTTTGATCGACGCCAGGTGTTATATTAAATAAAATTTTCTGTAGTTAACGTATATTGAAAAACGTGCTTTTCAGACGTTCTAACGCACCTTAATACTAAACTACTAAACTTGAATTTTTTTGATGCAAAATAAATTAATATGGCAATTTTATATGGCTAAATAAACTCTAAATGCACTCCTACATTGTTTACAACCATTTCAATCAATTCTAAACCAATTGTTGAGTACGTGTTAGCGTTGGCACGATGACCACGTATAAAATTATTATATTTTGATCGACGCCGGGTGTTATAGTAGTACAATAAAATTTTCTGTAGTTAACGTATATTGAAAAACGTGCTTTTCAGACGTTCTAACGCACCTTAATACTAAACTACTAAACTTGAATTTTTTTGATGCAAAATAAATTAATATGGCAATTTTATATGACTAAATAAGCTCTAAATGCACTCCTACATTGTTTACAACCATTTCAATCAATTCTAAACCAATTGTTGAGTACGTGTTAGCGTTGGCACGATGACCACGTATAAAATTATTATATTTTGATCGACGCCGGGTGTTATAGTAGTACAATAAAATTTTCTGTAGTTAACGTATATAGAAAAACGTGCTTTTCAGACGTTCTAACGCACATTAATACTAAACTGTTAAACTTGAATTTTTTAGATACAAATAATTTAATATAGCAATTTTATATGGCTAAACAAGCTCTAAATGCACTCCTACATTGTTTACAACCCTTCCAATCAATTCTAAACCAATTGTTGAGTACGTGTTAGCGTTGGCACGATGACCACGTATAAAATTATTATATTTTGATCGACGCCATGTGTTATAGTAGTACGATAAAATTTTCTGTAGTTAACGTATATTGAAAAAAGTGCTTTTCAGACGTTCTAACGCACCTTAATGCTAAACTATTAAACTTGAATTTTTTGGATGCAAAATAATTTAATATACCAATTTTATATGGCTAAATAAGCTCTAAATGCACTCCTACATTGTTTACAACCTCTCCAATCAATTCTAAACCAATTGTTGAGTACGTGTTAGTGTTGGCACGATGACCACGTATAAAATTATTATATTTTGATCGACGCCAGGTGTTATATTAAATAAAATTTTCTGTAGTTAACGTATATAGAAAAACGTGCTTTTCAGACGTTCTAACGCACCTTAATACTAAACTGATAAACTTGAATTTTTTAGATACAAATAATTTAATATAGCAATTTTATATGGCTAAACAAGCTCTAAATGCACTCCTACATTGTTTACAACCCTTCCAATCAATTCTAAACCAATTGTTGAGTACGTGTTAGCGTTGGCACGATGACCACGTATAAAATTATTATATTTTGATCGACGCCAGGTGTTATAGTAGTACAATAAAATTTTCTGTAGTTAACGTATATTGAAAAACGTGCTTTTCAGACGTTCTAACGCACCTTAATACTAAACTACTAAACTTGAATTTTTTGGATGCAAAATAATTTAATATAGCAATTTTATATGGCTAAATAAGCTCTAAATGCACTCCTACATTGTTTACAACCTTTCCAATCAATTCTAAACCAATTGTTGAGTACGTGTTAGTGTTGGCACGATGACCACGTATAAAATTATTATATTTTGATCGACGCCAGGTGTTATAGTAGTACAATAAAATTTTCTGTGGTTAACGTATATAGAAAAACGTGCTTTTCAGACGTTCTAACGCACCTTAATACTAAACTGTTAAACTTGAATTTTTTAGATACAAATAATTTAATATAGCAATTTTATATGGCTAAACAAGCTCTAAATGCACTCCTACATTGTTTACAACCCTTCCAATCAATTCTAAACCAATTGTTGGGTACGTGTTAGCGTTGGCACGATGACCACGTATAAAATTATTATATTTTGATCGACGCCAGGTGTTATATTAAATAAAATTTTCTGTAGTTAACGTATATTGAAAAACGTGCTTTTCAGACGTTCTAACGCACCTTAATACTAAACTACTAAACTTGAATTTTTTGGATGCAAAATAATTTAATATAGCAATATTATATGGCTAAATAAGCTCTAAATGCACTCCTACATTGCTTACAACCTTTCCAATCAATTCTAAACCAATTGTTGAGTACGTGTTAGTGTTGGCACGATGACCACGTATAAAATTATTATATTTTGATCGACGCCAGGTGTTATAGTAGTACAATAAAATTTTCTGTAGTTAACGTATATAGAAAAACGTGCTTTTCAGACGTTCTAACGCACCTTTCATTTTAGAGCAACCGGCGTATATCCTAAATTTGAACCATATATTAATCTTTTGAACTTATATAAAAAGCATTCACTTTATAAACGTCGACAGGTAGCTTCATTATTTCAATTATATAAAATACTCAATGGACTTGAAATCAATCCTACCATGTTGGCACGAATTCCCCTCCGTGTTCCAGCTGTAATCAGACGTAGTAGTGAAGTCTTTTATTTACCTACTCCTGTATCTAATAGTTCAATCAGTTCACCTTTGTATAGAATGTGCTCTGTGGCAAACAGAATATCATCCCATATTGATATTTTTCATATGAAACGGAATATGATTAAATCGGTGGCGTATAGAGAACTATAAATTATTTATTGTGTATATTATATGTCTATGTACGTTCGCAGTCCTCCCCAACATGAATGTACACTCATAATTGGTAGACTTCTCTTTTTAGTGGTTTAATTTTTCAATTTTCAATTTCCGTCACATTAGGTTTTTGTAAAATTAGGTATGTTCATTTTTGCATTTCAGTGAGTTTATTAATGTGTCAATTGTAAATGGAATTACTGTTCTGTAATTGGCACAATAAATTATTATTATTATTATTATTATTAATACTAAACTGTTAAACTTGAATTTTTTAGATACAAATAATTTAATATAGCAATTTTATATGGCTAAACAAGCTCTAAATGCACTCCTACATTGTTTACAACCCTTCCAATCAATTCTAAACCAATTTTTGAGTACGTGTTAGCGTTGGCACGATGACCACGTATAAAATTATTATATTTTGATCGACGCCAGGTGTTATATTAAATAAAATTTTCTGTAGTTAACGTATATTGAAAAACGTGCTTTTCAGGCGTTCTAACGCACCTTAATACTAAACTACTAAACTTGAATTTTTTGGATGCAAAATTATTTAATATAGCAATTTTATATGGCTAAATAAGCTCTAAATGCACTCCTACATTGTTTACAACCTTTCCAATCAATTCTAAACCAATTGTTGAGTACGTGTTAGTGTTGGCACGATGACCACGTATAAAATTATTATATTAATAATAATAATAATAATTTATTACGTTTCATCAGACTGTTGTACACAGTATGAAAATAGTCACATTATTACAAAACAAACAAAACATGGACAGGTTACTACACTTACAATGTTATGGACTTATCACTAAGGAATTCTTCCACAGAGTAATAACATTTGGCGAGTAATAATCTTTTGATTTGTCTTTTAAAGTGATTGTATGATAGCTCACGAACAGCATTAGGAAGCACGTTATAGAATTTTTTCCCTGCATATATTGGTGACTTCTCGTAACGCATTAATCTATGAGCATCTACAGTTAAGAAGCTGGAATACCTTGTGTCATAGTTATGGTCGACGCCAGGTGTTATAGTAGTACAATAAAATTTTCTGTAGTTAACGTATATTGAAAAACGTGCTTTTCAGACGTTCTAACGCACCTTAATATTAAACTATTAAACTTGAATTTTTTGGATGCAAAATAATTTATTATAGCAATTTTATACGACTAAATAAGCTCTAAATGCACTCCTACATTGTTTACAACCTTTCCAATCAATTCTAAACCAATTGTTGAATACGTGTTAGTGTTGGCACGATGACCACGTATAAAATTATTATATTTTGATCGACGCCAGGTGTTATAGTAGTACAATAAAATTTTCTGTAGTTAACGTATACTGAAAAACGTGCTTTTCAGACGTTCTAACGCACCTTAATACTAAACTATTAAACTTGAATTTTTTGGATGCAAAATAATTTAATATGGCAATTTTATATGGCTAAATAAGCTCTAAATGCACTCCTACATTGTTTACAACCTTTCCAATCAATTCTAAACCAATTGTTGAGCACTTGTTAGTGTTGGCACGATTACCACGTATACAATTATTATATTTTGATCGACGCCAGGTGTTATAGTAGTACAATAAAATTTTCTGTAGTTAACGTATATTGAAAAAAGTGCTTTTCAGACGTTCTAACGCACCTTAATACTAAACTTGAATTTTTTGGATGCAAAATAATTTAATATATCAATTTTATATGGCCAAATAAGCTCTAAATGCACTCCTACATTGTTTACAACTTTCCAATCAATTCTAAACCAATTGTTGAGTACGTGTTAGTGTTGGCACGATGACCACGTATAAAATTATTATATTTTCATCGACGCCAGGTGTTATAGTAGTACAATAAAATTTTCTGTAGTTAACGTATATTGAAAAAAGTGCTTTTCAGACGTTCTAACGCACCTTAATGCTAAACTATTAAACTTGAATTTTTTGGATGCAAAATAATTTAATATAGTAATTTTATATGGCTAAATAAGCTCTAAATGCACTCCTACATTGTTTACAACCTTTCCAATCAATTCTAAACCAATTGTTGAGTACGTGTTAGTGTTGGCACGATGACCACGTATAAAATTATTATATTTTGGTCGACGCCAGGTGTTATAGTAGTACAATAAAATTTTCTGTAGTTAACGTATACTGAAAAACGTGCTTTTCAGACGTTCTAACGCACCTTAATACTAAACTATTAAACTTGAATTTTTTGGATGCAAAATAATTTAATATGGCAATTTTATATGGCTAAATAAGCTCTAAATGCACCCCTACATTGTTTACAACCTTTCCAATCAATTCTAAACCAATTGTTGAGTACGAGTTAGCGTTGGCACGAAGACCACGTACAAAATTATTATATTTTGATCGACGCCAGGTGTTATAGTAGTACAATAAAATTATCTGTAGTTAACGTATATTGAAAAAAGTGCTTTTCAGACGTTCTAACGCACCTTAATACTAAACTATTAAACTTGAATTTTTTGGATGCAAAATAATTTAATATATCAATTTTATATGGCCAAATAAGCTCTAAATGCACTCCTACATTGTTTACAACCTTTCCAATCAATTCTAAACCAATTGTTGAGTACGTGTTAGTGTTGGCACGATGACCACGTATAAAATGATTATATTTTGATCGACGCCAGGTGTTATAGTAGTACAATAAAATTTTCTGTAGTTAACGTATATTGAAAAAAGTGCTTTTCAGACGTTCTAACGCACCTTAATGCTAAACTATTAAACTTGAATTTTTTGGATGCAAAATAATTTAATATATCAATTTTATATGGCCAAATAAGCTCTAAATGCACTCCTACATTGTTTACAACCTTTCCAATCAATTCTAAACCAATTGTTGAGTACGTGTTAGCGTTGGCACGATGACCACGTATAAAATTATTATATTTTGATCGACGCCAGGTGTTATATTAAATAACATTTTCTGTAGTTATCGTATATTGAAAAACGTGCTTTTCAGACGTTCTAACGCACCTTAATACTAAACTATTAAACATGAATTTTTTAGATACAAATAATTTAATATAGCAATTTTATATGGCTAAACAAGCTCTAAATGCACTCCTACATTGTTTACAACCCTTCCAATCAATTCTAAACCAATTGTTGGGTACGTGTTAGCGTTGGCACGATGACCACGTATAAAATTATTATATTTTGATCGACGCCAGGTGTTATATCCAATAAAATTTTCTGTAGTTAACGTATATTGAAAAACGTGCTTTTCAGACGTTCTAACGCACCTTAATACTAAACTACTAAACTTGAATTTTTTGGATGCAAAATAATTTAATATGGCAATTTTATATGGCTAAATAAGCTCTAAATGCACCCCTACATTGTTTACAACCTTTCCAATCAATTCTAAACCAATTGTTGAGTACGTGTTAGCGTTGGCACGATGACCACGTATAAAATTATTATATTTTGATCGACGCCAGGTGTTATATTAAATAAAATTTTCTGTAGTTATCGTATATTGAAAAACGTGCTTTTCAGACGTTCTAACGCACCTTAATACTAAACTATTAAACATGAATTTTTTAGATACAAATAATTTAATATAGCATTTTTATATGGCTAAACAAGCACTAAATGCACTCCTACATTGTTTACGACCCTTCCAATCAATTCTAAACCAATTGTTGAGTACGTGTTAGCGTTGGCACGATGACCACGTATAAAATTATTATATTTTGATCGACGCCAGGTGTTATATTAAATAAAATTTTCTGTAGTTAACGTATATTGAAAAACGTGCTTTTCAGACGTTCTAACGCACCTTAATACTAAACTACTAAACTTGAATTTTTTGGATGCAAAATTATTTAATATAGCAATTTTATATGGCTAAATAAGCTCTAAATGCACTCCTACATTGTTTACAACCTTTCCAATCAATTCTAAACCAATTGTTGAGTACGTGTTAGTGTTGGCACGATGACCACGTATAAAATTGTTATATTTTGATCGACGCCAGGTGTTATAGTAGTACAATAAAATTTTCTGTAGTTAACGTATACTGAAAAACGTGCTTTTCAGACGTTCTAACGCACCTTAATACTAAACTATTAAACTTGAATTTTTTGGATGCAAAATAATTTAATATGGCAATTTTATATTGCTAAATAAGCTCTAAATGCACTCCTACATTGTTTACAACCCTTCCAATCAATTCTAAACCAATTGTTGAGTACGTGTTAGCGTTGGCACGATGACCACGTATAAAATTATTATATTTTGATCGACGCCAGGTGTTAAATTAAATAAAATTTTCTGTAGTTAACGTATATTGAAAAACGTGCTTTTCAGACGTTCTAACGCACCTTAATACTAAACTACTAAACTTGAATTTTTTGGATGCAAAATTATTTAATATAGCAATTTTATATGGCTAAATAAGCTCTAAATGCACTCCTACATTGTTTACAACTTTTTCAATCAATTCTAAACCAATTGTTGAGTACGTGTTAGCATTGGCACGATTACCACGTATAAAATTATTATATTTTGATCGACGCCAAGTGTTATATTAAATAAAATTTTCTGTAGTTAACGTATATTGAAAAACGTGCTTTTCAGACGTTCTAACGCACCTTAATACTAAACTACTAAACTTGAATTTTTTGGATGCAAAATTATTTAATATAACAATTTTATATGTCTAAATAAGCTCTAAATGCACTCCTACATTGTTTACAACCTTTCCAATCATTATTATATTTTGATCGATGCCAGGTGTTATAGTAGTACAATAAAATTTTCTGTAGTTAACGTATATTGAAAAACGTGCTTTTCAGACGTTCTAACGCACCTTAATACTAAACTATTAAACTTGAATTTTTTGGATGCAAAATAATTTAATATAGCAATTTTATATGGCTAAATAAGCTCTAAATGCACTCCTACTTTGTTTACAACCTTTCCAATCAATTCTAAACCAATTGTTGAGTACGTGTTAGTGTTGGCACGATGACCACGTAAAAATTATTATATTTTGATCGACGCCAGGTGTTATAGTAGTACAATAAAATTTTCTGTAGTTAACGTATATTGAAAAACGTGCTTTTCAGACGTTCTAACGCACCTTAATACTAAACTATTAAACTTGAATTTTTTGGATGCAAAATAATTTATTATAGCAATTTTATACGGCTAAATAAGCTCTAAATGCACTCCTACATTGTTTACAACCTTTCCAATCAATTCTAAACCAATTGTTGAATACGTGTTAGTGTTGGCACGATGACCACGTATAAAATTATTATATTTTGATCGACGCCGGGTGTTATAGTAGTACAATAAAATTTTCTGTAGTTATCGTATATTGAAAAACGTGCTTTTCAGACGTTCTAACGCACCTTAATACTAAACTATTAAACATAAATTTTTTAGATACAAATAATTTAATATAGCAATTTTATATGGCTAAACAAGCTCTAAATGCACTCCTACATTGTTTACAACCCTTCCAATCAATTCTAAACCAATTGTTGAGTACGTGTTAGCGTTGGCACGATGACCACGTATAAAATTATTATATTTTGATCGACGCCAGGTGTTATATTAAATAAAATTTTCTGTAGTTAACGTATATTGAAAAACGTGCTTTTCAGACGTTCTAACGCACCTTAATACTAAACTACTAAACTTGAATTTTTTGGATGCAAAATTATTTAATATAGCAATTTTATATGTCTAAATAAGCTCTAAATGCACTCCTACATTGTTTAAAACCTTTCCAATCATTATTATATTTTGATCGATGCCAGGTGTTATAGTAGTACAATAAAATTTTCTGTAGTTAACGTATATTGAAAAACGTGCTTTTCAGACGTTCTAGCGCACCTTAATACTAAACTATTAAACTTGAATTTTTTGGATGCAAAATAATTTAATATAGCAATTTTATATGGCTAAATAAGCTCTAAATGCACTCCTACTTTGTTTACAACCTTTCCAATCAATTCTAAACCAATTGTTGAGTACGTGTTAGTGTTGGCACGATGACCACGTATAAAATTATTATATTTTGATCGACGCCAGGTGTTATAGTAGTACAATAAAATTTTCTGTAGTTAACGTATATTGAAAAACGTGCTTTTCAGACGTTCTAACGCACCTTAATACTAAACTACTAAACTTGAATTTTTTGGATGCAAAATTATTTAATATAGCAATTTTATATGTCTAAATAAGCTCAAAATGCACTCCTACATTGTTTACAACCTTTCCAATCATTATTATATTTTGATCGATGCCAGGTGTTATAGTAGTACAATAAAATTTTCTGTAGTTAACGTATATTGAAAAACGTGCTTTTCAGACGTTCTAACGCACCTTAATACTGAACTATTAAACTTGAATTTTTTGGATGCAAAATAATTTAATATAGCAATTTTATATGTCTAAATAAGCTCTAAATGCACTCCTACATTGTTTACAACCTTTCCAATCATTATTATATTTTGATCGATGCCAGGTGTTATAGTAGTACAATAAAATTTTCTGTAGTTAACGTATATTGAAAAACGTGCTTTTCAGACGTTCTAACGCATCTTAATACTAAACTATTAAACTTGAATTTTTTGGATGCAAAATAATTTAATATAAGAATTTTATATGGCTAAATAAGCTCTACATGCACTCCTACTTTGTTTACAACCTTTCCAATCAATTCTAAACCAATTGTTAAGTACGTGTTAGTGTTGGCACGATGACCACGTATAAAATTATTATATTTTGATCGACGCCAGGTGTTATAGTAGTACAATAAAATTTTCTGTAGTTAAGGTATATTGAAAAACGTGCTTTTCAGACGTTCTAACGCACCTTAATACTAAACTATTAAACTTGAATTTTTTGGATGCAAAATAATTTAATATAAGAATTTTATATGGCTAAATAAGCTCTACATGCACTCCTACTTTGTTTACAACCTTTCCAATCAATTCTAAACCAATTGTTAAGTACGTGTTAGTGTTGGCACGATGACCACGTATAAAATTATTATATTTTGATCGACGCCAGGTGTTATAGTAGTACAATAAAATTTTCTGTAGTTAAGGTATATTGAAAAACGTGCTTTTCAGACGTTCTAACGCACCTTAATACTAAACTGTTAAACTTAAATTTTTTGGATGCAAGATAATTTAATATAGCAATTTTATATGGTTAAATATGTTCTAAATGAACTCCTACATTGTTTACAACCTTTCCAATCAATTCTAAACCAATTGTTGAGTACGTGTCAGCGTTGGCACGATGACCACGTATAAAATTATTATATTTTGATCGACGCCAGGTGTTATAGTAGTACAATAAAATTTTCTGTAGTTAACGTATATTGAAAAACGTGCTTTTCAGACGTTCTAACGCACCTTAATACTAAACTATTAAACTTGAATTTTTTGGATGCAAAATAATTTATTATAGCAATTTTATACGGCTAAATAAGCTCTAAATGCACTCCTACATTGTTTACACCCTTTCCAATCAATTCTAAACCAATTGTTGAATACGTGTTAGTGTTGGCACGATGACCACGTATAAAATTATTATATTTTGATCGACGCCAGGTGTTATAGTAGTACAATAAAATTTTCTGTAGTTAACGTATACTGAAAAACGTCCCAGACGTTCAGCTGTCCCGTATGTCCCTAACGTCCCAGACGTCCCAGACGTCCTAGATGTCCCATATGTCCTTAACGTCCTAGACTTCCTAGATGTCCCATATGTCCTTAACGTCCCAGACGTCCCAGATATCCCATATGTCCCTAATGTTCCAGGCGTCCCAGATGTCCCATATATCACATATATCCCTAATGTCCCAGGCGTCCCAAATGTCCCATTGTCCTTAACGTCCTAGACGTGACAGACGTCCTAGATGTCCCATATGTTCTTAACGTCCTAGACGTCCCAGATGTCCCATATGTCCCTAATGTCCCAGGCGTCTTAGATGTTCCATATGTCCCTAACGTCCCAGACGTCCTAAATGTCCCATATGTCCCTAACGTCCCAGACGTCCCAGCTGTCCCGTATGTTCCTAACGTCCCAGACGTCCTAGACGTCCTAGATGTCCCATATGTCCCTAACGTCCCAGACGTCTTAGATGTCCTATATGTCCCTAGCGTCCCAGACGTCCCAGACGTCCTAGATGTCCCATATGTCCTTAACGTCCCAGACGTCCCAGATGTCCTATATGTTTCTAAAGTCTCAGACATCCTAGACGTCCTAGTTGTCCCATATGTCCTTAACGTCCCAGACGTCCCAGATGGCCCATATGTCCCTAACGTCTCAGGCGTCATAGATGTCTCATATGTCCTTAAGGTCCCAATAGTCCCAGACTTCCTAGATGTCCCATATGTCCTTAACGTCCCAGACGTCCCAGATGTCCCATATGTCCCTAACGTCCCAGACGTCCCAGATGTCCCATATGTCCCATAAGTCCCTAATGTCCCAGGCGTCCTAAATGTGACATATGTTTTTAACGTCCCAGACGTCCCAGACGTCCTAGATGTCCCATATGATCTTAACGTCCCAGACGTCCCAGATGTCTCATACGACCCTAACGTCCCAGACGTCCCAGATGTCCCATATGTCCTATATGTCCCTAATGTCCCAGGCGTCCTAAATGTCCCATATGTCTTTAACGTCCCAGACGTCCCAGATGTCCCATATGTCCCATATGTCCCTAATGTCCCAGGCGTCCCAGATGTCCCATATGTCACATATATCCCTAATGTCCCAGGCGTCCCAAATGTCCCATATGTCCTTAACGTCCTAGACGTCCCAGGCGTCCTAGATGTCCCATATGTCTTTAACGTCCTAGACGTCCCAGATGTCCCATATGTCCCTAACGTCCCAGACGTCCCAGATGTCCTATATGTCCCTAATGTCCCAGGCGTCTTAGATGTTCCATATGTCCCTAACGTCCCAGACGTCCTAAATGTCCCATATGTCCTTAACGTCCCAGACGTCCCAGATGTCCCATATGTCCCATATGTCCCTAATGTCCCAGGCGTCCCAGATGTCCCATATGTCACATATATCCCTAATGTCCCAGGCGTCCCAAATGTCCCATATGTCCTTAACGTCCTAGACGTCCCAGACGTCCTAGATGTCCCATATATCTTTAACGTCCTAGACGTCCCAGATGTCCCATATGTCCCTAACGTCCCAGACGTCCCAGATCTCCTATATGTCCCTAATGTCCCAGGCGTCTTAGATGTTCCATATGTCCCTAACGTCCCAGACGTCCCAGATGTCTCATATGTCCCTAACGTCCCAGACGTCCCAGATATCCCATATGTCCCATATGTCCCTAATGTCCCAGGCGTCCTAAATGTTTCATATGTCCTTAACGTCCCAGACGTCCCAGACGTCCCAGATATAACATATGTCCCATATGTCCCTAATGTCCCAGGCGTCCTAAATGTTTCATATGTCCTTAACGTCCCAGACGTCCCAGACGTCCTAGATGTCCCATATGTCCTTAACGTCCCAGACGTCCCAGATGTCTCATATGACCCTAACGTCCCAGACGTCCCAGATGTCCCATATGTCCTATATGTCCCTAATGTCCCAGGCGTCCTAAATGTCCCATATGTCCTTAACGTCCCAGACGTCCCAGATGTCCCATATGTCCCATATGTCCCTAATGTCCCAGGCGTCCCAGATGTCCCATATGTCACATATATCCCTAATGTCCCAGGCGTCCCAAATGTCCCATATGTCCTTAACGTCCTAGACGTCCCAGACGTCCTAGATGTCCCATATGTCTTTAACGTCCTAGACGTCCCAGATGTCCCATATGTCCCTAACGTCCCAGACGTCCCAGATGTCCTATATGTCCCTAATGTCCCAGGCGTCTTAGATGTTCCATATGTCCCTAACGTCCCAGACGTCCTAAATGTCCCATATGTCCCTAACGTCCCAGACGTCCCAGCTGCCCAGTATGTTCCTAACGTCCCAGACGTCCTAGACGTCCTAGATATCCAATATGTCCCTAACGTCCCAGACGTCCTAGATGTCCTATATGTCTCTAACGTCCCAGACGTCCTAGACGTTCTATACGTCTCTAACGTCCCAGACGTCCTAGACGTCCTAGATGTCCCATATGTCCTTAACGTCCCAGATGTCCCAAATGTCCCTAACGTCTCAGGCGTCCTAGATGTCTCATATGTCCTTAAGGTCCCAGACGTCCCAGACGTCCCAGATGTCCTATATGTCTCTAACGTCCCAAACGTCCTAGACGTCCTAGTTGTCCCATATGTCCTTAACGTCCCAGATGTCCCATATGTCCCTAACGTCTCAGGCGTCCTAGATGTTTCATATGTCCTTAAGGTCCCAGACGTCCCAGACGTCCTAGATGTCCCATATGTCCTTAACGTCCCAGACGTCCCAGATGTCCCATATGTCCCTAACGTCCCAGACGTCCCAGATATCCCATATGTCCCATATGTCCCTAATGTCCCAGGCGTCCTAAATGTTTCATATGTCCTTAACGTCCCAGACGTCCCAGACGTCCTAGATGTCCCATATGTCCTTAACGTCCCAGACGTCCCAGATGTCCCATATGTCCCATATGTCCCTAATGTCCCAGGCGTCCCAGATGTCCCATATGTCACATATATCCCTAATGTCCCAGGCGTCCCAAATGTCCCATATGTCCTTAACGTCCTAGACGTCCCAGACGTCCTAGATGTCCCATATGTCTTTAACGTCCTAGACGTCCCAGATGTCCCATATGTCCCTAACGTCCCAGACGTCCCAGATGTCTCATATGTCCTATATGTCCCTAATGTCCCAGGCGTCCTAAATGTCCCATATGTCCTTAACGTCCCAGACGTCTCAGATGTCCCATATGTCCCATATGTCCCTAATATCCCAGGCGTCCCAGATGTCCCATATGTCACATATATCCCTAATGTCCCAGGCGTCCCAAATGTCCCATATGTCCTTAACGTCCTAGACGTCCCAGACGTCCTAGATGTCCCATATGTCTTTAACGTCCTAGACGTCCCAGATGTCCCATATGTCCCTAACGTCCCAGACGTCCCCGATGTCCTATATGTCCCTAATGTCCCAGGCGTCTTAGATGTTCCATATGTCCCTAACGTCCCAGACGTCCTAAATGTCCCATATGTCCCTAACGTCCCAGACGTCCCAGCTCCCCAGTATGTTCCTAACGTCCCAGACGTCCTAGACGTCCTAGATATCCAATATGTCCCTAACGTCCCAGACGTCCTAGATGTCCTATATGTCTCTAACGTCCCAGACGTCCTAGACGTTCTATACGTCTCTAACGTCCCAGACGTCCTAGACGTCCTAGATGTCCCATATGTCCTTAACGTCCCAGATGTCCCATATGTCCCTAACGTCTCAGGCGTCCTAGATGTCTCATATGTCCTTAAGGTCCCAGACGTCCCAGACGTCCCAGATGTCCTATATGTCTCTAACGTCCCAGACGTCCTAGACGTCCTAGTTGTCCCATATGTCCTTAACGTCCCAGATGTCCCATATGTCCCTAACGTCTCAAGCGTCCTAGATGTTTCATATGTCCTTAAGGTCCCAGACGTCCCAGACGTCCTAGATGTCCCATATGTCCTTAACGTCCCAGACGTCCCAGATGTCCCATATGTCCCTAACGTCCCAGACGTCCCAGATATCCCATATGTCCCATATGTCCCTAATGTCCCAGGCGTCCTAAATGTTTCATATGTCCTTAACGTCCCAGACGTCCCAGACGTCCTAGATGTCCCATATGTCCTTAACGTCCCAGACGTCCCAGATGTCTCATATGACCCTAACGTCCCAGACGTCCCAGATGTCCCATATGTCCTATATGTCCCTAATGTTCCAGGCGTCCTAGATGTTCCATTTGTCCCTAACCACTCAGACGTCCTAAATGTCCCATATGTCCCTAACGTCCCAGACGTCCCAGCTGTCCCGTATGTCCTTAACGTCCCAGATGTCCCAGACGTCCTAGATGTCCCATATGTCCATAACGTCCCAGACGTCCTAGACGTCCCATATGTCCTTAACGTCCCAGACGTCCCAGATGTCCCATATGTCCCATATGTCCCTAATGTCCCAGACGTCCTAAGTGTTCCATATGTCCCTAACGTCCCATACGTCCTAAATGCCCCCTATGTCCCTAACGTCCCACATGTCCCAGCTGTCCCGTATGTCCCTAACGTCCCAGACGTCCCAGACGTCCTAGATATCCCATATGTCCCTAACGTCCCAGACGTCCCAGATGTTTCATATGTCCCTAACGTCCCAGACGTCCCAGATGTCCCATATATCCCATATGTCCCTAATGTCCCAGACGTCCCAGATGACCCATATGTCCCTAACGTCCCAGACGTCCCAGATGTCCCATATGTCCCTAACGTACTAGACGTCCTAGATGTCCCATACGTCCTTGACGTCCCAGACGTCCCAGATGCCCCATATGTCCCTAACGTCCCAGAGGTCCCAGATGTCCCATATGTCCCATATGTCCCTAATGTCCCAGGCGTCCCAGATGTCCCATATGTCTCATATGTCCCTAATGTCCCAGGCGTCCTAACTGTCCCATACGTCCTTAACGTCCCAGACGTCCCAGACGTCCTAGATGTCCCATATGTCCTTAACGTCCTAGACATCCCGAATGTCCCATATGTCCCTAACGTCCCAGACGTCCCAGATGTCCCATATGTCCCATATATCTCTAATGTCCCAGGCGTCCCAGATGTCCCATATGTTCCATATGTCCCTAATGTCCCAGGCGTCCCAGATGTCCCATATGTCCCATATGTCCCTAATGTCCCAGGCGTCCCAGATGTCCCATATGTTCCATATGTCCCTAATGACCCAGGCGTCCTAAATGTCCCATATGTCCTTAACTATCCAGACGTACCAGACGTTCTAGATGTCCCATATGTCCTTAACGTTTCAGACGTCCCAAATGTCCCATATTTCCCTAACGTCCCAGACGTCCCAGATGTCCCATATGTCCCATATGTCCTTAATGTCCCAGGCGTCCTAGATGTTCTATATGTCCCTAACGTCCCAGATGTTCTAAATGTCCCATATGTTCCTAACGTCCCAGACGTCCCAACTGTCCCGTATGTCCCTAATGTCCCAGACGTCCCAGACGACTTACATGTCCCATATGTCCTTAACGCTTCAGACGTCCCAGATGTCCCATATGTCCCTAACGTCCCAGACGTCCCAGATGTCCCATATGTCTCATATGTCCCATATGTCCCTAATGTCCCAGGCGTCCCAGATGTCCCATTTGTCCCATATGTCCCTAATGTCCCAGGCGTCCTAAATGTCCCATATGTCCTTAACGTCCCAGACGTCCTAGAAGTCCCATATGTCCTTAACGTCCGAGACGTCACAGATGTCCCATATGTCCCATATGTCCCTAATGTCCCAGGCGTCCTAAATGTCCCATATATCCTTAACGTCCCAGACTTCCCAGACGTCCTAGATGTCCCATATGTCCTTAACGTCCCAAACGTCCCAGATGTCCCATATGTCCCTAACGTGCCAGACGTCCCAGATGTCCCATATGGCCCATATGTCCCTAATGTCCCAGGCGTCCCAGATGTCCCATACGTCCCATATGTCCCTAATGTTCCAGGCGTCCTAAATGTCCCATATGTCCTTAACGTCCCAGACGTCCCAGACGTCCTAGATGTCCCATATGTCCTTAACGTCCCAGACGTCTCAGATGTCCCATATGTCCTTAACGTCCCAGGCGTCCCAGATGTCCCATATGTCCCTAATGTCGCAGGCGTCCTAAATGTCCCATATGTCCTTAACGTCCCAGACGTCCTAGACGTCCTAGATGTCCCACATGTCCTTAACGTCCCAGACGTCCCTGACGTCCTAGATGTCCCATATGTCTTTAACGTCCCAGACGTCTTAGATGTCCTATATGTCCCTAACGTCCCAGACGTCCCAGATGTCCCATATGTCATATATGTCCCTAATGTCCCAGGCGTGCCAGATGTCCCATATGTCCCATATGTCTCTAATGTCCCAGGCGTCCTAAATGTCCCATATGTCCTTAACGTCCCAGACGTTCCAGACGTCCTAGATGTCCCATATGTCCTTAACGTCCCATACGTCCCAGATGTCCCATATGTTCTATATGTCCTTAATGTCCCAGACGTCGCCGATGTCGCATATGTCCCATAAGTCCCTAATGTCCCAGGCGTCCTAAATGTCCCATATGTCCTTAACGTCCCAGACGTCCCAGACGTCCTAAATGTCCCATATATCCCTAACGTCCCAGACGTCTCAGCTGTCCCGTATGTCCCTAACGTCTCAGACGTCCCAGATGTCCCATATGTCCCTAACGTCCCAGACGTCCCAGATGTCCCATATGTCCTTAACGTCCCAGACGTCCTAGATGTCCCATATGTCCTTAACGTCCCAGACGTCCCAGATGTCCCATATGTCCCTAACGTTCCAGACGTCTCAGATGTCCCAAATGTCTTATATCTCCCTAGTATCCCAGGCGTCTCAGATGTCCCATATGTCCAATATGTCCCTAACGTCCCAGGCGTCCTAAATGCCCCATATGTCCCTAACGTCCCAGACGTCCCAAATGTCCCATATGTAGTTAACGTCCCAGACGTCCCAGATGTCCCATATGTCCCCAACGTCCCAGACGTGCCAGATGTCCCATATGTCCCATATGTCCCTAATGTCCCAGGCGTCCTAGATATTCCATATGTCCCTAACGTGCAAGACGTCCTAAATGTCCCATATGTTTCTAACTTCCCAGACGTCCCAGCTGTCCCGCATGTCCCTAACGTCCCAGACGTATTAGATGTCCCATATGTCCCTAACGTCCCAGACGTCCTAGATGTCCTATATGTCCCTAACGTCCCAGACGTCCCAGATGTTCCATATGTCTCATATGTCCCTAATGTCCCAGGCGTCCTAGATATTCCATATGTCCCTCACGTGCAAGACGTCCTAAATGTCCCATATGTTTCTAACTTCCCAGACGTCCCAGCTGTCCCGCATGTCCCTAACGTCCCAGACGTCCCAGACGTCCTAGATGTCCCATATGTCCCTAACGTCCCAGACGTCCTAGATGTCCTATATGTCCCTAACGTCCCAGACGTCCCAGATGGTCCATATGTCTCATATGTCCCTAATGTCCCAGGCGTCCTAGATGTTGCATATGTCCCTAACGTCCCAGACGTCCTAAATGTCCCATATGTCCCTAACGTCTCAGACGTCCCAGATGTTCCATATGTCCCTAACATCCCAAACATTATAGATGTCCCATATGTCCTTAACATCCTAGACGTACCAGATATCCCATATGTCTCTAACGTCCTAGACGTAACTGATGTCCCATATGTCCCATATGTCCCTAAGGTCCCAGGCGTCCCAGATGTCCCATATGTACCATATGTCCCTAATGTCCCAGGCGTCCCAAATGTCCCATATGTCCTTAACGTCCTAGACGTCCCAGACGTCCTAGATGTCCCATATGTCCTTAACGTCCTAGACGTCCCAGATGTCCCATATGTCCCTAATGTCCCAGGCGTCTTAGATGTTCCATATGTCCCTAACGTCCCAGACGTCCTAAATGTCCCCATATGTCCCTAACGTCCCAGACGTCCTAAATGTCTCATATGTCCCTAACGTCCCAGACGTCCTAGATGTCCTATATGTCCCTAACGGCCCAGACGTCCCAGACGTCCTAGATGTCACATATGTCCTTAACGTCCCAGACGTCCCAGATGTCCTATATGTCTCTAAAGTCCTAGACGTCCTAGATGTCCCATATGTCCTTAACGTCCCAGACGTCCCAAATGTCTCATATGTCCTTAAGGTCCCAGACGTCCCAGACGTCCTAGATGTCCCATATGTCCTTAACGTCCCAGACGTCCCAGATGACCCATATGTCCCTAACGTCCCAGACGTCCCAGATGTCCCATATGTCCCATATGTCTCTAATGTCCCAGGCGTCCTAAATGTCCCATATGTTTTTAACGTCCCAGACGTCCCAGACGTCCTAGATGTCCCATATGTCCTTAACGTCCCAGACGTCCCAGATGACCCATATGTCCCTAACGTCCCAGACGTCCCAGATGTCCCATATGTCCCATATGTCTCTAATGTCCCAGGCGTCCCAAATGTCCCATATGTCCTTAACGTCCTAGACGTCCCAGACGTCCTAGATGTCCCATATGTCTTTAACGTCCTAGACGTCCCAGATGTCCCATATGTCCCTAACGTCCCAGACGTCCCAGATGTCCTATATGTCCCTAATGTCCCAGGCGTCTTAGATGTTCCATATGTTTCTAACGTCCCAGACGTCCTAAATGTCCCATATGTCCCTAACGTCCCAGACGTCCCAGCTGCCCAGTATGTTCCTAACGTCCCAGACGTCCTAGACGTCCTAGATATCCAATATGTCCCTAACGTCCCAGACGTCCTAGATGTCCTATATGTCTCTAACGTCCCAGACGTCCTAGACGTTCTATACGTCTCTAACGTCCCAGACGTCCTAGACGTCCTAGATGTCCCATATGTCCTTAACGTCCCAGATGTCCCAAATGTCCCTAACGTCTCAGGCGTCCTAGATGTCTCATATGTCCTTAAGGTCCCAGACGTCCCAGACGTCCCAGATGTCCTATATGTCTCTAACGTCCCAAACGTCCTAGACGTCCTAGTTGTCCCATATGTCCTTAACGTCCCAGATGTCCCATATGTCCCTAACGTCTCAGGCGTCCTAGATGTTTCATATGTCCTTAAGGTCCCAGACGTCCCAGACGTCCTAGATGTCCCATATGTCCTTAACGTCCCAGACGTCCCAGATGTCCCATATGTCCCTAACGTCCCAGACGTCCCAGATATCCTATATGTCCCATATGTCCCTAATGTCCCAGGCGTCCTAAATGTTTCATATGTCCTTAACGTCCCAGACGTCCCAGACGTCCTAGATGTCCCATATGTCCTTAACGTCCCAGACGTCCCAGATGTCCCATATGTCCCATATGTCCCTAATGTCCCAGGCGTCCCAGATGTCCCATATGTCACATATATCCCTAATGTCCCAGGCGTCCCAAATGTCCCATATGTCCTTAACGTCCTAGACGTCCCAGACGTCCTAGATGTCCCATATGTCTTTAACGTCCTAGACGTCCCAGATGTCCCATATGTCCCTAACGTCCCAGACGTCCCAGATGTCTCATATGTCCTATATGTCCCTAATGTCCCAGGCGTCCTAAATGTCCCATATGTCCTTAACGTCCCAGACGTCTCAGATGTCCCATATGTCCCATATGTCCCTAATATCCCAGGCGTCCCAGATGTCCCATATGTCACATATATCCCTAATGTCCCAGGCGTCCCAAATGTCCCATATGTCCTTAACGTCCTAGACGTCCCAGACGTCCTAGATGTCCCATATGTCTTTAACGTCCTAGACGTCCCAGATGTCCCATATGTCCCTAACGTCCCAGACGTCCCAGATGTCCTATATGTCCCTAATGTCCCAGGCGTCTTAGATGTTCCATATGTCCCTAACGTCCCAGACGTCCTAAATGTCCCATATGTCCCTAACGTCCCAGACGTCCCAGCTCCCCAGTATGTTCCTAACGTCCCAGACGTCCTAGACGTCCTAGATATCCAATATGTCCCTAACGTCCCAGACGTCCTAGATGTCCTATATGTCTCTAACGTCCCAGACGTCCTAGACGTTCTATACGTCTCTAACGTCCCAGACGTCCTAGACGTCCTAGATGTCCCATATGTCCTTAACGTCCCAGATGTCCCATATGTCCCTAACGTCTCAGGCGTCCTAGATGTCTCATATGTCCTTAAGGTCCCAGACGTCCCAGACGTCCCAGATGTCCTATATGTCTCTAACGTCCCAGACGTCCTAGACGTCCTAGTTGTCCCATATGTCCTTAACGTCCCAGATGTCCCATATGTCCCTAACGTCTCAAGCGTCCTAGATGTTTCATATGTCCTTAAGGTCCCAGACGTCCCAGACGTCCTAGATGTCCCATATGTCCTTAACGTCCCAGACGTCCCAGATGTCCCATATGTCCCTAACGTCCCAGACGTCCCAGATATCCCATATGTCCCATATGTCCCTAATGTCCCAGGCGTCCTAAATGTTTCATATGTCCTTAACGTCCCAGACGTCCCAGACGTCCTAGATGTCCCATATGTCCTTAACGTCCCAGACGTCCCAGATGTCTCATATGACCCTAACGTCCCAGACGTCCCAGATGTCCCATATGTCCTATATGTCCCTAATGTTCCAGGCGTCCTAGATGTTCCATTTGTCCCTAACCACTCAGACGTCCTAAATGTCCCATATGTCCCTAACGTCCCAGACGTCCCAGCTGTCCCGTATGTCCTTAACGTCCCAGATGTCCCAGACGTCCTAGATGTCCCATATGTCCATAACGTCCCAGACGTCCTAGACGTCCCATATGTCCTTAACGTCCCAGACGTCCCAGATGTCCCATATGTCCCATATGTCCCTAATGTCCCAGACGTCCTAAGTGTTCCATATGTCCCTAACGTCCCATACGTCCTAAATGCCCCCTATGTCCCTAACGTCCCACATGTCCCAGCTGTCCCGTATGTCCCTAACGTCCCAGACGTCCCAGACGTCCTAGATATCCCATATGTCCCTAACGTCCCAGACGTCCCAGATGTTTCATATGTCCCTAACGTCCCAGACGTCCCAGATGTCCCATATATCCCATATGTCCCTAATGTCCCAGACGTCCCAGATGACCCATATGTCCCTAACGTCCCAGACGTCCCAGATGTCCCATATGTCCCTAACGTACTAGACGTCCTAGATGTCCCATACGTCCTTGACGTCCCAGACGTCCCAGATGCCCCATATGTCCCTAACGTCCCAGAGGTCCCAGATGTCCCATATGTCCCATATGTCCCTAATGTCCCAGGCGTCCCAGATGTCCCATATGTCTCATATGTCCCTAATGTCCCAGGCGTCCTAACTGTCCCATACGTCCTTAACGTCCCAGACGTCCCAGACGTCCTAGATGTCCCATATGTCCTTAACGTCCTAGACATCCCGAATGTCCCATATGTCCCTAACGTCCCAGACGTCCCAGATGTCCCATATGTCCCATATATCTCTAATGTCCCAGGCGTCCCAGATGTCCCATATGTTCCATATGTCCCTAATGTCCCAGGCGTCCCAGATGTCCCATATGTCCCATATGTCCCTAATGTCCCAGGCGTCCCAGATGTCCCATATGTTCCATATGTCCCTAATGACCCAGGCGTCCTAAATGTCCCATATGTCCTTAACTATCCAGACGTACCAGACGTGCTAGATGTCCCATATGTCCTTAACGTCTCAGACGTCCCAAATGTCCCATATTTCCCTAACGTCCCAGACGTCCCAGATGTCCCATATGTCCCATATGTCCTTAATGTCCCAGGCGTCCTAGATGTTCTATATGTCCCTAACGTCCCAGATGTTCTAAATGTCCCATATGTTCCTAACGTCCCAGACGTCCCAACTGTCCCGTATGTCCCTAATGTCCCAGACGTCCCAGACGACTTACATGTCCCATATGTCCTTAACGCTTCAGACGTCCCAGATGTCCCATATGTCCCTAACGTCCCAGACGTCCCAGATGTCCCATATGTCTCATATGTCCCATATGTCCCTAATGTCCCAGGCGTCCCAGATGTCCCATTTGTCCCATATGTCCCTAATGTCCCAGGCGTCCTAAATGTCCCATATGTCCTTAACGTCCCAGACGTCCTAGAAGTCCCATATGTCCTTAACGTCCGAGACGTCACAGATGTCCCATATGTCCCATATGTCCCTAATGTCCCAGGCGTCCTAAATGTCCCATATATCCTTAACGTCCCAGACTTCCCAGACGTCCTAGATGTCCCATATGTCCTTAACGTCCCAAACGTCCCAGATGTCCCATATGTCCCTAACGTGCCAGACGTCCCAGATGTCCCATATGGCCCATATGTCCCTAATGTCCCAGGCGTCCCAGATGTCCCATACGTCCCATATGTCCCTAATGTTCCAGGCGTCCTAAATGTCCCATATGTCCTTAACGTCCCAGACGTCCCAGACGTCCTAGATGTCCCATATGTCCTTAACGTCCCAGACGTCTCAGATGTCCCATATGTCCTTAACGTCCCAGGCGTCCCAGATGTCCCATATGTCCCTAATGTCGCAGGCGTCCTAAATGTCCCATATGTCCTTAACGTCCCAGACGTCCTAGACGTCCTAGATGTCCCACATGTCCTTAACGTCCCAGACGTCCCTGACGTCCTAGATGTCCCATATGTCTTTAACGTCCCAGACGTCTTAGATGTCCTATATGTCCCTAACGTCCCAGACGTCCCAGATGTCCCATATGTCATATATGTCCCTAATGTCCCAGGCGTGCCAGATGTCCCATATGTCCCATATGTCTCTAATGTCCCAGGCGTCCTAAATGTCCCATATGTCCTTAACGTCCCAGACGTTCCAGACGTCCTAGATGTCCCATATGTCCTTAACGTCCCATACGTCCCAGATGTCCCATATGTTCTATATGTCCTTAATGTCCCAGACGTCGCCGATGTCGCATATGTCCCATAAGTCCCTAATGTCCCAGGCGTCCTAAATGTCCCATATATCCTTAACGTCCCAGACGTCCCAGACGTCCTAAATGTCCCATATATCCCTAACGTCCCAGACGTCTCAGCTGTCCCGTATGTCCCTAACGTCTCAGACGTCCCAGATGTCCCATATGTCCCTAACGTCCCAGACGTCCCAGATGTCCCATATGTCCTTAACGTCCCAGACGTCCTAGATGTCCCATATGTCCTTAACGTCCCAGACGTCCCAGATGTCCCATATGTCCCTAACGTTCCAGACGTCTCAGATGTCCCAAATGTCTTATATCTCCCTAGTATCCCAGGCGTCTCAGATGTCCCATATGTCCAATATGTCCCTAACGTCCCAGGCGTCCTAAATGCCCCATATGTCCCTAACGTCCCAGACGTCCCAAATGTCCCATATGTAGTTAACGTCCCAGACGTCCCAGATGTCCCATATGTCCCCAACGTCCCAGACGTGCCAGATGTCCCATATGTCCCATATGTCCCTAATGTCCCAGGCGTCCTAGATATTCCATATGTCCCTAACGTGCAAGACGTCCTAAATGTCCCATATGTTTCTAACTTCCCAGACGTCCCAGCTGTCCCGCATGTCCCTAACGTCCCAGACGTATTAGATGTCCCATATGTCCCTAACGTCCCAGACGTCCTAGATGTCCTATATGTCCCTAACGTCCCAGACGTCCCAGATGTTCCATATGTCTCATATGTCCCTAATGTCCCAGGCGTCCTAGATATTCCATATGTCCCTAACGTGCAAGACGTCCTAAATGTCCCATATGTTTCTAACTTCCCAGACGTCCCAGCTGTCCCGCATGTCCCTAACGTCCCAGACGTCCCAGACGTCCTAGATGTCCCATATGTCCCTAACGTCCCAGACGTCCTAGATGTCCTATATGTCCCTAACGTCCCAGACGTCCCAGATGGTCCATATGTCTCATATGTCCCTAATGTCCCAGGCGTCCTAGATGTTGCATATGTCCCTAACGTCCCAGACGTCCTAAATGTCTCATATGTCCCTAACGTCTCAGACGTCCCAGATGTTCCATATGTCCCTAACATCCCAAACATTATAGATGTCCCATATGTCCTTAACATCCTAGACGTACCAGATATCCCATATGTCTCTAACGTCCTAGACGTAACTGATGTCCCATATGTCCCATATGTCCCTAAGGTCCCAGGCGTCCCAGATGTCCCATATGTACCATATGTCCCTAATGTCCCAGGCGTCCCAAATGTCCCATATGTCCTTAACGTCCTAGACGTCCCAGACGTCCTAGATGTCCCATATGTCCTTAACGTCCTAGACGTCCCAGATGTCCCATATGTCCCTAATGTCCCAGGCGTCTTAGATGTTCCATATGTCCCTAACGTCCCAGACGTCCTAAATGTCCCCATATGTCCCTAACGTCCCAGACGTCCTAAATGTCTCATATGTCCCTAACGTCCCAGACGTCCTAGATGTCCTATATGTCCCTAACGGCCCAGACGTCCCAGACGTCCTAGATGTCACATATGTCCTTAACGTCCCAGACGTCCCAGATGTCCTATATGTCTCTAAAGTCCTAGACGTCCTAGATGTCCCATATGTCCTTAACGTCCCAGACGTCCCAAATGTCTCATATGTCCTTAAGGTCCCAGACGTCCCAGACGTCCTAGATGTCCCATATGTCCTTAACGTCCCAGACGTCCCAGATGACCCATATGTCCCTAACGTCCCAGACGTCCCAGATGTCCCATATGTCCCATATGTCTCTAATGTCCCAGGCGTCCTAAATGTCCCATATGTTTTTAACGTCCCAGACGTCCCAGACGTCCTAGATGTCCCATATGTCCTTTACGTCCCAGACGTCCCAGATGTCTCATATGACCCTAACGTCCCAGACGTCCCAGATGTCCTATATGTCCTATATGTCCCTAATGTCCCAGGCGTCCTAGATGTTTCATATGTCCCTAACGTCCAAGACGTCCTAAATGTCCCATATGTCCCTAACGTCCCAGACGTCCCAGCTGTCCCGTATGTCCCTAACGTCCCAGACGTCCTAGATGTTCCATATGTCTCTAACGTCCCAGACGTCCTAGATGTCCTATATGTCCCTAACGTTCCAGACGTCCCAGACGTCCCAGATGTCCCATATGTCCCATATGTCCCTAATGTCCTAGGCGTCCCAGATGTCCCATATGTTCCATATGTCCCTAATAACCCAGGCGTCCTAAATGTCCCATATGTCCTTAACTTTCCAGACGTACCAGACGTTCTAGATGTCCCATATGTCCCATATGTCCCTAAAGTCCCAGGCGTCATAGATGTTCTATATGTCCCTAACGTCCCAGACGTTCTAAATGTCCCATATGTTCCTAACGTCCCAGACGTTCCCACTGTCCCGGATGTCCCTAACGTCCCAGACGTCCCAGACGACCTAGATGTTCCATATGTCTTTAACGTCCCAGACGTCCTAGATGTCCTATATGTCCCTAACGTTCCAGACGTCCCAGACGTCCCAGATGTCCCATATGTCCCATATGTCCCTAACGTCCCAGACGTCCCAAATGTCCCATATTTCCCTAACGTCCCAGACGTCCCAGATGTCCCATATGTCCCATATGTCCCTAATGTCCCAGGCGTCCTAGATGTTCTATATGTCCCTAACGTCCCAGACGTTCTAAATGTAACATATGTTCCTAACGTCCCAGACGTCCCAACTGCCCCGTATGTCCCTAACGTCCCAGACGTCCCAGACGACCTACATGTCCCATATGTCCTTAACGTCTCAGACGTCCCAGATGTCCCATATGTCCCTAACGTCCCAGACGTCCCAGATGTCCCATATGTCCCATATGTCCCTAATGTCCCAGGCGTCCTCAATGTCCCATTTGTCCCATATGTCCCTAATGTCCCAGGCGTCCTAAATGTCCCATTTGTCCTTAACGTCCCAGACGTCCCAGACGTCCTAGATGTCCCATATGTCCTTAACGTCCCAGACGTCACAGATGTCCCATATGTCCCATATGTCCCTAATGTCCCAGGCGTCCCAGATGTCCCATTTGTCCCATGTGTCCCTAATGTCCCAGGCGTCCTAAATGTCCCATATGTGCTTAACGTCCCAGACGTCCCAGACGTCCTAGATGTCCCTATGTCCCTAACGTCCCAGACGTCCCAGACTTCCTAGATGTCCCATATGTCCTTAACGTCCCAGACGTCGCAGATATCCCATATGTCCCTAATGTCCCAGGCGTCCTAAATGTCCCATATGTCATCAATGTCCCAGACGTCCCAGATGTCCCATATGTCCCATATGTCCCTAATGTCCCAGGCGTCCCAGATGTCCCATATATCACATATATCCCTAATGTCCCAGGCGTCCCCAATGTCCCATATGTCCTTAACGTCCTAGACGTCCCAGACGTCCTAGATGTCCCATATGTCCTTAACGTCCTAGACGTCCCAGATGTCCGATATGTCCCTAATGTCTCAGGCGTCTTAGATGTTCCATGTGTCCCTAACTTCCCAGACGTCCTAAATGTCCCATATGTCCCTAACGTCCCAGACGTCTCAGCTGTCCCGTATGTTCCTAACGTCCCAGACGTCCTAGATGTCCTATATGTCCCTAGCGTCCCAGACGTCCCAGACGTCCTAGATGACCCATATGTCCTTAACGTCCCAGACGTCCCAGATGTCCTATATGTCTCTAAAGTCTCAGACGTCCTAGACGTCCTAGTTGTCCCATATGTCCTTAACGTCCCAGACGTCCCAGATTGCCCATATGTCCCTAACGTCTCAGGCGTCCTAGATGTCTCATATGTCCTTAAGGTCTCAGATGTCCCAGACGTCCTAGATGTCCCATATGTCCTTAACGTCCCAGACGTCCCAGATGTCCCATATGTCCCTAACGTCCCAGACGTCCCAGACGTCCCAGATGTCCCATATGTCCCATATGTCCCTAATGTCCCAGGCGTCCTAAATGTCCCATATGTTTTTAACGTCCCAGACGTCCCAGATGTCTCGTATGACCCTAACGTCCCAGACGTCCCAGATGTCCCATATGTCCTATATGTCCCTAATGTTCCAGGCGTCCTAAGTGTCCCATATGTCCTTAACGTCCCAGACGTCCCAGATGTCCCATATGTGCCATATGTCCCTAATGTCCCAGGCGTCCCAGATGTTTCATATGTCACATATATCCCTAATGTCCCAGGCGTCCCAAATGTCCCATATGTCCTTAACGTCCTAGACGTCCCAGACGTCCTAGATGTCCCATATGTCTTTAACGTCCTAGACGTCCCAGATGTCCCATATGTCCCTAACGTCCCAGACGTCCCAGATGTCCTATATGTCCCTAATGTCCCAGGCGTCTTAGATTTTCCATATGTCCCTAACGTCCCAGACGTCCTAAATGTCCCATATGTCCCTAACGTCCCAGACGTCCCAGCTGTCCCGTATGTTCCTAACGTCCCAGACGTCCTAGACGTCCTAGATGTCCAATATGTCCCTAACGTCCCAGACGTCCTAGATGTCCTATATGTCGCTAGCGTCCCAGACGTCCCAGACGTCCTATACGTCTCTAACGTCCCAGACGTCCAAGACGTCCTAGTTGTCCCATATGTCTTTAACGTCCCAGATGTCCCATATGTCCCTAACGTCTCAGGCGTCCTAGATGTCTCATATGTCTTTAAGGTCCCAGACGTCCCAAACGTCCCAGATGTCCTATATGTCGCTAACGTCCCAGACGTCCTAGACGTCCTAGTTGTCCCATATGTCTTTAACGTCCCAGACGTCCCCGATGTCCTATATGTCTCTAACGTCCCAGACGTCCTAGGCGTCCTAGTTGTCCCATATGTCCTTAACGTCCCAGATGTCCCATATGTCCCTAACGTTTTAGGCGTCCTAGATGTCTCATATGTCCTTAAGGTCCCAGACGTCCCAGACGTCCTAGATGTCCCATATGTCCTTAACGTCCCAGACGTCCTAGATGTCCTATATGTCTCTAACGTCCCAGACGTCCTAGACGTCCTAGTTGTCCCATATGTCCTTAACGTACCAGATGTCCCATATGTCCCTAACGTTTTAGGCGTCCTAGATGTCTCATATGTCTTTAAGGTCCCAGACGTCCCAGACGTCCCAGACGTCCCATATGTCCCTAATGTCCCAGGTGTCTTAAATGTCCCATATGTCCTTAACGTCCCAGACGTCCCAGACGTCCTAGATGTCCCACATGTCCTTAACGTCCCAGACGTCCCTGACGTCCTAGATGTCCCATGTCTTTAACGTCCCAGACGTCTTAGATGTCCTATATGTCCCTAACGTCCCAGACGTCCCAGACGTCCCAGATGTCCCATATGTCATATATGTCCCTAATGTCCCAGGCGTCCCAGATGTCCCATATGTCCCATATGTCCCTAATGTCCCAGGCGTCCTAAATGTCCCATATGTCCTTAACGTCCCAGACGTTCCAGACGTCCTAGATGTCCCATATGTCCTTAACGTCCCAGATGTCCCATATGTCCCTAACGTTTTAGGCGTCGTAGATGTCTCATATGTCCTTAAGGTCCCAGACGTCCCAGACGTCCTAGATGTCCCATATGTCCTTAACGTCCCAGACGTCCCAGATGTCCTATATGTCTCTAACGTCCCAGACGTCCTAGACGTCCTAGTTGTCCCATATGTCCTTAACGTCCCAGATGTCCCATATGTCCCTAACGTTTTAGGCGTCCTAGATGTCTCATATGTCCTTAAGGTTCCAGACGTCCCTGACGTCCCAGACGTCCCATATGTCCCTAATGTCCCAGGCGTCTTAAATGTCCCATATGTCCTTAACGTCCCAGACGTCCCAGACGTCCTAGATGTCCCACATGTCCTTAACGTCCCAGACGTCCCTGACGTCCTAGATGTCCCATATGTCTTTAACGTCCCAGACGTCTTAGATGTCCTATATGTCCCTAATGTCCCAGACGTCCCAGACGTCCCAGATGTCCCATATGTCATATATGTCCCTAATGTCCCAGGCGTCCCAGATGTCCCATATGTCCCATATGTCCCTAATGTCCCAGGCGTCCTAAATGTCCCATATGTCCTAAACGTCCCAGACGTTCCAGACGTCCTAGATGTCCCATATGTCCTCAACGTCCCAGACGTCCCAGACGTCCCAGATGTCCCATATGTTCTATATGTCCTTAATGTCCCAGACGTCGCAGATGTCGCATATGTCCCATAAGTCCCTAATGTCCCAGGCGTCCTAAATGTCCCATATGTCCTTAACGTCCCAGACGTCCCAGACGTCCTAAATGTCCCATATATCCCTAACGTCCCAGACGTCTCAGCTGTCCCGTATGTCCCTAACGTCTCAGACGTCCCAGATGTCCCATATGTCCCTAACGTCCCAGACGTCCCAGATGTCCCATATGTCCTTAACGTCCCAGACGTCCTAGATGTCCCATATGTCCTTAACGTCCCAGACGTCCCAGATGTCCCATATGTCCCTAACGTTAGAGACGTCCCAGATGTCCCAAATGTCTTATATCTCCCTAGTGTCCCAGGCGTCCCAGATGTCCCATATGTCCAATATGTCCCTAATGTCCCAGGCGTCCTAAATGCCCCATATGTCCCTAACGTCCCAGACGTCCCAAATGTCCCATATGTCGTTAACGTCCCAGACGTCCCAGATGTCCCATATGTCCCCAACGTCCCAGACGTGCCAGATTTCCCATATGTCCCATATGTCCCTAATGTCCCAGGCGTCCTAGATATTCCATATGTCCCTAACGTGCAAGACGTCCTAAATGTCCCATATGTTTCTAACTTCCCAGACGTCCCAGCTGTCCCGCATGTCCCTAACGTCCCAGACGTCCCAGACGTCCTAGATGTCCCATATGTCCCTAACGTCCCAGACGTCCCAAATGTCCCATATGTCGTTAACGTCCCAGACGTCCCAGATGTCCCATATGTCCCCAACGTCCCAGACGTGCCAGATGTCCCATATGTCCCATATGTCCCTAATGTCCCAGGCGTCCTAGATATTCCATATGTCCCTAACGTGCAAGACGTCCTAAATGTCCCATATGTTTCTAACTTCCCAGACGTCCCAGCTGTCCCGCATGTCCCTAACGTCCCAGACGTCCCAGACGTCCTAGATGTCTCATATGTCCCTAATGTCCCAGGCGTCCTAGATGTTGCATATGTCCCTAATGTCCCAGGCGTCCTAAATGTCCCATATGTCCTTAACGTCCCAGACGTCCCAGACGTCCTAGATATCCCGTATGTCCCTAACTTCCCAGACGTCCCAGACGTCCTAGATGTCCCATATGTCCTTAACGTCCTAGACTTCCTAGATGTCCCATATGTCCTTAACGTCCCAGACGTCGCAGATATCCCATATGTCCCTAATGTCCCAGGCGTCCTAAATGTCCCATATGTCATTAATGTCCCAGACGTCCCAGATGTCCCATATGTCCCATATGTCCCTAATGTCCCAGGCGTCCCAGATGTCCCATATATCACATATATCCCTAATGTCCCAGGCGTCCCCAATGTCCCATATGTCCTTAACGTCCTAGACGTCCCAGACGTCCTAGATGTCCCATATGTCCTTAACGTCCTAGACGTCCCAGATGTGCGATATGTCCCTAATGTCTCAGGCGTCTTAGATGTTCCATATGTCCCTAACTTCCCAGACGTCCTAAATGTCCCATATGTCCCTAACGTCCCAGACGTCCCAGCTGTCCCGTATGTTCCTAACGTCCCAGACGTCCTAGACGTCCTAGATGTCCTATATGTCCCTAGCGTCCCAGACGTCCTAGACGTCCTAGATGACCCATATGTCCTTAACGTCCCAGACGTCCCAGATGTCCTATATGTCTCTAAAGTCTCAGACGTCCTAGACGTCCTAGTTGTCCCATATGTCCTTAACGTCCCAGACGTCCCAGATTGCCCATATGTCCCTAACGTCTCAGGCGTCCTAGATGTCTCATATGTCCTTAAGGTCTCAGATGTCCCAGACGTCCTAGATGTCCCATATGTCCTTAACGTCCCAGACGTCCCAGATGTCCCATATGTCCCTAACGTCCCAGACGTCCCAGACGTCCCAGATGTCCCATATGGCCCATATGTCTCTAATGTCCCAGGCGTCCTAAATGTCCCATATGTTTTTAACGTCCCAGACGTCCCAGACGTCCTAGATGTCCCATATGTTCTTAACGTCCCAGACGTCCCAGATGTCTCGTATGACCCTAACGTCCCAGACGTCCCAGATGTCCCATATGTCCTATATGTCCCTAATGTTCCAGGCGTCCTAAGTGTCCCATATGTCCTTAACGTCACAGACGTCCCAGATGTCCCATATGTCCCATATGTCCCTAATGTCCCAGGCGTCCCAAATGTCCCATATGTCCTTAACGTCCTAGACGTCCCAGACTTCCTAGATGTCCCATATGTCTTTAACGTCCTAGACGTTCCAGATGTCCCATATGTCCCTAACGTCCCAGACGTCCCAGATGTCCTATATGTCCCTAATGTCCCAGGCGTCTTAGATTTTCCATATGTCCCTAACGTCCCAGACGTCCTAAATGTCCCATATGTCCCTAACGTCCCAGACGTCACAGCTGTCCCGTATGTTCCTAACGTCCCAGACGTCCTAGATGTCCTATATGTCGCTAGCGTCCCAGACGTCCCAGACGTCCTATACGTCTCTAACGTCCCAGACGTACTAGACGTCCTAGTTGTCCCATATGTCTTTAACGTCCCAGATGTCCCATATGTCCCTAACGTCTCAGGCGTCCTAGATGTCTCATATGTCCTTAAGGTCCCAGACGTCCCAAACGTCCCAGATGTCCTATATGTCTCTAACGTCCCAGACGTCCTAGACGTCCTAGTTGTCCCATATGTCCTTAACGTCCCAGACGTCCCAGATGTCCTATATGTCTCTAACGTCCCAGACGTCCTAGGCGTCCTAGTTGTCCCATATGTCCTTAACGTCCCAGATGTCCCATATGTCCCTAACGTTTTAGGCGTCCTAGATGTCTCATATGTCCTTAAGGTCCCAGACGTCCCAGACGTCCTAGATGTCCCATATGTCCTTAACGTCCCACACGTCCCAGATGTCCTATATGTCTCTAACGTCCCAGACGTCCTAGACGTCCTAGTTTTCCCATATGTCCTTAACGTCCCAGATGTCCCATATGTCCCTAACGTTTTAGGCGTCCTAGATGTCTCATATGTCCTTAAGGTCCCAGACGTCCCAGACGTCCCATATGTCCCTAATGTCCCAGGCGTCTTAAATGTCCCATATGTCCTTAACGTCCCAGACGTCCCAGACGTCCTAGATGTCCCACATGTCCTTAACGTCCCAGACGTCCCTGACGTCCTAGATGTCCCATGTCTTTAACGTCCCAGACGTCTTAGATGTCCTATATGTCCCTAACGTCCCAGACGTCCCAGACGTCCCAGATGTCCCATATGTCATATATGTCCCTAATGTCCCAGGCGTCCCAGATGTCCCATATGTCCCATATGTCCCTAATGTCCCAGGCGTCCTAAATGTCCCATATGTCCTTAACGTCCCAGACGTTCCAGACGTCCTAGATGTCCCATATGTCCTTAACGTCCCAGATGTCCCATATGTCCCTAACGTTTTAGGCGTCCTAGATGTCTCATATGTCCTTAAGGTCCCAGACGTCCCAGACGTCCTAGATGTCCCATATGTCCTTAACGTCCCAGACGTCCCAGATGTCCTATATGTCTCTAACGTCCCAGACGTCCTAGACGTCCTAGTTGTCCCATATGTCCTTAACGTCCCAGATGTCCCATATGTCCCTAACGTTTTAGGCGTCCTAGATGTCTCATATGTCCTTAAGGTCCCAGACGTCCCAGACGTCCCAGACGTCCCATATGTCCCTAATGTTCCAGGCGTCTTAAATGTCCCATATGTCCTTAACGTCCCAGACGTACCAGACGTCCTAGATGTCCCACATGTCCTTAACGTCCCAGACGTCCCTGACGTCCTAGATGTCCCATATGTCTTTAACGTCCCAGACGTCTTAGATGTCCTATATGTCCCTAACGTCCCAGACGTCTCAGACGTCCCAGATGTCCCATATGTCATATATGTCCCTAATGTCCCAGGCGTCCCAGATGTCCCATATGTCCCATATGTTCCTAATGTCTCAGGCGTCCTAAATGTCCCATATGTCCTTAACGTCCCAGACGTTCCAGACGTCCTAGATGTCCCATATGTCCTTAACGTCCCAGACGTCCCAGACGTCCCAGATGTCCCATATGTTCTATATGTCCTTAATGTCCCAGACGTCGCAGATGTCGCATATGTCCCATAAGTCCCTAATGTCCCAGGCGTCCTAAATGTCCCATATGTCCTTAACGTCCCAGACGTCCCAGACGTCCTAAATGTCCCATATATCCCTAACGTCCCAGACGTCTCAGCTGTCCCGTATGTCCCTAACGTCTCAGACGTCCCAGATGTCCCATATGTCCCTAACGTCCCAGACGTCCCAGATGTCCCATATGTCCTTAACGTCCCAGACGTCCTAGATGTCCCATATGTCCTTAACGTCCCAGACGTCCCAGATGTCCCATATGTCCCTAACGTTCCAGACGTCCCAGATGTCCCAAATGTCTTATATCTCCCTAGTGTCCCAGGCGTCCCAGATGTCCCATATGTCCAATATGTTCCTAATGTCCCAGGCTTCCTAAATGCCCCATATGTCCCTAACGTCCCAGACGTCCCAAATGTCCCATATGTCGTTAACGTCCCAGACGTCCCAGATGTCCCATATGTCCCCAACGTCCCAGACGTGCCAGATGTCCTATATGTCCCATATGTCCCTAATGTCCCAGGCGTCCTAGATATTCCATATGTCCCTAACGTGCAAGACGTCCTAAATGTCCCATATGTTTCTAACTTCCCAGATGTCCCAGCTGTCCCGCATGTCCCTAACGTCCCAGACGTCCCAGACGTCCTAGATGTCCCATATGTCCCTAACGTCCCAGACGTCCTAGATGCCCTATATGTCCCTAACGTCCTAGACGTCCCAGATGTTCCATATGTCTCATATGTCCCTAATGTCCCAGGCGTCCTAGATGTTGCATATGTCCCTAACGTCCCAGACGTCCTAAATGTCCCATATGTCAATAACGTCTCAGACGTCCCAGATGTTCCATAAGTCCCTAACATCCCAAACATTATAGATGTCCCATATGTCCTTAACGTCCTAGACGTACCAGATATCTAATATGTCTCTAACGTCCCAGACGTAACTGATGTGCCATATGTCCCATATGTCCCTAAGGTCCCAGGCGTCCCAGATGTCCCATATGTCCCATATGTCCCTAATGTCCCAGGCGTCCCAAATGTCCCATATGTCCTTAACGTCCTAGACGTCCCAGACGTCCTAGATGTCCCATATGTCCTTAACGTCCTAGACGTCCCAGATGTCCCATATGTTCCTAATGTCCCAGGCGTCTTAGATGTTCCATATGTCCCTAACGTCTCAGACGTCCTAAATGTCCCATATGTCCCTAACGTCCCAGACGTCGTAAATGTCTCATTTGTCCCTAACGTCCCAGACGTCCTAGATGTCCTATATGTGCCTAACGGCCCAGACGACCCAGACGTCCTAGATGTCCCATATGTCCTTAACGTCCCAGACGTCCCAGATGTCCTATATGTCTCTAAAGTTCCAGACGTCCTAGATGTCCCATATGTCCTTAACGTCCCAGACGTCCCAGATGTCTCATATGTCCTTAAGGTCCCAGACGTCCCAGACGTCCTAGATGTCCCATATGTTCTTAACGTCTCAGACGTCCCAGATGTCCCATATGTCCCTAACGTCCCAGACGTCCCAAATGTCCCATATGTCCCATATGTCTCTAATGTCCCAGGCGACCTAAATGTCCCATATGTTTTTAACGTCCTAGACGTCCCAGACGTCCTAGATGTCCCATATGTCCTTTACGTCCCAGACGTCCCAGATGTCTCATATGACCATAACGTCCCAGACGTCCCAGATGTCCTATATGTCCTATATGTCCCTAATGTCCCAGGCGTCCTAGATGTTTCATTTGTCCCTAACGTCCAAGACGTCCTAAATGTCCCATATGTCCCTAACGTCCCAGACGTCTCAGCTGTCCCGTATGTCCCTAACGTCTCAGACGTCCCAGATGTCCCATATGTCCCTAACGTCCCAGACGTCCCAGATGTCCCATATGTCCTTAACGTCCCAGACGTTCCAGACGTCCCTGATGTCCCATATGTTCTATATGTCCTTAATGTCCCAGACGTCGCAGATGTCGCATATGTCCCATAAGTCCCTAATGTCCCAGGCGTCTTAAATGTCCCATATATCCCTAACGTTCCAGACGTCCTAGATGTCCCAAATGTCTTATATCTCCCTAGTGTCCCAGGCGTCCCAGATGTCCCATATGTCCAATATGTCCCTAATGTCCCAGGCGTCCTAAATGCCCCATATGTCCCTAACGTCCCAGACGTCCCAGATGTCCCATATGTCGTTAACGTCCCAGACGTCCCAGATGTCCCATATGTCCCCAACGTCCCAGAAGTGCCAGATGTCCCATATGTCCCATATGTCCCTAATGTCCCAGGCGTCCTAGATATTCCATAAGTCCCTAACGTGCAAGACGTCCTAAATGTCCCATATGTTTCTAACTTCCCAGACGTCCCAGCTGTCCCGCATGTCCCTAACGTCCCAGACGTCCCAGACGTCCTAGATGTCCCATATGTCCCTAACGTCCCAGACGTCCTAGATGTCCTATATGTCCATAACGTCCCAGACGTCCCAGATGTTCCATATGTCTCATATGTCCCTAATGTCCCAGGCGTCGTAGATGTTCCATATGTCCCTAACGTCCCAGACGTCCTAAATGTCCCATATGTCCCTAACGTCTCAGACGTCCCAGATGTTCCATATGTCCCTAACGTCCCAGACGTTATAGATGTCCCATATGGCTTTAACGTCCCAGACGTCATAGATATCCCATATGTCCCTAACGTCTCAGACGTCCAAGATCTTCAAAATGTCCCATATGTCCTTAATGTCCCAGGCGTCCCAGATGTCCCATAAATCCCATATGTCCCTAATATCCCAGGCGTCTTAAATGTCCCATATGTCCTTAACGTCCAGACGTCCTAGATGTCCCATATGTCCCATATGTCCCTAATGTCCCAGGCCTCCTAAATGTCTCATATGTCCTTAACGTCCCAGATGTCCCAGAAGTCCTAGATGTCCCATATGTCCCAAATGTCTCTAATGTCCCAGGCGTCCTAAATGTCCCATATGTCTTTAACGTCCCGGACGTCCCAGACGTCCAAGATGTCCCATATGTCGCTAACGTTTCAGACGTCCTAGATGTCCCATATGTCCTATATGTCCCTAATGTCCCAGGCGTCCAAGATGTCCCATATGTCCCATATGGCCCTAATGTTCCAGGCGTCCTATATGTCCCATATGTACTTAACGTCCCAGCCGTCCCAGACGTCCTAGATGTCTTATATGTCCCTAACGTCCCAGACGTCCCAGACGTCCCAGACGTCCCAGCTGACCAGTATGTCCCTAACGTCCCAGACGTCCCAGAAGTCCTAGATGTCTTATATGTCCCTAACTTCCCAGACGTCCTAGATGTCCCATATGTCCCTAACGTCTCAGACGTCCCAGATGTCCCTTATGTCCCTAATGTCCCAGGCGTCCTAAATGTCCCATATGTCCCTAATGTCCCAGACGTCCCAGATGTCCAGTATGTTTCTAACGTTCCAGACGTCCCAGACGTCCTGGATGTCCTATATGTCCCTAACGTCCCAGACGTCCCAGATGTCTCATATGTCCCTAACGACCCAGACGTCCCAGATGTCCAATATGTTCCTAGCGTCACAGACGTCTTAGATGTCCCATATGTCCTTAACGTCTCAGACGTCCCAGATGTCCCGTATGTCCCTAACGTCCCAGACGTCCCAGATGTCCCATATGTCCCATATGTCCCTAATGTCCCAGGCGTCCTAAATGTCCCATATATCCCTAACGTCCCAGACGTCCTAAATGTCTCATATGTCCTTAACATCACAGACGTCCCAGACGTCCTAGATGTCCCATATGTCCCATATGTCTCTAATGTCCCAGGCGTCCTAAATGTCCCATATGTCTTTAACGTCCCAGACGTCCCAGACGTTCTAGATGTCCCATATGTCCTTGACGTACCAGACGTCGCAGATGTCCCATATGTCCCATATGTCCCTAATGTCCCAGGCGTCGTAGATGTTCTATATGTCCCTAACGTCTCAGACGTCCTAAATGTCCCATATGTCCCTAACGTCCCAGACGTCCCAGATGTTCCATATGTCCCTAACGTCCCAGACGTTATAGATGTCCCGTATGTCTTTAACGTCCCAGACGTCCCAGATATCCCATAAGTCCCTAACGTCCCAGACGTTATAGATGTCCCGTATGTCTTTAACGTCCCAGACGTCCCAGATATCCCATATGTCCCTAACGTCTCAGACGTTATAAATGTCCCATATGTCTTTAACGTCCCAGACGTCCCAGATATTCCATATGTCCCTAACGTCCCAGACGTTATAGATGTCCCATATGTCTTTAACGTCCCAGACGTCCCAGATATCCCATATGTCCCTAACGTCTCAGACGTCCCAGATCTTCAATATGTCCCATATGTCCTTAACGTACCAGACGTCGCAGATGTCCCATATGTCCCATATGTCCCTAATGTCCCAGGCGTCCTAAATGTCCCATATTTCCCTAATGTCCCAGACGTCCCAGATGTCCAGTATGTTTCTAACGTTCCAGACGTCCCAGACGTCCTGGATGTCCTATATGTCCCTAACGTCCCAGACGTCCCAGATGTCTCATATGTCCCTAACGACCCAGACGTCCCAGATGTCCAATATGTTCCTAGCGTCACAGACGTCTTAGATGTCCCATATGTCCTTAACGTCTCAGACGTCCCAGATGTCCCGTATGTCCCTAACGTCCCAGACGTCCCAGATGTCCCATATGTCCCATATGTCCCTAATGTCCCAGGCGTCCTAAATGTTCCATGTGTCTTTAACGTCCCAGACGTCCCAAACGTCCCATATGTCCCTAATGTCCCAGGCGTCCTAAATGTCCCATATGTCCTTAACGTCCCAGACGTCCCAGATGTCCCATATGTCCCTAATGTCCCAGGCGTCCTAAATGTCCCATATGTCCTTAACGTCCCAGACGTCCCAGACGTCCTAGATGTCCCATATGTCCTTAAGGTCCCAGATGTCCCAGATGTCCCATATGTCCCATATGTCCCTAATGTCCCAGGCGTCCTAAATGTCCCATGTGTCTTTAACGTCCCAGACGTCCCAGACGTCCCATATGTCCCTAATGTCCCAGGCGTCCTAAATGTCCCATACGTCCTTAACGTCCCAGACGTCCCAGATGTCCCATATGTCCCTAATGTCCCAGGCGTCCCATATGTCCCATATGTTTCTAATGTCCCAGGCATCCTAAATGTCCCATGTGTATTTAACGTCCCAGACGTCCCAGACGTCCCATATGTCCCTAATGTCCCAGGCGTCCTAAATGTCCCATACGTCCTTAACGTCCCAGACGTCCCAGACGTCCCATATGTCCCTAATGTCCCAGGCGTCCTAAATGTCCCATACGTCCTTAACGTCCCAGACGTCCCATATGTCCCATATGTCTCTAATGTGTCAGGCGTCCTAGATGTTCCATATGTTCCTAACGTCCCAGACGTCCTAAATGGCCCATATGTCCCTAACGTCCAAGACGTTCCAGCTGTCCCGTATGTCCCTAACGTCCCAGACGTCCCAAACGTCCTAGATGTCCCATATGTCCCTAACGTCCCAGACGTCCCAAACGTCCTAGATGTCCCATATGTTCCTAACGTCCCAGTCGTCCTAGATGTCCTATATGTCCCTAACGTCCCAGACGTCCCAGATGTCCCATATGTCTCATATTTCCCTAATGTCCCAGGCGTCCATGATGTTCCACATGTCCCTAACGTCCTAAATGTCCCATATGTCCCTAACGTCCCAGACGTCCCAGATGTTCCATATGTCCCTAACGTCCCAGACGTTATAGATGTCCCGTATGTCCCTAACGTCCCAGACGTCCCAAGCGTCCTAGATGTCCCATATGTCCCTAACGTCTCAGACGTCCTAGACGTCCTATATGTCCCTAACGTCCCAGAGGTCCCAGATGTCCCATATGTCTTATGTGTCTCTAATGTCCCAGGCGTCCTAGATGTTCCATATGTTCCTAACGTCCCAGACGTCCTAAATGTCCCATATGTCCCTAACGTCCCAGACGTCCCAGATGTTCCATATGTCCCTAACGTCCCAGACGTTACAGATGTCCCATATGTCTTTACCGTCCCAGACGTCCCAAATGTCCCATATGTCCCTAACGTCCCAGACGTCCCAGATGTTCAATATGTCCTATATATTCTGTTAGGTTGTTTTCGACCTCTTTCGTTTTGCTCGAAATTACGTTTATTTGTCGCCCGAATTTTTCCTGGATTCGGCCCTGTGCTAGTTACATTTAAATTTAGTCCGGCGGGTATTGAAATGCTTGAGCTTCATATTTGTTTTCTTAAGTAACCAATTCTTGAATGCTGGCGCAAGGCCATGGTAAGATTTCTTTCCTCGAAACTATATTATAAATATCATCGTTTATGTGCATTTGCCGAATTGGGTCCGTGAATGCATTCTTTGTTTTGCATTATTGACAACCCAGGCTAACGCTAAGTTTTGTGTATTTCCTTTAGTTGGCCTCGGTAACTCGATATTTAAGCCCTTGAATTTTAATCCGATACGCAGTGGCTTCCGTTCATTATGTGAAACTTTCCTTTAAGCCTTATCTTTTGCCAATTCAGCAATTGCATCACCCGTTAAAGCCTTCTTTGTTGTTTGCATTTTCTCGCCTACGCATTTTACGTCCAGGTTTGGGACTATTGAAATAAAGTTTCGATAAACCCTTAGTTAACCATACATATAGAATTATTAGTTTCGGAGTTCAAAGCTTTCTTCTAATAGGCCCGCGATTTTAAATCTGCGAGCTTCGGCGCAATCAGTATTCGACACTCACAGAAGTCAGTTGTGTGAAGTTTCGCATCCCCCCCCCCCCCCCGGCCTTCGGAAGCCGGGGATTGCGCTGATTTGCGCTTAGTAGTTTTGGAGAATCTCGTGAAGCCACTAACTGTTCTTGTGGATTTTTGAGTGCAGTCCGAGCCTTTGAAGTTATCATTTTGTGAGTGTTTAAAAGTTCGTGCGGCGAAGCATGTAGTGAAAAGTGAAGTTAAGTAACCGGCGTTGTTACGATAGGCAGTGGCGTCTCATATAGTTCTGCTTCCCGGGGGATGCTTTTGGCTTTTGTTTGCCGATTTGTTAAGAGACGTCATCTTGAAGCCTTCAATAACTTTTCCTGTTCAGTGTGGAAAACCATTGCTTTATGCAAATTTAAGTATCAACGCCGTGCTAGAATTAAATAGAGTGCTCGCCGCGGGAGACTCGTTTTCTGTCATTTTGCTGGCTGCCGTTCTTCTTCTACCACCTTTGATGGGGTCCTGCCCAACCGGTCTGCCCTTCTTGGGGTTTTTCGCAACACCACCACGTTCACCCAAGCTTCCACGAGTTCAAGTCCATCTGTAGTCAATAACAACATGCTTCCAGCTACAAGGTAAATTATTTGTATTTTGTTGCGCCCAACTGAAGTGATCGGGAAGTGTCGAAAAAAGCGACGCGTTCGGCGCTATATTAATTAAGGAACATTGCGTACGACCATTTTATTTGATCATTTTGTACAGGGGCTTGACTCCTGTCTTGTTTTTCTTTTGTGTACTAATGCTTACTGGTTAAATGTAACGTAGATGCTAAGGTAATTTTGCCTGGGGTCTCCGATATCTCATGTAGGATTTATCTTTTGTATACCATTTAAATTCACCTCTAGGTGATCATCTCCAATGTAAACTGTTTTGTAATCGTAATTCCTTTTAAATAATAAAACTGTTAAAGTCAGTTTGCCCTTTTAGTGAATTTTGAACCTTTCTTGTTTTGTTTGGGTCTTAAACCAAGTCAACAGAGCAGAGGCCTGATGTATTTTAATTGTAAAGCTGAAAGCATGTCCCTTTGATAAGCGAGCCCCGAGATCTGGGCCATTTAGTGTTCTTTTGTGTGTCTTTAGTGACGGTGGCCTTGAAGGTAAGTGATTTAACGACAAGGTCACCCGGCTACTCGGAGGAGGCTTGGTAAACAACAGGCTGAGGTGTTCAGCAACGTACCTGGAGGACTTCTACATAGGCTACGTGTATTGTTCTTGGTTCTAGACACGTTAGCCACCCCTAACCAGAACCAAGTGGCGCTCAGGCATTTCTTTTTCTTTCAAGCAAGCTTTAGGGTAAGTACCCCGCCGGTTGTTCTTTGTACTCTCGAACCACGCCTTCCCGACTGAGCCAAGTGCGAGGAATCGGAGCCACGAAATCTGCTCCAGCACATTAAGATCTGTGTTTTCTAGGGAAAACCGGCGAACCCTGTAGTTTGTACCCGATTTTTGACGGTGCTCTTGATCAATGTCGATCTGAGCATTTAATACCGTAACAGATAAACTGGCTATCCCAACGTGTGGCTTTGTTTTTGTCGATAACGCCTTTAGGGCATTGTTTTTGTGTTTCTTTTCTTGTCATACAGCTTCATTTTAGTGTTTGGCATCAACGTCATATAGTTTTTTCCAGTATTTTTCATGAAAACTTGACTTTTTAGGACTTTGAAATTTGGAAACGTGTTTTTTTCATATCAGGACGCGTATCCTATATGTTTTCTTTTATTAAATGAGTTCCTTGCTATCCCTTTGACATACCAAACATTGTTTTTCCCGAGATTTTTCGCGGGATTTTTGTGTTTTTTCGTGTTTAATATTTCAATATTTTCTTTTTCGTGCTAAGGCACATTTTGAAGCCATTCTTTTGGTGTTAATCGTTTCTTTTAGTATGGATCATTAAGTAAACCGTGTCTTTTAGTCTTTTTCGTGAAAACTCTGAAATTTTTGGAAGATATCGATTTTTTTTAAATTCGTTTATTGTTGATTGTGTTTAGCCTTCAGCTAGTTTGAAATTTTATTGTGCTATGCTGAATTTAAGTTGAAGTTAGTAGAGTTCATCGACATTGACGCATTTAGATTACCGATGTTGACTTCTTTTTTGTTGTTATCCTTTGATGTGGTGCCGCGTTGTTGTTCGTTAACGAGTTGGAAATCATTTCGTTTTCTTTATTCTTTATTGGTCCGTTGTTAGGATGTGGTTTTGTGCTGGTGTGTTTGTGAGATCCGCTTTACGCGAATTTGTAATATCTCTCAAACCATCTTAGTTGGATTGGCGTAGTATTTTTTTTGATTGACTCTTATTTCGTTTTCATTTCTATCGTGTATCGCCCAACTTCGTTTGCTGATTTCATCGCGTGCATCAACACTTGTCGTAGTGTCTTGTACACTTTTTGTCGTACGTTTTTCGTTTATTGACTAAGTGGTTTGCCGTGTTGGAGTGTGTTGCGATTTGGTCGCCTGTTGTTGTTTTGTTTTAGTGACTTCTAGGCCAGCGTAAAAATTTTCTTGGGATTGGCGTTTTGTACCGTTGCTGTCCACGCTCTGAAGGTTGAGGTAGGGCAAATTCTGCTTTATTGCACATTTGTTTGAAGACGCCGCTTAAGTAATCCCTCTTGTGTTCTCGTGTAGTATGAGAGCGTTGCATCTTTGCAAATTCTGGTTACGCTGTGCCATTCTGAAGCCTGAAATAATTCGTTTTCGATCGAGACTCCATCGTTCCGTTATTTATGGGCGATCTGTCGTCACCTACCGAATTTTGTTTTGATGACTTTAGGTTGTCACTGTAGGTGTCTTTGCCCTGTGGGAAAGACTTTTTCGTTGAAGACTTTTGATGGCTTTAGGCCATGTTTCGTGTTCCTGCTCCGTGGATTCTGAGAGGGACAAAGCTTTTGAGCTTCGTGTGACGGCAGTGCACGGCCGTTCACATGTTGTTTCGTTAGTGAAGTTTATGTTGACATTTGTTGGAGACTTTGTTTTTCCGGATTTTCTTTTGGTGTTCTGTGTCGGAGTCATTTTCGGTCTCGCATTTTGCGAATTCAGAGACGATTTGGCTTTCGGCATCGTCATCAATTGAGGATTTCGGTGGACTTAGTTTTCTTTTCCTTGACAATCCCAAGTCACAATGGTTTAACCATGGGTGACTTACTGTTGTATATAATTGTTCGCATTATTAGCATAGGATAGGTTAGTTTAGGCTAGGCGGCCTTCAAGGCCTTCGAGACTCCTGTCGTTCGTGGCTACCCCTTTCTTTGATCGTTTGTTGCTGTGGGACAAACACAAGAGGCTGATCCCGTGACGCCTCGCGTGCCCTCTTCAACGGGTCTTCGAGAGTTAGGCTGCGAACCTTGGGGCTTCGTTCCCTGTGTTCGATTGGCAGGTTGGACGGAAACTTATGCAGGCGTAAGACGCTTCCCGATTTTGACAATCCCGCATGAATGACTTTTCCCGGATTTGACATTTATTACAACACTTTTACGTATTTTCCAACGGCGTATCCGGTCTATTTTATTCCTTCTTCCTTCTCACTCTGTCCATTGACGCTATCCGTCATCGCGTGGTTGGGATCCCGAGTAGTGACGGCTATCTCAATCCGCACCCTAAGTTAAGCGAATCTTCTAGCAACTCTCTCGGTCGCCTTAAGGATCAATTTGAGAAATTGACCTCTAGTAAGGGGGGTGTTAGGTTGTTTTCGACCTCTTTCGTTTTGCTCGAAATTACGTTTATTTGTCGCCCGAATTTTTCCTGGATTCGGCCCTGTGCTAGTTACATTTAAATTTAGTCCGGCGGGTATTGAAATGCTTGCGCTTCATATTTGTTTTCTTAAGTATCCAATTCTTGAATGCTGGCGCAAGGCCATGGTAAGATTTCTTTCCTCGAAACTATATTATAAATATCATCGTTTATGTGCATTTGCCGAATTGGGTCCGTGAATGCATTCTTTGTTTTGCATTATTGACAACCCAGGCTAACGCTAAGTTTTGTGTATTTCCTTTTGTTGGCCTCGGTAACTCGATATTTAAGCCCTTGAATTTTAATCCGATACGCAGTGGCTTCCGTTCATTATGTGAAACTTTCCTTTAAGCCTTATCTTTTGCCAATTCAGCAATTGCATCACCCGTTAAAGCCTTCTTTGTTGTTTGCATTTTCTCGCCTACGCATTTTACGTCCAGGTTTGGGACTATTGAAATAAAGTTTCGATAAACCCTTAGTTAACCATACATATAGAATTATTAGTTTCGGAGTTCAAAGCTTTCTTCTAATAGGCCCGCGATTTTAAATCTGCGAGCTTCGGGGCAATCAGTATTCGACACTCACAGAAGTCAGTTGTGTGAAGTTTCGCACCCCCCCCCCCCGGCCTTCGGAAGCCGGGGATTGCGCTGATTTGCGCTTAGTAGTTTTGGAGAATCTCGTGAAGCCACTAACTGTTCTTGTGGATTTTTGAGTGCAGTCCGAGCCTTTGAAGTTATCATTTTGTGAGTGTTTAAAAGTTCGTGCGGCAAAGCATGTAGTGAAAAGTGAAGTTAAGTAACCGGCGTTGTTACGATAGGCAGTGGCGTCTCATATAGTTCTGCTTCCCGGGGGATGCTTTTGGCTTTTGTTTGCCGATTTGTTAAGAGACGTCATCTTGAAGCCTTCAATAACTTTTCCTGTTCAGTGTGGAAAACCATTGCTTTATGCAAATTTAAGTATCAACGCCGTGCTAGAATTAAATAGAGTGCTCGCCGCGGGAGACTCGTTTTCTGTCATTTTGCTGGCTGCCGTTCTTCTTCTACCACCTTTGATGGGGTCCTGCCCAACCGGTCTGCCCTTCTTGGGGTTTTTCGCAACACCACCACGTTCACCCAAGCTTCCACGAGTTCAAGTCCATCTGTAGTCAATAACAACATGCTTCCAGCTACAAGGTAAATTATTTGTATTTTGTTGCGCCCAACTGAAGTGATCGGGAAGTGTCGAAAAAAGCGACGCGTTCGGCGCTATATTAATTAAGGAACATTGCGTACGACCATTTTATTTGATCATTTTGTACAGGGGCTTGACTCCTGTCTTGTTTTTCTTTTGTGTACTAATGCTTACTGGTTAAATGTAACGTAGATGCTAAGGTAATTTTGCCTGGGGTCCCCGATATCTCATGTAGGATTTATCTTTTGTATACCATTTAAATTCACCACTAGGTGATCATCTCCAATGTAAACTGTTTTGTAATCGTAATTCCTTTTAAATAATAAAACTGTTAAAGTCAGTTTGCCCTTTTAGTGAATTTTGAACCTTTATTGTTTTGTTTGGGTCTTAAACCAAGTCAACAGAGCAGAGGCCTGATGTATTTTAATTGTAAAGCTGAAAGCATGTCCCTTTGATAAGCGAGCCCCGAGATCTGGGCCATTTAGTGTTCTTTTGTGTGTCTTTAGTGACGGTGGCCTTGAAGGTAAGTGATTTAACGACAAGGTCACCCGGCTACTCGGAGGAGGCTTGGTAAACAACAGGCTGAGGTGTTCAGCAACGTACCTGGAGGACTTCTACATAGGCTACGTGTATTGTTCTTGGTTCTAGACACGTTAGCCACCCCTAACCAGAACCAAGTGGCGCTCAGGCATTTCTTTTTCTTTCAAGCAAGCTTTAGGGTAAGTACCCCGCCGGTTGTTCTTTGTAATCTCGAACCACGCCTTCCCGACTGAGCCAAGTGCGAGGAATCGGAGCCACGAAATCTGCTCCAGCACATTAAGATCTGTGTTTTCTAGGGAAAACCGGCGAACCCTGTAGTTTGTACCCGATTTTTGACGGTGCTCTTGATCAATGTCGATCTGAGCATTTAATACCGTAACAATCCCTAACGTCCCAGGCGTCCTAAATGTCTCATATGTCCTTAACATCCCAGACGTCCCAGACGTCCTAGATGTCCCATATGTCCCATATGTCTCTAATGTCCCAGGCGTCCTAAATGTCCCATATGTCTTTAACGTCCCAGACGTCCCAGACGTTCTAGATGTCCCATATGTCCTTGACGTACCTGACGTCGCAGATGTCCCATATGTCCCATATGTCCCTAATGTCCCAGGCGTCGTAGATGTTCTATATGTCCCTAACGTCTCAGACGTCTTAATGTCCCATATGTCCCTAACGTCCCAGACGTCCCAGATGTTCCATATGTCCCTAACGTCCCAGACGTTATAGATGTCCCGTATGTCTTTAACGTCCCAGACGTCCCAGATATCCCATAAGTCCCTAACGTCCCAGACGTTATAGATGTCCCGTATGTCTTTAACGTCCCAGACGTCCCAGATATCCCATATGTCCCTAACGTCTCAGACGTTATAAATGTCCCATATGTCTTTAACGTCCCAGACGTCCCAGATATTCCATATGTCCCTAACGTCCCAGACGTTATAGATGTCCCATATGTCTTTAACGTCCCAGACGTCCCAGATATACCATATGTCCCTAACGTCTCAGACGTCCCAGATCTTCAATATGTCCCATATGTCCTTAACGTACCAGACGTCGCAGATGTCCCATATGTCCCATATGTCCCTAATGTCCCAGGCGTCGTAGATGTTCCATATGTCCCTAACGTCCCAGACGTCCTAAATGTTCCATATGTCCCTAATGTCCCAGACGTCCCAGATGTTCCATATGTCCCTAACGTCCCAGACGTCCTAGATGTCCCATATGTCCTTAACGTACCAGACGTCGCAGATGTCCCATATGTCCCATATGTCTCTAATGTTTCAGGCTTCCTAAATGTCCCATATGTCATTAACGTCCCACACGTCAAAGACGTCCCAGACGTCCTAGATGTAACATATGTCCTTAACGGCCCAGACGTCCCAGATGTCCCATATGTAAATAACGTCCCAGACTTCCCAGGCGTCTCATATGTCCCATACGTCCTTAACGTTCCAGACGTCCCAGATGTCCCATATGTCCCTAATGTCCCAGGCGTTCTAGAAATTCCATATGTCCCTAACGTCCCAGACGTCCTAAATGTCCCATATGTCCCATATGTACCTAACGTCCCAGACGTCCCAGATGTCTCATATGTCCCACATGTCCCTAATGTCCCAATCGTCCCAGATGTCTCATATGTCCCATATGTCCCTAATGTCCCAGGCGTCCTAAATGTCTCATACGTCCTTAACGTCCCAGACGTCCTAGATGTCCCATATGTCCTTAACGTTTCAGACGCCCCAGATGTTCCATATGTCTCTAACGTCCCAGACGTCCCAGATGTCCCATATGTCTCATACTACCCTAATGTCTCAGGCGTCCTAGATGTTCCATATTTCCCTAACGTCTCAGACGTCCTAAATGTCCCATATGTCCATAACGTCCCTGACGTCCCAGCTGTCCCATATGTCCCTAACGTCCCAGACGTCCTAGATGTAATATATGTCCCTAACGTCCCAGACGTCCCAGACGTCCCAGATGTCCCATATGTCCCTAATGTCCCAGGCGTCCCAGATGTCCCATATGTCCCATATGGCCCTAATGTGCCAGGCGTCCTAAATGTCCCATATGTCCTTAACGTCCCAGACGTCCCAGACGTCCCAGATGTCCCATATGTCCCATATGTTCCTAATGTCTCAGGCGTCCCAGATGTCCTTTATGTCCCATATGTCCCTAATGTCCCAAGCGTCCTAAATGTTCCATATGTCCTTAACGTACCAGATGTCCCAGACGTGCTAGATGTCCCATATGTTCTTTACGTCCCAGACGTCCCAGATGTCCCATATGTCCCTAGCGTCCCAAACGTCCTAGATGTCCCGTATGTCCCATAAGTCCCTAATGTCCCAGGCGTCCTAGATGTTCCATATGTTCCTAACGTCCCAGACGTCCCAGATGTCCCATATGTCCCATATGTCCCTAATGTCCCAGGTGTCCTAAATGTCCCATATGTCCTTAACGTCCCAGACGTCCTCGACGTCCTAGATGTCCCATATGTCATAACGCACCAGACGTAGCAGATGTCTCATATGTCCCATATTTCTCTAATGTTTCAAGCGTCCTAAATGTTCCATATGTCCTTAACGTCCCAGACGTCCCAGATGTCCCATGTGTCCCATATGCCCCTAATGTTCCAGGCGTCCTAAATGTTCCATATGTCCTTAACGTCCCAGACGTCCCAAACGTCCTAGCTGTCCCATATGTCTTTAACGTCCCAGACGTCCCAGATGTCCCATATGTCCCTAACGTTCCAGACGTCCCAGATATCCCATATGTTCCATATGTCATTAATGTCCCAGGCGTCCTATATATTCCATATGTCCCTAACGTCCCAGACGTCCCAGATATCCCATATGTTCCATATGTCATTAATGTCCCAGGCGTCCTATATATTCCATATGTCCCTAACGTCCCACACGTCCCAGATATCCCATATGTTCCATATGTCATTAATGTCCCAGACGTCCTAAATGTCCCATATGTCCCTAACGTCCCAGACGTCCCAGCTGTCCCGTATGTCCCTAACGTCCCAGACGTCCCAGATGTCCCATATGTCCCATATGTCCCTAATGTCCCAGGAGTCGTAGATGTTCCATATGTCCCTAACGTCCCAGACGTCCTAAATGTCCCATATGTCCCTAACGTCCCAGACGTCCTAATTGTCCCATATGTCCCTAACGTTCCAGACGTCCCAGATATTCCATATATTCCATATGTCATTAATGTCCCAGGCGTCCTATATATTCCATATGTCCCTAACGTCCCAGACGTCCTAAATGCCCCATATGTCCCTAACGTCCCAGACGTCCCAGCTGTCCCGTATGTCCCTAACGTCCCAGACGTCCCAGACGTCCCAGATGTCCCATATGTCCCATATGTCCCTAATGTCCCAGGCGTCGTAGATGTTCCATATGTCCCTAACGTCCCAGACGTCCTAAATGTCCCATATGTCCCTAACGTCCCAGACGTCCCAGATGTTCCATATGTCCCTAACGTCCCAGACGTTATAGATGTCCCATTCGGCTTTAACGTCCCAGACGTCATAGATATCCCATATGTCCCTAACGTCTCAGACGTCCCAGATCTTCAAAATGTCCCATATGTCCTTAATGTCCCAGGCGTCCCAGATGTCCCATAAATCCCATATGTCCCTAATATCCCAGGCGTCTTAAATGTCCCATATGTCCTTAACGTCCAGACGTCCTAGATGTCCCATATGTCCCATATGTCCCTAATGTCCCAGGCGTCCTAAATGTCTCATATGTCCTTAACGTCCCAGATGTCCCAGAAGTCCTAGATGTCCCATATGTCCCAAATGTCTCTAATGTCCCAGGCGTCCTAAATGTCCCATATGTCTTTAACGTCCCGGACGTCCCAGACGTCCAAGATGTCCCATACTCCGCTAACGTTTCAGACGTCCCAGATGTCCCATATGTCCTATATGTCCCTAATGTCCCAGGCGTCCAAGATGTCCCATATGTCCCATATGGCCCTAATGTTCCAGGCGTCCTAAATGCCCCATATGTTCTTAACGTCCCAGACGTCCCAGACGTCCTAGATGTCTTATATGTCCCTAACGTCCCAGACGTCCCAGACGTCCCAGACGTCCCAACTGACCAGTATGTCCCTAACGTTCCAGACGTCCCAGACGTCCTAGATGTCCCATATGTCCCTAACGTCCCAGACGTCCTAGATGTCCCATATGTCCCTAACGTCTCAGACGTCCCAGATGTCCCTTATGTCCCTAATGTCCCAGGCGTCCTAAATGTCCCATATGTCCCTAATGTCCCAGACGTCCCAGATGTCCAGTATGTTTCTAACGTTCCAGACGTCCCAGACGTCCTAGATGTCCTATATGTCACTAACGTCCCAGACGTCCCAGATGTCTCATAAATCCCTAACGACCCAGACGTCCCAGATGTCCAATATGTTCCTAGCGTCCCAGACGTCTTAGATGTCCCATATGTCCTTAACGTCTCAGACGTCCCAGATGTCCCGTATGTCTCATATGTCCCTAATGTCTCAGGCGTCCTAGATGTTCCATATGTCCCTATCGTGCCAGACGTCCCAGATGTCCCATATGTCTCATATGTCCCTAATGTCCCAGGCGTCCTAGATGTTCCACATGTCCCTAACGTCCAAAATGTCCCATATGTCCCTAACGTCCCAGACGTCCCAGATGTTCCATATGTCCCTAACGTCCCAGACGTTATAGATGTCCCGTATGTCCCTAACGTCCCAGACGTCCCAAGCGTCCTAGATGTCCCATATGTCCCTAACGTCTCAGACGTCCTAGACGTCCTATATGTCCCTAACGTCCCAGAGGTCCCAGATGTCCCATATGTATCATATGTCCCTAATGTCCCAGGCGTCCTAGATGTTCCATATGTTCCTAACGTCCCAGACGTCCTAAATGTCCCATATGTCCCTAACGTCCCAGACGTCCCAGATGTTCCATATGTCCCTAACGTCCCAGACGTTACAGATGTCCCATATGTCTTTACCGTCCCAGACGTCCCAAATGTCCCATATGTCCCTAACGTCCCAGACGTCCCAGATGTTCAATATGTCCCATATATCCCTAACGTCCCAGGCGTCCTAAGTGTCTCATATGTCCTTAACATCCCAGACGTCCCAGACGTCCTAGATGTCCCATATGTCCCATATGTCTCTAATGTCCCAGGCGTCCTAAATGTCCCATATGTCTTTAACGTCCCAGACGTCCCAGACGTTCTAGATCTCCCATATGTCCTTGACGTACCAGACGTCGCAGATGTCCCATATGTCCCATATGTCCCTACTGTCCCAGGCGTCGTAGATGTTCTATATGTCCCTAACGTCTCAGACGTCCTAAATGTCCCATATGTCCCTAACGTCCCAGACGTCCCAGATGTTCCATATGTCCCTAACGTCCCAGACGTTATAAATGTCCCGTATGTCTTTAACGTCCCAGACGTCCCAGATATCCCATAAGTCCCTAACGTCCCAGACGTTATAGATGTCCCATATGTCTTTAACGTTCCAGACGTCCCAGATATTCCATATGTCCCTAACGTCTCAGACGTTATAGATGTCCCATATGTCTTTAACGTCCCAGACGTCCCAGATATTCCATATGTCCCTAACGTCCCAGACGTTATAGATGTCCCATATGTCTTTAACGTCCCAGACGTCCCAGATATCCCATATGTCCCTAACGTCTCAGACGTCCCAGATCTTCAATATATCCCATATGTCCTTAACGTACCAGACGTCGCAGATGTCCCATATGTCCCATATGTCCCTAATGTCCCAGGCGTCGTAGATGTTCCATATGTCCCTAACGTCCCAGACGTCCTAAATGTCCCATATGTCCCTAACGTCCCAGACGTCTTAGATGTTCCATATGTCCCTAACGTCCCAGACGTCCTAGATGTCCCATATGTCCTTAACGTACCAGACGTCGCAGATGTCCCATATGTCCCATATGTCTCTAATGTTTCAGGCTTCCTAAATGTCCCATATGTCATTAACGTCCCACACGTCCAAGACGTCCCAGACGTCCTAGATGTAACATATAACATGATTCGGAAAGAAGATCGCAGTCGTGTATTCGTAATAAAATCAGTTGCCGACCTCAACGATGTCCACTGATGCAAAGACCCATCATTTAAAAATTGTTTACCAAAATGTTCGAGTATTGGTGACTAAATGTAATACTTTTAAACTAAATTTAATTGCGACTCTTTCAGAATACGACGTAGTTGTATTGACAGAAACTTGGCTCTACCCCTCTATATTTGATAACGAATTATTCACAAATGAATTTCTAGTTTTTCGTAGAGACCGTAAACTCAATTCCGGCAAATCTAGGGGTGGTGGAGTCCTGGTTGCTGTAAAATCTAAATTTAAATGCTTAAGGTTGAGTAATTATGAGACCGAAAATGAAGATATTTGGGTTAAGATATACATGGAGGAGGTTTTATTTTATATATGTTGTGTTTATTTTCCTCCTGACGCCTGCGATGTCAAATATGAGTTATTTTACGAAACATTCGATTCCAATTTTTTAAATGGAGAAAAAAATGTATATGTTTTTGGAGATTTCAATTTATTTAGTATTAGTCATAAGCTGCTGGGAATGCATGAGCAATTCATGGACTTGCATGGTTTGGGTCAATATAATAATATTTTGAATGCAAATAACCGACTACTTGATCTTGTTCTAGCACAACACCAGGTTGTAGTAGATCGTCATTATTCTCCGCTGGTTCCTGAGGATGTGCATCACCCCTGTTTAATGGCTAATATTGAATATGTACGAGTTGGCAAGCTGAATCCTTTTAATGTAGGTATTGGACAATACAATTTTAAACGAGCGAACTTTCTGGATCTTTATTATGAATTGCGTAATGTCCAATCGAATCTAGAGAGTGCTGATGATGTTGAACAAGCCACTGAAGCATTCTACAGCCAGTTTTATGCTATTTTGGACAGGTGCGTACCGAAAACTACTTTTAAAAAATCTATCTATCCTACATGGTTTACTATCAGTATAATAAAAAGCATAAAAAAGAAAGAAAGGTGTAGAAAATCGCTAAAGAAACGAGAGAATGTTTATTTACGTCAAACTTTCAATTATTTAAGAGCCAAAATTAAACTTGAAATAAGAACTGCTTATCGAACTTACGTATTAAATGTGGAAGATAATATTAATAGCGATTCTAAAGCATTTTGGTAATTTTTAAAATCAATAAAACAAAATACCGGTGTGGAGAACCATATGGTTTATAAAAATAACACTCTAACTACGAATGAGGAAATTGTGAATGCGTTCTCCCAACATTTTAAATCGGTATTCCTTCCGAATCCATCAAGCTATAATGTTTCGTTCTCGCACGCACTGCCTTTAATACATCACGATTGTTTCAATATGTCAAGTATAACTATTAAAGATGTTGAAGATGGATTTAAGGCCTTAGCTCCAAAGCGTTCGGTGGGACCGGATGGAATACCCGCCTATGTGTATAAAGCATGCTCAGAATTCTTCATAGAACCATTTCATCTTATATTTAATTTAATTTTGAAAACTAATCATGTTCCACAGAGCTGGAAAGTCACTAAAGTTTGTCCAGTTTTCAAGAATGGCAATAAAAATGGCTGTGCTAACTACAGGCCTATAGCTCTGCTTTCAGTCCCATGTAAAATCTTTGAGAGTGTGATCTACAAGTACCTCTTGTCTTATGTAAAAAGTTATGTTTCTCCTTACCAGCATGGGTTTGTTCCTGGTCGATCCACAGTCACAAACCTTTTATCCTTTACACAAACTGCTAGCGGATCAATGTATAGTGGTGGGCAGTTGGACGTCATATATACTGACTTTTCTAAAGCATTCGACAGAGTTCACCACGATACATTATTAAAAAAACTTCATTCGTATTCTATTTCTGACAAATTTTTAAAATTAATGGTATCTTATCTCTCGAATCGAAAGCAATATGTTGTCTATAATGGCAGTACATCAAATAACTATAATGCGACATCAGGAGTACCTCAAGGGTCGAATCTAGGGCCTCTTCTTTTCCTTATATTAATTAATGATTTACCGGACTGTGTAAAGTACTCTGAGTGCCAAGTTTTTGCAGACGACTTCAAAATTTACAAAGTAATTTCTTCATTTCATGACTTTTCAAAATTGCAGGAAGACCTGAATCGTGTTGTGGATTGGTCGGAAAGGAATTACTTAAACCTCAATATTGCAAAGTGTAGTTGTATTTCATACTCTCGAAGCCCAACACCGTTGCTTTATAATTATAATGTCAAAGGTAGCAACCTGACAAGGAATGATAGTATTAAAGATTTGGGAGTAGTCTTCGATAACAAGTTGACATTTAATCAGCACGTTCACAATTCCATTAAAAAAGCTTATCAGACTCTGGGTTTCATTTTGCGCAATGCTGCAAATTTTCGTCGTATATCGTCTTTTATTTGGTTATACACTTCTTATGTTCGACCCATTTTAGAATACGGCGCAATTATATGGTCTCCGTGCTACGAAGTTCATAAGAACGAAATTGAAAAAGTGCAAAAGAAATTTCTAAGATTCATATATTATAAAAAACACGGAATTTTTCCTCTTGCGAGATCTTATGCATCTATGCTTCAAGAATTTAATTTTTGCAGTTTAGAAAAAAGGAGAGATCTTGCCTCTGCTCTGTTTACGTATAATGTTATCAACAGCAGGGTTGATGCATCCCAGATACTTCAGTGCCTGATGCTAGCAGTTCCCTGCTACAATTATAGACATAGATCTACCTTCCACATACCTATTTGTCGCACAAATTATGCATTCAATTCACCCCTCCATGGAATTTCAAGAATTGCAAATCACTGCCACAATTCGGATATATTTCATGATAATATAAAAGTTTTTAAAACACAAGCCACGCAAGTCCTGAATCGTGACGTGTAATACCTAAGCGATTAATTGTTTTTCTTTTTCATTTTTTAATTTCTTGTACAATTTGTTAAATGTGTATTCGTTTATATTTGCGCAATTTACTATGTATATTCTGTTATTTATGTTATGCTGCTTCTACTAAGAGGAGCTAAATTGTTATAATTACAATTATCTTTATTTTCATTATGTATTGTATTGTAACTGTGTTCACCGTCTTAAATTGTAAATTGTATTTTCAACCCGTTATTGGGCCTGGCCTGTCGGTTGAATAAATAAATAAATAAATATATTACACTATGGTCATCAAATAGATTCCGAAGATGTGTCGTTATCTGTGATAGCGCTTGATTTACTTCTTTTATATGTCTATTGGTGGATTATTATTATTATCCAATTGGGACAGGTTATTTCTCTAGCAGACCTTTTTCCGATCGCCCCGGGGATGGGACAATACCCAGCACCCAGTCACTGACGTTGGAAGACTCCTAGATCACTTACAAGCTTCTCGCCCTTCAGTGCAGCAGCACGTTATATCAGGAAGTTACTTGCAAGTCCCTTTTACACTGCCACGTCCCAATTCCTGGTGATGTGCGACCGTGGATTACTCCACCTTGTGCGCCCTCGTGATGGGAAGCGAGCCAATCACTGCCTTTTATACTCAGCAGGCCAGAGAGACGGAAACTGACATACATGCAGGAATGATCTTTAATTCCCTAAGCTGGCTTTTATTCCACCAAGGACTCCAACTTTACAACGTGCCCTGGATACATTCTCCAAAGCTCGGATAAGAGATCACGATATTTGTCAAATTTTGCAATCTCTTTAGTCGTGATATTTTTTTCTGCCAGACACGAAAGTTCAATAACATAAAGGCACTTCCTCTCAATATCCAACAGAACTGTATCTGGCTTGGTGGCTTTGAGTTGTCTTGTGGTGGGAAAGCAATAATTCCAATAAATACGGTATTTGGAATTCTCCACCACGGACTCTGCTTCCACAAGAATATATGGTATGATATTAATAATGGTGGGGCACTAAAACCCCATGAAGGAGCTTGGCCTGCAAGGCGGAAGGTCAGAGCTTCCGTATTCTCGCCCATGATAGGATTAATATTAATACCGTAAACATGTCTAAGACTATCCTCAGGCCTGCATTGTGTCGAGCCTTCCACGCCCAACAGGAAGTAGGAAGATTTTCCTGAAAGATAATATTTCGATACACAAGCGTATTAAAGACACCCTCTTGGTATGCCAGCACAAATCCTTCCGTTTCGGGTTTCAAACCGGCCGACTTCAAAAAGGCAAACTTGAGCTCGGCAACAAACCCTCTCGCTCCACGTGTTGAAAAAACTGGTAGTGTATAGCCTTTCCCATATGTTCACCGTTAGCGAGTTGCCGAAAAGTCCGTGCTTTTCTGTAGCTTTTCGGGCCTCTTGAAAAGTAAAGCCTCGTTTCCGGCTCACTCGTGTATATAATGAGTTTCATAAGCGGTTTGTTACTCTTCAATACGTGATTACGTGTGTCCAGGGCGACGCGGTGGTGAAATTACTTTAGGTTTAACAAACCCCTACCTCCAAGTTGACGACTGAGGTAGATACGTTGATCAAAGGATTTCGGGTGTAAACTGCGGTGCATCTTTATGATTTTCTTGTTGTGCACCGTTTGCAACTCAGTGACGTTCCATTTCATGATGCCGAAAGAGTATCCGAGCATATTGACAGCAAGCAACTTCCTAGCAGTTACCTTGTGCTTTCCCGACAACTGCGAATTACAAATTTGCAGAAGGCGCGGTTTATACTTGCTGCGGAGAGTCTTTTTGATAGTTTTTGATAGGAATCCTGCATGCCACTTTGCTGTATGCTGTATATAAAATTATAAGATTTCCCAACATCTAGATGTCTCACAATGTCTCCGTCAACCAGATGAACATCTCCACCGTCACCTGTTGGTTTTCGTTCAAATAAAACACAGCGCATTTTTCCAGGCCTAAACTCATACCAATTGCATTATTGTAAGCAGAGACGGAACCAAGAGAGCTCCGAATGTCTTTCTTCTTTCCAGCATAGAGTTTCAAGTTATAACTATACACAATTTTCGAAATTTTTATTTTATGTTCAAGATCAAATTCTGATTACTTTCCATTATTAATTACTTCTCGCTGGTAGCTCTGATCCAAAGTTGTCAACAGCTGAAGTAAGAGGGTCGAGTTAAGTTTATACCGGCGTTTAGTTAATTTAACTAGATTACAAAATAAAATATGTGTTTTAAACTATTTACAAGTAAATAATCAAAATATAATTCTTCCTGGTGGCCTATATGTGCCATGTAACGTTTTGTAGCTGGTGTAATAAGAATCGAGTCCCTGCGTATTTACAATAAATATAAAAGTATAAAGGTTCTCTCGGGTGGCCTCTACTTTGTGGGCCCCTAGCTATAAACAGATCAAAATTAAATAATTTTGTTTCAGTTCGTCGGTCCCGGGTTTCTCCAGATTTTAGGATTGATAAGACAAAAGCCAAAATAATTCTGGGGCAGTTAACAGCCACCCTAAGCCTGGCAGCCGTGACCGCTCTCCGCACAAGCTAAGTGAATTTAGAGATTTCAGAGCCCGCAACGGCCTTCGGCCTGGGCGTTTCGTTAATAATCGTCGGCAAAATTGAAGCTTTCCAGATGCGCGCTCGATTTGCAAATCAAATATTAACCGTACTTGTCTCGCTAATTTGAACTGAATTAGCAGGGTGGTTTCACGGGCTACTGGACCAAAAATATAGAAAAATCTGAACAACACTATATTTTTCCGCTCTAAAATTAACAGGTCGGGGTAGGTCTGAGGCTAATCTAAGTGGCACGATGTTGTTCCAATGCGCTCTAAGATTAACAGGACAGGGTAGGTTTGGGACTAATCTGAGCAGCACGATGTTGTTCCAATGCGCTCTAAGGTTAACAGGACAAGGTGTTTTTATACACAGGATCGCTTTAAGGCAGGCTCAGGTTATGGTCTGGACCGAGGACTAAGCGGGCATCGTTCTTTTATATGCTTCGTGATCTCCTACCACGTCGTTTACCTAGGAAAATCTAAAAATGGTTGAAGGTGATACTTCGATGTAGACGAAAGGTAGGGATACGCTGATCGAGCGGTGCGGTGTAGCTTGCGCAACTCGCCGGTTTCACACTTGCGCCCGTATCGGACAATCAGCAGGTTCTCTTGACGGAATTGTTTGTTTTTCTTACCCTTCGCGTGACTCCAAATGTTCGAGTTTCGCGGAATCCGCTTGAAAGACGCCGCGTCGAAATGTGACCAACTCTGTTGATACCACTATATTGCCTAATGATCTTGCAAATCGAGTCTTCCAGAGTAACATCAAACTTCCTATGCATATCACTATGTATGGATAGATATGGAGGTCTCGCAACAAGCAAATGATTAGCTCGTGGGATGTGGTACCGAACGCTTACGCATAATCCACCAAGCCATCGACAGGTTGCGCTTATAGTAGAGAGTATCGCGATAGAAGAACCAGTCTATAAGCAAATTGTTTTTACAACCCGGAAGGCCTCGCTTCAATCCTCGCTGTTCATATACGTTCTCCCAAACGGGTTTAATGAAGCTCAAGATATCTACGCTCGTACAACACGCTGGTGAAGATCTTATACAAATCATTCAGGCAGGTTATTGGGCGATTGTTCTGAGGCTTGTATATTTTCCTTGGTTTGAGGATAAGCACAGTTCTTCTTTCCACGAGCCGTGGTGGAATAAGCTCGTTGCCCGAAATATAATTGCTAAACACCCGAGCAAGATGAGCATGTACGGACGTGAATGACTTCCACCAGAAGTTGTTGACAGCGTCTACTCCTGGTGCCGTCTACCTTCTACGAACAATTTCTCGAAGCTAGTATCTTTTTTCCGTATTTTGAGCCCAAATAACAGGTGGCGCAAAAGTAATCACCCTATCGGAACATGCTCTCATTTTTGCAAATGGCATCTTATGTCATCGCGACTTTGACATTCGTGAAGCAAACAGAAGCAGAATACACATAGACAAACCATGGATCGCTATACTCCTCAAGAACGTGGAATAATTTGTGTCAATGTTTTTGATAAATAATCGGTCAGTGCTTTTGACTCCACGTGAAATTTGTTGCCGATTCCCTGGTCGTGTGGCATCAAATGTGCAAACACTGTGGCGTTTAGCCACTCGCCTCGAGCAGACTGGCTCAATACGGGACAGTTTCAGACGTGGCCGGCCCCGGAGTAGCCGTTCGGTCGAGAATATCGCTGCTGTGGCTGCAGATGTCCAAGAGGACCCTCAAACATCCACCAGACGATGGGCCACGCACTTGGGTATCGGTAGACGGTCTTTACAGCGAATTTTGGTGAAAGACTTAAAGATGTTATCTTACAAGTGCAACCGCACACACAGCATGAACGACAGTGGATATTCTGAAGCAAGCTTTTCCCGACCGCTTTATCTCTCGTTTTGTAGATCTGCACTGGCCCGCAAGATCGGCCGATTTGACCATTCCAGACTTCTTTCTTTGGGTTTTCTGAAGTCACGGGTCTATACGAACAAGTCACAGACCTTGGCGGCCTTAAAGGAAAACATCTGACTAGAAGTGGAGAATTTATCGCCAGAAGTTTTGAGAAAAGTCATGAAAAATGCTGTGAAACGAGCCCAAATTTTCATCAACTCTGGCGGTGTCCACTTGACCGATATTGTCTTCGAGAGTTAATGGAAAAAAATTAAACGTCTAAATAAACATAATCAACAAACAGAACCAATTTTTTTCATTTACAAACAAAGTTACTGCCTTAGGAAATCGAGTGAGGACTTTTGCGCCACCTTGTATTAACCTTTTACCCGATTCATTTAAGACAAATTCATAGTTTAGTGGTGAAGAATCAAACCTTTACTCTATACAAACGGTTTGCAGTGCATTTATATTCGTCGAAATGTAAATCTACATGGGGCTATGTTCCCGCACGCTATGTTGCAGTTTAGCTTATCGAATTCTCAGAATTTTTGTTATTCAGACATGCCCAAAACATACCCTTTCACAGTGGTTTCACCTGTGTTGTTGAGTTTCCCGATTCAGTTCGAAAGCGGTGGCGCACCATTTATTGAAAAATTTTTACCTCGCGTACCGGATCACCGCCCTAATCCAAGGTAGTAAAGAATCCCCCTTCTTCACTGCAGTTTAGCTGGCAAACCTTTTGTTACAGTTCATCGTAACGGGGTTGGGGCAGCGGATCTGCGTAATTTTCCCGATGTTGCAGTTTTACTGACGGTCTTGTCGTAAAGTCGTGTTCGTGCTGTAACAAACTTTGTGGCTCTAACATCTCCAATGAGGGTAAGTAAGCTTGGAAATTCTCGTTTATCGACAAATGGCAGCTTTAAATACGCCGTTTGACGGATTATTGTCGTGGGAATTCCAGTGAAATGGCTTATGTTTCCGTACCGTTTCGAGATCTGTCTTACCGCCACGGACTTCAGTTTACCCCCATCAGGGATGTTAGACTCAGAGCGCTTAAACCCGCAGCCTCCCATTGTTTTCAGCAGTTTCTTCATATATTTTGAGGCAGTTTATTTGAAAAACGACCACTTAGAGCTCTGCCGCACGTCGAACGCAGCCAACTAGCCTCCTTCACGTGCCATTTTTATTGTATTACATTTATTGTGCCTAGCTTACAGTGAACTTAGCGTCCTGCCTAAAGTAGTAAACAATTTTGTGTAATGTTGCCGCCATCGCAGCATTTATTGTTAGAACCGTTAGTTGCTAATTTGCCAAATTTAATGGATTGCTGTCATATTTTCTTGTTACTGCTTAACTGAACGTTGTGTTTCGTTTTTGAACCACTTTATGTACTTGCTGTCAAGCATCTTTGTTATTAAACTAATATTTTGGATTATTTAATATATAATATCGTTTGTGGGTAATACCGTTCATTTTCAGTCAAGTTTGCCGCCTTTAATTAATTTAAGACATGACGTAATTTAACCTAACCCTCGCTAACGCATTTCGGTATCGTTATTTTTATTCTAAACCTTTGTTCATTGTCATTTACATATTTCATTATTTTAATAGAGCTGATTGTTAAGTACTTATCTTTTTCATTTGTTGTTTACGATATCTGCATGCGTTATGTGTGTATTTTTCTGTTTTCTGCAAAAGGAGTTTAGCAGCTGCACCAATGAGTTATTTTTGCAAGGTAAGTCAGTGTTGTACGTGGATCGTCGACCAAACTCTGCCAAGGTAGAAGTAGAAAGATGAATCACCTACTTCCACATTCAGAGTACATTCACCTGTGTTGTTGATTTTGGTTTTCCGATTTAGCCGAATGTGGTGGCGCACCGTTTATTGAAAATATTTTACCTCGCGTACCAGATCACCGCCCTAATTCAAAGTAGTAAAGAATCCCCAGTCTCCACTGCAATTTAGTCGGCAAACTTTTTGTTACAGTTCATCGTAACGGGATTGGGGCAGCGGATCTGCGCACGTTTCCCGATTTTGTAGTTTACTGACGGTTTTGTCGTAAGGTCGTGTTCGTGCTGTAACAACCTCTGAAGGATCACTTTATCTCTGCTTCCGTTATTGTAGTCTTCAGGGCGCGAAAGACGTTCGTCGCAGAATTCCTGGAACTGTGTTAGCACTGGAGTTTCTTGGACGAAGATAGCTTTTTCGCAGAACTCCTTCCAATAGTGTCCAGCCTCGTTAGCTTGTAACGTTTGCCTGCAGATCAAATTTGTATTTCCGAATATTAATATAATATTTAAATTTGATCCTTGTCCGACCTCACGTTATCGTAATTTCCGTAATGTCAATGCACGAGACGATAAGCAGAGCGCAGTGACCGACGTCATCCAGTAAGTACAAAAGTGCGTCGCGCGCTGTTTCTCCCCACTTTTAGAAGCGTTCAAAGTCGCATAAAACGAATTGCGGAGCTCATTCCGAGGCAGATTTTCCCAGAGACTCTCCAGACCCCAGTCCGACTCCCGTTCCCGATCATCCCTGATTCCCTTCCGGTAACCGTGAGTAGATAACCAGACCTGTAAAGAATTCGAGGGAGAGATTTCCCCGGAAACACTTGTTTTCCTGAAAACCCGATCCCGACCAGTCACCGTTAATAATAATCCCTAACTTCAGCTGATCTGGTGGCTAAATACTGCACCCTCTTCGCTGAAGTCATTAATAATTATCCCGGACTTCAGCTGATCTGGTGGCTAAATACTGCACCCTCTTCGCTGAAGTCATTAATAATTATCCCGGACTTCAGCTGATCTGGTGGCTAAATACTGCACCCTCTTCGCTGAAGTCATTAATAATTATCCCGGAATTCAGCTGATCTGGTGGCTAAATATTGCGTCCTCTTCGCTGAAGTCATTACTAATTAACCCAGAACTTAGTTGAATTGGTGGCGTAAAACTCGCATCCTCTTCACTAGGTCCGAGCACTAGCTCGATAACATTGTAATTCCAATTCGCCAGCCCCGCATCCTATCTAGTCCGAGCGCACGAAATTTCCCGGCCGGCTTTGGAGGAAAAGCGGCCACATTGAGCTCACGTTCGGACTATGAAATTAAAGTCACATTTATTAACGCAATGCGGCGTTTTTAGTTTTTCCGTTTCCAGACGCCCCTAAATTAATTTAGAGGTAGTACGCCGGGCTTCACCCGCGTCTTATCAGCTAAATCTCCAGACCCGTGATATGTTTTATTGTATAATTGGCAGACCGTTTAATTCGATTTTTCCAGCTACCTACTCCGCAGGGACAGAATCTCTTATCAACCGCACCTGCAACGCCTGGCCGACCGCCCCGATAAGAACGCCTGTTATCAGCACCAGTCGTCTACACGAGTTTTTTGTAATTTCTTGTGTATATAAATGTTGAAATGTATCAGTAGGTAAATACATTAAATTGTTTAATTGTATCCCGATGGTGTTTTTGTATGTTAAACTATCATATATCTGAGGAACCAAAATTATCTTCGACTGTTTAATAGCTACCCGACGAGCGTAGAGTTTAACAACCCTTACGAGAAGGGCAAGTGTTACAAGCTGATGGTGGGCCGCGAGGAGTTTCGCCTTTTGATCGAAACAAGGCGGAGGGATTGGAGTTGAAGATGTTATTCTCTTTGATTTATCTCATCTGGTTGACTAGCTTCTTCTTAGCAAGAGACAGAGCGCGAACCTTATCTAAAGCTTTTCACTTGAGGAGTATTAATGTGGATTGGTTCAGTGAGTGGCGCTTTGCTTGAAGATTGTTGATAACACGCTTAAGTTTAGAAGTTGAGTGGATATTGCCCCATAAACATCCATCATACATTGAAGTCCCGATGATTCTCATCATCCAACCACCACCTTTCTCTTCAACTGCTGTATACGTCTCTCGTCATTAGACGCGCAGCAGACAGCTAACGTCTAACAGATTATGATCGGAGGTCAAATCATTTTCCAAAATGCCATCCATCTAAGCCAGGTTTTCGGCTATCGGTCTACATTTCCGATGTACTTTAATGTTGACATCCTCAACACTGCCCAGTGCAGTGTGAAATACTGTGAAGAGATCTCTCTCAGGAGGTGAAACATCTCTCACCTGTTCTTCTTCCACTTGAGGTGATTCATGAAAGAGTGGCGTTGCCCTCTCTGGTAGGTCGACGCGCCGCTGGAGCATCTGCCTTTTGAGACAGGCTAACCTGTCCCTAAGAATCTGCTGGGACATGAAGTTTAACTCCACACCACAGAGCAGGCAGTCGCATCAGGTAACCTCTTTTCTTAGGCGAAGCTGCTTCATAAAGATAAAGGAGTTCTCGTCCTAGCTCTGGCGTCCACATCTGACGACGCCTAGGCGGGTTTCTGCCAGTGCTAACTTGATTGGGCTACTCCTCCGAGGCTGGAGGCCCTTCGTACCTAGCATTACGACTTCTTTTCCATATTTTTGGAACCACGTATTAGCTCGCCGGGTGGTTAGTTCGGTCAAGCTGCTAAAAGGAATTTGCAATTTTCACTAACAAGTTAATTTCAACCACCACTGCCCGCGATTATGATTATTATTATTATTGAAAATTTTTCTTCTTATTGTCATTCAATGGCAGTATTTTGGTAAATCCAGATCTCCACAAGAGTTCACAGCGATTTACCCTAGAAACTTTCGAAGGATGTGTGCGGCTCCCATTAGAGCAACTTCTGCAATTCTTAGCTGATGGGTGGCCCATTTTGAGTTTACCTTCATTTCCCATTCCTTATTGTACCTAAGGCTCCTTCTATGACTGGCACTGTTCTGGTTTTACAATTATTATTACCTTATCGTTGAAGCATATTTGTTTTCCTTTTAATAAACCATATTTTCTTAAAAACAGTTTTATTTATTTGAAATTTCTCGAAACACCGTCGCAAATAATTTCTGCGACCTCTGTAGACAGAGTATCAACAATAATTCTTAGTTTTATTTATTCGCAATATGGCAATAGAACTTGATAATATGATTGAACAATTTGCACTAACGTCTTCTGAAGTAGTAACTTTATAAAAAATTCATTATTTTACACGTTACGCATATAGTGTTGAAAAGGTTATACAAACTGCTATCTAACATAAAAATTCTGTATTAAGGCAATAAGGAAATAAAATTATTGGCTATCATTTTATCGTATCTCAAAAATAAAACAAATATTGACAAATTCTGTGCCAAGCACAAAAGAAAAAAACACTAAATTTTCAATCACATATAGTGGCTCTATATTTGTCCCAAAAAGGCATCTCTTTTGCTTAGCTACCCGATTGAAAGTTCACACATATGTAGAAACATATAAAACTTGCACTTAAAGAATATGTCTTTACTATAATTTAATTTTTAACTGATAAATTGAGAAATATTTGCTCTCCCTATTACAAAATATTTACAGTAGGTTAACAAGTAAACAATAATTCGATACTTAAAGACATACCTTGTTGGATAAATAGAAATGTGTTAGCAGTATGCTTTAGTTCACGCAGCCGTAAAATTATCAAATATTACAAACGCCGCAAATGTCTATCACCACACTAGCAGGAATACGTTATTACATACCGGTTCGAATTCTGCTTATAAGTTATAATGGAATACATAGATTTACTGTTGATTACAAATCTGTGTACCATGCTCGCGAGTCACGACTACGCATAACATTTTCTCCACCGTAATACTCTGCAACATAGGTAATCTGCTTATACTGTATTGATCTTGTTCCTTGCAAAATCCGTTCAAGTATGCTTTGAGAAAAGGTGAAGCTTAGATTATTGCATATTTAATGTGGAATTTTCAAGGAAGCGAGATTCAGAAAAATCGTCGTGGCGTGCGGTTCAGCCACTTTTTCAAGATGTTTACTGATATACCGGGTCACAATGAAACCAAAGCCATACCTCTAGCTCCTTTACTTATAAGTGAATTTGGATGAAATTTGATACAAGAATACTAGACATAATTTCTGATTGATGCTCAAATGTAATCAAAATGGCCGACTTCCGGTTTCACCATAAATAACACTAACTTTAATTTTTTAAATGGATCATATTGTATATTTTATGATTTTCGGAATCTATGACTGAAATTACATACTACAGTGTTGCCAAGTTAGCTTAGGCTTACACAAAAATATTTTAAAAATTAATTTTCAGTTTTAGATAAAGAAGTACTTGATCCATATCGTTAGATGAGCAATTAAATTTTCTATCTAATGGCAACATTGCCATTAGTAGGTGTCATTTAAAAATAGTAACATTTTCTTAAAAACCCGGTTAACAAATTTTATTCTTTTATTAAGGGTTTGTTATTGACCTTATTGATAAAAGAGCTATTATTATGCGTTGCTAAATTCAATTAGAACAGATTTTCCAGCGATCTTCTATGGTAAAAAATAGAATTTGAAAAATATTGTTTGTTTAAATAATAAAATTTGGCATGGTTATTGTATATAATTTGACTCATATATTGCAAAAAACATAAAATATACAGGGTGGTCCATTTAAAAAATGAAAGTTGGTGTCATTTCCGGTAAAACTGGAAGTCAGCCTTTTTAACTATATCTATCAGTCAATCAGAAATTATGTTTAGTATTTTTCTATAAAATTTTATCAAAATCGATTCACAAATAAAGAAGATATAAGCATAGCCCTGGTCTTGTTGTCACCCGGTATATCTACTCTGCTCCATATTGCATGAAATTTCAAAAATGCTGCATATTAAGTAATGTTAAGATAGCTTAGTAGAAACAGAGTTGTTATAAATATATATGTACAGTTTCAGTACAATAGCATATTGTTAAACAAGTGTAGGAAGAATGCTATTGGAAAAGGCATGTGAAAGCTGGAACAAGAGTGAAGGTTTTATTACATAAGTTTCACAATGGTTTTTCCACACGCGTGGGACATACTATTTTTCCTACTACGTGTAATTTTATATAATATTTTATTTTATACAATATTTAAGATACAATTAAATTAAAAGTTTAGGAAATTTCTTGACTGGCCCGTAATACCTGACTGTATGTATGGTTGCATACCCTCATTTTTCATTTCTGATATTTTGAAAATCCTTGAACTTGAGAGGGTTCTACTAAATTTTCAAAATAGATTGTTAGTATGATTTCCGGCGGTCATTTTATGGCACTGATTTCGTGAGATTATTCGTGGATGCTGTGCCTGGGATTTTGCTTCATGCAGATTAGAATTCTAGAATTAGTATGAAAATCGTAACGCACCCTTAAGAAATTCTGTGTGAGATTGCTAGAATAAATCTGGTTAAACTGGGAAATTTATTTCTACGAGATCACCTACGCGTGGCCACCTTCCAACTTTGGTATGTTTCTGTCGTTTCATTTTGAACATCCATGTTGTGTTATTTTAGGATTTTTTCGTACCACCTTGTGGCTCATTAGTACCATGCTCTACATATGTTTCCTTTTGGGCCTTCTATACGACCTGCAGGGCTAACTCCTACACAGTTGTAAGCCTCTCTTTTACTCTAACTGCTCCCGAGAACTAAGCCACACGGCCTTTGCCTCGTGCGAAAACTGGAGAAAAGCCTGCTTCACCCTACTTTTCACATTTGCTTGGACGGCATCTCAGCGGCACCCCCAAGCCTACCACCCTGCATAGCTTCTCTGACGACGTTGCTCTGCTATACATCAACAGGTACCCTCATCGTGTAAAGCTCGCGTGTTTTGAGCCATATGAGTTCTCAAACTGAAAATACCCATCCGTGTAGTTTGTGTATTACTGGAAGCGTTTCTACTTACGTTTCTACCCGATGGTACAGAGAATTTAAGAAATGACGCCACGATGTATTCACTTTGAGCGTTTGATTGTGAGAATTAGTTTAGTACTCTTAATATATAGCGGGTGTCCAAATTTGAGGTTGGATTTTGAATTTCGGGGTATTTGCTTTCTGTCAAATGTTACAGACAATTACAGACCTAAAGGCCAAAGTTACACCCGTAATTGGTGAGATAGACCCTCGTTTATGTTTAAATCTCGTTGAAGATTTGAAAAAAAGAATGGTTTCATATCAGACGAGCCGAGAGGGCATTTACCTGATATTACCTTAGATGTATAATCTTTAAGTATATGCTTTAAGTTCTCATTAAAATATCTTAGATTTTCAAATTATTTAGGCGTTTTATTAACGAATTAAGATCAATCTCAAATTTGGATACCCTCTATTATACTAGAGTGGCAGTTCTGTTAGAGCTTTCGATCGCATTTAACTCGGGAATGATTACGTTCCTCAACGTTTAGAATTAATACCTATGTCACGGACTACATTTACTGTAAGAATTTTTTCTCATAGCAACGTCTAAACAAGTATAATTTACTACCTGTACTCCATTTGTTAATGACGCCGACCAAGTTATGCAACCCAAAATACTATTTCGAATGTAATAGAGATTGAAAATTTTTATTTTTAATGGGTGTAATCCAGGAAGGCATGAAAAAATGTGTCACGAAGTTAGGTTATTTTATGTGACAGTTTAATGTTAATTATAACATAAGAAAACATAACAAAGATCAAAAATAAACTTGGTTGCAGGAGCCCACGGAAATTTCTGTCTACACTGCCCTTTATAAAACTAAGTACAATTGAACTACAATTAACTGAATTATTAGTTCATATGACTAACAGTCTAATCATCAGCTACACAAATATGCTAAAATATGTAATTTAAATAAAATTTATACATTAAATTGATAGGTAACATTAAAATCACCATAGGATAAGTTAAACAAGATGTCGAAAGTGTATTTTAAACTTAAAAAAAATTGACAGTTCTATGTCAACAAAAAGCATGCTACAGATTAGGCAAGTTTGACTGTTTCCAATGCCTCCCGCGATCAAGTTTATTTTTGATCTCCCGGTATTTTATAATTATTTCGACGCTTATATTCATTTGAAGACATTTCTTACCTTATAAATTCGTGAGGCAGGAAAACTAACTGACAAGTTGACAATGTCAAGCTAAACCTACGTTAGGATTTTTGATTAATAAAAATACATTTTTAAAAATATTATCAAGTTGACTAGTATAATTGAATAATGGGTTGCATAATTTTGTCCTCGGCATTAAATAATAAAGTATAGCAACTATACATAGTAAAGCAATTACATTCACAGCAGAATATATTAACTGTCCCAGTTTTTTTTTTTTGTATTGGACAGTACATACGCACTTATCAACTAATAAATAAGTATTAAAATCAGTATATGTAGCACAATATTAAGTGTAATTATTAAACTAATGAATGCAATATATGTCACTCTCTTAGTTTTAAGTTTAATATTATAGAATTGTGCTTTTAAGACTCTTCCTCTTTCTGTCCACGCATAAACCTTGCTTCCTTTGAGCAACAACCCACGTATTTATTTTGAAATGTTAATGTTAATAGTATTTAAGTTTTCTAATATTTGTGTAATCAACATTTTAAATAAACCATTATTATTATTATTATTATTCGTTATTTTGTAACGTTAGCACCTGAATGAAATTCAATTAATGCATAAATACCTACGTTAATAAGCATAATCAGGGCGTACAACTCGCGTATGCCACGAATTGGAAATAAGCGAAACCGCCCAGAGTAGCGCATCGCTGCGTAAGCCAGAGCCCAGCGCATTTCCACTCAGCCTCCTCCCAGAAATTGACCCGATAGCGAAGTCTAGAAAATTATGTAACCAGATGTGTGATCTGCTGAATACACTTCGACCCAGCGACCCGTCCAGAAGCTGTCTGACTGGAAGAGGCCTCAGCTACAGGCTCTTTCGGGATTAGCCGTCCAGAACCGTAAGATACACTAGAGTACATGGGTCCAATATTTCCTAGCACCCAGAACCTTCCCTAAACCTGCTTTTCTAGTCGGCGATGATTCGGTATCAAGAAGCAACCCTAAATATTTTGTTTGGTTGTCGATGTTCACCGGTATCAGTAAACATTTTCTTGAAATCGTTGAAGTCGTATCTTTGCTCCCCGATTATCGGTATCAAGATACCGACCCTCGAAACTGTACTTAAAACAAACCTTGTATCCTCTAACACTCTAACACTGTATCTCCAGAGCGAACTCCTTTCCATAGAGGTTACCACTATTGTGCAAACTGCGACCGGATACCGTCGAGCACCAGTACTGCTTGATTCACCCCCAGAGGAGCACCACAACCAGGGTGTTTTTCGAAAATTAGTAATATTAGTTGGACACCAAATATAAACAACTCAGTCATTTTGTGCTGATGTTTAATTCCAGAATCGTCCGTTCCTGGCAGCACGCCGTCCTAAGCAAAGTTTCACCGGCATTCCGAGCTATAATAAAACCTGGTCTATGTATGGTGGGTTGCAGATCTCCTAGCGCCGGCTTCAACATCCGCCGTTCAGAATAATACTTTGTTTATCATTTTAATATTGTACATAGGTTACTAAATTAATTTTAGTCTAAGACCTGACTTGTAACTACTCATGGCAGAATTAAATAAATTACCAAAGTAATTGTGTAAAATTATCCAGACAAAAGCATTAGTTTACTTTTCTACTATATTAATATTTCCTGCTGTGTAAATGTAGCTAAGAAAAAATATCTTGTCCACTTAACACCTAATATTATGAACATTCCGCTTTTCAGCTGTACATATTCGGTATGTTTTTCATTTTCATTTTGTTACAGTTTTATTGCTACAGTCATCCATAATTAACGTATTTACCTACCTATTCTCTTAGTAGACCAGTAAAATTAGGCCAAAAAAGGGGCTGCCTTCCAAAAACGGGTGGAGTTCTGGAAACTGTTTTAATCAATCATGCAGGCCTCTGATATGAATAATATGAGTTTGCCCCGATTTCCGAGTGGAGCTTCAGCCATGATATTAAAATACCTCGGAATTTTCGGAAAAGTCCACTATTACCAAAAATGTAGATCATTAAATTCTGCTTCGATTGAGTACAATACATTAGAATTTGATCAACTGGTCTTGTAGAAAATCTATGTCATAGAACGCCTATTTTTCACACTTTTCGAAAAACACTTCGTCTCTTTAAAACATACAAAATCTATGAATAGACCAACTTTAACGTAAAATGTTGTAGAGCATCGAATTATGTTTCCAAAACCCCAAGAAGGTGCCAAAAAATCCAACCAGTAAGTAGATATTAGAGGAGACGCTAAATGTAGCAAAGCATTCCAATGTGAAAGCGAGTAATGTTCCTTGAGGTACTAAAATGCAGGTGGGATTAAAAAAATGTATAACAATATTTTTGTACAAAGGTACGAATTTAGGTTATTTGCAGATTTAAGATGTGTGTGTACTTAGTACAAACATTCCTGTGTAATGTAAAAAATGTGTGTAGGCCCTAACAAGAGGATTATTTTTTCTCTCCTTCCATATTACTGGCTCTAGAAATGGAGTGCTTTGCTGCTATTAGCGTCTCGTGATATTAGCCTTTTTCAATTTTCTGGCAATAGCATGGTTACTGAGCAACATGATTTTCCATTCACAAGTTTTTCAACATACAATTTTTCTGTTTTTTACCAATATACAAGCCCTCACCTACACGTTCTTATCGAAATAATGGTTTTGAAGATAATAAAATTAGCAGATTGATGTGTTGTATGGGAAATCGTTTCGAAGAGTATTTGTAAAAAATGTGTTTTTTTATTAGGAATAAATACTCAATTATATTCGGTTACATTCCATTCAGTTACATTTGATTATATAAAATTACATTAAGATTATATGATAAAACAAAGTACATTCACTAAGAGTAAAAACACTTCATGTTGAGTTATGTACAATGTGTTTTTTTAATTTACAGTGTTATTTTTTGCACGTTTGGAGGATGATGGTCTCAATAACGTGAATTCCAATTCTCCCATTTGTTCCTTATTCAAATCATCGTCGAGGTCGTCTCTTCCTTCTTCCATGATGTCATCATAAATTATGTCGCAGTCATCAGTACCGAGAATCGGGATTTCAGTTTGATCATTAGTGCAGCACTGCTCTTTGTATAGTTTACAAATGGTGGTACATTTTATGCCATTTTCCCTGCAGAAACAACCTCCAAGGCAGCCTTTGGAACATGTGCAGCATCTGATTTTCAGGAATTCCTCAGGTGCTGCTTTTTTAGTAATGGGAACTGACAGGAGGCCGAGTTTTGATGTCTTCCAGCTCCATTATAGTGAGTCCAGTGGGTTGTTTTTCCACGCTTGTACCTGCAAATACGTCCTCAGGGAATGCTGTCGAGCAGCTGCTTCTGTAGGAAGCAAAGAGGCGAGGTTGAATGATGTCTTTTAATGGCTTTGTTTCATCTTCAGAATACAGGCTGCTATGCACTTCTGTCCCGCCTCATCAACCTCATCAGCAGTAGCATTGTATTTGCTAAATACCTCTGCTGCTTTCTGCAGGTTGGTTGTCTCCAATATCTTGAGGAATTTCAGTTTCCTTTACCGAAAACGATGAAGTCGTGTCGCAGCCACTGAATGTATGTAGGAATAATATGTTGTCTTTAGAAACTTGGGAAAACTTGAAATTTAAGGGGCTGTAGACAACTTTGTCTTGTCTGCATTTGCCTGGCTTCAGTCGAAAGATGTTGGAGAGCATTGGTTCTGAAGCAGTCAAAATCACAAGAAGGTCGGTGTTCTCTCCAACGACAACCACACAGTCAGAGTGCTGAGCAATGTCAACAGCACTGGCCACAATTAAAGTATCAGCGTCCTCAGCAGCTCGCTTAACATTGAAGTGCTCAGCTTCAAATTGTTGAACCAATAAAGAGATGAGACGCTGTTTATTTTATTCATTCGAAAGAAACAATTCTTTTGTCATGGTTACTAACATTGTTTCATCAAACGTGACATTCGGTGCAGTTTTTTTTGTGGCCCTGCCCAACCGCTAAGCTGATTTAGTACTCTTCTCACTTGCCACATCAGGGTAGGTATCAAACACAATCGTGCCTTTTTGCCATACCAATTCTTGATGTAGTATACATACTTTGTAATTATGGAAGACATTGGTTCTTTTTCCTCCCATCCACTCTATGCGAGAGAAATCTCCAATCTACGACAAACTCTGCCTTTTCAAAATCAATTGGGTATTTAAGGGCATCAAACAACTTGTAAAACACAGATTTTTGTGTTTTTCGCATACCTATTTCAGCAAACATAGATAAAGGGTACGGGGCCAACTCATATGGAAAATATTGCTGAAGTTCTTCATTGGACGTCTTGTGGAAATTTATAAGACAATTGCAGGTTATATAACAGTAAAAATGATTCCTATTTCGGACGACAGGGTCTATGGCCTTTTCGGGTGTATGATTTCTTAGTTAGGGTCGGGGTTTAGACGTTAGGTTTTTTGGAACCTTCTTGGACTTTCTCAAAACATAATTTGATGCTCTACAACTTTGGTTCTACAATAATGTGCGTTAAACTTGGTCGATTCATAGATATTGTACGTTTTAAAGAGACAAAAAAGTGTTTTTCGAAAAGTGTGAAAAATTGTCGTTTTTTGACGTAGATTTTCTACAAGGCAAGATCAAATTCCAACTCAATCGACGCAGAATTTAATGATCTACATTTTTGGTAATAACGGACTTTTTTTATTAAACGCTTAGTTTCGGAGTAATTCGAGAAAAACCGGAAAAAGTACGAAAATTTCGAGGTTTTTTTAACATCACGGCTGAAGCTCCATTCGGAAATCGGGGCCAACTCAGATTATTCATATCAGAGCCCTACTTGATTGATTAAAACAGTTTCCAGAACTCCACCCGTTGTTGGAAGGCAGAAATCTACTTTTCCTGGCCTATAGGTTACAATTTGTAATTTTATAATACGTTTATAATAGATTGGATAGTTAGCACATTGCTACTCGCATGTTATTTTATTCTCAAAACTTAATATTAACACCCAGCAGTAGTTATCCCGTGAAACTTTAATCATGGTTTACGCGTATCAAGATTAACGGCATTATTATACAAGAATAGCCTTTGCTTAATTAATTGATTGAGTAGCAAATTGGTGAGAGAAATGTGAGGTCGAGCAATTAATTAATGTAGCAGATTATCATAGTTATCAAAGCGCAGTTAACCTAAGTTGGATTAATGGTTGTTAAGTTGATGCTGTTAATTATAGCGGTTAGTACGAGACAAGATACACAATAATTATAGATTGTATCACTACTAGAAATTAGAAATAAAACCAATCCTTGAAAAGTTATTTTGCATGTGGGCATCTCATTTTTAGTTCATCATCGTCATGCATCTAAATTTGAAATAGTAATGAATGTAATGATCAATTTCATTAAATCGCTGGTAGCATTTGTAAATTCATTTCATGCAATCAAGATCTCATTTTGAACTATTAATTGCTTTGCTGATTATTAGCCTTTAGCTGATTGCTTCGCCACAATGTAAAGCCACAACTATGTAATTTATTGCCGCTTTTAACTCGCTTTTAATTTGTTTTCATCTGATAATTCCAATAATGAAGTGTATATGCTGATAGGCACCCTGTTAACGCATAAGTGCTTTCCGTGATCGCAAGAAGTTAGCTATTATAATTTTCGAGCATGAGTGGCCATACATTCAGGATATTAACGCTACATACTTTCAAAACTATTCAACATTTTTAAACACGATAGTAAACAAAAATTTAGAATAAATGCGGCAGTTTGTTGGAGTAAATATTCTTTAATAGTACATTACGCAACTAGTTTAGAAAAGTTATGTTTTACTGAACAAGTATGAATGGTTTAAGTATGAGCGTTAGCGTTAAAAAATTTAAAACTTCGCTTATCGATAATGATGCGCGAATGTCCCCTTATTTGGACGGTTGTCGAAAAAAGTGTCTCCTGTATTTTAGTAAGGAGGATAATAAGCTTTATAAATAATCTCATTCTTCTTCTTTCTCCTATTGTAGGCCAGTGGCCATGTACAAGTAATCAGCTATTTCAGTATCAAGCAGCAATCACGTAAATAGTGTAGAGGTATGAGCCCACAGCGCCTTTAGTTTTGCAAGAAAAACGTTTCGAAATTGGAAAACAGTGAATGCTGCAGTTTGTCTCGTGCAAAGATAATGGAGCGATAGATAAACTGACGTCTCCAGACTACTGTGTAATTTCAGTCTGCTCTAAGAATTAAGAATTTCTTAGCAAAAATAATTATCTCTCGACGTTAAATTCTTAACAAACTTCGCTCGTAATACTCGCCCGCTTCCCTTAAACGCTGTTTTCCAGACAATGTCTCTCTTCGTAATGCAAACTTTAATCACAACGGCTCAAGTTCATTTAGGTTCTTGCCTCAGTTCATTGCTTAATTAAGATATCGATCCGGGGATAAGTATTATGTAAATTATGTAGGCATATTTTGTTAATTACTCGAAACAGGTGTGCCGGGTCTCCGAAAAGTCGTTTTGATCAAATATAAAAGGATGGCTGCTGAAATTGATAGCGTCATTTTGAAACAAGTAGTATGCATTAGTTAAACAAACTAAATTATATCTTCAAGAGTTTAGTATCTATATTCATACTTGATGATGTAAGTGCGAAATGAAACAATAATTTTGAAACCGCTTATAAATGAACCATAAAAAATGCACGTCACATACATATATGCTGTTCCAAACTTCTAGAAAATCTCTACTCTGTGTTTTATAATAGTACTTTTACTTAGTCCTTACGTTGGGCACCGTAATCTGTAATGTGGCTTTTCCACGTACTCCATACTTTACTGTACTATGAAGTTGTATTGCCCTTTGTATGCTAGTCAGCTCAGTCGTAGAAGCACAAGACCCGCTCTTACATCATTGCAGCTAAGGGAATTGTCAATATTGCTCTTGTCGGTCTTCTCGTTGTCACCTATGGTACTGTAATTATACATGCAAATCCTGCCTGGAATAAACACCGACAGTTTACATGAACACTTATATAACCTAGAAGAGGATATACATTTACATAAAAACATAAAAAGAATACACAGTGGCAATACATAAAGGTTACACTCACACTGTCAACAATGTAGTATAGCAAAGTAAGCCTCTACGAGCTTTCATGCAGCTCTTAAATGCAAGGGTCAACTATTAACGGTTGCCGCTAAGTCAAAAAACTAACTGCGGGTCGTAGCTCCTTGCTGACTCAGGCGATTTCACACCCTCCGAACAATGCTTGGATCAGCATTGACGCTCCACTGTAGACGTACGATTGCGTGTCAAAGGATGCCGCAATATTTCGTAATACCCGAACTGGGTTTTCAGTTAAATTCTGAATGATCGATGCAGTCGGTTACTATAGCTTTAAATCACTGAAGTTTTTTAGTCTTTGTGTTGTTGAGTAAAACCTGGATTTGCCTTCTAGTGACGGCGTCGGTTGTATCAAAGGCACGCAATTCTTGACGCTTCCTGCTATATCTCGAGGATGTTTCCCCAAGATGTCACTTCCAATGCTTCGCGTGGCGTCCGTTTTTGCTTGGGCGACACACACAGCTCGCTTGTTGGTAAGCAACTGCCTCTTCGCGCCTCTCAGCCAGCGCAGAACTTGCTTTGTTCTATTAATAACCGCACTGGCCAACTAAATCAGTTGGTTTGCTCGCACAAACTCACGCACGACACTCGAAAGTTTTAACTACACAATAAGTTTTAGCCTAATTATTACAATGTAGAATTACAGTTTAGTTTTTGTCCCTAGCAGAATAATAGTTAAATACTAAGGTTATTATTAGCTGCGAAGGTGTCAAAGAGCCATTACAATATCCCCCCTGGTTTTATTCTAAACTGGTTAGAGCTGAGAATAAAACCACCTTTACTAATTCTGGATTCTTGTAACCTGAGTGAACTAGCAGTGGCCTAAGGCAGTTCCTATACTATACAGCTTAAAACACGGGGTTATTTAAGAGAAAATCATAAAATAAAACTTGTATGCTTGAACTGAATGTTATTACAACCCTTTGTTTCTCAACTTCCTTTCTAATAGCGTCTTCTTATTGTCGAATTAATTTAAAATCGTTTGGCATTCGCGCTTTAAAACCGATAAATGCCACGATGGTAATCGTGTTTTTAAATCGCACTATATTTTTATTATTATTATTTGTCCGCGCGCTGATATTATTTATCTTAAACGCTTCTCGCCTAATTGGGCGTTGATGCCTTTGCATTATGTTCTTCTTTGTTGCGTGATGGTACCACAGCTGGGCATAGAGTACATTTAATATTTGTAATTTCGACTGATAATTCCAGTTTGAGGGGTAATACAAACTCACATCCTTTTAAATGAAACACCTTGTACATATAATCTTACCTACATGTGCATTTCTTACTTTTTAAATTCTGGCAAATAGTTTGCATTCACAGGCCTATTTTTTAAATCGTAGAAACCTTGTTTTTAGGAATTCGAAAAAAATCAGTTGTATGCTATCAGCCAAAGGTCTCTAATTTGTGCTGTCGGACGCCAGCAAATACCGATTTAATTATACAGGGTGAATTGTAGGATTTTTCAATTTTTGGGAATTGTAAAGAGCCATACCTTATTTTTTTCAAATAAAACACCCCGTATGCTTTTAAACCGTTTGACTGCGTTTTCAATCTTTATTTTTTATGAAGAATGAAGAATGCGCTATACCAACAGTGAATCAGTACAAATTAGAGACCTTGGCTACTAGGGGGCATAAGGCCTAACGGCATATGCGCAACAAAAAGCCTCTACTATCCAAAGGTAAACCTCAACTTTCTGTGGTTAGACATATTTTCACAAATGAGGCTCTGACTACCGGAAAAAGGCCATATAACCCTACCCAAGAAAAGTGGTGGAAGAAATGTACTGCAAATGAACTTGTACACGAAGCTGTTACGGTATCAAATTATTCTAAAGACACTCTAGGGCGGGGGAGTGCCCCTTTGCTTCGACAAGTCCGGGAATTGCCACCACTTACCCTGGAAATCTCACAAAACAGGCTAAAGACCACGGCTTGATACGCTCCGGCAGATGGGCCTAGTCCTAGAAACGGTACACCACAGGGCAAGCGTGACGGTATGTATAGGGTGCTACAAAATAAATGGGCGCCACGAGATTCAGACATAAAACCCGCGCTTAACCGAACCTCGAAAACCAAGTGAGGCAAATTTGAGAACAACCTCTTGACTTCCAACAGTGTAGCGACAAGCTCGCCGACCTACCTGCAACGCTTAAAAACCGCTCTCAGGTCTCACCTTACATCAATCTTGACACAGTGACTAAGTCACCCTGAAAATAAGCCTGCACAACCTCGTGGGAAAATAATAAAAGAAATACAGTAAACAGATCTATTGGACCAAGCTCATGGCCAAAAGGTACAACAACGCCGAAGTGGTCAGCGTGCACAATAAATTCATAACCTAAAATAGAGCTAAACCTAAAAAGAAAGCTCAGCTGGGGACGCCTTATCCAAAAACAACAATTGGTACACTGCCCCAACGTGGGTGGCTCGCGTCTGCCTAGAAGAGCGTTGGTTAGAGTTTTCGCACAGCTTCGCACAGCTTCGCACATTAAACAAATAATGAGGGATACAGCATCTACCACCTACAGAGCAATGAAAACAAAGTGCATGAATGGACAGCACTGGAGAGCTGCGACCAATCAGCCGATATGCTAAACACCACAAAAAGATGATAACAGGACAGCTTTCTTTTTCGGGACTCTTAAAAACCAAGCTGTTATGCTTTTTGTAGATAGATTTGTGTAATTTTTTTCGCAAAAGAATTCATAATTTTTAAACTATTATATTGGTTAGAATTTCAAAAGGAAGATATGCAAGGTAATATCCGATGAAGTGGTGAAAAAATACAAATTGTCCCATTTAAAACCAATGTGAGATTGTATCGCCCCTCTCACAAGAGTCCACCATGATGGTTAAAATCTAGTATTCTAGAATTCATTGTTTTCTAAAAACCTTGATTCTGCCGATACTTGACGGTAATCGTATATTATTCTATTTCTGTCTAACGCATACAAAACCCATAAACTGTATTCTAGCACATTTGATCACCTATCTATACATTTTCCGCAACAGATCTGTATATAGTCTTCAACTTGCTCCAATCGTTTATTTTCTATTTGGAGTTTTTTCAAATTCGATACAATTTATATATATTTCTTTTTTACCCTACGCTCTTAACTATTATTCTTAATGAGAGCATATATTTATAATATGTCCAAGATCTACGTGGTGTAAACTCTACTAGATGATTTCTAATACTACTAATTATAGGTTTCATTTTAAATTCTTCTGCATTTTTTATTTGTCAGGTATACATTTGTGATTTCCTGACAGGAGCAAGATAAAACTATACGATTTAAGAAAAGGGAACGCTATAACAATGCATAGAAATAGTGGAAATTAATTACAACTATGGTGAACATTTCGCGGAGACGTGTTATTTCGCAAAACAGAGACATCACTAATTGATTATTGATCTTCTATATCGTGCGATCTGACAGCACTAAACTTTTCCTTTAGGGCTAGGTGAACGACAAAGTCTACGCTAATAATTAACCAATAATTCTAGCCCTTGTAGACAATGTTCAAGCTGTTCGCAGAATAACGCCGCAATTATGCGAAAACTTGATGCAAAATTTCCTCAAAGGAATGACGGATTGTCACAGAAGTAGAAGCGGCGATTTACCAAATATCGTGTTCTACATTTAATCGTAAGGTTTGTACTTTGAATATATTGGCACTTTTTTAACAATCACGATCACGATCTGCCTATTTCAATCCACTGCTGGATGTAGGCTTTTCCCATTTCATACCATTTCCATCTATTGTGAGCTTTTCTCATCCACTGAGTTCCTGCCCTTTTCTTAATATCGTCTCTCCATCTCGTTGTTGGTCTCCCTGCATTTCTGCGTCCAAGTCTAGGCCTCCACTCTAAAAGTAGTTTAGTCCACCTATTTTTTCTTGGTGTTGTGGCAGCCTTGTCCTACCCAGCGATTCTTAGCACCCCCTGCCTTCTTCTTTTTCCAATCGCTGCCTTGATCGGGAAGTATTTTTTTAACAATGCAGATGTTTTTTATTAATTTCAAATGACACCTCTTAATGGCAAACCCTATATTTCTATTTAGCTTTTCTCTAACATTGTTGTTATTTGTATTAACATATTTACTGCCCATAGAAGTGTATTACAATATATTACAATAATGCCTATCGTCGACGAAAACGACACCTAGGCGCATCTCCCACAAAACCGGTACGTCATCTTAACGCAAAAAAACGATCATCGGACAATATAAACAAAGAAAATCGCCAAGAGAAAACAGAAATCGAGTTACACCTCGCTATCCTCTCATCCCTTCTGAACAGTTCTGGTATCAGAGCTGGTAGTTCCGCTGTCCGATCTCAGCTTTGGTCCTTTAAGGCAGAGAAACGCCAGCACCCCGAACGGTTATCGTCGACTACCCTACCTACATACCTGTATTGACACCGAATCATAAAAGCGAAGTGTACGAGATCACGTAGGAAAACGAAAGTTGAAACTTCAATTGCAGCGCGCTCGCCTTTCCGTAGAAGAGCGACTATCACCTCACATCACCTGTCATACCTCCAAGTAGTTCCGGAACCGTCTTCCACCGTCCGTAGTCCTTCGAGCCGCTGGACACACAACATAATTTTTAGTAGGTAACTCGCTAGTAACAAATTCACCCTCTAAGATATAAACAATTATAAATTCTTACGAATTTACCCGCCAACAACAAGCTAACATTTGTAAAAGTTGAAGACGCTCGACCTACTCCCGATAGTTACACTACGAGCTCGAGGACAACCGACTGTGTATGTTATTAGAAATAAATCACTCGCGAAATTGCCCCTCTCGGCATGGCGTCCTCGAGGGCTCAAATTTGTTCTCGTGGATTGTTTGTTATATATCTTATTTGTTATACCGTAAATAACTATAATCTTTTAAAATTGAAAATCTATAATAGTCACCCATACCTACCATATTAGCAGATTACAGATCAGGCAAATCAAATATACCGCCCTGCAAATTCTCTTATCGTGAAACACGAAAGCCAACTCGGAATATTTTAGCGTACATTTAACATTCAGTAGTACACCTACACCTCTATGACATGGACAGCAAAGGGTTGACGATGCTCCAGGGAACGAACCCATCATTTCGAACTCACTCCCTGTGTTGTGCTTTTGTATATAGTGCTTCTGCGTTTAACTAACGCACACATTTAGTGAAACGGTAAATATCAGATCCCTTCTTCATATGAAAATTAAAGTCGGACAAGGGACCATCCATGCGACCCGAATAAATGAAAATGGTAGAAACCGCTGTAATTAAGCTAAACGTACTAAATGGAACTTCCTGGCGGACTTTAAAACTCTTCGCAGTTGCGATCCGCAGTTACATAATTACTATTTATTCGTATGACTTTCTTTCGCTGCTGCTTTGTATGAAATCTCAGTTTTTATTAAGTTTCCATTTAAAATAGTATAAAATGCAGTTTATTTTCAGCCAGCATGTAGCCATCATGTAAATTTTACTAAATATCGAATTACAACAGCTATTTATGTGTCAAGTTGCAAAATGAATGTGTTTTTCATACTAGGAGTGGCAACAAGTTGAGTGTGAAAAACACTAATTTTGCAACGTGTTGCATACAAGATTTTCTGTAATTTTGAGTTATATTAATGTTTACAGTAAATACATTTACTTAAATCTACAAAGTTCTAAAGTTTTATGTTAGCACTAGTGTCAATATGAAAGCTCATATTGCAACTAGTGCGAATACATGCATCATTTTGACGTTGAAAACGACAACAAAATGTCATTATATTAAGTCAAAATTACAGAAATATAAAATATTACCACTGCGAAACTAAGGCATAACCAGAACATAAACAAGAAATTTAAACTTCAATTACTTTACTTGTTTAGCAATACCAACACTGCAAGGCAAACTTGTTTAAGAGTTGAGTAAAAATTACAGAAGTTACAATTTACCAACCTTCGTTAATGTATTGAAAATGAACTTGGCTAATTTTCAAGTTTGGCATAAAATTTGCAAAATCTGAAAATTTACAAGGAATAGAAATAAAGAAAACTTTTTAAATTTTTCATATCTTTATTATCATTGTTCATTATACGCCAAGCGAAACGTTACTGCGAAGTTCTACTGCATAGTAGATCATTAATAAATAATACGCTACAATTTTGAACATTCTCAGCATCTTGTACAATTTAGTATTAATCTGCAATTGGATAAAGATGTTGAATTCGATATTAATTCATTTTTTTATATCTTCTTCTTCTTCTTCTTATTCAGACCTTTGTATCCAGTATTGGATATAATCCTTCCCTTTATTTTTCCATTCTTTTTTATCTCTTGCGGTTCTCATCCATCGTTTACCAACTATAAATTTGAAATCGTCTGTCCATCTTTTTGGTGGTCGACCAACACTTCTTCTGCCTATTCGTGGTCTCCAGTGTAGAAGTCTATTTGTCCATCTATCGTCTGCTCTTACGACGTGTCCTGCCCAGCTCCATTTCTGTCTAGCAACTCTTGTTACAATCTCCGTTACTCCCGTTCTTTCTCTAACCCACTCATTCCTCTTCTTATCTCTTAATGACACCCCCAACATTCTCCTTTCCATCGCTCGTTGAGCTATTACCAATCTATTCATTGCCTTGTTGGTTAGGGTCATCGTTTCGGTTCCGTAAGTCAGTACGGGGAGCACACAGGAATCGAATATTCTTGCCTTTAAGTGATTTGGAAAGGTTTTATCGTTAAGTATTGTGGATAATCTACCGAAGGCTGTCCAACCCAAAGATATACGTCTATTTAACTCCGCGTCTTGGTTGTCCTTTCCAATTTTGATTGTATGACCTAGATATATGTACGAATTCACCTGTTCTATATGATCTCCGTCTATTTCAATGTTGAGGGGATTTTCGCTGTTTGTCATGACTTTTGTTTTTTGTTTGTTAATGTTTAAGCCAATTCTTTTCGCTTTATCAATTAGTTGTCCTATCATTCTTTCTAGTTCAGACTCATCTTTAGCTATTAACACAATGTCGTCCGCGTACCTTAAATGTGTTAAACTTCATCCGTCAACGTTAATACCCATTCCTGTCCAGTCCAATTCCTTAAATACATTTTCCAAAACCAATGTAAATAGCTTCGGGGACAACGTGTCCCCCTGTCTAACACCTCTTTCTATTTGTATTTTCCCAGATGTTTCTATTAACTTTATTGTGCTCGTTGCCTTTTTGTATATTCTTTTAATGACGGTTGAGTATCGGGTATCAATGCGACAGTCGTCAAGAGCTTTTAGAATAGCATGCATCTCCAACGTGTCAAAAGCCTTTTCGAAGTCTGCATAAGCTAATGTTAGTGGCAGGTTGTATTCGTTACATTTTTCAATTAACAATTTCAGACTCTTCAAATGATCTGTCGTTCCAAACCCTCTTCTAAATCCTGCCTGTTCTACTGGTTGATATGCGTCAAGTTTGCTGGTGAGGCGGTTCGCAATAACTTTCATGAATAATTTATATAGATGCGACATCAAGCTAATGGGTCTGTAATTTCAAACATCTGATCTATCCCCTTCTTTATATGTAGTAGGATTATTACTGCATTGTCCCAATCATTAGGTGTATCGCCTTCCTCAAGACATTTATTAAATAATATTTTTAAAGTTTTCAGAAGTTTTTCTCCGCCATATTTTATATGCTCGCTAATTATATTGTCTTCACCAGGCGATTTATTGTTCTTCATTTGTTTCAAAGCCCCTCTAATCTCGTTTGTTGATATGTTAGGAATATCTTCTGAGCCGGAATTTATCACTTTTGGGCATTTCCTTTCAATGGTTAGTCTTTGGGCGGCATATAATTCTTTATAGAAATTTTCTGCCACTTTTACTATTTCTTTTTGGTCAGTCGTTTCTTGTCCGTCTGTTTTTCTTAGTTTTGTTATATGCCTCTTTCCAAGTGAAAGATTTGATCGTAGTACCTTCATATTACCATTATGTTCAATGATTCTTTCTGTTAAATTTTTATTCTATTTTAGCACATTTATTCGTATTTTCTTTTTTATGGTTTTGTTAGTTCTGTGTATTCCGCAGTATCCCATTTCCTACTTTGTCTTAACTGTCTTATTTTGTCAAGCAGTTGTTTTGTCTCGTTTGATAGTTTATTTGTTTTGTTTTTACAGTGTGCGTTTACGGCCTTAGATGCTGTTAGTACTGTTGTTGCGATTTTACTGTTAATTTCGTTTATCGTCGTATCAGATTTTTGCTGTTGTGACACCTTATTTAGTTCTTCTTCCACTTTTTGTTGGTACCTGTCATTCTCTGTTTTTAAAGTTTCAATTTTCATACGCTTCATATTTCCACTTTGTATTAGTTTCGTTCTTTCTTTTCTCGTATTAATATATATTTTCGTACGTATCATTCGGTGATCGCTACTTGTTGGAAAACTGTTTAATACAGTTACGTCTTGGAGGATGTTCTTGTTGTTGGATATTATGAAATCTATCATTCTTTGTAGATCCATCAGGGCTGCGCCACGTCCACTTATTCTGCGGTTTTTTCATAAAGAAGGTGTTCATTGCGTATATGTTGTTCTGGACTAGGAAATTAACGAGCATTTGACCTCTTTGATTTCTTTTTCCAAACTCATATTCTCCCATACACGTTTCCGGTGACCCTTCCTTTTTACCTATTTTAGCGTTAAAATCGCCTATAATTAAGTTGAAGTGGGTTTTATCTTGCTCTATGTTTCCCACTATTTCATCATATAATTCGTCAATAGCTTCATCTTCGTGTGAGCAGAAGAAGTATTACTTATTACATTTTTTAGCTGGTTTGGAGGAGTTATAAGAATTACAAACCATCCTCTCGGCGACTCCACATATTGTTCATAGTTTATTTTGTTTACTCATGAAACGTGCTTTAATAGCAAATATAACAACTGGAGCAAAGATGTCACTGCTTTTATTATGAGAAACGGGGCAGTGTAAAAAAGGGATTAGATGCCAATAGATCTTTCGGTTGTTTAGTAGGTATGATCTATGGTGAGATATAGACCTTAAAAAGTGTTGAAAGAAATCTTTAGTTTGGTGTTAATTGTTCAATAAATACATTTTAAAATGATTTATTGTTTGGAGAGCTTCTACATTATCTAAACTAAGTAACATATACATATACATACATTAAATTTTATATTTTGAATGTCTTCGCCAATTTTTTTAATTACAATTCCGTATTAAGTTTTAGTACAAACAGCTGACTCTAACATCCCAACCCTGTCAGTGGCCGTCTACCATTCTACCACCGTTTGCCAACAAGTGCAGAGCGGCAATTACCTTAGCCCCACGAAATATTATACATGTTAGAGACAAAATCAATCCGACATTCCGTTAGTATCACACTATTAATATTTACTTGCAAATTTACAATTTCACGAAGGGCCAAAATCAAATATGATTGCACATTTTACTTATTTAAAAATTGAGAAAATAAAGCAAAAAATCCCCCCTCACAACCGCATCCCGAATTCTCTTAAAAAATAAATCGACCAGTAGAAAGTCTTCAAACAGCGAATTTCACACAAATATTGATTTTAAGGTTTTTCTGATAATTACAACGTTTCCCCCTTTTGTAATCTCCACATCCACCTGGGCCTCAAAATTCTTAAAAACCCACAAATTCATTCGCATACTGCCAAAAACAATATTTGACATTTTTCTCCTGTTCATGCAAACATCCAATTTGCTACAAACGCATCTCACTTTTACACCCCTGTAACTGCACCCCCGTGCATCGCAGAACCCAAGAAACAGCCAGTACGGTAAGCGTTAATTCATCCTCTTTCCAACTAGTCCCATATCACACTCGGGTCTTTCAAGGAGTATGCTTTCGTGGTTAAAAAATCGTTTTAACCCCCGTATTTTTGCCCCCTCGATTTTTATTTTCACAACCTCTCCAGAATGTTCGCCCTTGACGAGATCTTCAAAATGACGCCAAGAACATTCACCTGCAATACGTACAACTTGCAAAAATTCGCGAAAACTGCTCACTTTCCAAGCGTCATACAAATCGCTACTGGAGCTCCGTATTACCGCCACGCTTTCAATTCGTTAAACATTTTCAATGTTAAAACAAATGTGCATCTTGATCTAGAATTTCAAAAAATGTGTATATCTAATATTTTGGTATCAGAATGTGCAGTATAAGAATTAGAAATGTATAATAAAATCAGTATTATTTCATTTTGTTAAATTCATTAATTATCTCTCTATAACGTTACATTACGTTATTATCATATCTAACGCAAGTAAGTGGGTTCTTTATTATCAAATAATAATTTCTGTTTACTCGAGATATATCGAGTGGAAACAGAAATTATTTGATAATCAAGAAAATACGAGTTGCATTCCGCTAAATTATATCACGAGTGAATAAACAACGTTTGAACAGTTTATTTATAAATATTAAATGTACAGTTAGTGTGGTTGCTATGACAATTATACTTTCAGCAGATAACGCGATGTTTTTGAAGGTATTTGACTATCAATTATTAGTAAAGAAGGTATATGATCATCACTATTATCAAAAGTTAGTACATGCTTAACTATGCTTTTTTACCGTTTTTCATTGGTTAATGTAATAGGGAGTGGTATAATCAGTAATAATACCAGGACACGACTGTGAATTATCAAAAATACTTTTGCTTTCTCACGAAATGGGTTGCTTAGAAACAACACAAGCCGAACACGAGTGATGTTTCTACAAAGCAACCCGTTGAGTTTGTAAGCAAGAGTATTTAATAATTCTTAAAGTCGTCGAGTGACTATTCGATTAGATTATACCATAAACATCAGTAAGGGAATTACGCTACAAATGTATTTAATGCGGATCCCAAAAAACGTATTGGAAATAACATGATATTGATAGGTGACAGCTCAAAATTTAAAGTGTCAAAACGATAACACCACGGTGTTTTTATTTATTAATACGTGGCCTAAATAGGGACTTTGTGCATTATGAATGGTGTAATCAATAATAATATCACGAGACGACTGTGAATTATCAGAAATACTTTTGCTTCCCCATGAAACGGGTTGCTTCACACAAATATACAACACGAGGGATTACACTAAAACTGTATTTAACGCGTATTCTAAAAAACTTGAGAAATAGCATGACATTGACAGCTGACAGCTCAAAATTGAATACACCAAAACGATAACACCATGGTATGTTCACTTATTAATGCGTGGCGTGAATAGGGATTTTATGCATTATGAATGGTATAATCAAATTAATGTGAACCCATATATTGTAATGGTCTTTAGTATAAGGGTTTAATATGAGATTAATATAGGTAAAAAGAATTCAGTATTAAATAACAAAGATTAATTTAAGTATGAGAAGGATATCGAAATTATTAAAATGTATAGAAATATAGAATTTAAAACTTCAATTGAAAAGTTTCTCTAGAGTGTTGGACTATGAATATATGCTAAACTAAGGAGATAATAATATTATTATCAGTATGTAAAAATAATTTGGTACAAAAACATGTAATACATTTGTAAGCAGTTAAAATTACGAAAATAAACCCTTTATAAAAGTTATTAGCTGTTTGGTATATAAAAGGGTTCTGAATTAACTAAAATTGGCTTGGTGGAAATAAAAACTAAATTTTAGAAGATTAAAAAAATTGAAGACGATAAGAAGGAAGAAAATAGATGTGGTGAGAATGCCAAATTAATACAGTTACAATCTAAAAAAGCAAATTTCTGGAATGGGATCCCGAACTGAGTTTATTGTCAAATTACATTACATCATATGAATTCGATAACAGGGAATGGTTTTTACTGGAAGTGGTTTACATCGAGATTGTTAGCAGAGTGAGCGTTTTATGGGGTGGATAGGAGTTTTTCATCTAATGGAGTACTAATTCGACAAGCTTGTCATTGAAGTAACATCTTGTAACTTGCATCTAGACGATGTTCGTGATACTAAATCGTCGGTGGCTTGAGGATTTTGGTAGGAAGACTTGGATGGAATTTGCTGCTGACAGTTCTGCTGGAGAAAGTTGGTAGGTGCCTTATCGTATTTGGCCGGGGTGTTCGCGGACCCAGGTGTTTGGTGAAGTTCGTACTAGGATTTGTTTGGATTTTGGGAGATCTCTGTGAAATTTATGGATTCGTTTGGCTTGGTAAAGGAAAGTCCATGAACAGGTGACAGAATAAAGGTATTTAAGTAAAAACTGAAAGAAAAATATAGAAAGAGTAAAGTGAGGTAACTTTAAAGAGGGGAGTACTATTGGATATTGTTGGATGACAAGTATGTAACGAGAAGGTATTTGTAATTGATTTTGCACTTGCATAATTTGAAGTGATAGGTGACAGACGTACAAGTTGTCATGAAATGAGAATCAAATTTCAAAAGTAAGTAATAAGTGTGACACAAAGCCATGAATACAAACAATGTAAATGGATAGTGTTTTAACAAATATACTAAATAAGTACATACCTATGTACATAAATATCTACTGCAGTAATTAAACCTAGAGGATCTATAAAAATTTAGTTAGAACAATTGTTCGAAATACAAAAAACACAAAAACCCCAGTGGAGAAACGTCTTGGACATTTTGTAGTGTTAATCCACCTATGGGAAAAAGTGCATTCAAGTAATGCTATGCGACTCTCACATTATGATGCAGGGCTCCATTGTGTTGAAGTCGCTTAAAATGTCTTCGTAAGATAAGGCTTTAGTCATCACAAGTTTTCACCTTTTAGGGTACATTAAAAACATATTTGGTTGAATTATCTGAACATCTAAAATTTCACACTTCACATTTCATAAAAACCGAGTCTGAAATTTCATTTCTTGAACTACTCTGTGATTGTTGTGTTAGATGAATATTACATTGTTGGTAAAACAGCTTTAATTAGACTATACCATATTAGAACCAAATTTAACAGCATTGCGTATTTGCATTTGAAGTCACCTACAGTATTAAATTCGTCTTTCATTATCTCCTGGACGAAGCTTTTGAACCAGATGAAATATTTATTTTTCTATTATATATTGCAATGGTTCTGTGCTTCGGACAATAATATTAATTGAAGTATTATATTAATATTTGGCTTAGGTTTAACAAATATATCGTGTGCTTAAAAAACTCATCATCAAATTGAAGTTTGTCATAACTTGATACATTCCCATTGAAGCAAATGAGCTACCATAAGTCAGAGAGAACTAAATTACATCTTGATCTTGAACTGTTTTCCTAAAAATTTAGAAAACACTTAATAAAAATAATTTTGCTTTACTGTTATGATTAATACACTCGTTGTTGTTGTGTAAATGCCATTTTATTTTCCTTTTGCTTGATACAAGTAACTTGACGCACTGTAAACTTTTCCTTCGCAGTGACAAATGTGTTCATAAACAAAATGCAATCTGACATTCAACCTACAGACTTGAGTTAAGACATGACTAGATTTTTTTATCTTTCTTTCCTAGGCCTGCCCTAAATGAGTTTTTTTTAACACACGATAGCTAATACTAGGAATCTTAATTCAGAATGGGACTAAAATTACACAATTATTTTTATTGGAAAGTGACGATGAACCACTTTATCTTCTGTTCATTCATATAAAATGGTAGGTAGTCCAAGGAAGCGGAAAATGCTTGTACAAACCAAAAAAAGCCGAAAAATCTGAAAGAAAAAACATGAATAAAGTACAATAAAATTAAAAAAGGAAAGTGTTAAGGTGGAATTTGTTTGAATATACGATAGTAACCGACATGAAAAAAGGTACAGCTAAAACATGTGGACTTTTAATGTGCAGAAGTGAACAGGAATGTGTAGATTTGTAAAGTGTGTTACGTTTGGAATTTGGAGTGACAGATAGACATATTTTGGACTGAGAATAGAAGTTGAGTTGTCAATTCTGATAAAATAAGTTATTTACGTCATTTTTAATTTAATAAGTATCAAAATTTAAACAGTAACTAAAAATAATTATAGCCTATGTGCTTAGTGAAAAGATTATTTAAAAATAATAAACAATGTATTTTCCATAACGAAAGACTAGAAAGATTTTAAAAATCGTACGCTCCCCTGCTACCACGCTAACACCTGTAGTAGTCGTTAACCCTAAATCAAGGGAACTCTTCCTCACTTTCGACGGGCAAGACTTGTCACCTACCCGGCCTAAGAGCAAAGAAGGCTCATAGAACCACTTTGTTGTTAAAACAGACCGCTGGCCTATAATAAGAGGAAGAAGGAGAAGAAGAACATATTTGTATGTGTTCCAATAAATTATATTGTATTCAGTTATAAAACATTGTCAATTAAAGTAAATTTTAATAAATAACGCGCTGTCCTTTGGTACGTACCTGATAATGGAAGTATCAGCATCCTTGAATATGATACACATAAAGGAAAGAGTTATAGTAAACCTACAGAAGTCCATCCCTTAGCTGTAGCAGAGAACTTCTAAGTAGCAGAGATTGTCATAAAAAGGTTAGACCAGTAATGTATGTGGAAGACTAGATTAAAATGATTCTGAAAGACAATATTTATGATAAATAAATTAAATCAAGTAATCCTTAATTATTAATTATCTGAAGTAAGCTGAGACGTGATATCCACAAGTGCTATTAAATTATGAAGTAAACTGTCAACATACACTGTATGTTAAAGAAATATACATAAAACGCAAAGAATTGTTGCAAATCTATAACAATTATAATTGCGCGTCCCAGCCTGAGTAAAAGAGTTTCATGTTTGAACAAAATATTTACTTTATATACTAAGTTACTCAATAAAACATAATTGACGCACCGGGTATTAATAGAATGAAGAATCACACAATCATTAATATTTTAGGTTAAATCAATCTGATATTAATAGAGTAAAGAATTGAGCAAGCTTAAGTATAAGGTAATTTTGAAAATAAACAAAATTCAAATACATTCCACAGAAAGATTATTGCAATATGTTACATACCTTGCCTAGTTATCTTGGTCTCTATCATTCATTTCAAAGTTTATTCAGTTAGACCTATACAATAATAAATTATTAATAAACCTAACCTACTGCCGTTTAGGGGACTATCCTTCCTCGGCTTTGTACATGATAAATTTTGGAATTAACAAAATACATTTCATTTTGCTAACTTAAACTTATGATACTGCATGCATACAGTTTACATAAAAATAAAGTAATATAATTCTGCTTAAAATTATAGAAATAATGTCATCGGAGGCGCGTCGCCGAAGAGCAAGGCTGGGGAAAACCTCTTCTTTGTCCTGGCTTCCTGGTCTGGAAAGCTGGAGTCCTGAGGATGGTAACGTGGAGGAGATGGTCCTATTGTATCGTTCGTTGCACGAATTGGCCCTGGATATCGCAGAGTTTGTCGTCTATAGGGGAAATGCAGGCGAGGTTGCAAACATCAGCAGAGAAACGAAACCCGTCCAGGCGCAACATTTTTCTGGCGACGGTCCTCTCCTTTTCCCTTAGTCTCTTCATGCTGGAGAGAGGGTACAGCGCTGAAACATATAAAACGATAATCAATAATAAGACGAATAAAAGTCTTGCAGTGTGAATGAGGCCGCGAGAGTGACAGCATTCAAAGCTACCTCGGAGCATGAGAGAATGGCACTTCTTCTCTGAATATAATCACAGCATCTTTGAAGCTCAGGGAGCCAACTCAGGGTGGAAGTGAAATGCACTCCCAGATAGATAACAAAAGTAGAGAGCTATAGTCTATAGTTCCAAGGTGTCAAGGCGACGTTGTTGGGGTTCAGTATGCGTCTGCCGTAGTAACGGGGATTTCTGAACAAGATGGCTTGGGTTTTGTTCGGGTTGGGTTTGATTCTGAATGGAACAAAAAGTTGGACGTGCGGGTACTGGTGATGCCTTGACCCAGATGATGGTAAAATCTGCGTACTGGAAAAGTTAAACTCTTGGGTTGAGCGGGTGAGAAATGTCGACGCAGAAGGTGATGAAGATCAGAGTGTTGAAGTGGTACCATAAATATACCTGGTGCTGGTGGGAGTTGAGATAACCCTTGATGATATGGACAAAGAAAGAATCAACATCGAAATCCTGAAGTTTGGTAAGCAGTCCATCATTCCAGACGGAGTCGAAAACTCTTTCAATGTCCAGCGTTACAGCAAGGAGGTATTGACCGGAGTTGATAACAAGACTAGCACCAGTATGGAACTGAAGCAAAAGGTTTTTGGTGCTCCTTTGAGGGTGAAAACCGTATTGGAGGTGGAGGATGAAATCGTAAGCCTCTATGAATTGTCGAAGCCTAGACGCAATGATTTTCTCAATGGATTTACCCAGAATACACGAAGGCGAGTGGGCGATACGGTGAGGTGTACTTGCAGGGCTGTTTTCCAAGCCAGATGAAAGTGGCCAAAATGGATGCAGCCGTTGAAGGTCAACGTGAAAAGAGTGATAGCTACAGCGGGATGTTAACGGAAGGTTCGACGGGTGAGCCCCTCGTTCTCGGGGGCAGTGTTGTTTCCAGAGGCCTGGACGTCTAGCACTTCCTACTCTTTCATAGAAAGGATAAGGTTGATATCGGGGATTGCCTGAGCTGGAGAGAGCTGCCTCAGCTGCCAGCGATGACTCGACGAACTTTAAGATAGTTATTGTGAGAAAAGTTGGGGTCGTTCGGGACTCAGTGAACCTGTTCCAAGGTGTTGATAAATATCTCGGGCTGTCGCTGGGGGTCCGCCACAATCTCACCACCATGGTGGAGCGAAACCCCAGAAGAGCGTCGTTGCCCCGTGAGACCTTTTAGCTTCCTCCAGAATCTCGCCCCTCACAATAGTCGAAGCCGGAGCAGATTGTCATCCAACGCTGTTCCGGAAATCTGGTGTTTTGCATACGAACAATAGCGTTGAGGCGGTTCCACTGAGTTTTGATTTTGGGTCTCTGCTGCGGGTAAAAGACCCATAAAGGCGCCTCTTCTCGCGATTGAGGTCAATAATTTGTAGTGGGAGAGGTGAGCACCTTGGTGAGGACCGATAGCTGAACATCTTCTAGGATGGTGGTGGAGAGAAGATCGACAGCGGCTTCAACTTTCTGGTTGTTGGTGGGGGAGAGAATATTTTGAAAGCGGTCTTCTAATAGCTTCCGGAAGTCGTTCCAGCGGTCGTTGTTCCATTCCTGAATAGACCTGAAATCCTAATGGGAGGAAGTGGATGAGCCATGATGTTGATGGCTGCTACTAGAGGGTGTCCCAGATCTCCACACTAATATCTACTGATTTTTATATTTTTCCATAATAAAAACATACTGCATGTTTTTAAAGGTATAGTTAAAAATATAGAAAAATGTACTCGCGTTATTAAACAAATAATGGAATGCATTTTGTAAATTGTTGTAAACTTTTATTTTTACACACTGGTTTTTTATAGCGTTAGAACATATACGCAACATATTTAACATGTCATCGTTAACTTCGTTACTCTTCAAAAATTATAAATTAAGTTTAAAGCCTCTTATTTTATTCAGTTTGATGCCGCTGCGGCAACTATGATTAATTTATTTAAAATGTCATATTTTAATATGCCCATGTAAAAACTGAACACCTTAAGCCGTTCACGACCTTTTTGGGACAGAGTTGGCTATTTTTTTTTTTCTTTTCATGTTGAACTAACTGATTCGATGATGTAGCGGATGCAACTTTTTTTTTCTGTCAGTGTCTGTTCGACATTTTCTTGCCACCACATTTCCAGATTTATTATTTTAATATTCGTAAGAAAATAAATGATTTATCAAATGTGTAAAAATAATTTTAATTTCTGTCAAAGGAAAAGTCAAAATGCCCAAAATAATTTTGTTACAACAAAAAATTTCCATTAAACGATGCTACTTCCAATTTAAAAAGGACAGACCAAATTTAAAAGAACGCGAGTCGATGTGGAGACTAGAGAATATCCGGAAACAATGTACCTATTCAGAAAATATAACCTTAAACTGAAAACAACCTAACCTAACACAAAAATTGTCAATTTCCATGAGGGAGTTTAGTTGCAACAGAGGTATTGCCAACAAAATTACTAGATGGTCATAGCCTCACCTGACCCAAAAAGATCGTGAACGGCTTATAGTATGTGTTTCCTAGGTGTTGTTACGAGATTGAAAACCCACAGTGTAGTTCCCTCTACTTTTACAATTAGCAAAATGGACGTTTTCCATAATTTTATATTTCTGCATTTATCTAGTGCGGCATTATTATTTTTTAAATAAATGGAACGCGTCATCAAATGTTTCTCGACGGAGACGTATTTTTTAGACAACGCTTGTCCCATTTGACCGGCCCTTTAAGTCCTTTCGTTTCCAATATCGGAATAGTGGCAGATCGATTTTGCAACACACTGTAAGTGTTACCCTGTTGAAATAACAACAGTTAAAGATAAGCATTCCTAACAGCAGATCGAATTAAATTAAAGAGGCCAAGTTAACGAGTTCGAGAAGTAAAAGTTTTATTTTTGAATTTTCTTCACAACCTAAAAACTATTTATATGTGATGACGTAATGTGATTCAATTAACTTTCTCAAATCATCATCTAACTGAAACTTTAAAAATGTATAGGGGGCGCTAGCTCCCTTACATTAGTATGATATCTGTTACATGGAGCGTCGTCCTTACGAAGCTGTTATTGTTCTTTTTACAAACTCTATCTGAAGCTGACACAGCTGCCACGTCCCATGAACGTTCCAAAGCGTTATGATGTCGAATCTGTCCCATATGAGTTTGCTTCCGCAAAATAAATGTTTAAACAAATATTGTATATAGAAATAATGTATCAAGTTGCCTCTCTGGCAGATTTCAAGAAAATGTATTGAAACTTTTGACAGAACTAACTAATGTGTTCCTGAATATACTAAGCTAATAAAAATAATGTTAACCATTTCAGTATCAATATGTACTGCAGTACGTTCTTTCTCCAGGTCTATCAAGATTCGGAAATTCTTAATATTTGAATCACTAATCTAAAATGATTCGAGTTCCTAAGATTTGAATCTGAACATTTGAATCCGAACACAAAGTTCGAATCTGGGAAACTCAACAAAGGTTTCGAATCTAAGCTCGAAATTCGAATCTGACCACAGAAATTAAGCCTTCCCATCAAAATAAGTACAATATTTAGACGTAGAGCTGTCTATAGTTCATTCAAATTCAAGATAGAGCAAAATCTGCAACCCAAATTACAAATATCAGCAGTAAGTTGATTACTAATATGATTTTATTAAAATTTAGATCAGAGAGATATGGCTATGTTGCTGTCTTGATGAGTGTCAAAATCAAATTCGAGGTTAACAGGTTAGGTTTTGCGTCAGTTCGTGTCAAAACTGACGCAAAACCTAACCTGCTAACCTCGAATTTGATTTTGACACTCATCAAGACGGCAACAAAGCCATATCTCTCTAATCTAAATTTTAATAAAATCAAATTAGTAATCAACTGACCGCTGATATTTGTAACTTGGGTTGCAGATTTTGCTCTATCTTGAATTTGAATGAACTATAGGTTCAAAAATTTTTAAGATCTGAGAATATTCGAATCTTTGAATACTACAATAGTAGAATCTGCCAATCTGAACAATATTTTTGTTTTGCTCTATATCTGGAAAATATTTGGTTCTTTGGGAAAAAATCAAAATTTTTGAGAGAAAACCTGGTTTAGTTTGAAGGTATTGATAGTTATATTTTGCATTTTAAGGAATACTTTTTCTGTTGATTAAGTATTAAATGTGCGTACCTTTAGTTACGATTACCATAAATTGTTATCTATTTGAAATTGTCGCATTTTTACATAGGTATTAATGTTTTACTAAAAAAATGTAGCTTCTGAAAGTTGTTTTGGTTACATTAAAAAATCTTTCGTTCTGCGAATAAAAATTGAAGATTCGTATGAACTAACCTGAATCTGAGATTCACATTTACGAATCTTAATTTGAGATTCGTTCACACAACATTATCCCGAGATTGGTATGTCCGAACATGAATCTGAGATTCGTATGTCCGAAAACGAATCTGAAATTTGTACTTACGAATACGAATCCATTATTCATACTGACGATTCCTAATATGAGATTCGAATCTACTTTTGAGGTTCCTCTCTGCACTTCGTAGGCTCAAAATTACCTGAGTTCACATATGGATCAAAAACCCCTTAACAGAGCAGCTACGATAAATCTCCATAAGGCAGGGCCAAATTAGATACTCGTATGTATGTATAAAATTTCAAATATATTCACTGCACGAAATGATGTGCGACGCAATATCTTTTCGCTGAGAGAATAATGATATTTTAGTCTATTTTGTTTCATTTCTTCACTTACATAATTTTTTCTGTTATAAGTTTGGAATTTGCTTTCTTGATTTCTAATCCAAAAAAATATTTTCATTTTGCTGATTAGTGATATTTACGTACATTTGTTTTTCGTTCGTTTTATTTATTAACTTTGTTTTTGTTGTTATAGTTTTGAATTTCCTTTTTATTACTAGGAAATTAAGAAAAAATATTTTTGTTTTTGAGTAGAAAAATATATAATCTATACTTTATTGAAAAGAAAATAATGAATATATCTTTGTTTTTAAATATAAATAAAACCAATTTTTAAAATTCGGCGGATAATGTTTAATGGTTTCTAAACCAAAGCTATACGCTAGCAGCAGTCGCGTTGTCTAATTGAGACATTAGATACCCAAATGAACTTGCTCATATTTCATTGCCTGCCATAAAGACTTTACTTTTTAAGAATTGATATCGTCGTCAAAATTCCATCAACACATAATAACTTTCCAAGGAGAAGAGCTAACTAAAATTAGTAATTACCTGAAAATTGCGGTACAGAAAGCTCGCACAGTCTGCCTCGTGCCGCCACCTCTGATCCAAATTTAATAGAATCGGCACATGCTGTGGAGAAACGAAAGTTCACTGTAACACATATCATGTCACAAGTAACATCAAAGTTAGTGCGGCATAGCACTAATCAGGTTTTCTAAATGTAAAACTGCTAATTTATAAAAGACAATCTAATCATTATAGTGAATAGCAGTCTGTTTAATTCTTGAAGCTTTTAACTCACAATCCTGTCGAATTTCTTGCATATGTGCCATATGAATCTATTTATTCATGGTAATTGTATTTCCACTAATAGTTTGAAGGATTTCTGATGCTCAAATTAAAATTGAAAACAAATTACTCATCGGACGATTTGCCTATCAGTTTTTTTACCATTTACATTATGTATTTAGTAATTATCGCGAAAGGTTATGAGTTTTATATCTCAAATACTTTAGTTCTGTTTAAGATTGAAATGTCGATATAATCATAACTGTTAAATATTCAGTTATAGTAATTAATGGAAGCAAGCTATCTTTAGGCGATTGTCTGTAATGTATAAGTTGCATATAGGATTCCTGCATTCTAAACTAGACTAAATTTTAAATATAAAAGATATAAAATTCAGAAATGCAACTAAAAATAGTATAGTGTATGGATTTTTTAATTCCAATGAATATTAATCGTTAAAACAGGATAAAAAAAATTGGCTCTTAGTTTCAGCTCTGTGAACTTGACGATTTATATCTTTTTAGATTCATAATAAATTGTCCAAGGTGTTCATTTATTGATAATACGCTGAAATCTGGAATAGTTTAAGACCGCGATATTGAAAAAATGACGCCACACGGGTTCCTCTTAGCTTTTTAGCAATTATTTCTTAAACGGTTCCTATTGTTGAAAAATGGGTCTAGGACATCTGGGCGCCGCCATTTCGGCGAGGGGCCAGCTCGGCGCCGGGACAACTCGGCGCAAGGCCATCTCGGCGCCGAATTCAAATTCGCAAACTACAGTGTGCACTACGTAAGAAAATTATTAAAAACAAATAATAAATAAAGTGATCGCCAAAAAGCTGGCATCAAATGAAAAAAAATATTTAGAATTTCTTGGAAAATCAAACACTGACGACCAGAGGTGGTTGCAAAGTGATTAGAAATGGGCCAAACAAAAGTTGTCACGTGACTTCCGTTATCAGTAAAATAATACATTTTTTTTAAATAATTACGAAACATGCATTTACTAGCCAAGATAGGGACAACATTTACGAAAAAAAGTTGTGTTCCGGCCGTGAGATTGCTGAGTTAGCTAAAACTAACACACAATAAAAAATTGTATGGAAATCTTGCTTTTTGGATTTACACAAATTCGAAAATGCCATTTTTTAATTAAGTAAAAATCACTCAATATATCTAATACGGGCTAAATAGGTTTTCGGACAAGCTGTCATCCTGTATAAAGTAAAATGTAAACATTACCAATACTTTTATATATATATATATTTATGTACAGGGTGATATTTAAGTTGATTCTTTCCGTTTATCAAGAAATAAAGCTAAAAAAATAAGCATTTTTTTATTTACCACTTTTCCGAAATATCACAATTAACGGAGGCTTTGTTGTCAAGCAATGACCTGTCAACTAGGTTTCCATTGTAATTTTCTTAATGTGATTGCTACAATAATGACCCATGTTTATGAAAACAATCAATGAGTGAATATGCTTATTATTTACTGGGAGTGTTGTCAAAATGCCGCTGCCGCATCGCTCTTATACGCGGAATGTGTGTGTAGAAGCGAATGCTGATAATTTTGAACATATCATTTAAGTTAGATTAAGTTTAGTTTAATTTTCGTTAAGTAATTTTAGTTGTTAATTTGAAACTTTAACACATTGTACCTCCATTAGTTTTAATATTTCGCAAAAGTGGTAAACTCTTTTTAGCTTTATATCCTGGTAAAAGGAAAGAATCAACTTAAAAATCACCATGTATATACAGTGTGTCCCCGAATAGGTGAAACGACTCTTGTAAAAGGTAAAAAATGTTCACATATAATCTCATTTTCGGAAATTTTTTGAGTGCGTTCCAACAACGTCGTCCCGCTCTGGCAAATTAGGACGTTGTTCGAGTGCACCAAAAATAATTTCCGGATATGAATTAATGCTCGAATGCAGATTTTGTAAGAAAATCGTAACGACACAAACCCTCACAGTTAGGTTGGTTTACCTACAAAAAATTTCCAAGAAATTTTGTTGTTGTTTGGTTACGGCTCGTGAACTACTTTTTATATTGGTCATTAATGAATGTAGTACGATTTTCGATATAAATTTTCATTTTTTGGGGTTCAGCCTTGCTTGGTTAAAGGCAAATTTCTAACAGCATTTCAGTTTTCAAAAATGAAGTATGCCTTGGGAATTTTTAAAAAACCTATTTTACTGTAGAGTAGCGTGCCTTTTATGTAACAAATACGACAAAAAGTTATTAAGAGAAGTTGTTTAGAATCAACATCTTGGCTCCTATACCAAATTTCAAAATCCTCGGCCAACTTTGAGGTCTCACTTTTTGTTTTATGTTTAGGTCCCATATCAAAGAATTTTACTTTCAACAAAGACTGCTATGGAAAAACAAATATTTTTAACGTTTTTTATTTCATAAATAATAAAAAAACTTTGTTAACAATAATATTCTTTGATTTGGGAAATAAACATTAAAGAAATATTTGTCACATAAAAGGCACTTTACTTAGTTAGAAAATGGCATTTTTCGAAATTGTGTAAATCCAAAAAGTGCTATTTTTCGGAAATTAAGCAAGATTTCAATGAGATTTTTTATTGTGTGTTAGTTTTAGCTGACTGAACAGTCTCAAGGCCTGAAAACTCTTTTTCGTAAAATGTGTCTCTATCTTGACCAGTAAATGTATGTTTCGTAATTATTTTTAAAAAATGTAAAATTTTACTGATAACGAAAGTCAGTGACAACTTACGTTTGGCCCATTTGTAATCACTTTTGCAACCACCTCTGGTCGTCAGTGTTTGATTTTCAAAGAAATTCTAAATATTTTTTTTCATTTGATGCCAGCTTTTCGGCGATCACTTTATTTATTATTTGTTTATAATAATTTTCTTACGTAGTGCACACTGTAGTATGCGAATTTGAATTCGGCGCCAAGATGGCCTTTCTCCGAGTTGGCTGGCGCCGAGATCGCTCCGCGTCGAGTTGTCCCGGCGCCGAGCTGGCCCCGATGGCGGCGCCGAAGTGGCGGCGCCGAGATGTCCGGCTTCGTTGAAAAATGACCTAAAATATTACTGTAGGGCATAAAATGTTACATATATTATACGTACGTACTAACTTTTTTATAGGATCAACTGTTTAGGAGTTATTTGTAATCTTATATATATTTCTAAAAGTCCTGACTGACTCACTCACCCACTCATCAACGCCCAGCCCAAACCCTTGGACCTAGAAAGCTGAAATTTTGCACAGAGGTTCCCTTTATGATGTATACAAGGAATAAGGAAGGATATTTCGAAATTCAACCCCTAACAGGGTAAAATGGGGGTTCCAATTTTGTATGGAGAAATAATATTAAATAGACATTTCGACTTGAAACTTCGTAGGAGTACTCCTAAAAACAAATAATCAAACACGTATTTCGTGATTTTCCGAAAATCAACCCCTTAGGGGGTGAAATGGGGTAAGTAAGCCTAAAAATCGATATGGGTGTCGTTATTGAGGTTTTTTGGGACGTTGATTGCGAAAATTACATTTATTTTTAAGTCCAAGACGGTGAACATGACATAAGGGAAGAAACGGGACGGGACGGGACTAGACTGGACGGAACGGGACGGACTGAACGGGACGGGACTGAGCGGGACGGGACTGGACGGGAAGGGAAGGGACGGGACGGGAAGGGAAGGGACGGAACGGGACGGGACGGGACGGGGCAAAGCGGGACGGGGCGGGGCGGGACGGGTCGAGGGTTAGTATAGCGCAATTCATATACAGATTGTCTGCAGGTTCCAGGTACACACGGTAACTAGATACAGAGACGGTTTAAAAATGTAAGTTGTTGTTAAGCAACTGTATCTAGTTACCCTGTGTACCTAGAACCTGCAGACAATCTGTATGTCAGTTAGGAGGAGCTGACAAACAAGCTGTTTCTGCGTTTCTTCTGATACGTCAGCGTCAGTACTAAGAGTGTTTTTATTACTTTTTTTTTAATCATAAAATATCTTCAGCTTTTGTTTCTTTATAGGCTTGAAACGCTTTTCTGATTTTGAGTCTTCTAACAAGTGCTCTCTCTTGAAATGTTTTTTTTTCATATTTCATGGGCTTTGACCGAGTCTTTGAAAATATCTGTAGTTCCAGTAGATAAACCTGTCATGTGTATTTCTTGAAGCTGATGTACCCATTTATTTGTTATCAGATTTTGTATAGCTGTAACATAAGGTTAATTGAATTTTAAGCAAGAAAATATCTGGATATCGAACAAATTTCCCTAAAGAAGAATTACAGATTTTTCTCTGGCGAAGCATACGAAGGAAGACTGCCCTCATATCAGAGTTTAGTATATTCCAACTTTATTGTTCCTATTGCTTCATGTGTATCTTTTACTTATTGTTTCTTCAATCCCTTGGCGCACAGAGATTCTGCCAAATGAGTTTCCTTTCATAATTTGCACTGAGAAAAATGTTTCAATAAACGAAGCGTAATTGAAGGATGGTCAGCTTCCCATGCCAACATTTTAGCATAATTGGTACTAAGAGAACGTGAATAGTTTATATGATCATATGTAAAGCACCAAGGTATTATCTCTCTAACATTCGCAAGATAAAGCATCCAATTGCACTTTCTGTTTTTCCTAACCAGAGAAACAAGTATGTCCACCATCTCTATGCACGACAGATATAAGAATGTTGTAAGTACTTTTCAATTCCGTCATATACATTAGAAATTGAATAAATTATAGAAAATAGTGCAATGAATTATACAAAAACAGGTTTATACCTCCAAAACCAATGGTTCTACCAAAATATATTACTGAGCACAATTTATGGGAAATCATTAAATTTTGTCCAGTACAAATACGCCGCGTAGCGCAGTTGGATAGGCGCTAGGCAAGTCCTCGGTTCGAAGCCCGTGGGGACCGGAATTTTTCCGCAGCCTTGGCGATTGGAATCGGGCTCGGTGAGACCATTCACAGTTGGGCATCAACTCAACTGGGCTTTACTCGGAACCACAGACCTAAGAGATAGAGTAACAAGGTCAACACATCACCATGACACACCCCTCATACAATGGTTGCTGCGCAAGCACAGAAGGTGCTCCAACGTTGTATCTCGAATCCGGAGTTAAGCATTGTACCGTCAGATGCAAACTCATAAAGCACCAGCCTCTACACCACAGAGTAAATGAGGTTATCGATAATACATACATACACCTAATTCGCAGACATTTTAATATTTTATTTCATCAAAATGTGCTCATAATTTGTGAATTTCTGCTGCCATATAAGCAGTAGGTGGAAATTATTGATGTTCTCGGTTTTTTTTTATTTTCAAGTAGACATAAAACTCAATTTAATAGTTCATTGGCCGTTTTATTTTGAATAATAAAATATTCAGTTCATTAAAAGCAATTGTAGCCCATCAAAATCGTTAAGAAAATATAGTATTTCTGTGATATATGTATAGTAAGAAAAGATTAAAAAGCTCAGCACAATCATGAAAACGATATCAACACATTTCACATTTTCGTAGGTAGTCGATATTTTTACTTTCTTTATTAGTGTTTGATGGTAACATTTAAATTAGTACGTAGCGTTGTATACAAGCCCAAACGCACATAATTGTCCTATTAAAATATTTTTATGTCAGAGGTAAAATGAAATAAAGCACCGATCTGGTGGTCTAGTGGTAGAGGTGACAGGCTTGTAATCACATCGATCAGCGGTCCTGGGCTCAAACCCGGGGTAGGCACGGGTGTACGTATAAAGACGTACAATATCGGTCCTTCTCAGGACTAACTAGGAACACCTGAAAACGGGAATAGATCAAAAACTCCTGAAACGTCGTGTGATATACACCCTAGACAGTGGAAAAAGTCCGATAAAACATATCATAATAGACCACTGCCAAAAAAATGACATTCAGAGGAAAACGTTATTATCTATTGTTTGACAGAGGTATGTTCCAACAACATCTTGATACTTGGGTAAATAGTAAACATTCTTGATTGTGTTAGCGATTGCTTTCAGTTTCATTTCAGTAGTTGTTTGTTATTATAGCGTAGTGTCAAATAGTTTTTTTTAGTGAATGCCTATTATGTTTTATCTTAATTCTCGTATGAAACAGCATATTACGCAACGCGTTTAGAAAAGTGATGTTTTACTGAACAAGTATGGCTGATTTGAGTACGCGTGTTAGCGAATACTTAAACGGCCATACGAGTTCAGTAAAACCACTTTTCTAACGTGATGCATATACTTGATACGATCGTCAGCCGGAATTTAAAAATTAAGCCGGCACATAAACACTCGCATCGATGTTAAAATTATGAGGGGGCCATAAATTGCCCCCAAAGCTTAAAGAAACGAACGTTCTCGGGCCTCGCCTTTCTATGACAAGCGACCGCCGTTAAACGGGAGTTCGGAAGTCCGTTTGACGCGAGCTGATAATTTCTAAAATAACAAGCACAGATGACAAATTTCTCTAGCCCCTGCAGTCGCCGTATCCAGTGTAACAAAGCTGAAGATGCCCTTAACCGGACAAAGCCGGGTTTCCTCTTTGCGCGCGGACGGAAGTAATAAAACAAGTCCATTAAAAACTCAAGCAGTTGACTCCTTCAAAAACGTCAGAACAAACTACTCAAAAAATCCCATAGAGCAGGGAAACAAAAGCTTAAGCTACATAATTCACGGAACTCGGGAAGGCAAGCATGGTCAACAGGTCCACGACGACGGAGGTACAAAACACCGATCACCAGGGGCCATAAATTAACTGGCCGGCATAATGAACTCTTGAAAAGGCCGGAGCCCAATCGCCCTAACGGCCGCACGCTTTTCAATCGCCAAAATCAGCCTTAAAAGCGCCAAGGGTAAAATAGTGAATATTCAGAAATAGCAATATCTATTTTAATTAAGGCTGTACAAATAATTGAACTCTAAGTGTTGGGAATCGAATGTTGCGCAATATTTACAAGGAAGCCGACGGACGGCAGCCCAGCCCAGAATCTGGCGAATGAGCAGGCCGCGGAGGGAAATACGTTTGGAAATTACACAGTCGCCGCGGAGTAATTAAGCGGCGAGTTATATTTATTCCAATCAGGCCGTGTTGGGTATCAAAATTTAAGTTTTTTGTCCGGCAAGACGATGCAGCTAAAATCAAACCGCTAATTAGATGCGCCGGGAAATTAGCATGACGCCTTGCACAATTGCCTAAATGAATGCCCCCAGAAATCTGTCTTCACGCCACGGGCCAATAAGCATCGAGGGAGGCAGCTACCCCGGGGTTCAGGCCCTTTAAATAGAGAAACCCTGGCCTTAGGAACCCACTCTGCCTCGGCGGGTCGAACAAGCAGCCATCCAAGGATCAACAGCCACCTCCAGGAGTTCCAGCCAACCTCGAAGGAAGCTGCCTAGCTTGGACTGCCGCTCACGGACTAGCCGCCTCTCTGGACTCTGCTGCTCCCAGACTAGCTGCCTATTTGGACTCTGGCGATTCAGGAAAGCTGCCCCTTCTGGACTCTGCCGTTCACGGAGCTCTCGCCCACGCTGGACTTAGAGCATATCACCTCCGTTGGACTTAGCACCGCCGTCTCCGCTGGACTCAGCCGCCTGCCGTCTTCGAGGAACTTGGACGTCGAGCCACTTCAGCCGCCGCCCCGAGAGGACAGTCATCGTTTGCATCCGCCGCCTACGCCTTTCCCGGACGTCGAGCCCCTTCAGCCGCCGCCCCCGAGTGGAAGACAAGCGCCCGCTCCTGCAGCCCCAGCCGCTTCTAGGACGCTGCGCCCTTCAGCCGCCGCCTCCGAAGGATCCCACCAGCCGGACGCTGAGCTACTTCCGCGCCGCCCCCAAGAGGACGATCATCGCCTGTACCTGCCGCCTACGCGTTCCCAAGACGTCGAGCCACTTCAGCCGCCGCCCCCCGAGAGAACGATCAACGCCCGCGCCTGCCGCCTACGCGTTTCCAGGACGTCGAGCCACGTCAGCCGCCGCCCCCAAGAGGACGATCATCGCCCGCACCTACTGTCTACGCATCCCTAGAACGTCGAGCCACTTCAGCCGCCGCCCCCGAGAGGACGAACAACGCCCGCGCCTGCCGCCTACGCGTTCCCAGGGCGCCGAGCCACTTCATCCGCCGTCCCCGAAAAGAAGATAAGCGCCCGCTCCTGCAGCCCTCGCCGCTCTTAGGACGCTACGCCCTTCAGCCGCCGCCTCCGGAGAAACCCCACAGCAACTGACGACGGACGCCAATCCGCCATCTTCTTTTTTCTGGGTTATATGTATATATTCTCTAGTTTTAAGTTAATCTGTACAAAATAATAACTATAATAAATTGTTCTCCGATTAATCAACTGTTTAGCAGAGGGTAACTCCTCCTTTCCTCCTTCGACTGCCGCCATTTTTACCACCGCCCCGTTGAGCTAGTTGGAGGTGTGTTATACTATTTTATAGCGCATTTCATAAGAAACGTAAAATATTAAATTTTTACATATAAGTGACACTAAATGTCAAAACATAACCAAGCCGAGCAGAACTCGTTGGTTTCTATGTACTAAAGCACAATAAGCAGCTCCAGTTGGCGTTTGGCAGTAGTGAAGTGTATTGTTGGCGACACTGCAAGCCTATGTCAAATTCGAGGTTTGCTGGTAATTTTTGCGTCATCTGTATCAAAACTGACGCAAATCCTAACCTGCTAACCTCGAATTTGACATAGACTTACAGTACTCCAACAATACACTGTCAGTACTGCCAAACGTAAAAGGAATCGCCGTTGCTATGCAGAAAAGTGTTGCTAATGCATAAGAGTACCACATTTCGAAATTATTTTGAATGTAGAAATGTAGTCCATTACTAAATGAAATGCGATAAAGTATTTTATAGCGCAAATTTGCTTAGTCCAATTCATTTGCGCCTGGACTGGTACATGTGACAAATATAGTTATTTACTGATCATAATCATGCGTTTCGTAGATTTTTAAGTGGTGGATTGTGATTCCATTTTAGCGTCCTATATTAAAGATTTACCCTTTCCCATTGAAAAATAATAACATTGTAACGTTGCTGATCTTCAATATTATATACGTACACAGACGATATTTTCAGTATTATTGTTATTAATTGAAAACACCTTTAGTGTGTAAAAATGAGATCATTCCCTGCCTCTTCTGTCCTCGGACCGGGATGTACCAGGTGGGCCTAAAATGTATCTCGTAAATTTAAGAACCTGTTAGAAATCCACTTTCCATGCATTTGCTGTGTGTTTTATTGATTCTTCCTAATTTTCCACAGCATTTGCTCCAATGTAACATTTCACATTAAAAGTTGTTAAATGTGATATAAATTCTGCGTTTTCCAGTTATCTTTAAATGTATCAAATATCTACCCAAATTCAGTTTTACGCAAAGCAAGCAGACCGT